>OY744537.1:26829902-26909902 GCA_963556195.1 Sepiola atlantica
AATGAAATTTATTTGTTAGAGGATAGCTAAGGAAGAACGATAACTCACGTTTAAAAACACAATTTAGGTTTGTTTAAAATGGGTTAGAAAATATAGATTAAATATAAAAGTGTATTCTTAGGTAAAATTCACAGAGTAAGACCATGGGAGTATTGCCGAATCTCTACACCCACCCCTTAGGGTCTATGGGGCAGATTTTATAGGGGTGGGTCGTTTTCAGTTATTTTTCATTTTATTTTATAGTAATTAAAAAATGCTGAGTCATATTTTGCTTTAATTACGTATAACTTTGAGATAACTTTTAATTTTATTTAACGTTTATCAGCGTCAAATCTGTTTACATGGAGGGGATAAGAAACTATGCGAAGATCCGCCACTAGCCGCCACTGCCCGCCACTCTGTACGTACACAAGTATAGATGTACATTTTATAATATCTTATCTAAGAAAACAATTCGGCGTTGTCCGGCAAATTATATCTCAAGTACATAAAACAATTTATGGTTCTTAATGACATTTATTTGTTAGACGATAGCTAAGGAAGAACGATAACTCACGTTTAAAAACACAATTTAGGTTTGTTTAAAAAAGGTTAGAGAATATAGATAACATATAAAAGTGCATTCTTATGGAAAATTAACAGAGTAAGATGATGGGAGTATTCCCGAATCTCTAAACCCACCCCTTAGGGGTCCATGGGGCAGATTTCATCAGGTGGGGGTCGTTATCATTTATTTTTCATTATATTTGATAGTAATTTGAAAATCTTGAGTCATATTTTAATTTAATTTCGTAATAATTTGAAATAACTTTTAATTTTATTTAACGTTTCTTAGCGCCAGGAACGCGCCTCTAAATTTTTAGTTCTTTGGTATTGTTTTTTAAATAAGCAACGAACCCTAATAAAACTATTGCTACTATTTTACGAAAGAAAATTATAGGAAATTACAACATGGCCGCCAGCGATTAAATCATTGCATTCAAGTTCGATTTCAAAGTCTTTAAAAAATAAAATATAATTTTATTTCGGGATAAAAAATACAATGTAAGAATAATTAATAACTTTCATCCAAAATTTCTTTAAGAAAATCCACAGTTACATAAAATACATATTTAGTAAAGAGAATTTACGTGAATTACATTATTATTAGTTTTTAACACATTTAAACAAGAGAAGAATCATATGGGAAAAATGGAAATAGAGGGTTGAAGGAGGGAGGGAAATAATGGGGACCAGGGAAAGAGAGACGGCTAGAGAAAGAAGAGAGATTGAAGTTTTTATATAAAAATGTTACACGCACTCTTTAATTTCTACTACTTTGTTTTTTATCGCCCCGGGCAACGCCGGGTAGCCCTGCTAGTATATATATATATATATATATATATATATATATATATATATATATATATATATATATATATATAAGATTGAAAACGAAAATTCAAGAGAGCTAGAATCAACAAACCAAATAAGGAACATATTGGTACATTCTTCCCTAAATCGCTTTATAATTACTCCTTATATGTCAACACATGACACATCAAACATACAATCTAATGCACTTTGTTTATATTGGTGTTGCGAAGCACACTTCTAATGCGAGAATGAACATCATCTCAAAGTATAGGAGGAAGGATCACTCAAAGTTAGTATTACGAACCTAAAATAACATGTTTGTATTGCATTCTTAAAGTCTATCTTGGTCTGTGTTCGAGCTACGACGGAACAGAATAACTCATATATCGATGTCTGATCTATCGAATGTCAGAGAGTACAAAAAGAAGGCAGATTCTATTTTTATTTCATTTTTTTTAACGCACACTCACTACCTGCGATAGCTTCATATTTAGAACCGGTCATTATTTCGTTCGTGTACTATGTGACTTATATGGTCGTACCCCCGTTGACAGGTTAATATCATATTGTTTTATTTTTCGGTTTCAAATAGACAAGTCCGCTAGAAAGTCACGGACACCGAATGCTACATGGTTTATGCATTACAAGACACTTGTAAGAACACAAAACTGAAGCTACAAAATACGTAATTCTTAACAATGTAATCTTTGTTTAGATGTGATCTAAGGATATGTGAGATTTGCCTTGTATTCAGTTACTATTTCTCCAAACCCTTGTTTGATTGTCTCTGGAAATTTCTTCGTTCAACGTATTTTATTGATTATGTCAGCCTATTAAAACAAGTGACAGTGAGTTTTATTATTAATTTCATATACGGATACGTTCGCCCTGGAAAAGTAGAGAGATAGAGAGAGAGATAGAGATAGAGAGAGAGAGAAAGAGAGTGAGAGAGAGAAAGAAAGAGAGAGAGAGAAAGAGAGAGAGGGGGGAAAGAAGGA
This sequence comes from Sepiola atlantica, assembly GCA_963556195.1. Lineage (NCBI taxonomy): Eukaryota > Metazoa > Mollusca > Cephalopoda > Sepiida > Sepiolidae > Sepiola > Sepiola atlantica. The sequence goes on from OY744537.1 coordinate 26,832,257, forward strand.
GAATTTTCCACATTCCTGGAGAGTATAAAGTGGACATTGGGTTTATTTTTGGCAGCTTCGTAACTCACGCTTCCCTTATTTTGTCCTTTAGTCCTCACATTCCATGATGAATGTTTCTTATATAAGGGGATGCATTTCTGTTTTCTGGTTCGGAATCTATCCATCTAACACTTATCGTTGGCTAGTTTTTGGCCTTGAAGTAGTATTTTAGCTCCTTACATCAAGTGGCTTCATGTCTTGTCTGGAGCGATTTCCATAAAAAAAGTTTCTAGGGACTGACCAAACTACGTCTATCCCTCGGTTGTCTGTTTCCTATTAAGTCTCTACTTTTTATCATCTTCTAAACACCCCACGCATCTTTTTTTCTGGTAATGATAATTACTCATCCCAAAAATCAATTGTTCGTGTAGATTTATGGCCGAGAATCTTTTGTCGTCTTACTGTATAGAATATCTCGTGGGCACGTCTCTTGTAGCAGAATCCTTGTGTTAATGACACGCTGTAGCAGCAGTAGTCATTGCGATCGTAGTAGAGTCGATCTCTCTCTCTTTCTATCTCTCTTTCTCTTGGACATACCAACAGAATGATTCTTGTGCTGTTGTTTGTAGTCTAAGTCGTTTTATGAAAATAATTCGATTTTGGATGTACTAGTTTTCTTCGTTATATATTCTATTTAAATTCCGCTGTAGAGAATTATACATTATTAATAGTACACTACCATAAGGGGTAGAGAGACAACCCCGAAAACACGTCCGCTCGCATTGCAGATCAAATGCCAAGAGAAAGACCAGACTATCTTATACTAACACGTTGACTCCAAACTTCATGTGACGGAACTTCTAGCCTTAGCCTTTAGTGGAATTTCTGATTCCTACGTATATCTAATTTTTAGTGGAAATTTCCTCTTTTGCATGAGCTAATACATCCGAAACATATTATAGCATGTGTTCTTCATTTAACAGGGGTTAAACCATCCCCGTCTGGCATAAGGTCATCCAAAATTTCACAGAGATGGACTGACATCAAGTGCTAATTTTCCCACATGTGATCGAGAAGTGAGTCTCGAAATACGGCAACTCAATAAAAAGTTAATGTTTCAAACCATTCTTCTTTTCTCTTTTCAAATCATAGAATTTACAAAAGAAAACAACAGCGGATATTTAAAGATCCTATTTCAGCCATGAGCTGGAGATATCGACGGACCTAAGGAGCCTAGAAATCCCTTAGACGCAATTAAAATTGCCATTTCAAACTCATTAATGAGCGACCTACCTACATACTATAACATGGAGATGTGTCGATTCAATTTACAACATGAAAATTCTTGTTATGATAATATAATTCCAGGATTATCTCCCTTTGACAGAACTCTTAAAATAACTCTAATAATTCAAAGATGGCTGCCTTACATGCTACAGTAGAAAAGAAAACATACTAGCACTGTAATCTATATAATACGTTATGGCAATTTTGTGTTCGTACGTACGTTATCACCTGCTACACTCTTTTTTAAAGATGGGATCGCCCGATCGCCAAAGATTTATTTATTTAAAAAATATTTAGCTGACAATTATTTATACGGTAAAAAGAAAGAGAATATTGTTTGTTTTAAAAAGTTATAAGTTGTTCCAATTTTCAATAAATAAAACATGGACATATTCGTTTTGTCGTTTTAAAAAATATTTAAGTGACAATATCAATATTTTTACGAGAGAAGAATGAGAAAATGTTTGCTTAATATTATTAAACCTTACATAAATGTATTATTTTAAACGAAATTTCATCATTAAAAATCAAATATACAGATATATGAAGTAAGCAAATGTAGAATTTCCACAGAGCCTCGTGGTAATTCTTGTTCTTATTGATTTATCAAACTTCTATTTTAAACTTGGACATTACCGACAGACAGAACATATAAAGATACTAGGACGCATGACAATACGATGCGTCCATCTGATATGTTGTTCGGAACTCAAGCGTGACGGAACGATTAGCAGACAGACCTTTGGACAGAAACTCTTATAGCGATACGTGAAAGTATCGCAAAAAAAAAAATCAGGACAAATCAATAAGAAAATCGCCAAGGCAGTCAACAAAGAAGTAAACTTTATATTTACCTGAACAATCTTTGAAGCGGTTACGATCAAACAGAATGACGTAGAAAAGAGAATATTAAAGAAAACTATTGTTGCTGTAGTGTATAAGGGTTCGATTCCCATAATTTCGATCTAAGTTCGGGGTAAAGTATTTTAATATATATATATATATATATATATATATATATATCTTGATCCCTTACTGATCGATTCTATTTTTCAAATCGAACAATAGCCAGATGATTGAAAATATCAACGATATTTTTTTTGTTTACTTGGGCCATTATATCGATCCTAAAATCGAATTGTTGGTTTAGCTTTAACTTGCCAAAGTGAGTTCCCGGCTTTATTTTGTACCACTTCCAAATGAGTCAAAGAAGCAGAAAGCGAAACGAAAATTCCTGTCCATATTCCAAAGATTCCATCGTTAGTTTTCTTTTTCTCGACTTGGCAAATGTCGACCGACTCAAAACTGAAAAAGCCACTTTTATGCGTAAATAATAATTCTTTCGAGTCGGTAAACATTTCGCTTTCTTGAAACCGAGACGGCGAACAAAACGAATTTCGCCCGTTTTCTTCGCCGCATCTTTCTATTTCGAACTTTTTTCTTTTCTTTTTCTGACTTTTGAACAATTCGTATCATAATCTTGAATACAACATGGCGTTGTTGCTTTTTCTTCTTCTCTTCTTTATCATAGACTTATTCTCTCAGTTGATGTCTGTTTATTCATCTAGCTGATTCTACACGGCGTTACCCGGGAGTCATTTTACTTTCATTTTTGTCTCGCTTTCTTTTGCAGGTGTTGGTAAAATTGAAGATAAGAACCCTCTATAAAAAACAAGATTATACGTTTTTAGGCGATCACGTATTAACACACTGAAAATTAAGGGACAGCCCCTTTAACAAACCTTTCCCTTATACCTGCCGCTAACTCTTAGTTCGAGTGGCAACCCCCCAACAAAAACTCCCTTAACCCTACTACTAACCCGAAGTCTATGAGGCAATACGTCATCACCAGGAAAACCCTCCATTGACCCTATGTCCGGGGGTAATACCACCCCCAAATAAAACACAACATGGTTTAATCCAAGATTAAACGAAAACAGTTTCAAGTCTTCCGAACGCTATCTGGTCGGGAAATCGGTGATCATTTTACGTAAAATTTAAATGGGAAACTAATCCCTCATTATAAATTCGAAAATAATTGCTTTTTTCTTTTTTTTTTCGCCAAGCTTTTAATGGTGTTCGTGCATAATCGCTTAAAAATACAGAATCTCATTTATTTTTTGGTGGTTGGGGTTTAGCTGAGAATTTTCATTTACAATAATACCCTTTTTTACCAAATTAAATATTTTCTTAAATAGGATTTGGGAAGTTAAATTTAATTATTACGGCATCATTTGGTCAGTAAATTATTAATTGAACAAAATGTCTACATAATTAAAACTAATTTCGTTAAGAGAATGTTGTTTTCAGATTTTAGTTATAAAATTATTGGATGTAAAAAAGTTTCAAAACTTTCAATTCTTTAATTTTGCTAAGAATACATTATATTATAAAAACATAATTTCTATTTAGTTCTAAAATTATTGGATGTAACTAGGTTCGAAAACTTTCAATCCTTTAATTTTGCAAAGAATACATTATATTATAAAAACATAATTTCTATTTAGTTCTAAAATTATTGGATGTAACTAGGTTCGAAAACTTTCAATCCTTTAATTTTGCAACGAATACATTATATTATAAAGACATAATTTCTATTTAGTTCTTATATTGTTCGAAAACTTTCAATCCTTTAATTTTGCAAAGAATATATTATATTATAAAGACATAATTTCTATTTAGTTCTTATATTGTTCGAAAACTTTCAATCCTTTAATTTTGCAAAGAATATATTATATTATAAAGACATAATTTCTATTTAGTTCTTATATTGTTCGAAAACTTTCAATCCTTTAATTTTGCAAAGAATATATTATATTATAAAGACATAATTTCTATTTAGTTCTTATATTGTTCGAAAACTTTCAATCCTTTAATTTTGCTAAGAATATATTATATTATAAAGACATAATATCTATTTAGTTCTTATATTGTTCGAAAACTTTCAATCCTTTAATTTTGCTAAGAATACATTATATTATAAAGACATAATATCTATTTAGTTCTAAAATTTTGCTAAGAATACATTATATTATAAAGATATCATTTCCATTGTTAACGCCTAAAAATTAAAAATTTCTAAAAAATCTGCATGAAAGTTAACTTGGAACCGTAACCGTTATATTCAATTTTGAAAGTGGCCCAGACTGGTTTAAAGTAAAATCCACTATTTTAAATTTCGGCCAAAGTCTATATATCTTTTGATTAAATAAATCTATATGTGAAGTCAAAACAAAAATTAAAAAGTAAACCGACAAAAGAATTATATTTTTTCGCGCTCACTAATACACGACATGTCACGTTACAGTCTGAATTCGAAATAACAGCCCATTGGTTAATAATAAACTAGCTTTATATACCCGACGTTACCCGGGAGTCTTTTTACTCGGATTCGTGCATTGTTTTTTTTAACTGTGCTCTTTTTTATTAACGAAGTATGAATATTTAAAAATAGGATTTTAAAAGTTGAATGTAATTATCTGTATGTCAAACGTTTCCAAAGCTTCCAATCTTTTAATGCGGTTTGATCAAACATTACTTTAGAAGTCTGATATATATATATATATATATATATATATATATATATATATATATATATATATATATACCTCTTAATACAGCAGGAAAGATCCCAGCAGAGTGCTCGATTAATTAAGAATTAAAGTTAAAAATTAGAGATTAAGAGCGTAATATTTATTTATTTTGGTACAGAAAAATTAGTACAACATTCGTACCGTCGGTTTCAAGCACAGAAGGACTTAGCCATCTGATGACAACAATAACTGAAGAGAGCCGGATGGCTAAGTCCTTCGTACCGTCGGTTTCAAGCACAGAAGGACTTAGCCATCTGATGACAACAATAACTGAAGAGAGCCGGATGGCTAAGTCCTTCTGTGCTTGAAACCGACGGTACGAATGTTGTACTAATTTTTATGTACCAAAATAAATAAATATATATATATATATATATATATATATATATATATATATATATATATATATATATATATATTTCGGCAGTAAGTCATTTCTTATACACGCGTCGTTAAAGACCACAGAGTTTTCTCTCTTCGCTATCTTACTTGTTAATTTCTCGACTCGACGAATCGCTCGCTGAGTCGAGAAATTAACAAGTAAGATAGCGAAGAGAGAAAAATCCGTGGTCATTAACGACGCGTGTATATATATATATATATATATATATATATATATATATATATATATATATATATGAACATTTAATAAATCAAAGCATTACTTTTACTGTTCCGAGAATTACAACATCAAATTCATTATGGCGTACGATCGTTTCCAAAACACTTTGGAAATACTTTATTTTATTTTATTTTATTTTATAATTTTATAAAGTTGGTCCAAAATGTATTTTCATCAGCGTCTATAGCCACACGTCTTACAGAAAAAACTCCTTAGTTTTAGAGAAACATATATATATATATATATATATATATATATATATATATATATATATATATATATGTTACATAGCCCCTTAATGATTCATACCTTCGTTTCTTCTCGGTTTGCTCTGTCGTCTAGTGGTAGAGTTATTTCCTCGCCTCTGTAGTGGCCATCTCCGGGAGTTGTCTGTAACAAAAGACCTTTCTCGCTGCATAAAACAACAATCTTTTCATTTTAATTACTTTTTATTCGGCGTCAGTTTCTATTGCCCGTGGAGATGCTTTGCTCATTGTTGAGAGAGAGAGAGATTTACGAATATCGTGGTTAATTCTTATCTAGCTTATTGTCTAATTAGTCCTTTGTTATTTGAGGAGACAGAAGGGAGAAGGACATCTCGTACGCCAGTATTATTTTTTTAGGGAAAAACATTTCCCGTTCTGACTTGGCTACATCGTAATTCCTTCGTCCGATTTCTGCGCCTCCTAAGACTGAACTAACTTAAAAACTCCAATTTTCTCACATATGAAAACTGTGACGTAATATCACGTGATCACCACACAGGTGCAGGATGACCTTTTGAACTAGGGTCATCCATTGTCTCGTCACTTGTCATGTGTCGATTCCCAGGAAATAACATCGCACTCGATGTACCCGGCGGCCCGCGCTAATCGCACAAGCCAAACCAACGACCCCACACCCGTTCTCCACCACATACGTCCATTATCATATAACATTCTCATAAAGGTTTTTTATAAACCCACAAGTTACGTCCATCATTATATATATATATATATATATATATATATATATATATATATATATATATATATATATATATATATATATATATATATACATTGTTAAATATAGTTTTATTTCTTTTCTCATTTGCACATTGCTGGATTGGAAAATTTTGCCAACCTTTTTCGCTTTTTCAACCAAATATGAAATTATAGAAAATGCCGTTATTTTAAAACCACATGAATAAATGGCATTACATTGTTTAAACCGTTTTAATTATTGTTTTTTTCTTCTTGCGATGATAGGTGTCATAAATGTATATATATATATATATATATATATATATATATATATATATATATATATATATAAATACATTTTCATAATGCTTGTTCACGAATACGTCTGTTGTAAGATGCTATTATAGGTAATAAATAACAAAAACAAATAACTTTAAGATAGCTGCAACTCATCGTTTTGTTTATCAAAATATTTGGGGTTGATTAGGCTTTTATTTAGAAGTATGATTATATATATATATATATATATATATATATATATATATATATATGTATTAGAGATGAAAGATGAGAATAAAAAATTGTAAAGATACAATATTTATTAGAACACGAAAAGTTCAGGGCAAGGAGCCTCATTTCCTTAATCTATGGATTTTCAAAGATAAACTCTTCTAATCAGAGGATAGGGAAAAGCCGACAATGTAATTGTAAATATTATCGGCAACATTTAACTTTGAAAATTTTACATGAAATAAAACAAAATAAAAAAACACAAAACAAAACAAAATAAAGGCCAACAGGTAAAGAGTCTTATGTGTAGATGAGAGCGTGAAGTCAGGGTGGATGATATCCCAAAACACGTCAAAACAAAAATGAAAACAGCTGTTATTTTGGAATGTTGTGATGAATCCTTTCTTGAATGAAATGTCTTGGTGAACTCTCCAAATATACATATATATGCAGGGAAGCAGAATTTACAGTATTTTGAGGCAGGGATTGAAATATCCATTAATTTATTGAAAGTCATGTGAATTCATTTGCCATAAGTTAATTTACATAATCGAAAATGTTTATATTCAATTTTTACCCCCTGTTTTTTTTTCAATACTTGCCTTCACACTCTTCCTGAAACTTGCACAAATGTTATTCAAATATTCGAGAGACAATTTTTCCCATTCTTCTTTAATAGTATCTTTAAGGGAGTCGGCATTGCTGTGTGATGTTTTATTAGTAGCATTTTCTAAAATGCTTTGAATAGCATAATCCAGAGGGTTTCCATCTGGCATAGAAAGCGGCCATAAACATGATTCCTCCAAATTGTTAAAGTTTGATTTACAGAAATATTTTCTTTTCTTGGTTTTGTGGGATGGAGCACCATCCTGTGTCCATACATAATTATCATCTGGGTAGTTGACTTTAAGCCATATCAATACCTAATATCTTAAAGTCTTCTAGTAAGATATTTTCATCAGCTTTGTAGAATTTTGTAGGCATTTGCTTTCCATCGGATGCCATAACACCAAAAGCCATAACTTGAGCAGACTGTTTTGTTTTGAATGTATCCTCAACCCCAGCTGTCTATTTTGCGATACATCTGTAATTTCTAACGTTCAAAACAGCATCGACAATGAAGATATCTTTCTTGAACCATGTGATAATTTTATAGTACCTTTTCAATTTCTTTTGCTTTGAAGTTAAAATCTTACACAAGAACACTAAAACACTTATTGACAACATGTATGGAAATACATATTGTCAATAAGTGTTTTAGTGTTCTTGTGTAAGATTTTAACTTCAAATCATATTTTACTGCATTTCTTGCAGTCTTGTTTTCTATCTCAAGTTCAATTTCCATTGATTTGGTTAGATCCTTTAGGGTTCTGTACTTGTAAGCTTTAATAAAAGCTTTGGTACGTTTCTTTGGTGATTTCTTCACTTCCAGACTCCCTCGTTATAGTTTTGCTCAAAGTAATTTTATTCTTTACATAATTAACAGTCTTTATGGACACTCCAACTATTCTTGAAATCTGCTTCTGTGTGACGAGTGCATTCCGAAAATCACACTCTGTGACGTTTGCTTTCCTGATCACTCATATAGGCAAAGGTTTCTAAAAAAAGGAAAGAATAATAGTGTTAGTTAATTATGATATCAATATATGTCGGTATTGAAAAAATGCTGAAGAAAAACCATAACGTTCAATGTAATTTTTTCAGTATATATATTATATTAAATTATATTTTACCTACAGACGACGTCGTTTCGTGCTTTCGCCACTCACTAGTGTATGAATGACAATTTCAGACTGTCACGGGTCGCGAACCCGGTTCACAGAGACACCTTGAATCTGTAAGCGGACGCCTTGGCCATGGGCTGTTGTCACGTGATTAAGTTATATTTACGCTATGAGCGGCGAGCATAAAAATCAAGACAGTCAGATAGAACTCAACAACAGAGTCGAAGTAACGCACTGAAGCATAAGGCGAATGTCTATTTTTTAATCTCTCTAAAGTGCTCGACTTTAATTTTTGCTTAAAGGGGCTTCTTATAATATTAGATTATATTTTAAATTTAAAAAATATTTGGATTCCTAAACAATTTGAGTATTGTTCTTTTTCCAACATTCATTTCCAAAATAACAGCTGTTTTCATTTTTGACGTCGTTTCGTGCTTTCGGCACTCCTCAGTGTAGGGAAATGACAATCTGATATATATATATATATAGTCATCCACATACATACTGTTTCATCAGTGCGGTTAGACCAGTTAGTGCCTCAAGCACGGATAGAAACTCAACTGTCGAGCTGACAGTCGGCGATCCTACCCCTGCGCTATCATACGACACTGACTGAATGTAAATAATATCTCAATGTAAACATTGCAAGTGCCGGGAGCTCGAATTATTTTACCTAATGAGCTATGCCTTAAAGCTAATGGCAGTTGGCGATATCCTTACAAAAGTCAGCTCTACCCCGGGAGGTAGCTTCATATATATATATATATATATATATATATATATATATATATATATATATATATATATATATATATACATATATATATATATATATACATATATATATATATATATACATATATATATATATATATACATATATATATATATATATACATATATATACATATATATACATATATATATATATATACATATATATACATATATATACATATATATATATATATATATATATATATACATATATATATATATATATATACATATATATATATATATATACATATATATACATATATATACATATATATATACATATATATATATATATATATATATACATATATATATATATATATATATACATATATATATATACATATATATATATATACATATATATATATATACACATATATATATATACATATATATACATATATATATATACATATATATATATATATACATATATATATACATATATATATATACATATATATATATACATATATATATACATATATATATATACATATATATATATATACATATATATATATACATATATATATATACATATATATATATATACACATATATATACATATATATATATACATATATATATATATATACATATATATATATACATATATATATATATACATATATACATATATACATATATATATATACATATATATATATACATATATATATATATATATATATATATATATATATAAGAAAGAGAGAGAGAGATAGCGAGGGAGAGGGAGAGAGATAGTCTAATTTGTATAAAAAGGAGATCATTTCTACAAATTGTCACGTTTCTCTGTCTAATAACCTAAAGTTATGTTGCGCTGACGAACAGACAGACACATGTGTTTCATATTAACATCGACAAAACTCATTGTATTGTAAAACTTCTGATTTATTAAGGAACCAGATTTTTCCTTCTCGAATTCAATTAACAAACGAAATTAATAAATATTATTAAATAAAAAGCCGAACATTTGATTCGGTTCATCAAAGTGCGTAAATTGCTGACTCAACAAATTGAATTCGTCAATGTTGTAATTTCTGTTTATTAAATGAACATAATTTCATAATTCGTCGAACTTTAATTATTGTTTGGCGACTGGCAAGAAAAATATCGATATCCAATCAAAGTTGAAATGTACGTGTTTGGCAAATTAAAACAAAAGTCGTAATTTGTCTACGTTTTCTTTTGAGGGGCGCGTTCAATAATTTGGGCATTTGTGTTTTAATATTTTTCTAATGATTTTTGAATTGTACTTATAATTTCGCTGTCTGGTTAAAAATGTCCACAGTAAATTCGCATTTCGGAATACGAGTTCGGTTACAAATATCCAGACTACATTTGTATTTTTTAAAATACGAATTGTGTTAAGAAATATTCAAACTGAATCTGTCTTTTAGAAGTACTTGTGTGGATATCTTTTTCAGACTAAATATGTTGTTTTAGTGCTTCTATAGAAAAATAACCCATATCGTCTTGAATGTTTGCGATTTACGGAACAAACCGAAAATGGGTGAAGCAATTTACGACGCGAAAGCATACGAATGTAAAATAAGGTTAGGTTAGGCTAGGGTTGAAAACTATTTAGCCTCTGCCCTCCCTCAATAAATACATTTGGAAAACTTTCTAATAAAAGAAACGAAAACATAAGAAATAAAGTTTATTCACTTAGTGATTCGTAACATGGAGCGGTGGGATTATCAATTGACCCTCAACTTAAGTCAGGGAAAAACTGTCGCTAGTAATTGACTGCTCGGCGACGGCTTGGTTATTTCCGGACTGTTTCATGAATCGATATTGGTTCTCGCCTATAAAAGTACCGTGATATTTGTGTTCAAAAAGTGTCAAATTTAATGTATACTTTTAAAATATGATTTGCTATAAAAATGTTCAGACTGAGTATGTATTCTTTATATACGAATTTTGGTCAAAACTGGTTTAGATCGAATCGGTATTTTTCAAATATTGTGTCCCAAAGAATTTCAACCTTAATATGCACTTTTAAAAACACGGTTTCTATTCGAAATTCTATTTCTGTTCCGGACTACGCCGGGTAGCCGAACGATAAACAATATCAGTAAATAATTTGTAGTATTTTTAATATTTGGACTACTATTCTTATCTTCATTTTTAAATTCACAACGTCTCACTCGATGTCATTTTTTGAATTAAGGAACCTTTTAATCGAACTTGGAAATCTTTCTGTAAAAGTTGGGAACCTGTATTGATATATAGCCTAATGGTTAAAAGTGTTAGTCAACAATCAGTCCTAAGTGACAGTGTTCTGGGGGTTGAAGGTTCAGTCCTTACTACAGGCTATATTAACCAAGAATAACATAAATTACAACTTTTACCCGGTCGACGGAATGGGAGCAATCTATTCACGTGGATTAAATAAAGGCTCCATTCGAAATTCCATACATGTTCACTATTACAACATGAATATTGCAAACTCTGATTACAAGTTTCTAAAAATCGAAAGGATTTACACGAAGAAAGCCGGAGTTTACATAGGCTGAAATGTCGTGAATATTACAACCAAGATAAGAATAGCAGTCCGAATAATCGAAATAATACAAATTATCAATCTTCATTTGAAAAAATTCCAAAATGTAATATCAATGAATTCGATGCTTTTTTTTCTTTAAAATACGTTGTTCTTTTAAAAAATATCAAGACGTAAGCCATATTTATGAAGACATTAATAGCAAAGAATGTGGCATCTATTTTCTTGAAAATAAGAACTTTTCAAAAGGTATCTGATTGAAGTGGTATTTATCCATACTGAAAAACAAAAATGATTGAAATATTTTTTTCAGAATACGGAGTCAGTTCAAATAGTATGGGGATGGAGTCTGTATTTACAAAGCTAGCAAAAAAAAAATGATTGAAATATTTTCTTCAGAATACGGAGTCAGTTCAAATAGTATGAGAATGGAGTCCGTATTTACAAGGCTAGCAAAAAAAAAATGATTGAAATATTTTCTTCAGAATACGGAGTCAGTTCAAATAGTATGGGGATGGAGTCTGTATTTACAAAGCTAGCAAAAAAAAAGTATTGAAATATTTTCTTCAGAATACGGAGTCAGTTCAAATAGTATGGGGATGGAGTCTGTATTTACAAAGCTAGCAAAAAAAAAGTATTGAAATATTTTCTTCAGAATACGGAGTCAGTTCAAATAGTATGGGGATGGAGTCTGTATTTACAAAGCTAGCAAAAAAAAATGATTGAAATATTTTCTTCAGAATACGGAGTCAGTTCAAATAGTATGGGGATGGAGTCTGTATTTACAAAGCTAGCAAAAAAAATGACTGAAATATTTTTCTTAAAAATGTTGATGTTCCGTTTTTGTTTTAAACAAGAACATGTCATTTACAAAAAGAAAGAAAAATTGAGAAAACTGTTCTTAATGAATAACGTTTACGTGAAAACTGCTGAAGTCAGTCGCACTTTCCATCCCGGCCAAAATTGAAGACAAAAACGCGAAAGAGTTTGAACTGGTTACCCATTTTTTTCCTTTTTTATTTTCAATTCAACTTAATGAAGTAAACGTTTTCAAATAATCACGAACTAAAGTCCAGGGAATGTTAATCAACATCACGAAACGGTTTTTAATCTTTTACATTAACAAAAAGTATTTTTGCACTATTGACGCCCCCCCCCCCACAAAAACAAGGATATTTTTTTTCACGACTAAAAAAGTAAAAATAAATATGTTGGTGCACTTTATACATGAAATTGAAAATGTATTCAACAGACGTATTAGTACATAATAATACATATGGGTATCTTTACGAATAGCCCTACAACGAAAACGCCGAAAAAACAAATATACAACAAATAAAAGTTACCGTAGCCGATAAAACTGAATTTCCAAGTTAACTGTGACAGTTATTAATGATTATAATCCGTTAAAAGTGCTATTTTTTATAAATTGATAGTTTTAGCGTACGTGAAGTGAAAAAAAATATTAATGCCCGCTTCTCGATAGAAACTGGAGCCTCGTTCTCGTTTCGATTGTTTTTTTACTGGGACTCATAGTCAAAGCGCAATTTTTGCATTTTTCAGCCAAGCAGAAGAACAAAACAAAACTACATTTTAAGCAAAAAGAAGAAAATAATTTTCTTTTGATTTACATGTCAGTGTGCTTTTATTTACATATTATTTTCGGTAAATTTTTACTATCCATTCCCAGCGCAGTTTACCCATTAAAAAAAGTTGAATTCTACTTTTTTTGTGCAAATACATTTAAACAGCCTAAAAAATATCCGCAAAGAAGGAATTAAAAATTAAAATTAAATATTTAAGATTTTAGAGGGGGGTTCACTTTCCTTTATAAATGTAACGTAAAATGACCACCCATTTTCTGGCCAGTTAGCGTGAAACGAGACATGTAACCGACTTGAGTTTTTAATAAAAACACGTACAAATTTAGCAGTTTTCGTGTTTGTTTTGGAGGGGGGTGGGCAAACTTTGACTTGAGTTCCTCCCCCCTCCCCCTAAAAAAAAACCAGAAAACTAAATTGGCTAAATTTCTACGTGTTTTTTATTAAATAAATAAATACCCCCACTCCCAAATTGGCTAAATTTCTACGTGTTTATTTAATAAAAAAACCCACCCTAACTCCAACCCTAACCCTAACTCTAACTCCAGCCCTAACCCTAACTCCAGCCCTAACCCTAACTCCAGCCCTAACTCTAACCCTAACTCCAGCCCTAACCCTAACTCTAACTCCAGCCCTAACCCTAACCCTAACTCCAGCCCTGACCCTAACTCCAGCCCTTACCCTAACCCTAACTCCAGCCCTAACCCTAACCCTAACTCTAACCACAGCCCTAACCCTAACTCTAACCCCAGCCTTAACCCTAACCGCAGCCCTAACCCTAACTCTAACCCCAGCCCTAACCCCAGCCCTGATCGTTTAAAAAAACAAACGTCGCTTTGATTATGAGTCCCGGTAAAAAACACACACACACTTGACAACGAGAACCCGAAACGAGGCTAACAAAACAAGACTGTCGACGCCATGTTTTTGCTGTAAAAATCCGTGCCCAGAATTTTTTTTTTCATGTCTAATGAAAAACTATTTATCCTACGTAAAAATAAAAACAAATGGAATAGCTAACTAGGAAAATCTCCAGTCTCGAATTAGAAACTCAAGTCGGTTACATGTCTCGTTTAATGTTAAGTGGCCAGGAAATGGGTGCTCATTTTACGTTAAATTTATAAAGGAAAGTGATCTCCCACGCTAAAATCTTAAATATTTAATTTTTTTTTAATTCCTTCTTTGCGGATGTTTTTTTAGGCTGTTTAAATGTATTTGCACAAAAAAGTAGGATTTGAAGTTTTTTAAGTGGTAAACTGCGCTGGGAATGGATAGTAAAAAATACCTTATTTTCATTCGTCACACCGTAATGTTTTTTTTTCTCCTGTAATTTCTGTAAAAAATTCCATACCCTAACCTAACCCTAAACCTAACCCTAAACCTAACCCTAAACCTAAACCTAAACCTAACCCTAAACCTAAATCTAAGCCGAACCCCAATTTTTCATATTTCAGTAAAGCAAAAGAACAAAAACAAAAAAAACGCCGCTTTGATTATGACTCCAGGTAAAAAAAACACACCACGTGACAACTGTTGACGCCATCTTTATTAAGTAAACATTTTGTTGGCGAAAATTTTTTTTTTCATGTCTAATAAAAAGCCATTTATCCTACGTAAATATACAAACAAATGGAATAGATAACTAGGAAAATCTCCAGTGTCTACATACGTCGCATTTATTTGTTGCCTATTCATTTTTTTGACTACGTTCTACAACTTTTTCTCAACCCGACTCGCGAGTTGTAGGGCTATTGTTAAAAATTTCCATACATATTACTAAAAAAAAATATAGACGTGTGTAATATTAATACTTCGTAATTGCTAGCGTTCGATATTGTATCTCCGTGTAACTGGGTAGAATCAATGGAAATCAGCATTAAACTGATTATGTTCGTTGGTCTGTGTTCAAATCAGCATTACACTGATTATGTTCGTTGGTCTGTGTTCAAATCAGCATTAAACTGATTATGTTCGTTGGTCTGTGTTCAAATCAGCATTAAACTGATTATGTTCGTTGGTCTGTGTTCAAATCAGCATTAAACTGATTATGTTCGTTGGTCTGTGTTCAAATCAGCATTACACTGATTATGTTCGTTGGTCTGTGTTCAAATCAGCATTAAACTGATTATGTTCGTTGGTCTGTGTTCAAATCAGCATTAAACTGATTATGTTCGTTGGTCTATGTTCAAATCAGCATTAAACTGATTATGTTCGTTGGTCTGGATTCAAATCAGCATTAAACTGATTATGTTCGTTGGTCTGTGTTCAAATCAGCATTACACTGATTATGTTCGTTGGTCTGTGTTCAAATCAGCATTAAACTGATTATGTTCGTTGGTCTATGTTCAAATCAGCATTAAACTAATTATGTTCGTTGGTATGTGTTCAAATCAGCATTACACTGATTATGTTCGTTTGTCTGGGTTCAAATCAGCATTAAACTGATTATGTTCGTTAGTCTAGGTTCAAATAAGCATTAAACTGATTATGTTCGTTGGTCTGTGTTCAAATCAGCATTAAACTGATTATGTTCGTTGGTCTCGATTCAAATCAGCATTAAACTGATTATGTTCGTTGGTCTGTGTTCAAATCAGCATTAAACTGATTATGTTCGTTGGTCTGGATTCAAATCAGCATTAAACTGATTATGTTCGTTGGTCTGGGTTCAAATCAGCATTAAACTGATTATGTTCGTTAGTCTGGGTTCAAATCAGCATTAAACTGATTATGTTCGTTGGTCTGGATTCAAATCAGCATTAAACTGATTATGTCCTTGTGTCTGGGTTCAAATCAGCATTAAACTGATTATGTCCTTGTGTCTGGGTTCAAATAAGCATTAAATTGATTATGTTCGTTGGTCTGTGTTCAAATCAGCATTAAATTGATTATGTTCGTTAGTCTAGGTTCAAATCAGCATTAAACTGATTATGTTCGTTAGTCTGGGTTCAAATAAGCATTAAATTGATTATGTTCGTTGGTCTGTGTTCAAATCAGCATTAAATTGATTATGTTCGTTAGTCTAGGTTCAAATAAGCATTAAACTGATTATGTCCTTGTGTCTGGGTTCAAATCAGCATTAAACTGATTATGTTCGTTAGTCTGGGTTCAAATAAGCATTAAATTGATTATGTTCGTTGGTCTGTGTTCAAATCAGCATTAAACTGATTATGTTCGTTAGTCTAGGTTCAAATCAGCATTAAACTGATTATGTTCGTTGGTCTGTGTTCAAATCAGCATTAAACTGATTATGTTCGTTGGTCCGTGTTCAAATCAGCATTAAACTGATTATGTTCGTTGGTCTGGATTCAAAAAAGCATTAAACTGATTATGTTCGTTGGTCTGGATTCAAATCAGCATTAAACTGATTATGTTCGTTGGTCTGTGTTCAAATCAGCATTAAACTGACTATGTTCGTTGGTCTGGGTTCAAATCAGCATTAAACTGATTATGTTCGTCGGTCTGGATTCAAATAAGCATTAAACTGATTATGTTTGTTGGTCTGGATTCAAATAAGCATTAAACTGATTATTTTTCTTGGTCTGTGTTCAAATCAGCATTTAACTGATTATGTTCGTTGGTCTGGATTCAAATCAGCATTAGACTGATTATGTTCGTTTGTCTCTGTTCAAATCAGCATTAAACTGATTATGTTCGTTGGTCTGTGTTCAAATCAGCATTAAACTGATTATGTTCGTTGGTCTGTGTTCAAATCAGCATTACATTGATTATGTTCGTTTGTCTCTGTTCAAATCAGCATTACATTGATTATGTTATTGGTCTGGGTTCAAATCGGCATTAAACTGATTATGTTATTGGTCTGGGTTCAAATCAGCATTACATTGATTATGTTATTGGTCTGGGTTCAAATCAGCATTACATTGATTATGTTATTGGTCTGGGTTCAAATCAGCATTAAACTGATTGCGTCCTTAAGTTTGTGTTCGTTGGTCATGGTTAAAATCGAAGGCTTAACTCTGCGCATTTTTATGTCTGATTTGTACGACGCTTGAGATAAAAGAAGCTGATAAAAGACTTTTTGTTGACTTCTGTCTTTGTTTTTGAGGGGGAAGGGCATCGGTAAGTTTAGGGTTAGGACTGAGAAACCAATAAATTATCTTAGTAAACAAAGGAACAAACCACCCTTCAAATTTAAGATATTCATTTCGACAGTGTTCAATACATATTACAATAAATTACAAGAATTGTTAATTAACGAATAAAACTTGAACAATAAAACAATGTTATTGAAAGTACATTTTTATTAAAATTAATTAACCGGGTTGTAATTTTCATTTTTTAATACAAGAAATAAGAAATATTAATTAACGAACAAAACATTAAGAATAGAACAATGTTAATTAAGGAAAATGTTGTTTACCTAATGAAAATTAAAAGATCAGTTATTTACAAATTTTAAACATGAAATTGCTATAACTGATTTTATTTAATGTTTTTATTAAGTAAACCATGTTATGTTCTTTAAATAAAAACATTTGATCAAAACACGTATAACCATTTTGATACAAAACTATTAAGAGGCCGGCGTAGAAGTGTCTCAGAATTACAAGTTATATTTTCCATAAAGAATAATTTTGAAGGCGAATAAATGATAAAACGTAAATTCTACTTATAATACATTACCACCAGAAATACAATTATCGACGTAAAAACTGCAAAATGACGGCGTAGTTTTGTTTAATAACTTGTTGATAAGGTAAATTGATTTGCACATTTCTTCTCTTTCTTTTCTTACATTCTGACCGTTATTTGCATAAAGAAATCATACATCTTTGGAGAAGTAAAAATAAGTATTGGTTCTAGGTAAAATCACTACTCCTCAACTGATAAATTGTTTATAAATTGCTTTGCCTATAGCATCTTATAGAAACGGAATAAAAAAACAAGTAATGTTTGTGATTTTATATTTCAAGTCAAAAAAGTTACAAATATTATCACACTGGCGGCTGGGTTTCGAATTTAATTTGAAAACGCTCAGCACGTTTAGCCACGCGTGAAAGCCGTGATACGGCGACACAGCGGTTTGTATATATAGTCATCCACAGACAGTTGTTTAGTCCAATATATATATATATATATATATATATATATATATATATATATATATATATATATATATATATAACTTCTTTGTAATATAGTAGGGAAAATCCCAGCAGAGTGCTCGATTAATTATGAATTAAAATTTAAAATTAAGTGCATAATATTTATTTATTTTGGTACAGAAAAATTGGTACAACATTCGTACCGTCGGTTTCAAGCACGGAAAATCTTAGCCATCCGGCTCTCTTCAGCTTTTGTTGTCATCTGTTTCGGAAATGTGAAGTCACGTGACATCTCATTGGGACGCGTTATTTGCTTAGCATGTTGTGTATGTTTGTTTGAATTTATATTTAGTGTAATGGAACGGTTGAGATTTAAAACCGGAGGAGATTTGAAGAGATATAAGAATATAAAAATAAAAGAGAATAAAAAAAAAAATTTAAAAAAATAAAAAATAAAAAATAAAAATATATATTATAAAAAATATATATAATAAAAAAAGAAAGAAGGGAAATAAAAATTTAAAAAAATAAAAAGAGTTTCTATATAATTCCCGTGAGCCAATTTTATGAATTTGTATCATTGGCCGTTACTGTTTTGGGGTTTGAAGATGTGCGTTCTAAAAGGAGGGAGAAAAGGGAAGAGAAATAAAAAGTTAAAGGAAAAACCGTTAATTAATTTCGTGTTTAAATTCTTTTAGACAACCCGAAGTAATTTGAATAAATAAATCGCTGGGTCTTAGGGAGGTAACTGTTGGAATTATAAATGGTTTGAGGTCGTTTAAATGGATTCGTTAGATTAGTCTAATGACTGATAAATAAATTGTGAAATGGGGGTATTATCCTCATAATGACGAGAGAAATATTTTAGTGAAATTCGAAGTTTTTGCTCTTGAAAATTAATGTGGTTGATAAGATGTTTGTTCGTATTTTTTAATTTGTTTATATTAGTAATTATGGGGGCAGAGGGGGGGATAGCTAGGCTTATGTGAATCGGTCAGTCCAGTTTATGAGTAGTGCTTGTCTCTTGTGGATACATCCTTTAAAGATTTAATCGCGGATATTCAAACAGGCTGTATTCGGATCAAAGATGGTCCTTGAAATGTGGTATTTTTCAGCGTCACATAGAGGAAATTTGTTTATGGCTGGAGAGAATGATGGTTTTCTCTCAATTACTTTCCATTTGATGGTGAAGGGTGTATTTTCTTTTTAAGTTGCCATATTCGGGTCGCGAGTGCCGTATTTGCCTTGTTTTTGTATCTGAATTTATATATATATATATATATATATATATAAAGTCAAGATGAAGAAAAAAATATTTTGATCTTTATTTCGATTTAATAAAAATATCTGCATCTAATATATGGTTTCTTTGAACTTGAATGATTTAGTTCTTTTGTTTTATTGTGGGGGGGGGATTTATTCATCATTGTACCGGCTAACGTGAAAGTGTATTATCGCACATTGTTCCGGTTTTGTGGTTTTATTGAATGTATTTGGGACCGACTACTTGCTTGTTGGCTTGGTGGAAGAAATAATGCACAAGCTACTTTTCTAAGACTTTTCTAGGACTTTCTTTTCTTATCGTTGTTCTTCCTTGCTTTTTAAGTTTGACTTTTATTTTTATTTTTTTCCTCTTCTTTTCTTAAGTGACCTCAACTATTACAACGCCACATTGTGTTTTGTCGGCAGTTGAAACCAGTATTCCAGACATTTAATTTCCCTGATGATCTGCCAAGCAAGTAACTGCTTGGCAGTGAAACACGTGTAGGAAAAAACATTTAATTTGAATAAATAGTATTTGTAAGAAAAAATATCTTTAATGGTGATCATTGGTGTCTTGAAAGGAATGCTTTGGTAAGCCTTCATAAAATCACATATAAATGCTCTGTACTCTGTAATCGAGTATCATCGAGCTTGTTTTTTATTGGAACAACCCCGGTCTTCACTGAATGATCTATTTTATAAGTGAAAAATCTAAATCTATATATATATATATATATATATATATATATATATATATATATATATATATATATATATTACTATTTCTATGTATCCACATACAATTTTATAAGGAGATATGATTTTTTATGTATCAATTTTCAGTATTTACTGCAACAGTAGAGCTAGGTAGTAAGCTATGAAAATATATTTACGGCAATTAAGCTACACAGAGGCTCTCGCGTTTCATCCCCGGGGGTATCTTCAGGCAAATATGCATGGAGTTATTTTTATCGGGTGTTTTTATATACACGTCTAGCTAGTTAACCAATCAGATTCTTTGTTGTTCACTCAATCAATCGTGGGGCGTCCCACGAACAAAGGCGTGGTTAGTGTCATTTCCTATATCCTGTTCTATTGTTCTGTTTTCTATAGATTGGCCTATATCCTGTTTCTTTGTTGTACCAATATAAGCCTGAACATTACCCCGGGGATGAAACGTGGGAGCCTCTGTGTAGGTTAACTACCTACTCTCTGGGCAGCAATTAATCTAGCTGTAGCCTTATCTACATGAAAAAGAAAGAAACAATGTTCCTATAACATGTTGGTAATATGATGAAAACAACAGAAAGATGATTGTTATGGTGTTGTTTGATATATTCGAATATTGAGATTTAAGTTTGTGTAAGTATAAAAATGAATTTCCCATAATGAAAGGAGTATACGAAAATTCAGGGCGCTTGTCAAAACTAACAAACAGAAAAAGAGGCGAAAAAAAAAAACAACAAATAATGAACAAATAACTGTTATTAAAGGCAATAAAGTTACTTTTCTACATATCTGCATATTTCTTGTGTGTTTAAACTTATCTTTAAAGCGTTTTTATTGCATTTTAATCATTCATCCAAATCAGACCACGTTACAGTTCTTTTTTTCAATATGGAGTATATGGATGTAACCGAAGTTTGTATTTCGTCTTTTGGGGTGAAAAAAAACAAACAAAAAACACAACTGCCCTAAACGCCTTAACACTTACTACCTAATTAACTAGAGAAAAATAAGAAAAAATATCTAACTTCGTAGACGGTCGGCGAACGACTGTCAGCCATCTTTGTTTTTCAGTTTAACGTAACATTATTTATCGGACATTTTAATTTAAATAACAAAAATAAACGCTTTAAAGTACTTTAAACCACAGACAAATTAGGCAGGTATTTAGAAAAGTTACTTTTGTTACTTTTGGTAACAGTTATTGGTTTATATTTGTTTTTTTCGCACCTTTTCGTTCTATTGGTTATTTTTGACAATCGCCAAATGCGGAACGTCAATTTATCAAATAAAACAATTATATATTCCTAAGTCATTAAAAATGTTTACTTTGTGTTTTTTTTTATTATTGAAGACAAAAATATAAAACAAAACTTAATGACTATTAAAAAAAAAATATGATTGTATTCTTTTTTTGTAATTAAAAAAAAAGCTGAGAAGGTTGTATTTTATTTATTTTTTTATTTTTATAACAAATATATTAGTTATTTTCATTATCATGATCATCATCAGCAGCAGCGTCGTCAACAACAACAAAAAAACGGAAGTTATCTTTTGAATTTCAAAATAATCATATGAATTTTACACGTTTTTCATTAAATCGTTTTAATTAATATTGCTGCTATTTATAATATTAATGTTAATATGAAGGAAACTATTATATATGTAATGAAATTGGAGACCAAATATAGACATGAATTGTGCAGAATATAATAGAGAGTGTTTATAAAATTATTATTCAAATTAAGCTCCCGGATAGTGTGTTTTGGCAGTGTTCTGTAATGTATTTGAAAATATTAAAATGTAAAATTGAATAAAATAAGCTTAACAATTTTTTATATGGATATAGTCGGGATAAAATAAATAAACTTTCGCATTTATTCATTTAGATATCCATAACAATTATGAATTCATTCACATGTGCACGGTTCAAATAATTGTTCTTAAAGGTGAGAAACTCTCCAGGTTTTCATCAAACATATTTTTTAGAAAAAGGACAGATGATTGTTATATTTTATAACATTGAAATCTGTTTTTATTATTCCGAAGTTGGAGGTGCATAGTTGACCTCGCCAATGGAATCGCCTATACCGAATTCAAATCATATCCCCTCTATTGTGCCCGTTTACCTTCGAATACTTTTTAGTAAAAGTATGTTCTAGCGATTCCTCAAGCCATGCGTGAAATAACATACTGTGTTAAATTAATCGTATACAATAAAGTGTTTTTCAACAAGTTTTGTGTCTTGATATTAATAACCCTTAAAGGGTTGATTTCACGTAAAATAGACTAACAAAACATTTTTTCTAATCTGATTTGTATGAGCGGAGGTTCCAAGTAGCCCTCTGCAGAAGCAATCTTTTAAATTAGTTGTGAGTGCGTATTTTAAGCTTGTTTAAAATAAATTGTAGCGGTTTATATTACTTAAAGATGGCGGCCTCGCTTGTTTCGTCAGAACAATGATGAAAATAATGGCGCATAAATAATCTTTCTCACTTGAGCAAATCAGTTTCTAGTTATCAGTTTCTAAACTCAATACCTTTTATTTTTCTAGATGCGTCCTGGCACCTACGGCAAACGCTTTGTTTGTCTTTTAGTCCATCTGTAACACTCACATTTTAAATAGCACGTTCATCGCTTAATTCGCACATTGAATATATATATATATATATTTATATATATATATATATATATATAAGAGAGAGAGAGAGAGAGAGAGAGAGAGAGAGAGAGAGAGAGAGATAGATAGATAGATAAGTAACTTTCGCGTGCAACAAAATCGTAGGATAAATTTCAGAGGAAACATTTTTTAATCAATTAAACGGGCGCGTGAAAAAAAAAAAGAAAATTGCTAAAATGTTTCTTAAGGCTTTATCGTCTGACCCTCTAAGAGGAGCGTCAGAATTATAAATTAAAAACTAAGAAAATCGAATGAGATATGAGGGGAAAAATTGTTTGATAGAGGAAAAAAAAAGAAAATTGCTAAAATTTTCCTTAAGGCCTTATCCGGGAACTTTCAAGCACAGGAATCAGCCATCAGTAATTACATGATTAGTACAAATAGTTGTTCTGGCAAGTATTCCGATGGGTGGTTTTCTGTTTTACACAGTGCCAAGTCGAACTACCATCTCAATATCATTGAGGCGTTAGTTATTAACAATTCTCGAACGAGCCTGTGTAGACAAAAGATTTTGAAACATCAGTTGGAGATCTTTAATGATTCAAATCCACCATAACGTTGAGAGATTTAGTTTTTTTTTCTCTCAATCGTTTTCTCCAACTGAAACAATTTTTCCCCTCATATCTCATTCGATTTTCTTAGTTTTTAATTTATCATTCTGACGTTTCCTCTTAGAGGGTCAGACGATAAGGCCTTAAGGAAAATTTTAGCAATTTTAGCAATAATCATATATATATATATAGTCTAAAGAAGCTTTGAGTTATTTTAAACAAAAAGACAAAAAAAAAAAAAAAAAAAAAAAAGGAAAATGCAGTTTAAATTCCCAGAGAAACTAACTAAATCCAAAATAGTGTAGACTTAACATTTGTTGGAAAATTCATAAATAAATAATATATAATAGTAAGTAAATAAAATAAAAAGGGGGATTAAGTATCTAACAGTGAAACAAAAGCAGGAGACCTTAACGTAAGCATCTAATATTAACACGGGGATCTTCAGCTGTTTACCATGTAAATGTTTGTGTAAATAAAAATAATCATATATATATATATATATATATATATATATATATATATATAAGTATACATTTTTATTTATACAAACATTATTGGTTACATATGTGCATACATGTTTCGGTTGCACTCTTCGCAGAGAGTCAACCTCATCAGACCACGGATTCAGAGTAATGAGATGGGTTTGCAGATTTTTTCAGAATAAATCCTTGTTTGGGATTGGTTATTCTTTCTATTTTTTATGAATTGGTATCGGATTACCAATTTTACTTGTTGACCGTTCATCCTTTTTTACGACCTAACCACCCCTGTTTGTTATTGCCCTCTTAGCGATGGCTACTTTTCAACCCTATTTGAATTCCCAAATCCTACAAACACATTTATCTTACCTATCAGTAAAATACACACATATAAACAGATTTAATAGGTACATAAGTACACATCAATAAACAGACATCAATATACACACACATCTAAACATGAACACACACACACAGATCAACTTTCAAGCAGAAAATGTGACAAATCGACGAACAGAGTATCTTAAACAGCTGACTGGACGCATTAGTTTTAAATAATATTTTTCTTTAGTATTTTAACCTTAAATTTGAAATAACCTTTGATATTGTATGTCACATTTAAATATCATTTTTGTTGGTCAGTCACGTTAAAGTTTGAAACAGAATTGTTTTGAGTCTGTCGTGATTATGTTTGAAATAGCATTTTCGTTGGTCTTTCGTGCTAAGGTTTTAAATTTGAGATATCATTTTCTTTTATATGTTACGTTTAAGTTTGTAATCGCATTTTTACCAATCTGTCACGTTTGCAAATATATGTCTGTCAGGTTTGTCACATTTAAATTTGAAATAACATGTTCTTTTGTATGTAACGTCTAAGCTTTACATAGCATTTCAGTTATCGTTCACGTTTAAATTAGGAACCTCATTTCCAGCTATTTCAAATGAAGCCATGACAGACTATTGCTATTGCAAACTTTAAAATGACAGCCCGACGGACATAGACGTTTATAAAAATGCTTTGACGCGCAGATTGAATGGACGCATCTTACGAATGCACCGGTTGGTCTTTTTAAGACAATAAAACAAAATATGACAAATTGTACCGAAATCTCCAGTCGCCTTCGTCGTACAGATAAGCCGCACGCTTTCTTCTCTGGCAAAGGGTTTCAAGTGCTTGTGTTTGAAATAAGCTAAAATATAGATTCATATATCTACACCAGGTTTTCATATATAAGTAACTTGTCGATAAACTATCAAATGAGAAGACATCAAAGAGCGTCGTCCGTATCAAACGATTCAAATAAATATTCGTGAATACTGAGGGGCGAACGTAAACAAGGATGGAACGGATGAAAAGCGTGCGGTATATGATAACAAATGTACTTTACATAAAAGATAATAAGGGAAACAACGCACCAATAAGACTATTGTATCCAAGAAAATAATCTATAGGCATACTATAATGGAGATTTGGTGTCTGTATGTTTGTAACTAAAACTAGGAATATTAGAGTTGGCGACATAATTATTCGTACATTTATCAATATCTAATATTTTTACGTATCTATTAGAATTTGCTGCTTGTACGATGCTAATATGTTTATATGTTAATTAAATAAAAAGAAATATGAAACTCGATTTTAGGAAGGATATATTAAATTTAAGAAATATAATGAGAAAATTATACAAACTATGAAAATATAGAAATATACTACAAAAGAGAAAATGGTTTTAAAGGCATTGAGTTATTTTAATTTCATGTACGAATCATGACTTGTCCACCTAAAATTGCATGCTAGACAACTTAAAGATTCTAAGAATGAGGAAGTTGAACAATTTTATTTACCTCCTCTCTAGGAGGTTAGACACAAGGTCATGTGTAGGTTTTGATAAAAGTGTTCCTGTGGAACGAACTGAATTCGAACCCGGCACGCCCACGTCCTCAGTTCACATCGTTGACCACTTAGCGTAAGTGCCAGTTGTATTTTAAAAGCATGTTTCTTTTAATTAGATGAAACAAACAACAACATTTAAAACCCTTGATCAGAAAGCAACATATTTAACATTTGACACATAAAATATCGTGGCTGACAGCTAGGGTTACACATTGTAGAATCCCTATTCAGTAGAATATTCTAGAATGTTCTAACAAGAATATCAAGTCGTGTAAAAAGTGTGGCCAATGTCATTCCACGTCACTGTATCGACGGGAAAGACAAAGAAGTTCAGTGTCGACTAAAGTCAGAAGATTATTGACTGTTATAAGTTTGGAAGTTTATTTCAAAATACTCTTCAGTACAATCTGCTATAAAGAAGTTTAAATAGTTTGAAATGACAAGTATGAGTGTGGAAGAAAACTGAAATTGTCGCCAAGAACTTCACGAAGACTCAATAGTTTTGTTGAAAAACCTCGCCAATTGGCAATACAGCGCTGTTTAAAGAGGAGTGCGTTGTATGAAAACTGACTACGACGAACGCCTTTTCACAAACCATGTAATAATTGTAATAATGCTACTCGCTAAAATTTTGGCAAAGCTATTTTAAACAAAGAAAATTGCTTACTATGGCGTACTGGTGAACGAAAATACTGAACCACTATGTGCTATTTTGTGTAGATTTATGCCCCATTTCCCTACATAGCAACTTGAGCATGCTTGTTTTACTTTTTATTACCAAATTTATTCAGTTGATTGGATTATTAAATTGAATAAAGACAGCAGATCTTGCACACATAAATGTACCAATATTCGTTTTAGAAACAGCTTCATAATAGTGCTAAATAAGATTATTAATTTTCATAACACTTAACAGTGAAAAAGCATGCGGGGAATATTGCAGAATACTCTACAAACGGTCGGGTTTCGAATCGTAGCCTGAAACATTGAACGACTATATATATATATATATATATATATATATATATTTGAGTGTATGTGTATTATTTTAATATTATTCATTTATTGAATGCTTGGATATGCCATGTCCAGGGTTTCATGGATCAGGGTCAGCTTAAAAGCTGCTAGCGGCAGTCAGAACATGTCTACTCCATTCATGAAGTGGCGATCGAATATCATATCCCATGATGATAACAATATATAATATTGAAATAAATACATATTATACGCTCTTATATACTGAATTGAGCACTTTGTCGTTATTTGTTCGTATTATAGGTACGATATATATAAATATTACGTTCTCATTTTTGATTTTTCTTAATAATCGAGCACTCTGCTATGATCCTTTTCTACTATTTTATATATATATATATATATATATATATATATATATAAATATGTGTGTGTGTGTGTATCTATGTATGTCATGTGATTTATGATAAATGGATCTTTTTGCTCGACTTTCATTTTTTTAAAGTAATTGTTATCTAGATAAAACATATGTCAAAATAATTTATGTTTTTTTCATCGTTTTCTCTCCCTTTTTACTTGCTTGCATTGCACACTTATCGACCAAATATATACACTTAACTAACCTCAACACAAAAGTGTTCGACCGTAATATCAATATTTATCTACTTCTAATCGAATGTATATTTATTCAATCTATTCAAATATTGAACACTGAGTCCATTGATAACCGATTTATTTGGAAAACACGACATTCTAGCATATCTCGTCCTTGTCGGGTCTATAAACAGGGCTGGCATGAGTAGTTTACGTTTCCTCACTCGCAATTATCACCCTTTTGCTCCGTAGATGTTTCGTTGAGTATCCGCTTCAGCTTTTAAGTCCAACATTTAGAGACATCGAAGAATTGTATGTCGCATGTCATTACACGCGGGTCGTACCGAAGTCTCAGATCGGCGCAACGACCAAAGTATGATCAGAGGAAATGTTTCTCTCTAGTGGACACCAGTGTCCCTGATATTCCGAAAATTCGTTGTTACCAAGATCTGTCCCAAAATCCTCTCATGTGAAGATCAGATGATCTTAATGCCCATCTTAACATGCATATTCTATTTCTATTAGCTACTCCTTAGAGTCGAAACATAAAGGGCCTGTGATGATTAAACTCTTGTCTTAGTAGTAACGATCGCCGTCACAAGGTCACTAGCAATTATTTACGGTTGAGTATGATTGTTTACTGGGTAGACCAATAGCTTAATCATAATTTGGGTTTGCCACTGAATTAGCGACCATGCTTACAGAGACACTTTAAGTTGAGGGGTTGAGCAGCGAGATGTCCGTTCGCATTGCGTTTAAATTTCTGTGTGTTAGTGCAGTCAGGGAAGCAAAAAACAGAAAGAACATTCAAAGGTTTAGCAGTTCGAAGGAAGAAACTATAAAGAACACTTTCCGGGATTTGGGGATCGCTACACTGAAGGGGTGGGATTTTGCTGTTTGTTGGGAGGTATTTACGTCGAGTGATTGTTGTTGTTGCTGCTGCTGCTGCTGCTGCTCGTGTGGATTTCATATACCAATCGTTATCAGTAAATTATTGTTCATAACAATCGAGGGAGTTAGCTAGAGGGAGTGACAAGTGTCCTCGGGTATTTCAGTGCTCTCCGTTACATTCCATTATTTTTGTACCTCACTTGATGTTCTCGCTTCAACCAAAACCAATGATTTTCATCCGATAGTGGTCAATCGATTTAGGTGGAATCTGAGTGAAAATTACTCCTCCATGTTTGAACACTCTCCGTTCGTTTCCAATCGGCTTTTCCATCCTCTCAGACACTTTATACCAACTTTCACTTTAATCAATGTTAATGTTACTGCATGTTTTTGGGGTGCGGGAAGAAATACATCAATCTGTATAATGTAATGTAATTAATACTATTCCCTTTGAAATCATGAATGTCTGTCAGGGTCAATACTATTAAGAAAAATAACGCGTTCTTCTCCCGAAAAGATAATTGTCATTGTAAGCTAAATATAGTTTAAATAAATAAAACGAATACGTCTATTCTTTCTTTATTTAAAGTGGTTGAATTTTGATAGTTTTTCTCACTTTCTGAAATATATTTTTGTAAAATTGTACTGTTTTTAGTCGATCGAACAACATAATGTGATTTTAGAACAATAATTTAAAAATGGGTAAAGTTCGATGTTTTAACCTTAGCGACAATCACCATCTTTACTTATTGGACGATCTTATTTTGTAACGTGTGTGGAAGGTTATAAGGTACGTACGAACATGGCATACCTTAGATTATTATTATGTAAATAATAAGAGGAAATCTTACTTAAATCTGACAATTCAATTGTATTATTATTTACTGACAAGGGGTTTGCATACAAGTAATTACCAGTGATCCCCCACTGGTAAACACAAGTGGTGTTCCCTGAAGTTCTATTGATTTATTTCTAAATTCTCCACGGAAAGTTTAAATAGTTTTAAATAGTTTTAAATAGTTTAAATAGTTTAAATAGTTTTAAATAGTTTTAAATAGTTTAAATAGTTTAAATAGTTTTAAATAGTTTAAATAGTTGTAAATAGTTTAAATAGTTTAAATATTTTTAAATAGTTTAAATAGTTTTAAATAGTTTTAACTAGTTTAAATAGTTTTAAATAGTTTTAAATAGTTTAAATAGTTTAAATAGTTTTTAATAGTTTAAATAGTTGTAAATAGTTTTAACTAGTTTAAATAGTTTTAAATAGTTTAAATAGTTTTAAATAGTTTTAAATAGTTTAAATAGTTTAAATAGTTTTAAATAGTTTTAAATAGTTTAAATAGTTTAAATAGTTTTAAATAGTTTTAAATAGTTTAAATAGTTGTAAATAGTTTAAATAGTTTAAATAGTTTTAAATAGTTTTAAATAGTTTAAATAGTTTTAAATAGTTTAAATAGTTTTGAATAGTTTAAATAGTTTTAAATAGTTTAAATAGTTTTAAATAGTTTAAATAGTTTAAATAGTTTTAAATAGTTTAAATAGTTTTAAATAGTTTAAATAGTTTAAATAGTTTTAAATAGTTTAAATAGTTTTAAATAGTTTAAATAGTTTTGTAAAATATGTCAAAGCGTTGCTACTGATTCTTTAAACTCGGCCTGGTTTACGGAGGGACAGAAATATCAGCTTTTCAAAAGAGGAGAATGACATTAAAAAGGGTAGAAAAGGAGGAAAAAAAACATAACTGCTAATTTATCTACCCTTGTTTCAAGTCGACATGTACGAAATAGTATCTCTTTCTAAGCAGCATGGTAACCTAAAATTCCTTGTACCCCCTCAAGTTAATTTGTAAAAGTGCAATGATAATAATAATTGGCTACTCTGGTGCCCCCTCGACGTACATTCTCTAGACTAACTCGACAATCAACTAAATCTCATTCATTCACTGTGGAGGTCCCCAGATGTCGGCGATCCTTCTACTCAAATAGCTTCTTTCCTCGAGTTGGCCTCTGGAACTCCATCCCTGTCCCCTGTTTCTCCAACAGTACTGACATGCAGAAATTTAAAACTAATGTAAACAGAGATCTCTCTGCGTAGATCCCAATTTAAGCTGACCCCCCACCTTCTCCCCTCTTCTTTTTTCTCAGTAGCCCCTTACGTCTACAGTGGCGGCCTCCCTTGTTTAGGTGAACCATGTTTAAAAAGAAAATTGTTGTCGTCGTCGTCGTCGTCGTTGTCGACGTCGTTGTCTTCTTCTTCTTCTTCTTCTTCTTCTTCTTCTTCTTCTTCTTCTTCTTCTTCTTCTTCTTCTCTGTTGCTCTTTTTTTATTTCGAAATTCTTCAGGAAATCTGAACTTTGCCACCAACTCCAAAAGTTTTCGTCGCTAATAGTTTTGAAAAATATCAAAACGCCATTACTAAAAATATGGGAGGGAGGGGGGGGGGGCTTATCTTCAATTTTTTGTTTGGAATAGTCAAGAAAAGTACATACTTAGAGATTTTTTTTTCACAATTTCGCTTTATGTTCGCCCACACAAATGTAGAACATGCATTGTGGATGTACATTCGACAGCCCTGTAACTCTTGCTTCCCCTAACCTGCCACTCAGTCCTCATGTTCTATGATCGATGTTTCTGAAAAGGGAGAAGAAAACGCTCGTCCTCTGGGGGTGGGGGTTAAGTATGAGTAATAACTAGAGATGGACTGTGTAATTCTCTCTTTCTAATCTTGTTACCATGTCACTAATAAGGGTGCTGGAGATAAACGTTTTAGCTGGGCTGACGTTATCCGCCTGCTTGTCCAGGGACCCGAATCTTGGAATAACTCCCAATGAGGTTGTCTTATCAGCAGGTGTAAAATACCGGTTGCTGTATTGCCGTTTATTGAATAGAATCTGGGCCATACAGTAGTTTCTGGTGGGGCTTCTCGATGCTATATAAGTGAGAACTGCTACAGCTTTTCTTTCTTCAATGGTTTACAAAGATACTCCTGTTTACCCATTCTCTTTGTGCTCTGCTTTAATACTCCTCTGCTGACTCTTCCACAAATCCTCCAATACTAACATGGAAAGTCACAAATCAAACATAAGCATAAACCCATAACTCTAACTTCTAACTTAGATCCCTATCAGGTCTCATTTTCCAACGTCAGAGGTCTACGTTCCAACCTTCCAGAGTTCCAACCCATTCATAGGAAACCAAAGACCCTTTATTTAAGTGCAAAACAGGCATTGACCTGTTAGTTTCTATAACTTACTGGATAACAACCGGTTATTCAAAAATTACATTAAAACTCGACCCCGGCTTTCCATGTGGTAGGGACACTTCCTATGAAGACTCTAATTTGTATTATATGTGTTTCTTGTGTTGCACTTGGGTACAACACTGCTTTTATCTTTGGTCTCTATCGTCCCCTCACTGATAGGGTTACTGTGATTGAGCAAATCTCTGACAAAATTGACAAGATCCTGTCTGCTCAGCCTTTTGGTAGCATTCATGTCTGTAGTAACTTTAATGTTAACAATGTTGAATGTTTAATTAACTCAAACAAGACTGGCGATAAAGTAAGAGTTTCTCACTATTTTTACCTAGCATGATCTAACACTGATTGTTGACAAACATACTCGCGTACCCGATGCGGACGAGCATTTTGTAAGTCTTCTTGATTTATTCCTGACAATCTGTCCTGAACTGTGCTCACTCACTGTTCTGTCACCTCTCTGATCTTCTGATCAATGAGTTGTCTCGATTGAGATCAAAACAAAGTGCAATAAGACTTCTGACGAATTGCCCATCGCACCGTGTATCGATACTCGATTTCACGAATGGGACAGCCTCATATCTTTATTATCAGAGATTCCTCTGCATTCCACGTTTGAAAAGTACGTGTCCCGTATCGCATACGATTCAACTGATGTGTTAACCATTTGTATTGAGAGCTTTATACCCTCCAAAAAATTCCAACAGGAACCAAACTGACAGCCCAGAATGTACGCCACCATTGCTCACAGAAACCACAATTTCAATTGCTTTCAACATAATAGGCGTTCCCCAAAAGTCGCCCTTAGGACTGCCACCTACTACTGCAAAAGGGTTATTGAAAACGCGAGAGAATAATCTGCCGAATCCGTTAAATCTAGAGTGGCTGAACAGAGTCTGTGTTCACATGAGTTTTAGCGAATAACAACGTTCTGAACAAATACGTGACCTCTATTCTAACCATTAGCAATAGACCAGAGGTGATTTACTCAGCATTCGATGAAGTCAAACTTTTTGCATATAACTTTGCATCAAATTCCACTTTTTGGTCGGGTCCGTCTTTCACATGAATTTCCCCCTATGACACTCTTAGAGAAATCCATATATCGCTTCGAGATGTTTCCAATCTTATCAGAGAACCTTGATGCCAGCAACACAACTTGTCCTGACAACATTCAACTCATAGTACTTAAAAAAAAAACGAAACTGTTCTTACGAAACTGTTCAATCGTTGCTTAAAGGAGAAATGTTACTCATCACTTTGAAAAACTCCGTCAGTCTGACCAGTATTTAAGTTCTCTGTATCCCAATACATAATCATCAGTCTCCTGAGCGTCATGAGTAAGTTGTTTGAATCAGTGATGAATCAGAAAATGGTCAATCGCCTTAGCAGAAACAACCTACTCAGGAACAAACGATATATATTTCGTCTTGCAAGATCAACTGCTGATGTGCTGATTTTAATAATATAGAGGATCATTGAAGCTATAGACGAGGTCTTCGCTTCTAGAGCAATGTCAAGAAACGCCCTTGATAGGGTTTGGCGCAAATGTCTACTTCACCAGCTTGATCGCTATGGAATATCTTGAAATGTCCTCTCACCAATAAAATCCTTCTCTCTAAAGCACATAGTATCAATGCTGGTGTGCCTCAGGGATCAATTTTGATGTCCAACTGTCTTCCTGATATTAAGCAAAGATCTTCCTAAACACATTCTAAGATCATTCTTCGACATTTATGAAGATGACACCACCATTTATAACAACATTTCGAAGAGCATTAATGATCAATATATTTCTGATTCTTTATCTTTCGACCAGAAGGTATTCCACGCCTGACGTAATCCTTTACCTGTATAAAAGTCAAATACGTCCTAAGATGGAGTATTGTTGCCACATTTAGGGGGGGGGGTACTGCTCGGAGCACTCTGTCCTGCCTTGAGAGAGTACAAAATCGACTTCGAAATCTAGTGGGGGCTGTCCTCTTCTCTTCCCTACATCCGCTTTCTAAGATAAGAGAGGTTGTTAGTCTTTCTCTACTCTATTGTTATTTTCATAGTAGGTGCGCGAGTGAGATCGAATGTCCGGTTCCTCTTTGTAAAACATGCACCACAAAAACTCGTCTAGCTACAACCGCTGTCAATAATTCCCTTTTCTCCCTCTGTGAGTCTAAAACCAAACAGAGTTTCAATTGGAAGAGTTCTATTCTTAGATCTATCAATCTGTGGAGCATAAAACTGCTAGACTGCTTCCTAGCTGACTACAACATGGTCGTTTTCAAGTCTAATGTAAACAAATTCTTGTTCAACTGTCCTCTTAAATAATCAAATTCTGTCCAATTTCAACCATTGTTACCAATCATCACAGTGTTATCTCACCATCCACCTGAAAAACCCCTTAACCATTATCCTCGAGTGGCCTTTGGGCCTTCATAAGTGGTGTTTCCCTAGTAAAAAATAAAATAACTTTGTTTCTTGTAACAGCTGTTTACCCTTTAGTGTTCGCAGATAACAGATGATGGCTTTCTTCGGAATTTGAGTGACAATGAGCCTCTTTAAGATTCCAGTACTACTTGTGCCTTTCAAGTGAAGATTTAAACGGTGCTCTCCGTCAAGGGTTGCTATCCTCCTCGACACAATACAGCCATTTACTGTGGTACCACCGAATGTTTGTGCCACATGTTTTATGTATTTTTGTGTATATAGTGCTGGGAGGGGATATCAGATTATGAGATTTTTCATATATATCCACCCTGTCAGTTTCAGTTTTCTTTGTTTTGTCTTATTCTGTTGTTTTAGTGTTTACTCCTCATTCGCGGTTTCATTACAAGTGATCGCTCACTGGCAAAAGCAAGTGGCGTTCCGTGGATTCTGTGACAACAAGTCTACTTTGATTCCCAATACTCTCCGCTTCTTTCGATCACTGTTGCAAATAACTTTGTGTTCAAGAAACAGTCGCTTATAATGGTGTTAGATTTCCCTATCATTTGAGTGACAATAATCCTCCTCATGATTCTAGTAATCACCGTGCCCTTCCAGTAGAGGTCTGGACGGTGCTTCCCATCCTCGGTCTTTCCATGCTTCTAGATTTTTGCGAAACAGTTTTCTGTGACATTGTATCTTGAGGATTCGTGTACTCTCCGTTCTCTTCCTGTGCAATTTTGATTAGTCCTCTCCTTTCCTGGTCTTTACATCTTCCCTGATCATTTCGTGTCATAGAGAGAGAGAGAGAGAAAGAGAGAGAGATAAAGAGAGAGAGAGAGTGTGTGAGAGAGAGTAAATACTCAATTATAATATATATTTACTAAGTTTTGTTAAATCTAGCTCTGAATCAAAAGTATGTTTCTAGCAGCAAAGTCCGAATTCCACTATTCTCTTCACCGCTTATCAAGTCCAAAGGCCACTCGACGATAAGAGTTAATGAATTTGGCAATTGGCTGTAGAACAATACTATGAAATAATTGCAAACGATGGGTGAAATGCGTAGGATTTTATTACTTAAGAGGACGGCTCAACGAGCATTTCTTGACATTGAACCCGAAGACGACTATGTTTCAGTCGGAAGGTATTACACTTCACAGAATAGACTCTTTTAGAAACAAGCTCCATTCATGACAGTTCCGTTTGGTTTTAGGCACACAGAAAAAGAAAGGCAAGTTCTTTGTAGTTGTGATGGCTAGACGGGTACTTGCTCTGAAGGTTTTACAGGCGGGACCATAGATAGGAGCTCAGTCGAGCACCTTCGTTCGTTATTCGATCAAACTTCAATTTGAAATGGCATTTTCAGCGTGTAAAAAGTGGATTGATTGAACGCATCTTTTAAAAACTAGTTGTATTAGTTTCTCGGTTGAGTCTCGCAAATAGCAGATAAATGTCTGATATCCGGTAGGATGCCATATCCCAGCAAAAAACAAAAAGGTGAGAACATTGAAAAAAGAAGTGTTGTACCTTTCTGGCGTAATCCAGCATTGTTTTTACTTGCCATATATTTAATGTTGTTATACTATCCTCTTTTATTCGGAAATATTTTTTTTCAAAAAAAGGGAAATAGCTCTGTATTGACGAATGCAGAGTTACGTCTCATTTTCCAATATGACGTCTGTATGAAAACATATTTGCAGCTCAAACTATTTTAACAACATACTGCAACGATCAACTAGAAAAAAATAACTGATGAACCAGAATCAAATATCGATTTTGAAGGGAGAACGCTATCGATAACAAAGAAAATCACGATAGAGACGAACTTACATTTATAGATTAGATGCGTTCAAAACTGCTGTGTCTGTCGGTCTGTCTGTCGCACTTAATTTTGAAATATCATTTTTTGTCTGTCACACTTATGCTCGAAATAGAATTTTCTTCGATTTATCATGATTAAGTCGGAGATAGGTTTTCTATGTTTCTGTTACGTTTCAGGGTGAAAGAGCATTTTCATTGCTTGACGCGCAGATTGAATAGACGTATCTCAAGGATATACGTCCGTGTTTGAAACCTGCATAACATTTCTCCTACGCCCCTGAACACATGTCCCCATATAATAATACTAAACAAGCAGTGATAATATATACGAATAATAATCAATATCATATCCTAGTTTTTCTCACTAATTCTTTTTCGCACAGTTTTTTTTTATTTTTCCATATTCTACTGGCTTCTTCTAGACGCTCAATCTTTTTTTATTATCTTTTTCTTTTAATTTTATGCATTTATAGGCGTCTCTTTTTTTGTTTATTCTTAAACTGATGAGTCACCACTTACCTAGGCTAAAGCCACTCGAGGATAAGGATTAATTACATTGTCAGTTGGATGATCAACAATACTATAAGAGGATTGAAAATGATAGATGAGATGGAAAACATTTGCTTTCTTAAGAGGACGGCTCGCGAAATGTTTGTTGACATTAAACTCGAAGACGACTTGAAAACTGCAGGGAAGCATCCCGCGATAATATGTTCCACAGATAGAAGTTCTTCGAAATAAACTGTTCGTAGGAACTCCGTTTGGTTTTAGGTACACAAAATAAGAAAGAAATTTTTTTTGCAGTGGTGGTAGTGAGACGAGTTCTTGCCGTAAATGATTTACAGGGAGGAACACGAGATGGAAGCTCAGTCGAGCACTTGTTGTAAAAATAACGATAGAGTAGAGAAAAACTAGCGACGTCTCTTCCACTAGATTACATCATTTAATTGATTCTCTACTTTTTATTCTACGTATATACACCTATTGTCACTGCTTATCTAGTAGCAAAAGACTAGGCACGATTTCAGAAGAGACGGAGAAAAATATAGGTTATTTAAGCAATTGGTAACTATAACAATCTAGTTTACCTAAATAAATAAATGCTTGTAAGGAATATTATTAGACTGGGTCAGTGTCCAGGGGAGATGGGGAAAATGTCATTAGAGACATCCGTAACTATTAAAGTCTAATTTGTATAAATAAATGCCTGTAGCGTTGTAATCATCTCCTATAAAACTCGTTAACCATTATACACTACAGTGTCTCTTAAAACTTTTATAGACAATTTAGATTGAATTTAAGGATATCTGAAGTCTTCCACCACATTCACCATTCCCAGGTTATCGAAGTGTCTAAAGAAAAGATGTATGTCTGAATCTCCTCGAAAGAAATTCAATCAAGCCGCTTTATTGAGGTTGATCTTAGTCCCTTTCCCAGCAGGACTGATACGAGACGTCCGCCAAAAACTCTACCAAGGGAAACAAGCCTCGATTTAATGATTTGGATTTCATGCCAGCATTTTCCACCGGGCGGAAGAGGTCGGTTGGAAAGGACCTGCCCAAACAAGTTGCTAATTAAATTGCCAACATTTCACCTGTGCTATTCGCGAGAGAAACCTCAGGTGATTAGCTGGGTTTCCTGTTTTGCATGTCTAGCAAAGCTCATTGTTTGGACGTCCTGTTTTGCATTTGTCTTGTAGCGTTAGGTTAACGTTTTCGTATTTTTCATCTGATGAGAAAAGCACGTGTGTCAGAATTTTCAGTTTATGTAGATATAACGCAATACTCTTCTGTAGAAGAATAGTTTTATCAGGCCACCGAATAGCGTGATAACAATATATGTAAACGTAGATATATATATATATATATATATATATATATATATATATATATATATATATATATATAGAGAGAGAGAGAGAGAGAGAGAGAGGGAGAGAAAGTGCATATAACGCTAGATTTTACTACTGTCAGTAGTAAGTGTCTTGGCGCAGTAGTTCTAGGTGTTTTACTTTTGATTACATTTGGATGTGTCCAACCTCTATACGCTTTTAACGTCTGGCCACACTGATAAGTCGTAGACGATGAAACAGTAGTCTGTAAATAATTGTACATATATATATATATATATATATATATATATATATATATATATATATTTGTGTGTATTTAGGCAGCATATTTTCATTTAAGCAAACATTATTAAATCACACAGAGTGTTTGTGCTTGATAAGCATTTTTTTAAAATTTTTCAATTTTCCGAATGGTCCATTTAATGTTTCGGTCAAATTGCTGTATGTAAGTTCCATTGGTTCCTTGTTCCATTTTCTTCTTTTTTTTTGCGACCACTTTCGATTTGATTCGTCAAATCATCTTCAGGCGGTGTTAATTTTGGTTTCTTAAAAAATATGTCTTTACTGTTGAGTTTTTTTTTATTATTATGAAGGCCAGTAATTTACAACTTAAAAGGAGCGTCTATAATGTTGAGATGTTACATTAGAGCGTGATTACGTTCTAAGAGCGTGCAAGATTTAAAAAATTTGATTGCTTAACCGTTAAGAAGTTAATGACGTTCTGAGCGCGTTCAAGATTCAAACGTATAATTACTTAATGGTTTTCGAATGAAAACCACTAGACGTTAACAGTAATTTGCCCGGCCGGATAGTTTGTCACAGAATTGACTACTTTGAACCTATAAGGGACTCTTCTTCTCTAAGTGTGTCATCAGTTTTAGATTTAAAGAAAATGGAAGTAGCACGTCTGATATATTCGCCTGTACGAAAGAAAGGTTCGGTTTTCGGACTCTCAAACAAATTTTCTGTTTCGTCAGCTTGTTGCTTTACATAGTCGTGGGTGTCATGCTCACCCAGGACTATGTAAAGCTTCTGATGAATTCATTAAAATTAATGTTTGATCGGCTAATAGCCTAAAAGTAGTTTGCGGACACAGAAAGTGACAGGTAGACAAACAAACATACAAAAGTTTCCCAGTATATCATCTAGTCGTGGGCGTGTCACGGATCTTCCTGACTCTCTCACACCATCTCATGCTATTCTCCATCACACCTGGAAGGTCTTTATAGGTGCATAGTGAAACTAATTCATAGCACTAGTAGAACACATCGTCATTAGATTGTTTCCTTTAGCAGTACATCATGGTCCTCTCTAAATCTGATGCAGATAAACCGTCTTCATGAACCGTCTTCGTGAGTCATTAAGCTTATCCTCGAATGGTTCTTAACCTTGATAATTGGTTATTCATCAGTAAAACAATATAAAAAGTATTATTGACATTCAGTATCATACTCAACAGAGTAAATTATACTTAACTGATTAGATCGGATGAATAATTTGTTAATTTACCTACGACTTTCACGACGCAGGTGTAAATGAATAATTGACACTAATTATTGATTACAAAGTTCATTTTTTATTTGCATACACATAAGGAATATTCACACGGATCTATTTTTATAAGATATATATTATTCCATTAAAACTATCCGATATTTTCATCCGGAGGGCACATATATCTGCTCGTGGCTCCAATGATTTCAATGGGAGTTTTAGAGTACATCTATTCATGTACCATATCCAGTGTTTGGCGCAGTATGTGAGTACACGGGTGTCAGTATGTGTGCGTGTGTGCGTGGGAGTTCGCTACGCAGGGTGGGTTAGGAGTAAGTGCATTAGGGTGGCGGTGAGTTGTGTTTGTAAAAAAATATTCGTCCACACTCATGCATTAAAATGCGTGGCAGTGTCCGTATTGGCTGCGTGCGTGTTGAGGAATCACGTTATGCCTTGAAGTGGGTCAGTGTATGGCCTAACAATACAAAGACATTTTCCAAGATTAAACGCATAAAAAGTATAATTTTTGCTCATGGATTGTTTTTGGGAAGTGAATAAATAACGCTCGTTCAGTAATTACACCCCCACAACACACACACACATATATATATATATATAATGGACATTTTTCTGTGACAAGTAAAGCACACAGAGGCATCCATGTTTCATTCCAACAGGAAATCACCAGATTACTTGCCATAGGTATATTTTTATTCTACTATTAATAAGCTCTACTCCCGTACTTGAAATAAATACTGAAAATATACACACAATATATATTATATTATACTATTATATGTATATATACATTATATATATATATATATATATATTCATTATATATATATATTCATTATATATATATATATATATATATATATATATATTCATTATATATTCATTATATATACATTCATTATATATATATTCATCATATATATATATTCATTGTATATATATTCATCATATATATATATATTCATTATATATATTCATCATATATATTCATTATATATATATTCATTATATATATATATATATATATATATATTCATTATATATATATATTCATTATATATATATATATATATTCATTATATATATATTCATTATATATATATTCATTATATATATATATTCATTATATATATATATATTCATTATATATATATTCATTATATATATATATATATTCATTATATATATATTCATTATATATATATTCATTATATATATATATATTCATTATATATATATATATTCATTATATATATATATTCATTATATATATATATTCATTATATATATATATATATATATATATATATATATATATATATATATATATATATATGCAAACATTGTTAAAATTAACAGAATTCGTTTGTTTAATTATACCTTTTTTATTTTTTCTATTTTTCTGATGTTTTTTGTATTAAAAAAATGTTCCATAGGTTTCACAAACGTTTTAGATTCTTTCGTCGAAGCATCCTTAGGTGTCAAAATCAAATGAACAAAACAGCTGGAGAAAGAAAAGAATTGCCTAAAAGACGCCGGAGAAACGCGAAGAAACGTATTTCGCATTGTTCCAGGAAAGTCGTTGACGATTTAAATTTAGCGACGCTGGAGTGGCATTACAGAATAAAATCGCATTACGTAAAACATTGTAAGATGCTGCCATTGGTTTCATACGTGATGCTATTTATTTTAGGTTGTTGTGTTTTTATGTAGATAGCTTCCAGTATTTTTAAGCTTTTAAAATATGGTTCGAATCCTCCGACCGGCAGTAATTATCATCTCCTACACTGAAGATTGCATAAGCATTCAACATCGGTGTCTGTAAATAATAATATATATATTTAAAAATAATTTGTATATATATATCTTTATAAAGTTAGGTATGTGCATATGTTTATATATTTGTATGTACAGGATTTTACTCCTAAAGTAATTAACAAGTAATTATACACTTTTTAACACAGCTGCAAGGCATAAGTGGTCTAAATGTGAGCTATATTTAATTTAGTTTTATGCAAATGGGGTACTTCCGATTTTTCTCAAATGTAGATATAAAACATTAATAAATATATCCAACTTTCAGTTTCTCTCGAGAGTTTTAAAGAGTTTTTAGGGCATAATATAGGCATAACTACTCATCTGAAAATTCAAATATATCAGATTTGCATTGTTTTTATCCGTAGTCATTAGATACAAACAAAGAAAATTCCCTGAATTTCAATTTTTTCTTAAGACACCTTACATTTGATACATTTTTTAGAATGAAAATTATGTTATCGATATTGATCAAAATAAGAGTAAGGATTCTAGACATAAACTTTAGTATAATTGTATCTTGATCTGAATCTTTGTAAAAAGACAAAAAAATGGTTCAAAACTATTGTTTCTTTTACCAATGGGTCACATCTTATCAATA
This sequence comes from Sepiola atlantica, assembly GCA_963556195.1. Taxonomy (NCBI): domain Eukaryota; kingdom Metazoa; phylum Mollusca; class Cephalopoda; order Sepiida; family Sepiolidae; genus Sepiola; species Sepiola atlantica. Next base: position 26,874,227 of record OY744537.1, read on the forward strand.
CCCAGAGGTCACTTGGGGATAAGGGTTAAATCGATCGTTAATTGGGCGATGATCATCTCCACGAGAGGACCGATAACAGTCAGTGGGATGGGCAGAAGATTACTTAAGATCAATTGATTAGCCAACGGTTCAATATGTATTATTTTCACATTAGACTTGAAGACAACCATGCTGTAGTCGGTTCGGAAGCAGACTCTTCGTATCTTATTCCACAGATGTGATGTTCTAGGAAATAAATTTTGTTCATTGACGTTTCGCTTGGTTTTTTGGTAAAAAACAGAGACAGAAACGAAAGTTCTTTGCTGTGGTTGTAGCTAGTCGAGTCCTTTGTGTAAATGTTTTGCTGGAGGGTAAAAGAGATTGGAGCGAAGTCGTGCAACTACCATGAAAATAACGATACAATCATTAGGAGTCATTACTAGTGATTGTTCACTGACCCAAAAAAGGTGCTGTTCCCTGGAGACCGAGTGACAACAGGTTTTCTCAGATTATGAACACTATCGCTATCTTTCGATCGTTGTTACAAATACTTTACGTTCTCTTAACAGCCGTCTACTATTAGGTTATTATTGTTTTGTTTCTGGAATTTTCGTGCTAATATATTTCCTCATGATATCCGTACTCTCGTTGCCCTTTCAGTAGATGATGCTCTCTCTCCTCAGTTTTTCCATCCTCCTTGGCCTTTTACAACCATATTTAGCCCGATAGTTTCAGTTCTCTTTGATTCGTGTATTATTATTATTATTATTATTATTATTATTATTATTATTATTATGATTATGATTATTATTATTATTATGATTATGATTATTATGATTATTATTATTATGATTATTATTATTATTAGTATTATTATTAGTATTATTATTGTTATTGTTATTATCATTATCATTATTATCATTATTATCATTATCATTATCATTATCATTATTATAAATATTATTATTATTATTATCATTATCATTATTATTATTATCATTATCATTATCATTATTATTATCATTATCATTATTATTATTATTATGATTATTATTATTATTATTATCATCATTATTATCATTATCATTATCATTATCATTATTATTATTATCATTATTATTATCATTATCATTATTATTATTATTATTATTATTATCATTATTAGTATTATTATTATTATCATCATTATTATTATTATTATTATCATTATTATCATCATTATTATTATTATTATTATTATTATTATTATTATTATTATTATTATTATTATAAACTGTATATTAATACGATAGCGTGTGTGTTCATGTGCCACGCTTACATCAAAAGCTCTGCGCATGCGTGCCGCACCTAGATTTCAAAAAGCATTCAAGTCACCTAATTTTCGTAATATTCTTAAGTATTCTCCTGTGGCGGAACGGTTAGCGACGTAGGATTTTGACTTCGGTTTTTGACGTCAGCCCGACTGGTTTATAGTTCGATCCTAACCAACCTCTAAGATTTTTTTCTACATCGAAGCACCCCCTCCTCCTTCGATGTAGAAAAAATTTTAGGTAGGGAGACACATATTAATACGATAGCGTGTGTGTTATTCTGTGTGTCACGCTTACATCAAAAGCAACGACCTTCCGAATATTTGTATGCTACTCATGAATTAGAGCCACATTTAATTTAATCTAAAGAATTTACGAAGTAAGGTTTAGTCGTCAAAATATTACCTTCACTAGAAATATTGTATATAAAGAAGTTTTGTTAATTGTTTCATGTATTGTTCATTTTTTAAATAAATATACAAGTCAAATCTTATAATATTTTATTCAAACATGTATAGGTTAGGAACAAGATAATAAGTATTGAACACATCATTTCGTGTAATTTACACGGGTCCCGCTAGTTATTATTATTATAATCATTATTATTATTATCTGTCTGTTGGGTTTCTCTTGTCTGATCTAGGACCTTATAAATACAGGGCTTCCTGATATGTATTCAGTTGCGTTTTCTCTTTTCCCTAATCGTGCGTATGAATAACAAAAATAATTACAAAAAAAAATGGCTGCTGTCATCAGAATTAGTATTCAAGGGAGTCAAAAAGCAGCTGAGCAAAACCCTGAAGTGTTTGTGGGATGTCGGGTTATGCGCTAGACGGGCATTCGCAACGCAAGAATGCTGACTATCGACAACGACAGACAAAGAATCAAAAGCCGAAAACAGACAATTTAAACAAAATAAATAAATAAAACATCGTAAATAAAGCAGAAAAAAAAGCAAATATCAGGGAGAATGAAGAAAGAAGGAGAATAAGAAGATAAAAAAAGATAAAATATATGAAGGAAAGAATAAAAAAAAAGAAGGCGAAGCGGAGTAATAATAAACTGCGAGATCTCGTGGGAATTCTACGGTTGCTTACCGACCGTCTTCTCTTTCCTCTTAACGTAAAATTACTTAGCACAGACATATCATTTGAATTAATAAATGCAAATGTCACTTTTAAGCCAACAACGATTACATAATCATATTTTTAGCGTTTTATTCGATTTTGGAACAATTTATTTTGAAATGGAACAAGTCTAAATTCTTCGCATTTCAGCTTTGGAGTCGAACGACCTATTAGTTAAAATGGTTGTGGATATGATACCGTACGTACAAACGAAGGTGTTACTACTACTACTACTACTACTCTACTACTATTATTATTTACTCACTAGGAGTTCTCACACAGGTCATCAGTGATTGCTCACCGACAACTGCTGGTATTCCCTGGAGTCTCCCCAGATTTCCAGTATTCTCCACCTCTTTTCGATAGCTACCGCAAATAAACTTGCAGTATCACAACAGCCGTTTACTATTGATTTCTTGCTGGTAAGGACCATTGGTCTTCTCTGGGGTTTGGGTGGCAATAAGCCTCCCCAAGGTCCCAGCAGTCTCTGCACTTCCAGAAAAAGTCTAAATTCTTCGCATTTCAGCTTTGGAGTCGAACCACCTGATTTGTTAAAATAGTTGTGGATAATGATACCGTACGTACTAACGAAGGTGAGACCACTACTACTACTACTACTACTACTACTACTACTACCACTACTACTATTATTATTATTATTATTATTATTATTATTATTATTATTAACAACAACAACAACAAATAAAAATATAAATAAATAAAAAATAAATAAAAAATAAATAAAAAATAAATAAGAAATAAAAAAAATACATAAATTGAGATCCGAAATATTTAAACCTCCTTACCTTTCTGTGGATGCGAGACAAATAAATTCACAGTTCCGAAACCCTGATACTCGCGAAGTCTATTATTTATTTACACGAAAAACAAAATGTTCCTGTAAAAAATCGAAATGTTGAAGAATAATATTCGATTTCATAAAATAAATATAATGCTTAATTTTACGTTATGTATAATTAACATATAAATGGATAAATTAATTTAACTGAATCCCCCCCAAAATAAATGTATCTAATCTTTAAAGGATTATACAAACATTGCATGAGAAATCTCTGCAGTAGTAGATGTATTAACGTTCTAAAAAGTAAAACTATGTTTTCATTTTTTTCGTAAACTTCGGCTTGAAATAATGTAGTTTTTAATTTTAAGTTATTTCTATTATTCGAACGCATATTACTGGTTCTTTCTTTGTAATATTTATTGAATTTAACCTCGTAATTCATCATTATCTACTTTCTTTAGTTAAAGATTTTCGTCATTTTGTTTCTTTAAATGTTATCGACGCAATTATATATACAGGGTGTTTCAAAAGTCTTCGGAACATTAAGAGTTATTAAAAATCGTTATGTTCCCAAGACTTTTGAAACACCCTGTATAATATCTATTTACAAGAATAGGATAAGAAATCATTTCTAACGGTGATACATTTATTAAAACGATATTTGAATAAGCAATATTTTAATTAGCCATGAGATTCACTTTGTATTCCGGGTTTCGAGTCCGGCGACCGGTATGCATAATTCTTATCTACATTGACGATTCCCGTAAGGATGAAGCGTATACGTATGTAGAAAAAAAAACAAATACTTATAATTATTTGTCGTCTCCAAATCTAGGCTGGGCTTTGTAGTAAGTAGTATTAACACAACCGTCATCGTGGCTTCAATGCATGTTCCTTTCAATAGTCGAACACTTTACGACAGTTGCCTTTAAATAGGATTAATCTCTCGATAATTTACCGAGTTGTTGACAACGGCCGTGGTGGCTAGGACGTTGGAATTTGAGTTTGAAATATAACTCGCATTCCGGGGTTCGACCGGCGATTGGTGTGAATAATTCTTCTCCACATTGACGATTCCCGTAAAGATGAAACGTATACGTATGTAGATAAAATCAAATACTTATATATATATATATATATATATATATATATATATATATATATATATATATATTGAATAGTTTACTTAAAATAAGTAGATTGAGAAAACAGTATAAAGTATAATATACATAATTAGTTGCTGCTGATTGGCTGATTGGTAATTAAAACAGATCTAGAATATAAATTTACACGAAAGTCTTTTAATACTTTATAGCAAAGCTGTAACTTCAATATCGACTGTAGCTGTTGTAGCTTATTTTAATACCTATTACTGATAGCGTGACACAAAACGAATGAACATAGGAAGGAAAGCACAAGCGTAAGTAAATACACGGAAATTCTCAAAGAAAAAATGAGGGAATAGTGAACATAAAGAAAACTACCATAGTACCAATCATTGTAGGCGCACATGGAACAGTTCCGAAAAACGACCAGGAGAGTCCGTAAAACGATTAAGAGAATTGGAACCAAAGGGAGCAATACTTCCTTGCATTCAAATAGTTCATAGCATTTTAGAAACCATATAAACCACGCACTGATTGAAAGAGCCGAAATATATTAAAAAAATATTATAATCTGAAACTCACCTTCCCAAGAAGTAAAGGCATTGGCACAAACAACGGTTTGTACAACAGAAACTGGCCTTGGAGGTCTGATATAATTGAAAGACCGAGAAAGCATAATACCGTGCATGCTTCGACTAAAAGCTAGCCGAAAGTACTGGGATATTTAGGAGACTTGTTGCTATTCAAATTCCAGGTGAAATCACCGACTATTATCAGTGATAAATTACTGGTAGATGGCTGATGTGAGAACACCAAGTGAGTTGCAATGGTCATAGAAAGAAGCAAACATTACTAGAAGAAATGAAGAAACTTGTCGTCACTCAGATTTAATGATAAACCACCTGTTTGTACACGTGAAATATCACAACTAAAGACTCGTGTGAGAATTTATTATTATTATGATGATGATGATGATGATGAGGAGGAGGAGGAGGAGGAGGCGGAGGCGGAGGAGGAAAAGTAAAGATAACATACGAAAATAAATGCAAAACACCATGAATGAACAAGTAATCTATAAATAAAACGGGACATGGATAACAGCCCGGATTTTATATTTTTTAACAATTGCTAAAAATGAACAGATACTAATGAGACCATTTTTAATTATTATAATATGCAGTTTAGCATTTATACTAATAATACTCCAAGATAATTACATGTTGGTACGTACATTATCACCCTTGTCCTTCTTTTTCAAAAGATGGTATCACCCGATCACCGAAGATGAAATTCAAAAATAGTAATTTTAAAATTGAGATTCGTTTTATTTATTTATTTAAAGAATATTTAGCAGACGATTATTTTTACGGTAAGAAATAAGAGACTATTTATTTTTAAACGATTTGAATTGTAACAATGAATAAATTAAAGTGTTAACACTTTCGATTTATTTATTTAAAAACAATATATTTAACTGACAATTATTTTTACCAGATGAGGAAAAAAAAGTTTTTCTTGTTTTAAAAGGTATACATTGTTACAAATTTCAATAAAAAAAGAAGAGACATAATCGTTTTATTTATTCAAAGAATATTAAACTGATAATGCCAATTATTTTTATGGAAGATGAAAAAACAATTATTTAAACCTTAGAGTATTATTTCAAACGAAATATTAGCATTAAAAAATAAGGAGAGTAGAAAGTGAATATTCGGTTTACTTTTGGCAGCTTCGCAACCCTCGTTTTCCTTATTTTGTCCTTTAGTCCTCACATTTCATGAGCGATGTTTCTGACAAAGGGGGAAGAATTGTTGTCTTCTGTGTCGGAATCTACCCATCTAACAGTTATCGTTTGCTAGTTTTTGACCTTGAAGTAGTATTTTTCCTTTTTAGATCCCTACATCAGGTGGTTTAATGCATTGTCTGAGGAGATTGCAATACAAACATATATATATATATATATATATATATATATATATATATATATATATATAGAGAGAGAGAGAGAGAGAGAGAGATAAAGTATTTAGTTAATTTTAAAAAAATGGTAGCTGATAGCTGGAAAACTGCCCCTGTGGTAGCAGTCTTCAAGAATTCTCGCGATAGAACTGACCCTCAGAATTATCGCTTCATCAGTCTACTCCCGTTCTTCGGTAAAATCTATCAATCTTTAATCAATCTAGCGATAGTCCGTCACCTCGTAAATGCTAAACTTCTTTCTGACCATAAGTATGGATGTAGGCAAGCACAATATACTGCGGATATCCTAACGGTCATATCTGAACATATATACCATATAAAGCTAGGGTGACAACGCTTGATATATCCAAAACCTTTGTCAAGGTATGGGATAAAGGTCTTCTCATAATAAATAATTCATATAGTATTACTGGACGAATATTTAATATAATTAGATCCTTCTTAACCAAAAGAAAGATCCAGGTTGTCCTCGATGGCCGTTCATCCAAACAACATCAGATAAATCAGATAAATGCAGGTGTACCCAGGGATAGTTCCTTGGAAATTTATTGTTCTTGATTTTCATAAACGACCTCCCTGATCACATTTTGTCTGAGATAGATATATTTGCTGACGACACCACGCACTACTATCGTCATGTGGGTAAAAGGACACGCACATATCCGAGGCAATGGTTGAATCATTAGAAACTGACCTCCAGTTTGTAGTTGAATGGGGTCATAAATAGATGGAAACATTTAATGTTACTAAGACAAAGCTCCTTTCCTTCAACAACTACAAGACACCGATTGCCATGGCAAATAACACCCTGTCTGAGAGTCGAACGTTCAACCTCCTCGGCCTAACATTCACAGGTAACATTAATTTAAAACAAATACATATAAGACATTGCCAAAGTTACTGCAAATAGAGTGCTAAGAAACTTGTCACACCTGACAGTACCCTATATCTGAACAAAGCCACTTTCCGCCGATGCATGATGTATTCTTGTCACATCTGGGCTGGTGCACCATCCACGAGTCTCCTCCTCTTAGACATGGTTAAAAAAGAGTATCTAATCTAATAGTCCCACACTATCCACCAAGCTCCAGCCCCTGTCCTATCGCCACAATGTTGCATCCTTGTGCTTGTTTTACAAGTACTTCAATGGAATGTGCCTACATGAACTTGCTGCTCTGGTGGCTCCTCGACGTAAATACACTCAACCAACTCGACAATCAGCTAAATCCCATCCATTCACTGTGGCGGTCCCCAGACGCTGGAGAGCGTGCTGTTTCTTCCATTTGCAAAATAAATGCTGACGATTGATGAATTCAACCCACTCTTTTTCACCAGGATCCGATTTATTCGCGAAACCATTAGTACAACGAGATCTAAACTTCTGTGAAATTCATAAATAACTATTACAAGCTTATAGAATAATGGAGCACTCTATCGGATTTCTTTCCACCTAGTAGACCCAGAACCAACGTATACATATTCTTACCTTGAAACATATTTTGTATCTGTGTGAGCTGTAATATATATATATATATATATATATATATATATATATATATATATATATATATATATATATATATATATATATATTATTAAAAATAACCGACAATTTTTGTCTGGTTATTTTAGTGTTGATCCCTTCAATTTTCCGGATTAAAATCTTAATCTCGGAAGGAAATTGGCTGATGAAACTGCCGTAGTGTACATGTTGGTCCAGAGTACTTTCTGACCCGTCTGGGTCCATCGTCAGTGGAATAATGACAAACAGGTAAAGCCAATTTCCTTCCGAGATTAAGATTTTAATCCGGAAAATTGAAGGGATCAACACTAAAATAACGAGACAAAAATTGTCGGTTATTTTTAATAATACGTGTCTTAAAGAAAAATGCTGCCTCGATACACACACACACACACACACATATATATATATATATATATATATATATATAGTAAATTTAATTTTTAACACCAACTTTTTTCCTTAATACACTCTAGACGAACTATTTTAACCCTTCAAAAACAAATAACGGCCCAGATTTAAAAAAACGCTGCTAATAAACATTGACTCACGGGACTTGTATAAATATTTTAAAAAATATATTTTAAAAAATATTTCTTAAAAACATATTCTAAAATTTTAAATCTTGACTGTTCTCGGACTTTATTAAATTTTTAATCTCACATATCTTTCCCTAACACCACATTTTGACAATTCTAATTGAACACTTCAAAGCAAATAACGTATCCAAACGAGAGTTGATCCAAACGAGAGTTGATCCGACACTACCCGTTTACCTTACCAAATAACAACAAAAACTGAAGATAACCGGAGTGTAAACGCCTTCTGAGCTTGAAACAAATGGTATTGATATTGTACTGATTTTCTGTACCATAAAATAAATAAATATTACGCTCTTAATTTTGATTTTCTCAATTGATCGAACACTCTGCTGGGATTTTTCCTCCCAGTTTACAAAAGAAGTTACATATTATATATATTTGTTAGTTCTTTTGGATTGCTTCTTTTGTTTAACAAACTTGTTCAGATCAACACTCCAGTTTCGTGCTTATGATATTTTCTGGGAGGTCGTGCAACCTTTTCGCAGTCCGTGTAAAACCACTGTCTGGCCGATCGCCTGGCTGGAAAAGCCAATGACAATAACCTGAAAGCACAATCATTCATTCTGTTCTAAATCCAACGGCTCTTCATGTGACTTTATGATTCAAGCGCGCTGGATAGAACGCATGAGCCCCGCGCCGTGTCCCAGGGCGACGTCACCGTCTGGCCTATTCAGACACGCGGAAATGTTTACCCAGACTGACCCAAGCTCAAAGTATGGGAGCACAATAGAGCCGGAAATTGAGTTGCGTGGTCGACCACCAATTGACCCCATCCGGCTTCTCGTGCAGTTGGACATGGCCGGCGTGTCTTAATTGGTCGTCCAACCGATTTCACGAGAGAATTCGGCACCCCAACAAAAGGAATCGTGCTCGGAAGTCGATGACCATGAATTCTCGCTGACATTTACATGGTGGGAACTCTTTCACAAACATTATATTCACCAATGCCATATATATATATATATATATATATATATATATATTTATATATATATATATATATATATATATATATATATATATATATATATATATATATATATATGCGTACGTGTCTGTTTTTGTGTATGCATATGATATGTATATTACGTAGATAAATAATTACCTACATGCACAAAGACCCACACAAACACACACACACACACACACGCATATATATATATATATATATATATATATATATATATAATACCTATTTATGTGTTTCTATGTAGACGGAAATAAAAAGAGAAAAAGAAGAGAAAAACAAATGGAAAGAAAGACAATAAAAGAAAACAAAAATATGTATAGACCACCTTACATTCATAACATGCAAAATGCATTATATATATATATATATATATATATATATATATATATACATATATATATATACATATATATACATATATATATATATATGTACATATATATATATACATATATATATATACATATATATATATACATATATATATATATATATATATGTACATATATATATATACATATATATATATACACACATATATATATATATATATATATATATATATATGAATGTATGACAGCAAGTGAACTGGCGGCAATGATGTGCTGATATCGCACATGAATGCAGTCTCACACCGTCAGCGTTTTACTTTGCGTGCATGCCTTTACCTTCTTCTTCTTCTTCTTCTTCTTCTTCTTCTTCTTCTTCTTCCGTGTAGATGAGGCCGCTTTCATTTTGTTTAGAAATAACTCTTTTTGCAATTTCCTTTCACATGACTGATACGATTTTGAATTCAGAAGGTGAACTCCGTCTGGATTCAAACGCCAATTATTGACACCGAAAGAAAAAGCCGAAACAGATCGATGTCGGATACAGACGAGTTTATTAAAAAAAAAAACATTAAAATATATTTAAGCCCCGCCCTTTTAAAATTCAAACTATGTTAAATTTCTGTGTTAAATCTGAAAATGATGAATGAGTTTATTAGCTCTAGTTAAGTCATATGTGTATGATTTATTTAATGGATACTGTCGTGGCCAATGGAATTTGGTCGAGATCAAAGTGTAGTATCTGTTCCGATGGATACTGCACCCTATAGACTGGTATTGTCTTGGCCTTCGGGGCTTGATTTACGCCGGTCTATGGGATCGTCCTGTGCAGTTCTAGGAGGTCCACCCTCCCAGGCTTTGCCTCCCCTCTTTGGGGAGGAGTAAGTTAATTGCTTACTGCTTGAGGCGCCCCTACCGGGGAATGCCGACGGGGCTGCCCAGGCAATTTTTAATGGTCAGAGTGCTCACCTCTCGGGCGCTGACTTTTCAACCCCCACTTTCCGACCCGAGCTTCGGTCACATCTTACTTGTGGGAGTAGGATAAAAACTGGCCTTGTGCCTAACTCCTGGAGAGGAGTAACTTACTCAGCTATACTTCGGATGCTTCCTTCGTCTTTTGGCTAAGATCAAAGTGTAGTATCTGTTCCGACTGTCCTGTGCAGTTATGGGAGGTTAACCCCCTCCCAGGCTTTGCCTCCCCTCTTTGGGGAGGAGTAAGTTTATTGCTTACTGTCTGAGGCGCCCTGCCCAGGCAATTTTTTAAGAAACTCCGTACTCTTCCTCTAGAGTACAAATTCCCACCTTCCGACCTTGTGTCACATTCTACTTTGTGGGACGTAGATAAATAGGAGCTATACCAAGTTCGAATCTTATTAGTTCTATTAAGAACATTTATGCTCAAATAATGTTGAGAAATGTATGAACTTCTAAATTCTCTCCTAGATTTGGATAAAATCGTATATAAATCGTAATAAATACACCTTACTAACATACCGTTTTCATTTTTTAAGCTATCCTGATCGAATCATCAGGGGTCCTCGGTCCCGATACTGCTCAATTCTTACAAGACATTGGACGGATGATTGGCACTTGTAAAAACGAGCCTCGAGAGACCGCTTGGATGTTCCAACGCATCTCTTTAGCTATCAGTCGAGGAAACGCCATTTCTTTTATGACGTCATTTCGTCAAGTCCAAGTCACAGTTAAGAAAATAGAATTTACTCTTTTTACAAATAAATACTATGAATACCTACAGTAATTATTCATATTAAGTATTATATGTCTGTTAGACAAATCATGGAACCTCCACAAAACGGGCAATGAACGCAACCACAATAGAATTGGAAACGATGGGTCATATGGGCAGAAGATTACTTAAGAGGAATCTATTATCCAAGCTCAACAAGTATTTGTTCCTATTAGATATGAAAACTAGCATGTTGTAGTCGGTTGGGAAGCAGCGTCGATGTATTTTTGTTCCTGAAATCGAAAGTTCTAGGAAAGAAACTGTTATTGGAAATTCGGTTTTATTTCTTTGCTACAGAAGTTGGGGAAAAGAAAGTTTATTGCTTTGGTTGTAGCTAGATGAGGTGTGAATGTTTTTTTTTCTGAGAATAACTAGGGGTTGTTGATCCGTCGAACAACGTCGATGTTCATGACGATACAGTAGAGAGTGCCTAGCAACATCTTCTGTGCGAAAGAGGCTGTAGGAAAGAAGAAAGATCATCTCCCACTAGATTACGAAGTTTGCTTTTGTACTCTGTCAAGTTTAGAAAGAGTGTTCCAGGTGACACCAGCCCAGTACTCCATCTTAGAGCGTATCTAGCTATTTGACAAGTAGAGGATTGCGTCAGGAGATGGGTACTTTCTAGAGTGTTAGAATTATCCGACGAATTTTCCAGCGACCTTAGCAACAGATTTCATGTAAGTCTTCAATTTCAGATCTGGAGTGAAAGTCAGTCCTAGGAGCTTATAAAAAAGAGTGATCCCTAAAGGAGCGATCGATTCATTTAAACTTGGGAAAAATGAGAATCAGAGCGTTGGTAGTAAAAGGAGAGCAGCTTGGTTTTAGAGGCGTTAAAAGTAATTATCCACTTTCCCCACGTGCTTCAAGTCAGAAGAGAGATTCAGAAAAATCATGATCCTCAATGCTCTTCGAAGTGATGCTGTAAATAGCTGTGTCGCTTACATAGATGTCAACAAATGATCTCAGAATATGGTTTGGAAGATCATTTATAACGATCACGAAAGGGAGTTGGGTCAAGAATAGACCCTTGAGACTTAAAAAAACTAGTTTTATAAACCTATCGGAGAAAAAGGATTTGACTGTTGAGGACATTTCCAGATATTTCATAGCAAGCAAGCTTACGAAGCAAACCCTGTGCAAAACCCGATCGATGGCCTTTGATATATCAAGAGCTATCGTTCTAGAGACTAAGCCCTCGTCGATAGATTTATTGATCCTGTGCCATATCACAGTCAGCACGTTAGCTGTTTATCTTGCAAGACGAAATCCGTATTGCTTATCACTAAGTAGTTTGTTTTTGCTAAGGTGGTTGACAACTTCTGGATTTATTACAGATTCAAGCAACTTACTCACAACGCACAGGTAACTGATCGGTTTGTACTGAGATGCATAGGATGTCCAGTATGTTTAAGTACAGATCAGATAAACGAAGTCTTCCTAGGTGATGCGAAGAATTTCTCCTTTAAGCAACGATTGAACAGCTTTGTAATGATGGTTAGGATAGAAGTCTTTCATCTGTTCATGACTGTGTTTTTTCTCCATTGTCTTCCCTAGATAATATTATACATATGATATAATTTACATCGAAATTGAACATATTTGAAGTTTTAAAAGAGTTTCGGCGCCCATAGCTCCCATAAGCTAATAAGGCACTTAGAAATTCAGGACAACTTCCGATTGTTTTCACCAGTAAATTTTATGCGTATTATTTAAATTAAAGATGGGATATAGTTGAAGTTTTAGTGGGGTTAGACCCTCATAAGTAGAGTTACAGTCTTATGTGTGGACTTCCATTGTCTTTCTCAGTAACTTTTACATGAGAATCCACTTTTAGATTTCATGTCGATTATCTAACTTTTCTTTCTATAGGGATTACACAAATATCACACACGCATACACACGGGCATAGATATATATTAAAATAAAATAAAGGATATATAAGTTACATGAATGCGGTTACATTTTGATTTTTTTCAGCCTGATTGTTGAGAATGTACACTGATTAAGCCTTTTCGTATATGTTTATGATATTTTATATATCAGAAAAATATATACTTTCGGAATAAGCAAACATTTTTTCTGATAATTAAGTGTTGGATTAAATCTGAATTGTTTTCTGAATAATGTATATATATATATATATATATATATATATATATATATATATATATATATATAGAGAGAGAGAGAGAGAGAGAGAGAGAGAGAGAGATTGGAAAATTGATCGGTCACTCTATATTGAACGGATTAGGGATAGGACTCTTCAGTGTTTTCTATAACCATTTTGCAATGTTTTGGGGCAGTTTTAAAGGAGGCTTTAGTTTAAGAACATCTATTTCTTTGAAAGCAATTGAAATTGAAGACTTCGAACGCAAAACGCGATAAATCCAATTCGTTTAAATTGGGACCGTAAACAATAAAAACACGAATATATAAAATCTAGACTTCGAAGGAAAGCTAATTTTAATTGAAATAAAAAATAAATCATTTCGGTATCATATTATGTAACACATTGTTTTGGGTGTCGTCGAGTGTTGAAATGCAACACTTTTTGTAGGGACAGTTTCGTGATTTTGAAAATGGCGTTTATCGCGTTTTGCAATCGAACTCTTCAGTTGTTTCTGTAGGAAATTGCGGCGACACGGTCGAGGGTTGTAACATCGGTGGTCGTTTGTTTTCTGTTGGGAATATAGGTTATTAATCTGTCAATACCAACGGTCAACAACTAACGTATATCGGATACGATGCGGGACGCATTATTTTTTAAAAAAGGATTTCAAAATGATTTCAGATATAAAGGATTGTAAGCTGTCCCAATCAACTTTTGAATATCGATAAAATCTGCGGTGGGATTGGACATCAGGGGACTTGCTTAACTTCGTTTTGAACTTTACTGAGTGATCAGAGGAATCCAGAGGAGACAAGGCAGTAAATGTTAACTGTTAAATGCAAGTTGTCAGAAAAAGATCACGAAAGCTTGCAAAATGCTCAACAGACCGGGCTTGTCAACAATTTGAGTACGCTTATATCAGAGAGGAAAATAATGACAAAACCTCTCTTCATCACCAATCTTGCTTAAATTGACTAGTTACTAAGCATTGTGAACATTAAAGTCGCCACACACCTGAATTTTAACAGAAGAGTGAACAGATAGGATCTTGTCAATTTTGTCAGAGATTAAATCAATAACGGTAACTTCATCGGTGACGAGACGATAAGGGGGAAAGGATGAAATCGGTGCTGTTATTAAGTGCAACACGAAACATATATAGGGAAAATCAGAGTGTTCATTGGAAGTGTCTCTACCCCATAGTAAACCGTCTCTGACCATGGCGAATTTGGGAGTAAGATTTTTAGATCATGTTAAAGTAAATTGTGATCATGAAGTCATTTGTATAAACTGATGGGTCATATGTATCTTCGTATATATATATATATATATAATGTCGCACTATGTTGTATAATTATTTCAAATTAAGAACTTTTGATGTACTTTCCGACGACCTGGAGGTGGACAGATCCAATATTGACATAATTATGTCGGTTGGTTTACTTTAAGCGAAACGATTCATAAAATAATTTGCACTAAAATGTATCTGTTTTGAAAATGTTTGTAAGAAAAATCAAAAAAATCTTAGCTTTTGGAATATAAATTAACTGTGCTTACTTATATATATATATATATATATATATATATATATATATATATATATATATATATATATATATATGTGTGTGTGTGTGTGTGTTTTATGTATCATAGTTATGTTATGATGCTAATATTGTTTATATGTTTTATATATGTGTTTTGGCATATATAGACATATGTATATATATATGTGTGTGTGTGTGTGTCGGTATATATCATTATTGGTATTTTTATATACACACTAATACTGTTAAAAAATATATGAATGTGCAATTTTCTCCTATAGATGAAAGCTGCTTGTGTTCAGTTTATTGTAGTCAAAAGACATTGTATTGAACTCTGTTTCGGCATTAAATTATCCCCGAAATGGTTGATTTGTCGTAAAAACTAAAACTAAAATCAAGTTCGTATTGAATTATATTATTCAGTATTCATCGTTTTAATTCATGTGAGTATGTAAAGCATATATATATATATATATATATATATATATATATATATATATATATATGCATACATAAATGTATGTGTGAGTGTGTGCCATTATTGCAATTATTTTGTTATGTATATATTGTTAATATCGTAATTCGCGTATGCGTGTGCATGTATGACCATGTATGTATATATGGTTTTATATATGTATGTGTGGTTTTCAATATTTAATTTGTTTATCTTTATAATGTTCGTCATTTGCTTTCGATGATTCGATTAATCTTAACTTATAAACTTTGAATATATAATACCGATTGAACTGGGTTTTCGATAACATCTCTATCAAAATTAAAACCTCTTGAAATAGTACGAATTCGATATGATTGAGGGTTGTCTGATTCGATTTTCATTTTCCATGTTTAAACGAGTCACAAATGAATCCATCAAAGCGAATTCAAGCTCGTCATAACATGGATCCTAGTTCATCCATTCATCAAGAAAATTGATCCTAGTTAATCCATTTATCAAGAAAATGGATCCTAGTTAATCCATTTATCAAGAACATGGATCCTAGTTAATCCATTTATCAGAAAATGGATCCTAGTTAATCCATTCGTCAAGAACATGGATCCTAGTTAATCCATTCGTCAAGAACATGGATCCTAGTTAATCCATTCATACAGAAAATGGATCCTAGTTTATCCATTTATCAAGAACATGGACCCTAGTAAATCCATTTATCAAGAAAATAGATCCTAGTTAATCCATTCATCAAGAAAATGGATCCTAGTTAATCCATTTATCAAGAACATGGATCCTAGTTAATCCATTTATCAAAAAATGGATCCTAGTTAATCCATTCGTCAAGAACATGGATCCTAGTTAATCCATTCGTCAAGAACATGGATCCTAGTTAATCCATTCATACAGAAAATGGATCCTAGTTAATCCATTTATCAAGAACATGGACCCTAGTAAATCCATTTATCAAGAAAATGGATCCTAGTCAATCCATTCATCAAGAAAATGGATCCTAGTTAATCCATTCATCAAAAAATGGATCCAAGTTAATCCATTCGTCAAGGACATGGATCCTAGTTAATCCATTTATCAAGAATATGGATCCTAGTTAATCCATTTATCAAGAACATGGATCCTAGTTAATCCATTCATCAAGAAAATGGTTCCTAGTTAATCTATTCGTCAAGAACATGCATTCCAAAGTCGGATATCTTAATATAAACAAGTGTTTTTATTATTTGGACTATGTGGATTGCTATTCTTATCTGCACGGCATAATGACGTTTATCAACTTGTTCTCGTTAGATCACCGCAGTTAAGCAACGTTGGACCTGGTTAATCCTAGATGGGTGACAATTTGAGAATAGTAGGCGCTGTATATCACCCTCCCTGACTGGGATATACATGTGCCTAGGAACCGCATGTAAATTTGATATTCCCTAGAAACTTTTTATTTCAGAGGAAGCTGGCTCAGGTCGAATACAAGGCCAGCTATTATTGAATGTATTGTATATTCTCATCTTTTTTGTTATGTTCACACCATTTCGGCCGATGAACCCCGCGGCCTTCTTCAGGTGTCTCTTTTCAAACCTGAGAATCTTCTATTCGAACTTTGAAATCTTTGTCGAACTCGGGAACCTGTATGGAATTTCGAACTGACGGAGAGATTGTCTTGAAGAGAGATGCACGAATAGATTTAAAAATGCTATTTCAAATTTACACGTGACAGATTAACGTACATATCCTCTTGTGGTGGATGGTTGACTATCTAATAATGCCTTTTTAAGTTAAGCGTGACAAACACACATGAATGCATCTTTCAGACGTATCGGCCTGTCACGTTTTAATTGTAATATAGCATTTTCATCACAGATTAATTGGACGCCTCTTACGAATGTCCGCTTTCGTTCGATGCTTCCTCGCATCTCTATCAGTCGATTACTTGGTCTGTCACATTTAAGTTTGAAATAGCGTTTTATTGGTCTGTCACACATAAGTTCATTATGGCAGTATTTGGTCTGTCACACTTAAGTTTTTAATAGCATTTTCATAACGCTAAGATTGAATGGTCGCATCTTAATAACACCTGTTTTGTTTCAGCCTTTTCATAGTGTTATTTAGATTATGTGGATTACTCTTCTTATTTTACGACCTCCTTCAGGTGCGTCTTATCGGACTCGGGAATTTTCTACCCTGTCATAGCTGACGGAACGAGGACAAACTATCTCAATGGATAAAATAAAGGTTCAGTTAGAAATTCCGCACGGATTTCCAGTGTAACAAGACGCACCTGAAGAAGGTTGGAGGTTACATCGATCAAAACGTTGTGAGAATAACATCTGAGATGAGAACACTAGTCCGAATAATGAGTACGGAAAGTATATATTGAGTTGATACAAAAGTGGAAATAACCTGTTGTTTAAGAAAATGCCCAACAGATAAAGAAAATAAAGTCTACCTACGACGTAGTTTCGGTTACAGGCATATACGAGACCTCTATCATCATATTATATAAAATAACAGACATTTCATCCAGTAAAGACCCAACTAGATCCTTTTACCATAAAATTTAAAAAGATAACATGAAATTAAAGAATCTGAATTTAACATAAAAATGTTGAAATTCTACATTACAACTTCACATAATAAAACTTGAACGTCACGTTTCAAAACTCTAAACCTCAAAGTTGAAATGAAAATAAAAAAGCTCACTTCCCTTTCCAAAAGTTAGAATTTAACTGTTTTTAATTTGAAGTTTCATTTTTTAAATTTGAAATTGCGCTCTTTTGATTTGAATTTGGACTTTTTAATTTTGAAGTTAATTTTTTTTTAATTCAAGGATGAGCTTTAATTTGAAGTGTAGTATTTTTAATTTGACGTTCAACTTTTTTTTTTAAATTTGAAAGTAAAATGATGTACTTATTATTTCTGCGAGCCGGGTTCGTTATCAACTTCAGTGGATAATGTGTCCATTGACCTAATACAACAGCGAAAATAAATAAATAACATGTTAAAAACAATGCGTAAGTAATGAAGTAAATAAACTATTGGAGAGAACTAATGATGGAAAGACAAGGAAAGACGGCACGCATGTCGTTAGTGCTTCCGCTGGTGCAACGCCATCAGGTTATGATATGTTAATGTGAGCGTGGAATTGTTGACGCTTTGCTCCACTGAAGAATACAGAGATAATGATAGCGTGTGTCCATCTTTACAGCTTGTCTGAAGCGTGACATTGTTTCGCCTAGCATGGGTCACTAGATTTGTGTCTACCTGTATGATCTACACGGAGAGAACTATGTCTACAATAATAGAGCTCTGTAATTGCATAGAGACTAGACGTATCAGTGACCCGTTGGGTCACAACCGCTACCGATATTCATTCTACTTTGATTTCATTCGAAAATTCATAAACGGTGACTTATCGTTCAAGACATTCTTCTTGCATAATTAATAAATGAGAATTTCTATAGTTCTTTATTATTACTATTATTATTATTATTATTATTATTATTATTATTATTATTATTATTATTATTATTATTATTATTATTATTGTTGCTGTTGCTGTTGTTATTATTGTTATTGTTATTATTATTATTGTTGTTGTTGTTGTTTCTGTTGTTGTTGTTATTGTTACTATTATTATTATCATTATTATTATTATTATTATCATTATGATTATCATTTTTATTATTATTATTATTATTGTTATTATTATTGTTATTATTATTATTATTATTATTATTATTATTATTATTATTATTATTATTATTATCATCATCATCATCATCATCATCATCATCATCATCATCATCATCATCATCGTGATTATTATTATCATTATCATTATTATTATCATTATCATTATTATTATTATTATTATTATTATTATTATTATTATTATTATTATTATTATTATTATTATTATTATTAACTAGAGGTTTTTACACAAGTTAATATCAGTGTTTACACACTCAGTGTAACCAGTGGTGTTCCCTGGAGTCTGATGACAACAAGTCTCCCCATATTTTCATCACTCTGATCCTCTTCGATAACCGTTACAAATCATTTTGCATTATCGCAACAGCTGTTCAATATTATGTTTTTGCTGGCGTCCATCATTAGTTTTCTCTAGAATGTTAGCATTAAATTGAGTAGAACTAATGCTTTAATTCATTTAACCCAAATATGAAAATATGGAAAGTCATATTAAATATTATCAATTCAATAAAATGAAACCCGTCTGGCAATAAAATTGTAAAATACATCGAAATGACAATTAAAGCAATAAAACAAAACTGAAATGGAATTATTATGGGAATGTCGGGATTTAAAAACGTTTCAGCATCTTTAGAGTAATAAATAAACATAAATACACATACAACATACGGGGTTGCCTAAAACGAAGAAAAACAGTTGATAATGCTTAACTTACATTTTGTTTTTTAATTTTTCTTATCTTTCTGTTTTTGCTGGAGATGGGGCATCCTACCGGATGCCAGACATTCGCCGGCTATTTCAGACACTCCAGCCTAGAGATCGTTTTAAGATTCTAACCGTGCCCTTAAGTGCAGTTATTTGTATTTCTCTTGCACTCGGTTCACCGGGTATACTCGCCATATAGCTCTTGAAATTCTTCTTCATTAGTCCTGTTGCTTAATATATTTGGGAATTATGAGTAAAATCGAGATGTAGTTCTTAAGAGGTTTCCAGAAATGCCTGTATTAAACGAAAAGCAAAGGTTTCCAGAATTTTACAACACGTTCTCAAATTATTTTCCTTTGACATTCATCATTAAATTAACGCAGAACAGGAGCAAGGAGCCTTGAACAACCTATTGTACTGTTTCAATTTTGCTTATACTCGCAGTAGGAGAGTTGCCATTTACACAATAGCATTGAACAAAATCAACTGTCATCTTCACACCCATGCTGACGTTCTGAAAAAAAAATGAACAATTCAAAATTATAAATTAAAAACACAGTACAATCATGAATTTAAACTAACTTTTAAATAAAACTACATGATTTGGACATTCTATAGTTTAACACTCTGCCTAAACAAACCCTGAATTTATCATTGTTACAGATGAAAAGAAACTTCTTCTTCGTGCTTGGACATCCCGTATATACGTATGCAGCAAACGCACATGTGTAAGAGTTCACAAATTAGAATGATCCTAAGTGAAAGCAGGAACTATATAGCTATAGCAATTTCAATGCTTATATAGATCAAGGCACATATGAAAAACGCAGTTACACAGGTGAAAATCCCAGTTCCAAATAAATTAACTGGAAATGTCTTTGATATACTAATGTATCAGGCAAACATATGTATCTACACCAAAAAGTATCAAAAATTATCGAGTAGAACTTTAATTAAAATTAAAAATCATTTTTATTGTATTTTGTCGAACCGTCATTGATACAAGCGGAATCAGGGGGCATAACGATAGCGATCGGCAAAATACGATGAAGCTGATTTTAATTTTTAATTAAAATTCTACTCGATAATTTTTTAAAGCAGACACTATATAGCTATAGTAATGTAAGTGCTTATATAGATCAGTGCACATATGAAAAACGCAGTTACACAGTTAAAAGTCGCTGTTCCAAATAAATTAACCGGAAAAATCTTTGATATACTTATGTGTCAGGCAAAATTAGGTATCTACACCAAAAATTAGCAAAAAATATCGAGTAGAATTTTAATTAAAAATAATCATTTTTATCGTATTTTGCCGAACACCATTAATACAAGCGGAATCAGGGGGCATATCTCAGTCTGTCATATACACAAGTAATAAATGCACAGCTGTCGGCAAAATAAGATGAAACTGATTTTAATTTTTAATTTAAATTCTACTCGATAATTTTTCCTAGTATTTGGTGAGGATTCTTATTTTTCCTCCAACGTAAGTGTAAAGGATATTTTTTATTTGGAAATACTTTTTTCATATGTGTCCTGATTTATATAAGCACCGACATTTAGTTTTGATCACTCTCTTTTTTTATATCTACTTATAAGCTCCTATATATACCCATTCAAAAACTTCCCCAAACACTACGCGTCTTTCAAATTTACATAACTAATTTGTTTTTAAGCTTCTAATAAAATAATATTCGCAAATATACACTCATGATTGTTTTTTTCAGATTTCCAGATGTATTCAAAATATTTTCCTCGATTATAATAATCTTAATAAAAATAATAAATAGCATTCATTAAAAACATTGTCTTTTTAAATCTATATAATTGAGTTACGTAATTAAATTAGATTGTAATGGAATATGATGGAACAGCCGGAGTCCACTCCAAGATTTGATTAACCGCCCTCTGATATTTAAGTATAACGTTCTATTTCGAACGCACATAAAGTTTTATTTGAAGAAAGAGAGAGAGAGAGAGAGAGAGAGAGAGAAGAGAGAAAGAGAGAAAAGAGAGAGATTGGCACAAGACATGGGCGCGTTATTTGATTAATAACATGTAAACAACAAATTCTCTGAGATTTATCGTACGAGTCTCTCAAGAATTATATATTTACTTTGATTTTTTGATTAAAACGTTTTGGGTCTATTATTTTTTAATCTTATTAGAAATTATGCTTTAAAGCACAACTTTATTGAAACAAATTGTTTAATTTAAAAAAAAACATGGATTTAAAATTATTTTTTTTGTAAAAACAAACACATTTTACTGAGCAATTAAATAACTGAATTTAGAATCGGGTTCACTGTATTTTATTTTTTTAATTGTTGATTTTATTTTAGGTACACCTTTCTTTTTCGATTTGAAAAACGTCAAATATTGTTATCTTTTTACGACCGTAAGTGAGTTTAGGATTTTTAAAAAATATATTTTACGCCGTAAAGGGTAAATTTTGTTTGAAAACTATGTTTTTATTATTTCATGTTTTATTTCTTAAAATAAAGGGTGGGGGGATTTTCTTCTTTTTTTTCTTGTAAAATTACAAAAATCAAACACATTTTACTGAGCAATTAAATAAAACAATATATAATATATATATAAGGTGTATTAAAAAAAACACAAAACACTTAATTATTTGTAAAAATAAACTAATACGGGCAAAGATGTCTTGCGTTACTCAGCTTGTTCTTGGCCTTTTTGCTAAGATCTAAGTGTAGTATCTGTTCCGATGGATACTGCACCCCATAGACTGGTATTGTCTTGGCCTTCGGGGCTTGATTTACGCCGGTCTATGGGTCTGTCCTGTGCAGTTCTAGGAGGTCCACCCTCCCAGGCTTCGCCTCCCCTCTTTGGGGAGGAGTAGGTTTATTGCTTACTACCTGAGGCGCCCCTACCGGGGAATGCCGACGGGGCTGCCCAGGCAATTTTTAAACCCCATTTTCCCGACCCGACCTTGGGTCACATCTTACTTGTGGGAGTAAGATAAAAACTGGCCTTGTGCCTAACTCCTGAAGAGGAGTAAATCAATACTCAGAAATGATAGTCGTCCCTATATTTTAGAAAAGAAGAGCCTTTCTTAAATATATCTATTTAGTATATAGTTTTGTTATTTTAACTAAATAAAAGTGCTTAAGTTAAAAAACATATTTTATTCCACTATTCTTAATGTTTTTTTAATAATTGATTTCATCGCAAATTCACCCAAATAAACGCTTGAATATATAATAATTCCCATCATTGGATTCCTTGTAAAATCGGACCCTTTATAAGTTGTGCTTAACCATGTTACAGAGCTTTGTTATGAATGAAATAAAATAGATTATAACGTCGCTTCTGCTGTTTATGCATTTTACAGCGCGAATGCATACTTCACAATAGCATTGTCAACCACCATACCATAACAGGAACACCACCATTGAATTTTACAGCGCGAATGCATACTTCACAATAGCATTGTCAACCACCATACCATAACAGGAACACCACCATTGAATTTTACAGCGCGAATGCATACTTCACAATAGCATTGTCAACCACCATACCATAACAGGAACACCACCATTGAATTTTACAGCGCGAATGCATACTTCACAATAGCATTGTCAACCACCATACCATAACAGGAACACCACCATTGAATTTTACAGCGCGAATGCATACTTCACAATAGCATTGTCAACCACCATACCATAACAGGAACACCACCATTGAATTCCTTGTAAAATTTGGCTCGAGAAATCTTGTGTTTGAATTTGGTATAGTTTTTTTTCATTTTCAATTTAATCTCGGGGAGAGAAAGAGAGAAATACAAACAGAAGAAAGAGACATACAGAAAACTTGCATTTATAAAGATTTTTGTTAGTAACTCGGCTACGTTCCCATATCGGAACATGTCGTTATCTACATCAGCGCAAGATGGCCGTTTCACATTTTTAATTATCGGACGCAGATATAACATTTCTAAAAAAAAATCAGCTTCTAACTCAAATGTGATTAAATAGCATCAGATCACAGATTAAACTAACAGATGAGTTAATGTTGACGAATCACCGGCAAAATAAATAAATAAATAAATAAACAACAACAAAAACAACAACAACAAACACAACGACGATCATCATCATCATCATCATCATCATCATCATCATCATCATCATCATCATGCTGCTGCTGCTGCTGTTGCTGCGCTAAGGAACTTCATGTTCGTACTACGTGTACACGTTATTACCTTTCACACACATTAAAAAATTGAGATCGTCCGATCAACAAAGATGGTGGTTGGTGATAAATAAGGTGTCGCTACGCTAAACAATTCCGACTTTACCATTTTAAAAGTAATTGTTCCCAAATAAAATTATGTTGTCCAGTTGACTAAAACGGAAAAATTTTAAATAAATAAATTTCAAAAAGTAATATTCGTTTTATATATTTAAACAATATTTTGCTGACAGTTATTTTTACAAATAATTTTTTTATTGTTTTAAAAATAATTAAATTGCTAAACTTTCAAATAAATAAATAAATAAATAAGGGAAATGTTCGTCTTACTTATTTAAAGAATATTAAGCTGAAAATCATATTTTTTTTTTACGGAAGAAGTCATTTTCTTCTTAATAGTATTAACCTAAACAAACATTTATCATATACAAAGAAATAATATTATAAAGAGTAAATTATACAGATTGATGTAGAAAACACTGTAGAAATTCCACGGTGTCTCGCCAGTAATAAATACTGTCTTAATGAATTATTTATACAAGTATATTCATCTCTTGTTGCTTTTAAAAGTAGTTGTCTGAAGACAAACAGATCCTGTCGACTGAAACGTGATGAAAGCAAAAAAACGATGAGAATATTAGTCTGATTGATCATTAGAATAATGAAGAGTTTTTTATTTTCTTCTTTTTACCAACGTCTGTACGAAGTTTCTGATGTGAGTTTTTTTATTGCTGAGGTCGGTCTAATTATTATTTAAGCGTGACCAAATGGGGCAAAAGTCCTTTTGTTGGTATTCGGCGCCATTTTATAGCGGGAAAACATAAAAAAAAGTGAAGATGATTAAAAAAAAAAAAAAGAAGCGCTATTTCGTGTGTTTCGATCGCGGGATTACAATCGAAAGTGCTGTCGTTTTTTGGTTCGGTAAAAAAAAATGGTGGGCAAAAAATTGTGGCAATGAAAAGAAGAAGACAATTAAGCAACGGTGAAATCTCATTTTCTGCTTTAGGATCATAAGGAAAATGGATAGTATTTCTCAGAAAGGAACGCTAATCTATTTTTGTTTAGTTCGCACATTCCCCTTTGCATATATATATATATATATATATATATATATATATATATATATATATATATATATATATATGAGAGAAATAGATGTGTATGTGAGTATGTATATATATATATATATATATATATATATATATATATATATATATATATAGAAATATATATGAGTCTTTATGTTAGTGCATATATATATGTGTGTGGTATAAATGTATGTGTGTATGCATTTATATGTGTGTGTATGTATATATATATGTATATATGTGTATGTATATGTATATATGTATTATATATGTGTATGTGTATATATATTTGTGTATGTATATTCGTGTGTGTATGTATATATGTGTCTATGTATATATGTGTATGTATGCATATGTATATATGTGTGTATGAATATATATATATATATTAGTAAGTTTTTGAAAGGCTGTGGGCAATGCAATTCCGGGTAAGATGCAAGTTGAAAGGAAAGGAACAAAAACAATAACAATAAATCGAATACGATATAAGACTTACTATTTATTTTTCCTTTTTTTTCCTTTTTTTTTTTCTTACATAACAGCAAGAGTGTTTTAGCTGTTCGTGTGATGTCCGGGTGATTAAAAATCACTATTTGATATTTCGGGAAAAGACATCCCTTTTTCAAATATATATATATATATATATATATATATATATATATATATATATATATATATATGCGTGTGTGTACATAGATATATATGTGTGTATGCATGTATATATGCGTGTGCGTATATATATATATATATATATATATATATATATGCATATATGTATTATATTGTATAATTGATCGTTTACTAGTTTTTTTCTTTCTCTCGTTGTTTCTCTTTGTCTCTCTCTTTCTTTCACTGTATATATGTGTGCCTACGTGTATGAACGTATAACATACACATATTCCATCGTATAAATGCGCGCGAGAGTTATATAAGTATTAGAGAATTAAATTAAAAAAAGTTGAAAACACCTTGTAAGTTATTTAGGTTATTAAAATAAGATTTATAAATGTTATGAATTAGACAAAATAGATTTTTCTTTGTTTTGTGTGACTGAATCCCCCCTTACGATTTTAAGTAGCGGCTTATTCGTAAAAGTGAAAACGACTGCCCCCCCCCCAAAAAAAAATAAGTAAATGTAATTAAAAAAATATGCGTGAAGCTATCCAAAGTCACTGAAGGAAAGATCATTCTAAACTGAGGCAATTTTTATCTCAAGCCGGAGTGCCATTTTGGTTGAAGATTGAATTTACCTACATTAAAAAAAATGGTGGTTTTTAATGTGTTGAAAATCCATCGACCGGAGAAAAAGATTAAATTGCCGCAGTCTAGAAAGATTTATTGTTCACTGACAGATGAGAGAAAAGAATAAGTATAGTATCATAACACTTAGTAAAAATAAAAATAAACAAAAATTAAAAAATAAAAATGAATTGTAAAATCTACAAATCGGTAAATAGAAGAAAAGTAATACAAATTTAAAAATTGCCGTAGTCTAGAAAGATTTCTCTTTTATTGACCGAGGATAGTAGAGATTAAGTAACAAATACCACATTTTAAGGTTAAGTATATTTTGAAAAGTAAAATTGAATGAATAAAAATTAACGGAATTAACTTAACCTTCATGTTTATTGTAGTAAGTAAATAAAGAAATAAAGAGATATATAAGTGGGGGGCAAATCTATCTTATACGAAAAATAAAAATTGCCGCAGTCTAGAAGGATTTATTTTTCACTGACAAAGGAGAGAAATGAATAAGTATAGTATCATAACACTTAGTAAAAAATAAAAATAAACCACAAAGAAATGAATTGTAAAATCGATAAATAGTTAAGCAATGTCTAGAAAGATTTATCCCTAAAAAAACGAATTAAAGTAATCTTTTTATCATTGGATTAAATAAATAAAGAGAAAGAGAGAGAGAGAGTGAGAGAAAGAGAGAGAGAGAGTAGGATCCCAGACGTAGAGAGCAGATGGTTAAGATAGGTAAAAATTAAAATGAAAAGAAAAGAAATTATGTTAAATGGAAGACGTATCAGGTCAAATTAAAATCCCTCAAAATATCGATATTTTCGATAATTGTAAATTAAAAAAAAAGCACAGGAAATAATAATAATAATGATGATAATAATAATAATGATAATAATAACAATAATAATAATAATAATAATAATAATAATAATAATAATAATAATAATAATAATAATAATAATAATAAACCACCTGATGTACATGGATGACCTTAAACTGTTTGCAAAAAACAAAAAAGAACTGGAAAAGCTGATAAACACAACCAGGATATTCAGCCAGGATATCCAAATGGAGTTTGGAATAGAAAAATGTGCACTGCTAGAGATCAAAAGAGGAAAACTGGAAAAGACAGAAGGTATAGAACTCCCCAACCAAGAGGAGATGAGGGCGCTAGGAGAACAAGTAGTTACAAATACCTGGGAGTTCTGGAAGCAGACACAATCAAATATACAGAAATGAAAGAGAAGATCGGAAAAGAATATCTACGAAGAACAAGGAAACTCTTAGAAACTAAACTATATAGCAGAAACCTAGTAAAAGGGATAAACACATGGGCTGTATCACTAATAAGATACTCTGGACCATTCATAGGCTGGACCAAAGAAGAACTCAGGCACCTTGACCAAAGAACTAGAAAACTAATGACTATGCACAATGCACTGCACCCAAAAGACGACACGGACAGACTCTACGTGAAAAGAAATGAAGGAGGTAGAGGACTGGTAAGTATAGAAGACTGTGTGGAAGACACCAAAAAAGAGCTGGAGAAATATGTAACCCAGAACACGGAAAGACTGATCACCACAGCAAGAGACACCAGCCCAACAAACAACCCCGGAAGCACTGAACCCAGAAACAAAAAGACAAGAAAGGAAAAGTGGGAAGAAAAACAACTACATGGACGCTTTATAAGACTCACAAGCGATGAAGCCAATGAAAACAGCTGGGCATGGCTAAGAAAAGGAAACCTGAACAGAGAAACGGAATCTCTGCTGACGGCCGCACAGAACAATGCGATTAGGACAAACTTTATTAAAGCAAAGATAGATAAAACCCAGGAAAACAGCAAATGCAGATTGTGTGGACAAAGAGACGAAACGATAAATCATATAATAAGTGAATGCAGCAAGCTAGCACAAAGGGAATACAAGAACAGACATGACAGCATGGGGAAAGAAGTACACCGGGAAATGTGCAAACAACTGAATTTCGAATATACAAGAAAACGGTACAAACACAAACCAGAAACTGTACTAGAAAACGAAAAACACAAAATCATATGGGATATGAATGTACAAACAGACAAACCCATAACAGCAAGGAGACCGGATATGATAATAATCAACAAGAAAGAAAAATCCTGCAAAATCGTGGACTTTGCCGTTCCAGCAGACCACAGAGTGAAGATCAAAGAGACGGAAAAGAGAAGCAAATATACTGAACTTGCCAGAGAATTGAAAGGAATATGGAACATGAAGAAAGTCAGTATAACACCAATAATCATAGGAGCACTAGGAACAGTCCCCAAAAACATGGAGAAAAGACTAGGAGAAATAGGAATCAAAGGGATAACTGAGACCATACAAAGGACAGTAATGATCAAAACAGCTACAATCCTGAGAAATGTCCTCGAATGCGGAAACCAACCCACATAAGCAACGAATGGAGAACAAACACATGGAAGCACAAAACAACAGAACCGGGGAAAATACAACCGCACGAGAGAGGCGCAAGCATAGGCTGACGCCACGAAAATTATGGACAGAGGGTCGAGGAGGGAAAGCGCAAAACCAGACCTCCACTGGAAGAGCGCGGACAGCTCTGGGACCTTGGGAAGGCTTGTTGCCACTCGGGCCCCAGAGGGGACCAATGGCCCTTATCAGCGGGAAATCGTTGGTAGGTGGCTGTTGCGATTACCGCAAGGTCATCAGCGGTGATGAACGAAAAAAGGTGGAGCATACTGGAGGCCTGAGGAGACTTGTTGTCACTCAGACTCCAGGGAATACCACAGGTTGTCGGCAGTGGGTGACCACTGACGATGACCAGTGTGATAACTCCTAGTGAGTAAATAATAATAATAATAATATATTCTGAGGTTTTGTGATTGTTTGAATAATGTTCGATAAGTATAAATGATCAAAATTGAAACAATTTGCCTGTGTTGTGTGTGAATTATTACTAACAACGTCGTGTAAAACAGATAGTACGTACCCCCATAAGATTTCTATTAGCAATTGGATGTTTTTAACCAAAAACCTTTGTTCGTTTTACGCTATGTTTTTTAAAAATTGAGTTATAAGCCTTAAAAGTGTTATATATAAAATTGCCTAAGTGTTTATGGCATAGATATATCAGTCAAAGAAAGACATTATAGGTGTAACAAGCAAAGATTCGTAACTTAAATAAATTTACTCGATGCGATTGATAGGTACGTGCCCCTATTTTGAATCAATACACAATAGAACTGTTTCAGTTCGTTAATTTAATCCTTAAAATTCGGAATGAGTTCAAGTGTATGTTTAATAGTTATAAGTAACGACGGACAATGCATAAGTATATGTAATCCGATATTCTGGAATTATCAAGGAATATAAGGGAGCGTTAATTATTTGATTTATGAATCTTGTATATTATGTATGTAATTATTAGAAGAATGAAATTAAACAATTACGGTAATCATTGTACACATTTTCAGATATAATTTATTTACAGGCGTTAAGTGGGAATGTTGGAGAAGAATAATATTAGAGGGTAAAAGTTTGCTACCATCTGTATGGAGTATGTTTTTGTGAGAGTTTGTGATGGCGGTCTAAAAGTAATATTTATTGTTAGATGGTGAAAATAGTAATAAATTTCTGGAAACACGCTGGAGTGAATAAGCTGAATAGAGTGGTGAGTTAAGTAGCCTATTTTCTTACTCTAGTCAAAGGAAAACACGTCTTTATATATAGAGATGTTGGTATATTATAATATGTGTACTATATCATATGGTTAGCCCTTTTCCTTCTCTCCGCTTCTTTCTCTCTATATGTTTGGATGTGTACATGTATATAAACATATAGATATCAATTTTATCATCTAATTATTTCTCATATTTTTCTCTATCATCTCTCTTTTTTTCTTTCTTTCTTTCTTTCTTTCTTTCTTTCTCTCTCTCTCTCTCTCTCTCTATGAATATATATATATATATATATATATATATATATATATATTGTGTGTGTGTGTATTCAGGCAAACGTTATTAAATAACACGAAATGTTTTTGCTTAGTGAAACTTTTTTATTTTTTCAATTTTTCTAATAGTCCATTTAGTATTTTGGTGTATTTAAGTTCCGTGGGTTTCTTGTTCCATTTTTTTTTTTTTATTCGTGAGTACTTTCGATTTGATTCCTCAAATCATCATCAGGCGGGGTTAGTCTTGGTGTGGTAACAACTAGGTCCCTAAAGGTGAGTTACCTCACCGACTAGTAATTTATGGCTTTTAAAATAGACGTATGTTGTGATGAGAGGCTGAATAATGTAAAATCAAAAGTACTTACGGGGAAAGAAAGAAAAATGGACCAAAGAATCCACGGAACTTACATAAACCAATTTGACCGAAATACTAAATGTACTATTCGAAAACTAAATAAAAACAAAACACTCCGTATATTTAATACTATTTGCATAAATATCTATATACATGTGCGCCTTCCTGTATTTTATATACATATTATCCAAATAGTCTCTTCGCTAAACATAATATCCATTCAACTCTGCACACACACACATATATATATATATATATATATATATGTATATATATGTGTGTGTGTGTGTGTGTGTGTATGTGTGTGTGTAAAGGAGTAAGGCTACAAACATTTGTAAACAGTTTTTTTCAACATTTATTTATTATTTTGTTATTTTATAATTTTATAATTTTATATAACGCGTTGCAAGCGGTGGTCCGGTCTCACCAGATATGTAAATCCATTTACATATCTGATGAGAGTGACCTACCGCTTGAAACGCGTTATATAAAATGATAAAATGGTAAAATAACAAAATAATGAATAAATGTTGAAAACAGCTGTTTACAAATGTTGGTAGCCTTACTCCTATACATATATACTTTTCTCTCGTTGGAACTACACTTATACTGCACTACCGTCTTATATATATATATATATATATATACATACACACACACACACACACACACACACATATATATATATATATATATATATATATATATATTATATATATGAGGGTTTTCATCAGCTAATCACTTTTAATATTTCGTTTTCCTTTTTTCTATACTCCGTCATAGTTTATGATCGTTCCTAAAATAGTTCATTGAATTTGAATATTTGTCTGCCCTTCCCGCTTCCGTTCCACCGTCTTGTACTCGTCTTTACAGACCTGCCCAAACACGAGAACAAGAGACAAGTTGTTGTTATTGTACACAAGACTTGCGTTCTGGTACGTAGTCCAACCCTACACAAACGACCCCCCTCAATATTGAAGCTGCGCCGCGGCCAAATTTGGTCGCTTCGTTCATTAGGAACAATGATTTCTGTCTCGTTCTACGCCCCGTGTTTTGGTTGGCAAAATGGATACGGGGGGGGGGGGGGAGGATAAGGTTGCGACGCATCCCGCCCGTTCAGCGAGAGTCTCGCTTCCCTGGCCGGGAATCGTTGGCGCAAAGAGAGCTTGTTCTTTGTTGCCATGATAAATGTTCAATTAAAGTTTCCTTAATGAATATCGTTTTCAATTAGTTGTCTGATCTACATACGAGACGCTTAAACATGAATAAACATGGAGGAAACAGCAACACACACGCACGCACATATATTAAAGAACTATAAATAATTAGAATAGGCTTATATTATAAAATTTGGATTTGAATATGAAGCTGCAATAAAGTATAAATATAAGCTTATTTTGATTATATATTATTGCTTATAATGTTATATATTTCTTTGTATAAGATCTGCTGTCTTTATTCAGCCCTGTTCTGATTCCAAGAAGTTGACTTTCATGTTATATATATATATATATATATATATATATATATATATATATATATATATATATATATATATATATATATTTATATATGAAGCAATCCAACAAAAGATATAAGCGTCAACTAATATCTTATAATTAGTGAAACATCCGGATAAAAAAACTGAAGCTCAATATACTGGATAGAGCATTAATATTATAATATAAAATGAAGTAATAAAATAAGGTGTCAATCAAATTTTATTAGAATTCAAAGTTCATGCAAAGCATCCTTAAGTCCTTAACTCATGAGTTTTCAAAGATAATTCTTCTCTTCAGAGGACCATTACCGCAGTTATACTACTACAGGCAATAAAATTACGCTTTGAAAATATATAAAATTATATACACAAATATATAAAAATACATAACATCAAACATATCAATCCAAAAACATACTTTTGTTGAATCCATACAGTCCATCCAAGTCATACAAGTTGAGAAGCATAATCAGGAAGGACATTACTCCAAGATACAAACAGCAGTCCAAATATGTGAAATTGAAGGGGCCGGCAAGGTTATCCAGTCGCGAAATGTGTCCATATTCAATGTTAATGATAAATAAATCAATCAAAATAATACAAAAAGTCCAATCAAAGTTCCGAGATCCCAACATGTGCAACTCTAATCAAATCCAAATTCGTTGTTTAATTAGAAAACCAGCTAAATCCGAATTGAGCAAAACAAGACGGACTCCCATCACATCTAGCCAGAAGAGCGAAAAATATATAAGTGATCTTCTCACCAGACATGACAAATCCCTAACGAACAGAAGGCGATATTAAATTGTCTACATCTCAGAATGACTTCAACGGGTTCAAGATTATGTCTGTCCTACTTCCTGTTTGACAGGTTCAAGAAAAGACAGCAACATACAACCCCGCCATCCATCCCACCCAAATTAAATTCAGGAAGCAGACTAAATATTGCAGTTCTATCGTCAAAAAAATAAATGGATTTACCAGGAGAGTTAACAAACATACGGATTTCATTGTTCCGGCAGACAAGACTAAGAACTACTACAAATTGGATTATACCTCTTACAAGAACTTAATATACCGTGAGTTGCATAAATCATATAAAATTGCACCACCCAATAAAATTATAGATATAAATTTGGAGGCTAAAAAACTACTTAAATATATGAATCTAACTAACCATGCAGAAATAGTTACGCCAGCTACACCTAGATTTTCTCTTAAAGACCATAAGACTAACTTTCAACAAAACCCATCAATAAGGTTAATTTGCCCATCAAAATCTGACTTAGGCATAATCAGTAAAAAAATTCTTGATAGGGTCATCCCGACAATCAGAAATAAAATTTTCTTTTCATTGTGGCAATCTTCAGATAGCGTAATTGAATGGTTTATGAACCTTAAAGATAAACATAGATTAAGTTTTATAACTTTTGACATAGACAACTATTACCAATCTATTACCCCAATTCTCTTAAATAAAGCCCTAAATTTAGCGAAAAATAATTCAGACCTTACTGATCAGGAAATTAAACTGATCACCTTAGCAAGAAGATCTATTCTCCAATTCGAAGGCAAATCATGGACCAGAAAGGACACCCCCAACGATTTCGATATTACTATGGGAGCTTCTGATTCTGCTCAGGTAACGGATCTAGTGGGTTTATTCCTCTTAAATGAAATGAAACATAGGTTTAAAAATTTAAGAGGGGGCCTATACAGAGACGATGCCCTATTTGTCTCAGATGAAAGACCTAGAAGATATAGCAAAACAATTGAAGAATTACATGATTTTTTCAGAAATTTCGGCCTTTCCATAACTGTTGATCCGGAGAGAAAAACTTCTAACTTCCTTGATATCACCCTTAACCTCAATGACGGATCATATAGCCCTTTCCATAAACCCAATCTAACTCTTTTCTATGTACATAAACTATCTAACCACCCGAAAGCTATAATTAATTCAATAGTACCGTCTGTTTCCAATAGAATATCTAAGCTTTCTGCCAATAAAAACATTTTCAACCAAAACGCACAATTTTATAACAATGCATTGCTCAACTCTGGATATTCTAAAAAAATAACTTATAACCAAAACAAAGAGAATGATAGAACTGTAAATATTATTACACATAATATGACAACTAGCAATAGGAGCCGAACCAAAAGAAATGTAAATAAACAAAGACCCCTAAGGCACTCTATCATACCTGATGAAAATCAAGAACATATAGATAGCCCTACACCTACTGCACGTAAACGCCTTAGAAGGAAAAATAATATTTGGTTTAACCCACCTTTCAATAATAACGTTAAAACCAATATCCCGAAGGAATTCTTTAAAATATTGGAAAACTCTTTTAAATACCCACATAAATATAGCTCCATACTTAATAAGAATTCAATTAAAATTTCATACTCTACTATGCCAAATATAGCCCAAACAATAATCTCAGCAAATAGCAAAAAAATAAAAAATATCCAATCTAATTCTAATTATTCCAATCCTATAAATACATGCAACTGCAGGCGCACCAGTGATTGCCCATTGGACAATAGATGCACATATTCTGATATTGTATATGCTTGTACTGTAACTGAGCAAAATAATTATATAATGAATCCTAGAGACCACATAAATACAGCCCCTAATCAAATTCCACAATTGAGCACCACAACTAATTTGCACCATAACTCTAGACCTAACAATTCTAATATCCATCCTCTACCTCAGCAAACCGGTAATGAGTTCCCAATGGAAGGTAACGATAACAATAATATACAATCAATCAACCAACCTAATCCACATCATATAAATACAGTAAATAGAAATAGACCTGTGAATAGGAATATAAATGGCGCGGGAATAAGGGTAAATCCTAGGGTACACACATATATTGGGGCCACAGCAAATTTAATTAAATCCCGCATTTCCATGCATAACTACTCCTTCAATAACGATGTCGGTAACAACAGAACATCCCTGACCACTTTAGTTAAAAATTTCAGATCAAATAATATTCCACACAATATAAAATGGTCTATCTTAAAAAAATCAAACTCCTACAGCCCAGGATCCAGATCTTGTGGTCTATGCAACTCTGAAGCTGTAATGATAGCTACTGCACCTAAACATTTAAATCTGATAAATTCTAGGAGTGAATTAGTCTCCAAATGTCGACACAGAAGGAAATTCAAATATGCTATATGGAAACCACCACTAGTTTTGCCGTAGCTGTTTGGGCTAGCAATGAAACCGGGGGTGTCCAGACTTCGAGATGGGTCCTTTTTGATTTTTAATCTTTTTT
>OY744537.1:26914902-26934902 GCA_963556195.1 Sepiola atlantica
GTTAATATTTATTATTATGAGCTATGATAATGATTTCCAAGGCAGTTTTAAGTAACTTTTATTGAATATTTTATTTAAATGACTAGCTGCAGTAAATGTTTATCAATACGATCAAAAAATGTGTTACCTACTTTCGTTTATAGCATCTGGCTATACGGAAAAGTTAACCAAATGATATTATGTTTCTCTTATATTTATTATTATTAATGGCGTCTTTTTCCTTATATGTGATTTCAATGTTATACCCACTTTTACCTTGAGCTGTGTTAGTTAAATTATTAAATACATTTTCGCTATTAGAGTTATTATAAAGCTTACGTTCAATAAAACTAGTCATACGTTTTATAATTGATGAGATTCTTGTTAGAATTTGGGTTCACGAACACATCGGGTTACCATTATCTTTTAAATAGGGTTCATATGTATTGTTATCAACGTTGAAGGTGACATCTATAAAGTTTGTTATTTTGTTTGCTGATACTTTGACTCTAAGGCCTCATTTGAATGCTTACTAAAACTTCAGATCTTAGGCCTATATATATATATATGAAGAAGAATGGAAAGGAATTAGAGAAGCAAAAGCCAAATCAAAATTCAATTCAATTGCTCAGAGCAAGGTATATTCCGCAAAAAGGCAATTTATTCAAGTTAAATTTTCCTTAAGCCAGGCTTTTCAAAGATCAAAATCTTATCATCAGAGGAAGTCGCTGGGATAGATAAGTTGGCAATGGCCAAGATTTAAAATTTGAAAAAAAGAAATAAAAGTTGTAGGGAAAGAAAAAAAAAAATATATATATATATATATATATATATATATATATATATATATATATATATATATATATATATATATATATATAAGTTAATTCAGAAATCATTACTGCTATCGATCCTGAACGAGTTTTCGTGAACTTCGCGTCGGCAGCGTTCGGGCATGCTACGTAAACATCCGACAGATGCCGAAGCGTATGGTGGCAGATAAATGCTGAGCGATTACCCAATCAGCTGGCAGTAACCAGACGACAATTTTTCTTCAAACTGATTGAAACCAGAAGCAAGTGATCAAAGCTAGTGCAGGTTTATTTCTTCTTAAATTAAAAAAAAAAAAAAAATAATTACAAAGAGCTGCGTAGTAGAGTTGAATCTCGTACAGGAGTCATGTCTTTCTGCCAGGGCAAAAACTGTTGGCATGTGAAAAAAAATGTCTGAAATGCTATTAAATGTGCCGCTTGATAGAAAGAAAAGGTATCAAAACTTTATTTATTAACAGTTGTTTAGCATTGTTTTGTTACAAACATAAAAACAAACACTTTATTTATTAACAGTAATTTCGCTATGTTTTGTTCGTTTTTTTCTTGTTATTTGCAATCTTTCTTGAAATTAAAACTGAAAAAAAAAACGACGCAGCAACGTATCGAAGTTATCGGCTGCCACCATTGGGCTCGCCATTCCTCGGGTGTTTACGTAGCATGCCCGAACGCTGCCGACGCGAAGTTCACGGAAACTGGTTCATTGTATGTTAATTCCCGAATAAATGTATACGTATCGAGATAGACACACATATAAAAATTAACAAATTGATATTCATAGTCAGATTGCTAGATAGATATTTTTTGACACACACCAATAAATAGATGTGACCAACACGAAATAAAAAGAAACAGATAGATACATAAATATTGTAATGAATAATTACGAGTAACTTTCCTTACTCTGACTTATCTCCCCTTTGGAGAACTCTCCTGATTCTACTAACCACTTTAAATAGTAGCATTAATACTGTACCGACATTGTGTGCTGAATAAAGCTTTCCCAAGTTACGTCTGTTCTCGTTAGTCATTACAGATATATATCTGAATATAAGGTCGAAGAAAAGTTCAGTCTTTTCTAACGCATTTCAATTCCTGTCCGTTTTATTCTTTACAAAACAAACGTGAAAATACTTTTCTTTTGTCGACGAAACGAACAAAGCTGCTGAAAGAACTACAATTTACCCGTGCGCATTTGCATGGGAAGAAGTCGTTTTGTAATACGACCAAATCGCATCCTGCTTGTCGGTCTGCTATTGCATAGCGCATTTATTGTGCTTTGGGCTTCTTTGTTACAAGGAGGAAAATAAGACGGGAAAATGTAATAAATAATTTCATGAACAATCCAATTGCGGAAATAAGATATGGAAATGCAATTGAAATGGTGATAAAGCGAGCATTTAAAACATTTATGAATGGGTTGAGCAATATCAAGAATAATGCAATGTCGTCTACTACGCATTGCATTGCCTTCAATAACAAAACTTTATACAATATAACACAATAGTTGGAGTCTAGTATACAACTAAAGCTCTGTCGATCTTGTTTCTTTGTTTGTCCCTGTACACACTGGATCGTTTTCTGGCTTCATCCATTAAAAAGGTATGTAAAACTAGAGAATCGATAAGAGTCGATGAGTTGCAGACAAAACAAAATGGCGAAACTCGCATAGTTGTAACGTGCATAAACTGTTTTGTAAGTTTTTTAAACGTAATAAAAACGCTTACGAATTTTTTCCACACGTTAAAACTATGCGAGTTCGGTAGAAGGTTTCATTCTAATGAAATTTATATAAAGTATGTTTTGTTACTTATTTTGTTTATGAGTTCTTGAGTGTTAACTATTCTGTACTTTAACCAACAATTATATCAGTTAACTGGAAATGGACAGGTATATATATATATATATATATATATATATATATATATATGTGTATATTTCCTACACTGATGATTGCATATAGCATAAAAGATTAGTGTCTGTAGGTAAAAATAATACATATATACATATATAAATATATATATATATATATATATATATATATATAAATATGTATATATTAATTATTTTTACCTACAGACGCTAGTATTTCATGCTATATGCAATCATCAGTGTAGGAAATGTCAATTACTGCTGGTTTAACGATTCGAACCTATTCATAAAGTCACATTCGTCTCAGCAGGTTGAGCACTTAGATTCAGCCCAGCATAAATTAACACCGAAAATAAGGGAATTTGAAGTCTATAATGTCAAATCGGCGGGCATGTATAGCAAGCAGTCAGAGAGTGCTCAACTTGCCGGGGCAAGGAACGTTGCTGGCGCCTTAGTGTGACTACTATATATATATATATATATATATATATATATATATATATATATATATATATATATATATATATATATATATACACACACTAGTCTTCTATCTGTGCTCGCTTCTAGGTTCATATAGATCTTAATTTCCCTTTATTACGTGACAGTTTCCGTTACCCGAGTGGATATGGCGACTGCTTGCAGATTCTGTGCTGACTCTGTGAACCGGGTTCGCGCCTCACGGTATATTAAATAAGATATTTACATTATATTTTATACGACCAACAATTTGATAACGATGAAGCACAGTTATTTAATGAGACATAAATTCAACTCTAACATGTCGGGCAATAAGCGATGTTTATTTGTAGAATTGTGAATAAAATTAACGATTCCATGGGTATCATTTTTACGGTTGCCTAGTATTATTTGTAAAGACATACAGACACATACACCCTCATATATATATATATATATATATATATATATATATATATATATATATATATAGATAGATAGAGAGAGATAGATAGATAGATATGTATACATAGTTATATATAAAAGGAGATTGTAGTTTGCTTGAAGCATTGCTGGTAAATATAAGTGCAGATTAGTCGTCCGAGGCTATAGCATTGCGATGTAGTTGCCGTAAGATGGAAAAAGTGAACAGAAATAAACGAAGAGAGAAAGTGAAACTCAAAACGATTTATTAATAATTTCACGAAAAACTGATTAAATACCAAAATAGTAAATACTTTCTGGTAAATAACAGTTCGGCAAAGGGTAATCTTAAATTTTCGAAAGAAAAACTTTCATTTTCAGAAGACAACAATAAAAGACCGAGTGGGTCGAAAAAACGGGAAAAACCGGTGTCAAAACGTTGAAATACCGCAACAGACAATTAGAAGTAGGAACGCAGTAAATGTCAAAATTCTATTAAGCAATTATACAGCTAAAGTAAAAATATTATAAACATTTGTTTATTAATATACTAATTATTATAATTTAATTATTATTTATTTTATATGATTCATTAATTAATTTTTTTTTCTCTTTTTTCTTTATTCGATTCTAAATTTAAATTTACGTGTGGGCTTTCGAAAATTTAAGATTACCCTTTGCCGAAATGTTATTTACCAGACAGTATTTACTATTTTGGTATTTAATCAGTTTTTCGTGAAATTATTAATAAATCGTTTTGAGTTTCACTTTCTCTCTTCGTTTATTTCTTTTCACTTTTTCCATCTTACGGCAACTACATCGCATTGCTACAGCCTCGGACGACTAATCTGCACTTATAGTTATATATATATGTATATATGTATATATATATATGTGTATATATATGTATATATATATGTATACATAGTTATATATATATGTATATATATATATGAATATATATATATGTATATATATATATATGTATATATATGTATATACATGTATGTATATATACAGTATGTATATATACAGTATGTATATATACATGTATATATATACATGCATATATATGTATATATACATGCATATATATATGTATATATATATGTATATAGATGTATATACATGTATGTATACATACATGTATGTATATATACATGAATGTATATATACAGTATGTATATATACATGCATATATATATGTATATATACATGCATATATATATGTATATATACATATATATACATATATATATGTATATATATACATATATATTCATAAAATATATATATGTATATATTTACATATATATACATACATATAGGTATATATACATGCATATATATGTATATATATGTATATATATGTATATGTATATATATACATGTATATATATGTGTATGTATATATATGTATAGATATATAAATATATATATATATATATATATAATTGTATATGTATAAGTATATGCATGTATATGTATATATATATATATGTATATGTATGTATGTATATGTATGTATATGTATATATATGTATATATATGTATGTGTATGTATATATATATGTATATGCATATATATATGTATAGATATGTATATATATATGCATATGTATATATATATAATATTTATCAATAAATATTAAATTATCAATACCTACAGACGTTAGCGTTTCAAGCTTATTGCTCTTGTCAGTGCAAGAAAGTAATAATTTCAGAGGGTCGGGAGGCGCGAACCTGGTTCACAGAGTCAGCTAAAATTCTGCAAGCAGTCGCCATATGCACTCGGCCAACAGAAACTGTCACGTATTTAAGGGAAATTAAGATCTATATGTATCTAGAAGCAGGCACAGATAGAAGACTAGTCGAGAGTGTTCTACGAACGTATTCAGAACTTTGCATTAGAGCTTTTTGACAGTCTATTTTTAACATCCCCGAGAGTGCTCAACTTTAATTTATATATATATATATATATATATATATATATATATATATATTGGCACAATATATAATAGGAATATACAGACCAAATTCCATGGCCAGACTCTAAAATTTTCCCTGTCAATTCCGCTTATTACCATTATTTCTGAATTCCTCCAGTTTATTAGAATTAGGATTATTTTTTATGAAATTCATAGAAACGTTTGTTATGATTGGAGCAGGTTCATACAATCTCTTATTTACCAGTCCCTTTTTATATAGTCATCCACTATTTGTGTAATTAATCAGTAATTTGCCCTTCAAACTTGAAAATAGTCACTGTCAAAATGAGACATTTCTTTTCTAAATATGACACTGATTACTAAAGGCGACAATATTGCTAATTTTCAGATAAGTTTTATTATTTTCACAATTAGCTTTCGTAGAAACATAGCGGCGAAAGAAATGATACGTCATGAATAATAATTAATGGCGAATGGTGCCAGTTAAGGCGGGAAACCTGTCGAAGAAATGGCGGGGAAATTGTTGATTGTTTACGTTTCAATACAATATGGCGTCAACTAGAAATTAAAAAGTGTTTTGAGGTGCGAGTGGTGGATATTTGGTGGGGAATTTCGAATTTAGTGGAAATAAAAAAAACAATTAATTGAATTTGTCATAAGGAGATTTTATGTGCACGGAGGAAATTAGTCATAGTACTTAGATACAGTACTTGGATGTTAGTCAAGAAATAGAATTAATCTTTAATATAAGAATACGAAGTGTATTCCGGTTACAATATATATATATATATATATATATATATATATATATATATACATATATATATTGTTACAATATATATATCTATATTGTTACAATATATATATATACATATATTGTTACAATATATATATATATATATATATATATATATGTATATATGTATATATATATATTAATGACGCTTGCTGTATATATTTGTTGTTTTATTAACTCATAGATACAATAGTTATTAAGAGACACGTGTTTCAACGGTATTGCGGCTCATCAGCGTGGCTGATTATGACAGGTTTCGAACCTACTGTCATTTGGATTGTCTCTATATATAATTATTAATATTTGGGCAGCATTTTTACTTGATACATGTTTGATTAAACAGAAGAGGATGGCAGTGCCTTTTGTTTATATATCTCGGACTCATTTTCGGAAATGTTCTGTGCCATTAGATGTTTATTGATGAAGCTGTGACGGGAGGTGTGGTGGTATGTTAGATGGTGAGAGATACTTGTCCTAGTTATGTCAATATATGCATTGTTTGTAGAGACACATTTTCTAATAGTGAATTTCAAGACATACGGCATTACTAGTTTTTAGTTAACTGTTCTTAACGTCCGGGTTATTTTGTATTAGTAAGTTAGCTGTTTTGAATTTTTTCATCATACATCTTAAATCGGAGTTTAGAGTTATTATCAAGAGGGGATATATGTTTATATAGTTTTACAATTATTTTTTCGTCTACTTTATAATTAGTGTGCATCTGGTTACAATGAAATAAATTAATATTTTTAATATTATTATTATTGTTAGTGTTTTTAATCATACCAGTTAGTACGTGTTTGATCTACTTATTGACGATGTGGTTTGAGAACTTATCAATAATTAAGGGCTGTGTAATGTTGGCAAGTGCCATATAGAATATATTGTTAGTAGATGAGTTGCATTTGGTTCGGTGACTAATATTTTTTACTACGGCAATTTGGTATCAGTAAGAACATTCATTTTTAAAATTAAGTAGGCTTGAATCCTGACCTGCAGGTATTTTTGCGAGTAGATAATGAACTTACGGAAAAGTGAATTAACGTCTAAATGGCAAATACAGCGTCCATATTAGCTAGTCGTCAATAGAACTCAATAGGTGGAGCCTAGAATATTGCATTAAACTATAAATAACGGCTTACTTACAGTGGTTTATCTAGCGAATCAATTCATACTCGTAACGTAGTAGACGAAATTTAGTATATAATCGAGTGAACGGAAAACAATCAGCAGCAGCATACTTGGTGTATTAGTATTTTTCCAATAAGAAACGAGACGACAACTGTTTTTTTCCAACTGACTTGAATTTTACTAGTTGTAATTAGTTTAAGAACAACATTTGGATATTCACCGGCGTGTAATATTGGTTTACAGTTATTACAACCTCTATGTGTTTGCGTCAATAAATTACATTTAATATTCAAATACCCATGTGTAATTGTTAGTGGCAAAACATGTTTGTTCATGTTTCTATTAACATTCATATATTCGCCAAGCTAAATGATACCGAGCATCAACATAAGATAACATGAAATATCAGTATTGTGTGTAATGTAAGCGAGTTTTTTTTTCCCAAATTTTGGTCAACCAATTTCTGTTGCAGATGCTGCTGATTTTATTAATTGTGAGGAAGCTTGATTATTTCTGTTGTAGATGCTGCTGATTTTATTAATTGTGAGGAAGCTTGATTATTCCTGTTGTAGATGCTGCTGATTTTATTAATTGTGAGGAAGCTTGATTATTTCTGTTGTAGATGCTGCTGATTTTATTAATTGTGAGGAAGCTTGATTATTTCTGTTGTAGATGCTGCTGATTTTATTAATTGTGAGGAAGCTTGATTATTTCTGTTGTAGATGCTGCTGATTTTATTAATTGTGAGGAAGCTTGATTATTTCTGTTGTAGATGCTGCTGATTTTATTAATTGTGAGGAAGCTTGATTATTTCTGTTGTAGATGCTGCTGATTTTATTAATTGTGAGGAAGCTTGATTATTTCTGTTGTAGATGCTGCTGATTTTATTAATTGTGA
Source organism: Sepiola atlantica (assembly GCA_963556195.1). Taxonomy (NCBI): domain Eukaryota; kingdom Metazoa; phylum Mollusca; class Cephalopoda; order Sepiida; family Sepiolidae; genus Sepiola; species Sepiola atlantica. The sequence continues at coordinate 26,923,239 of OY744537.1, forward strand.
GGAAGCTTGATTATTTCTGTTGTAGATGCTGCTGATTTTATTAATTGTGAGGAAGCTTGATTATTTCTGTTGTAGATGCTGCTGATTTTATTAATTGTGAGGAAGCTTGATTATTTCTGTTGTAGATGCTGCTAATTTTATTAATTGTGAGGAAGCTTGATTATTTCTGTTGTAGATGCTGCTGATTTTATTAATTGTGAGGAAGCTTGATTATTTCTGTTGTAGATGCTGCTGATTTTATTAATTGTGAGGAAGCTTGATTATTTCTGTTGTAGATGCTGCTGATTTTATTAATTGTGAGGAAGCTTGATTATTTCTGTTGTAGATGCTGCTGATTTTATTAATTGTGAGGAAGCTTGATTATTTCTGTTGTAGATGCTGCTGATTTTATTAATTGTGAGGAAGCTTGATTATTTCTGTTGTAGATGCTGCTGATTTTATTAATTGTGAGGAAGCTTGATTATTTCTGTTGTAGATGCTGCTGATTTTATTAATTGTGAGGAAGCTTGATTATTTCTGTTGTAGATGCTGCTGATTTTATTAATTGTGAGGAAGCTTGATTATTTCTGTTTGTTTTGTACCCATTGTAAGATTTGATTTTCATTATTGTCTTTCGGCCCTGACTAAGCACAAGGTTGCTTAAACGTAATTGCATTTGCGTAGGCCGTTCTCAATGTTTATAGAATAAATATTTATAAAGCTAACATTGAGAACTTTATTTCAGTACAATATTTGAAAATATGTCGTGCGTTTATGACGTGAAAAGATTGTGTTTGTTCTTTTATTCGAACGAACCATAGCTGTTAGAATTCAAAATGTGTTGTGCGTTTATGAAATGGTATGGGTGTTTTCTTTTAATATCGATGTTATGTACAAAATTTTTGTTCGGAGTGTGGTATAAAATAGCTAGCCTAAATCTAAATTCAAGTTCTGTTCGGTTAGTAGAAGATAAATTGTAGAAGTTGCTACGTTGTTTAATTGTGTTAAAGTTTATAATGAATACTAATTCAAGACGTCTTCGTCGAGATTTATTTAGAATATATTTTATAAGTTTAGCTTGTTTGAAGTTAAAAGAATGATCATGTTTTAATGTATGAGAGAATGGTGCATTTAGGGAATTGTTATATTTTTTATATCTCTTTTAGATTCACAAAGCCTTTTCTTTAGTACCTGTTGCGTTTCACTAACGTATATCTGATGACAATTATTGCATGGGACAGTATACATATACACCTGCATTAAAAGTTTGTTTTTTTTCGAAAAAGTTTTGTTGTTTTCAATATTTGTTTTATGGTTTGTTATGTAGTATTTTATTGTTGGGATTTCTAGTTTATTTAGAGGGTTGTCAATTATTGTATTATTGGTGTGGGTAGGTAAAAGAAGATGTCTGTTCATAAGAGAAGTGTTCAGTGTATATGATTTTTGTTTATTGCTTCTGTATTGTATTTGTAGGGGTTTGTTCTTTGCATTTAATATTAAATATGTCGGGAATTGCAGTGTTTTGAGTGAATGTTTCTTCTAGATATTGTGAGCTCTAAATACTGAATGCATGTAGGAAGAAATCGATTATCAGGTCTGTTTTGATACTCTTATTATGGTGTCAGTAAAAATGTATGTAGTTATTTTTGTGTGTAGTCTAGCGATGTACTTTGACAGTTAGATTATTGTTGGATTTTCATTGTATATATATATGTATATATGTATATATGTATATATATATATATATATATATATATATATATATATATATGTGTGTGTGTGTGTGTGTGTGTGTGTATATATTTGGAGAGTTTACCAATACATTTCATTCAAGAAAAGATTCATCACATAAAAAAGTTTTTTTCTTTATTATGTATTTATTTTCTAAAGTCATTGTCCCCTACACGTGTTTCGCAACCAGAGCCAGGTACTTGCTTGGCAGTTCATCAGGGGAGATATAAAACCTAAAATATGGATTTCAATAACTGACAATTCCCTACGGGGATTGACCTAATTGAAGTCACCTGAGAAGAAAAAAGTAAAAAAAAAACTCTCCAAATATACATATAAATGCTCTGTACCCTTTAATCGGGTCTCATTGAGCTTGTTTTTATTGGCCTTGTTCCGGACTTTACACTATTCTCAGTGAAACATAAAAATCTCGCTCTCTCTCTCTATATATATGTATATATATATATACATATATATGTATATATATATATACATATACATATATATATATATAATATATATATATATATATATATACATACATATATATATACATATATATATATACATATACATATATATATACATATATATATACATATACATATATACATATATACATATACATATATATATATATACATATACATATACATATATACATATATACATATATACATATATATATATATATATATATATATATATATATTATATATATATACATTGTAATGTATGAGAGAATAATGCATTTAGGGAATTGTTATTTTCATATCTCTTTTAGGTTTACCTAGCCTTTTCTTTAAGGACTATTGAGTTTTATCAACATATATCTGATGGCATTTATTGCTTGGGATAGTATATATACCTGAATTAGATGTTCATGTTTTAAGAAAAATGTTTTGTTTTTAATGTTTGTTTTATTATTTGTGATGTAGTTGGTATTGTTGCAATTCCTCGTTCATTTAGAGTGTTGTAAATTTTGTAATATTAGCGTGGGTAGATAAAAGTAGATGTCTGTTTATGAGAGAAGTGTTCGGTGTATATTATGTCTGCTTATTGTTTCTGAAAATATTGTTAGGCCTTTTTTCGTTGCATTTAATATACAACATGTCGGATATTGTTCATAGTTAATTTGTAAAGTATTTGAAATCATCGTCTAGATATCGTGAACTAAAAATTCTGAGTGTCAATAGGAAGAAACCGATTAAGATATTTGTTTTGATTTTGTTATTATATTGTGACTAAAGGACACGAGGAAACTTCACACTACAAGGTAATCCTGAGAAAATATTCAAAATGACATAGAATTCGAAGCTCAAATAAGATCCCCTCGACATAGCTATACACTGGCTCGTATAAGGAATGATGCATCTTCTTCAAGTAATGTTACCTCAAGTAAAAGTACTTAGCTGGGTACTCCAGAAACTGAAGGAATTATTGTCCTCGAATCCGGTAAGACCAAGATGGACACAAGAAAGATATACTTTAACATACTAAACTGGTCAAATGAGCAGAGTAATATTAATGTTCTCAACTTCTTTACTAACTCAACGTGTGACAAGTAACGGTGAAATATATATATATATATATATATATATATATATATATATATATATATTCCGGTGATCCGGGCAAAACAGAAGCCACCTGAATTTACGGATATAAAAATATAGTGTAACAAAGAAAATAAGAAATAAAATGACTAAAAACACGAGAAAAAATGAAATAACTGAGTGAAACAACAAAGGACGGTATATAAATATATATATATATATATATATTAATTCAGGGATATTTAGATCAATAATTATAGCGGATAATTAATGATTAGAAATACAAATAGATAAAAAGATAATATACGTATATGTGACCACATGAATATAATGAGACCATAGTTTCATGTAAAAAAACAAACGGAAAAAAATGAAAATTATATATAATGGTGATAATGAGTACTCATTGTAATTTAGGCTTTTACCCCTTAGTTTTTTATGTTTGTTTTTTTCGTTTTTGCTTGTTTTTTTTTAAATTAGCACTGAAGATAGCCACACCAAGAAATAAATGCGCTGGATCATTTTGCAAATATATTGGTATTGCCCGAAACAATTGTATGATAAATAAAGAATAAGTTTCATGAAATGACGTGAATCTGTCCTTTATAACATTGAAATGGTATAAAATATCATAAAAAATATTGCATATAGCATGGCCCTAGCCTTAAACTATTTAGATATTATACTCACTTTATATTGTAAAATTTATATTTGAATAGAACAAATTCTGAATATATATATATATATATATATATATATATATATATATATATATATATATATATATATATATTTATATTTATTTATTTATTTATTGGTACAGAAAAATTAGTACAACATTAGTACCGTCGGTTTCAAGGTCAGAAGGACTTAACCATCCGGCTCTCTTCGTCTTATGTTGTCACCTGTTTCAGAAATGTAAATTTATATATATATATATATATATATATATAGAGAGAGAGAGAGAGAGAGAGCGAGAGAGAGAGAGAGAGAAAGAGAGAGAGAGAGATTGAGATGATTTACTGAGAATATTCAGTAAAGCCCGGAGCAAGACCAATAAAAACAAGCTCGACAGCTCCGATTATAGAGGATAGAGCATTTTACGTATATTTGGAGATTTTTCAAAGATATTTTTTCCCTTTAATCCAGAGAGGATTCATCACCACGAAAATATCTTTTATATTATCATTTATTTTGTAAAGCCAGAGGTGCTTGTTAGGTAGTGAAACACGTGTAGGGAACTATGGCTTTACACAATAAAAAAATAAAAAAATAAAAGATCTTTTCGTTGTGATGAATCCTCTCTGGGAAAAAGGAAAAAAATATACTGGTAAAATCTACAAATATACGTATATATATATATATATATATATATATATATATATATATATATATATATAGAGAGAAGGCGTAGGGAGATAGGGTGAGAGAAAAATGAAAAAAAAAGAACTCCTGAATTATGGGCTGTTGTAATGTACATATGTCCAGATGCAGATCAAAGTTCGATGTTAGCTCCCCTGAACCAGTTAATAGCGTGTACTCACTTTATAACACACAATACATCGTATTCTTCTTGCGTTTTTTAGTATTGCACTTTATTACTCTAAAACGCAATGCCGGTAAAATATATATTTCTTCCAATTGTTCCAACTCTAACAAACACTTCGTGACTTTCTCATATTCAAAAACAATATGTCATTGATGATGTCGGCTTAAAATGTATCTATTTTCCCATGTGTTATCAATGATATTGATTTACTGATATTTTTTCATGCATTACGTTTACTTTTCTCACATTGTTATTACTCGATATCGATCAGACAAGAACCTTTCATGATGTAGCGCCATTGTTCGATATTTGAGCCAATCATTTGCATTTAGCGTCAAAGGTGGATTTATTACGCTGTTAGGCTCCCATAACGTGACGGACAAAAATTAAACAAAAAGAAGATTGCTAACGAAACAGGCCGCTTTTTTGAACCATGCTGTATAACGAGTGTATTGTTACTATAATAAATGATGCAAAGACGAAACATACTGCAATTGCTGTCGGCAAAGATGTAAATAATAAGGGAGATAAGCACTTCAGTCAAGCGAAGACTTTGCAAAAGTACATGAAAATAACTTGATGTTCATATGTAAAAAGAGCCTGAGTAAAGACAGATTACGTGTTGGCAGGTCAGATATGATGTCGGCCATTATAGGCGTCATTTTTCTCATTAATCTGCCCGAAAAGTTTATTTTGCTGATATTTGCGTTAGAAAATAAATAAACAAATGTAATACTTCTTTATACAAACTATCTAAATAGCATTAATTATTAGATGAAACAAATAACAAACGTTTACTGTTGACTATTTATTGACAAAATAAACTTGCTGATCGTACTGGAAGTGAAATGAACAGCATTTTACATTCAGCTGGTTGCGATAATAAACCCGTATTGGTGGAATACGAACATGCGGTCGCTACAGTCAACAAGGATTCAACCTGTATAAGCATAAGAATTGCGTCCAATGGCTACATCAAAAGATGGCCACCAACATAAAACTGAAAAAGATACTCCGTTTTCCAAATAACCATACATGAGTGGAGGGGGGTTTATGTAGAATAAGTTATGTAGGCAACATTTTGGAAAAGACGAGTCCCAAATAGGGTTGCTTAGATAACATGCTGGAAGAGCCGTGGCAGTTTGAAGATACTTGGGTGTCCAACAATGTTATTTAACCGGTTTGACACTTTATGTGGCAGAAAGCGACTGGCTAGGTAAAGTGATGTTTCGTTTCCCGTTGATTCTTGTTTGCTTACTTTAAACGTTTACGACTCTCAGTTACTCTAGTAATTAGTCGCGACTCAAAAAGGATATAGTATTATATTTTTATACACAAGTATTCGTCGTCTTTGTTTTAAGCATAGCAGCAATATACTACATCTATATAAAGTAAAGAAGATTTCCCCCCTCCCAAATCAGTTTGAAATAGACTATCAAACGAATGCATCACACGCATCGAAACAAATCACTTCAGTCGTGTAGTACCTTCGTTCGTTCTTCCAGAAAATTTAACATATTTTTACACCATGAACCAAAAACATTAACTTTTGACCCCCTCTAAGCCTCTCCCAAATAAGTCAGCCAAAGAGATGGTAGCAAAGTGTATTCCCGCTGAGAAAAATGTCCGACCACCATCGTACTGAACACCGGCTAGCGTAGCAGTCCTATTATTTCGCACGCAAAGAACTAAAAAAACACCGGTTTAAAAATTCGGTAACCAGCCAATAATCTATGACTAAGCAACGTGCATTACGCCTACAACGCCTCGTGACATAAATAATATTTTACAAACAACTAATAATCAAAACATACAGGTAATTGTGCTATTCATTTATTTATAATAAAAAAAAATGTTCTTCGTATTTCTACATACTTTTAACTAACTCCAAACATTAAAATAATTGTGCGTTTCATTTTTTCGTCATCGACAGTTGTACTTCGCTTTATTACAGATGTGGAACATAGCTATCCCTTTCTTGTTTTTTTATAACATTTAGATTACAAGCTAAAAACAAAGCAATAAAATATACAAATAATTACACGTTTTATTTATTTTCAAACATAAAAAACTACATCTTGGTACTACAACATAATTTGCCCCGAACTGATTTTTTTTATTGGAGAGGGGAATATAATTCTGTTAAAAAAACTAAACAAAAACAGAATAAAAATGTAGCAATACTTATACGTTTTATTTATTTCGAAAAAATATTGATACTTCTATAGAATTTGAATCGAACTTTTCTTTTATTAATTACTAACAATTCGATTAAAAACTAAACAAATACATAATCAGCATATAACAAAACTTAAATTTTAATTTATTTAGCGACAAAAAAACAAAACTTTGTGCTTTTACACATTTTGAACCAACCGGTTTTTCTTGGGGGGTGGGGGTCATTTCTGATTAAGATTAACCTAATCCTACAATTATCTTAATATATCTTTTAACTTTCGTTCGCCAAAATTCTGTTTGCTTCTGTTCAAATACGACAATGGTTTCTTTATATTGACACTATCCGTTGTAACCTATTTGCCTGTTGACATATTTCATTTCATTCTTTAACATTTCTCCCGTACAAAACCGGGTGCCGGGTGCCCGCTAGTTAGATATAAAATGAGATTGAACAGATTGGGTATGAAAACACGTTAGAACCCAGCATATGATTGGATCGTTTAACATTTTAATCAGGCTAAAAAACGATGGACAATTTATTTCTAATGTAATAAAAAGTAACTTGTTAACCACGATACACATCGGTATTTCTTTATCGGATAATCTCAAGAGTTTAAATAATATTGACCAATTCTTTTTATTAGAATACGAATAATAGTCAGTGTTGGAAGCTTTCAGCTGAGATTTTAAAAAGAATGTGAACTAATTATACCGATCTGGATGTGTTTTGCAGGCTTACTTTGAAGGAAAAAGTTTCTAGGGAATATCAAATTCACAAGCGGTCCCCAGTCGTATGTGCATCCCGCTCAAGGGAGATTTTAAACGATGTTAGTTTTTTGCAGTTTTTTTTTCGCTGTCCTCTCACATACAGAACCTGGTATTTCCAACTGATTACTCCTCCGATACTGACGAGGCTCAACGTTGCTGAACTTCGATGATCTAACGAGTACCGGTGTGTCAACGTGATTATGCCGTATATAAAATCAGACTTCAACTGGAAAGACACGGAAATCTTGAGGAGGCTTAGTGTCACTCAAATTCAACAGTCGATATCAGCAAGAAGTCAATGGTACACGGCTGGTGCGAGAGCGCAACGTGATTTGAAATGATGATCGAAAGAAGCAGGGAGTACTGGAAATTCAGCGAGACTTGTTGTCATTCGGACTATGGTGAACATCCGTTTTTGCCAGTGAGCGATCATTCGTAATGACTCGTGTGAAAAATAATAAGAAAAAAATAATTATAATAACATTTTGGGAAAATATATTAGTTAATGTATTGTCGTAGCAATGAACAAATATATGGTAACTGAATCAATTATTTAGATTTTATTATTATTTAAATATGCATGCAATTTTAGTTGATTTGTTGTTTAACTTGCCGTTGAATGTCTTGAACAGAAATCTCCTATTTATTTGCCTCTGTCGGGGTCAGTTTTTAATGCAGCAAAAATATAGCCCCTGAAAACGGGGCACTATGCAGTGAGACTAAAACTAAAAAATGCCTCAGTCTTGAAGGATTTCTCCTCAAATACCTCCTCACAGTTACTTCACTTCGATCTTAGCCCAAAATCCACGTGCTAGTTAATTATTCAAGTTGTTCCAATTGAATTTAGGCTTAACAAAAATGAAGTGATTCGGTCATTTGTCTAGGGCCAAAGTGTAGCATCTGTTTTATCTCATGGGGTCATCCTCCCAGGCATGAGCTCCTCCTTTAGCAGGGAGGGATACGTTTATTGACTGTCGCCTGAAGCGGCCTCATTTGTGATAGTGCCGACGTTAATATTGTTCTCATCCATATTCCACCTCGTTTAGAGGGCTGGGATTTCCCCACATTACAAACCGAACATGTGTCTGACTTTGCCTTCATGGGGAGGCAAGTAAATAAGTACAGACATGTTTAGCCATCGGTATTTTAAAAGATTTGAGTACAAAATGTCTGTCTGTTGTGATTCAGACTTTAGTAATTAGTGACTGTAAAAAACTTTTAAAAAATCGTTAAAATCTTTCATAAAGTCACCATATTGAACTGGCGTGAAAACACAATATATATATATATATATATATATATATATATATATATATATATATATATATATATATATATATATATATATATATATATATATGCCTGAAGACATTTGACTTCTTCCGGGCAAGTATTTGAACAGGAATTTCAGACTAGAGTAACTTCCGGTAGAAGTAAATAGTCTGATTACTCCTGCATCGGGTCAGACAGCATAACATTTCATAAACTTGGAATTGGAATTGAATATCTTTAATATAAAAAAGCAGCCAATCACATAAAAATCTTGTTAAAAATTAATTAAAGTTTCTATTGTCGGCGAAGCGTTATATGTTTGTTTTTTTATTTCTCTTTCTATTTTGTTCTTTTGTTTGTTTGTTTTTTTAGCTTATTTTTTATTGTTCTTTTCCATTTAGGATACGTCTCTGCGTCACTATGAGAGGCTTTGTCCGTCGGTCGGTCTGTATTTTACGCTTCAGCTGAAAATAGTTTTAATGTGTACTTCGGTTTACTATACTAATATTAGGCTAACTTACTGTATGTCTATGCTTGGTTCGAAGGCGGAAGGGAGAGGGGTAGTGGGGCATAGTTCCTGTTGTCATGATACCATCCTACGAGGTAATACCTCAGCTTTTTGGGGGAGGGGTAGTGAAGTATGTGTTCTTTTGTCATCATACCATCCTCTCAGTCATTACGTCCTCTTTTGCGGGATGAAATGTAGAATCTGTTCTGTTGTCATGATACCATCCTCCCAGGGATTACCATCTCAGTTTTTTAGGAAGAGGGTAGGTAGATACTATGAAAATATTCGTTCATGTTTTATCTCATTCATTCGTTCGTTTTAGGTTTATCCTTATATTTTACTTTTACCTCTATCTATCTATCTATCTATCTATCTATCTATCTATCTATCTATCTATCTATCTATCTATCTATCTATATATATATATATATATATATATATATATATATATAGCTAGCTAGCTAGCTAGCTATTATTTATCATGTCAATATATTAACGGTCTTAATTCACGTATAAACGAAAGCACCTACATATAACTTCCGTATGCACGTACTTTTTGCTTTCTTGCTTCTTTTAGATATTTAAAAAACTTATTTTTAAAAATACTTTAATTTCTTAAGAATACTTGTAAGAAAAATGCTCTTCACCCCTCGTATGGTTCGTATTTGTGGTTTAAAGAAAGGGTTTTAAGTAGGTAAAAACAAACAAACAAATGTAGAAATTGGTTTAGAAATGGGCCAAAGTTTCATGGATTACATTATAACACAATGAGACGAATTTGTCTGACTAAAATGGGTAACTCTTTTACATTTTCTTTACAATTCCTCCTTTTGTGTGCCACAGCAAATATTAATATTTGTTTTACATGGTCAAGATCACAGTAGAGAAAAACAGTCGTTTATTTTTGCCGCAAAAAGAAACGCAGAGAAGAAATTCCGTTTATTTGACTCCCTCAATGTCTAATATTCAAATACAACACACACATTTACAGTATAAATAAATATTTGAACATATAAACAAGTACATATTTTTCCCCAAAATTCTGGATTCCGAATTACATAACCTACAATTCATTTTGAAATTTACCAAAATGATATGATTTATTCATGCAATAACCCAAAATGGCATATATGATCTGGAAACCAATAACATAATATAAAACTAATAAAAATAATAACACCAAACAGAAAGTTACAACATGCATAAATATTCTAAGATGTTTAGAAACTGTAGCATGAACACCTTTACCAAAGTAACCGTATTTGATTTTAAATAACTCGAAAAGGTTTGATACATTGTAAAATGAAACGATAAAACCTTACTATACAAACATTTGCAAAGGTGACTGAATTTGTCATCAAATAATCCGAAAAGAGTTGATATGCCGCAAAATAAAACAACCAAAATAAGGGACAGAAAAACTATTTATCCTTCTTTTTTTCTTCTCTCTTTTCTTAATGTCTTTCTCTCTGTTTCTTCTTTCTTTTTTTTAACTTCTTTCGTCTTGATTTCTTTTACTTTCATTTCAACAAAACGTTCTCACTTTTTAGTTCTTGGTGAGACTGTTTAATCTTTTCAGGACATTGGACGGAGGATCTCAACGTCTAGGCACGAGCCCCGTGAGTCAGCCTGGTTGTTCCAACGCATCTCCCTGGCTATCGTTCGTGGCAACGCTATGTCAGTAACGGCGGCGTCACTTCCGTTCTAATCGTCATCTGTTGACTCTCTCTTACTTTCTCTGACAATTGTTTCAAGCCTTATTGTTTGTTTGTTTTTCTTCTCTTTATGGAATAATTGTACGTGAGTAAACAACCTTATATCATTAAAAAAATCCTCCGGTTAGTTGTCTGCCCCTGCCTTCAAAAAAGTTTTTTTTTTCTCTTAACAGTTCTTATTTGTTTTCATTCTGCTCGATTTATATATATATATATATATATATATATATATATATCAAAACATAAACTAAAATATAAAAAAATCACAATAAGGTAAATGTTTTTCAATCATCCAAAAATCAAACACTCCACGCTTGCAAATACTCGTCTCGTAATTTCACTCATTCTTTGTCTTCGATCAAAATTGTTCTATAAATAAGAGAACGTATCACTAGCCATCGAACATTT
>OY744537.1:26939902-26944902 GCA_963556195.1 Sepiola atlantica
TCTCTCTCTCTCTCTCTTTCTCGCTCTCTCATGAATCTGCAAAGAACGAATCTGTATGCCCATTTTTAGTAACAAAAATATTAAAAAGATAATATTTTTGTGTCTAAGAATTTTATTTTAAATTATCAGTTAAACTTCCCCTATTTGCACATAAAAAATAAATTTGCATACGTGATTATTGAAGCAATCCGGACACAAGAACTTTCACTTTTATTGAAGTATTCGAAGCGACAGCGAACTAGCAGATTCAGCTAATATATATATATATATATATATATATATATATATAACACAATTAAATCTCACGTGTAGTAATTATCGGAGGTGATTTTTTCTTTTCACTAATATATATTTTTATGGTGTTATGCTTGTCATCTACTGATTTTTAGGGCATTCCCTCTTTAAGGGAAACATTTTTTCGCAGTCTTCCTTGAGTCTTTTTTCTTGATCATGGTTCAGCATTTAGATGGCCATTTTTTCCCTTCGTTTATTTTCCTAAATTAACAAGGGCGGCCATTTTGTTTCGTTTTTTTCGTGTTTTGGCGGCCTTGCTAGAGACATAATGTTTAGCCGGAAAATGTAAATGAATAACAAAAAATGTCATTAGCTTGATTAATAAAATAGATTAATTGAAAATAAATTCTTTTCTATGACTGAGAATATTGTCTTGAGATTTGCATTTTTTGTTTTATATCAAATATAATAATATATACCAGTTGATGAACTTACCAAGAGTATTAGTCGGGCAAAAACCATTATTTATATGACACTATATTTGTAAGTTCGATTCTCAATAAATACTTCATATATTTTGCATTAAAGGAAATCCAAGTTTAACCGATTATCTGGTTTTGTTTTATCAATTTGAGTTAAAAGTTGGGATTTTAAAATGTCAGTCTTTGAGTTGAATATCTGCTCCGTGTTGAGAGTGAAATAGTTACGCAGTATTTCGAATAAAAACTGAGTAGTGCGTCTGTAAATCTATCTCCAGTGACCTTTGCCCGAGCTAAGATGGAACCAGAAGTTAACATAGAGTATATGTATGATGTACCTTGCATCGGAGTGAAAAGAGGCTGATTCTATTTTTCTTAATTATTTTGTGGTCACTTTACCTTTAAATGCGGTCTTTATCCCACTCGTGTACTTTTTGGGTGTTCGTATTGTATATTACAGGTGGATCTCATATTGTTTTAGTTTTATCAGCATATAGATCAGTCTGGCGCAAGGCCATCATTTCCGAGCTGTATCGTCGCTACATGCATTATATACCAATTGTAGGTCAGAATAGAAATCTTAAAAATTTAAGGCTCGTATCATAAGTAAACCTTGGAATAAATACTTGTACATACGAACGATTTTTTAATCTCGTATCCTGGAAAATAATGGTAAACTTGCAAACATTGTACGTTATAATACATACTAGTTTACGAATAAACCTAGATAAGGAAGCTGGATTCCTCTCGCGATTTAAAAGATATCATGCTAGACTTACACATGATATGTTTTGCCTTGCTCCAAATTTAAGTTTAATCTTAGAAAATTTTTCTCCAAAATAACACCAAAAACCAACCGCCTCTGTCAGCTTATCAGCTTTCATGGAGGGATTCTGGAAGAAATACTTTAGACACGTTTGCTCTAATGAATAGCGTGCTACACACATACATTGGCAAGTTCGATCCCTACTGGATGCATCATGTTCCTCACCAAGTGTGACTTCTAATATATAGCTTTGCAACTATTTCTACCCTAACAAATATACCTCGTGTCATATTGGATGCTTTTCTGAGGGAGGGATAGTATTTATTAAACCTTTTATCTCCGGTCATCGAACACCTGAATTCAAAATCAATTAACTTCAGACCATTCACACGGAAGCAACACTTGCCACTGTACCAATAAACCCAAAGTGTGTAGTAATCTATGATGCTTTCGGCATATATCATTTTTGTGGGAATCTCAGGGGGTCGAAGTTAATTTTTTAATTCTATTTACCACGGATAAAAGTGTCTTATAACTGATGGTTGGGATGTGGCAGTAGTTATGTGGATATCGGCGTGGACTGGCAGTATGGTTGATATCCAGTCGATTCTATAGCACAACTTTCAGTAACAATGTTGATAACCTTCCCATGGTCCCTTGCGAGTACCTGATTCTAGAAAGAATTAGAGAACAAATGCTTACAACGGTATCGTCGTACTTTGCTGATTCACACACATTTAAGTTTTACTCATGCTTCGTCCTAGTATAACCAGCTGCTTCCTCGCCGTGTGTCTTCTCTAACCAGTCGAACCTTAGTTGTAACATACTGAGCTCTTCTCTTTTTTCTGGTATCTTTTTATTCCTCAGCGACTAGTCAACGATTATTAAAAGAGTGATAGATCCGTTCTCTCAGTTGGTCCGTGATGATTTCCCACAATGTTCGTACACATGTTATTGGTCTGTTGTTGCTTGGGATCATTCATTTCTTTGGGTCTGTTTTGTGTTAATATGGTTCTTCTCTTGGTATTATTATTATTATTATTATTATTATTATTATTATTATTATTATTATTATTATTATTATTATTCGCTGACTGTGTCTTCCGTTGTATCAGGTCCGATTACGATGCAATGTACAGAAACTTTTTTTCATCAGCTTTCGACATGTTTGAAATATATTTTATCGTCCAACATTAAAAACTTTTCATACCAATAAGTAATTTTGTGTGTGATTGACAGAATGGATTCCATCACAGACTCGGCAATGCTGAATTCATATCCAATCAGATCCATTATGTTCAATTACATACGAATACGTTGGGAAATGTATGAACCCACTCATGGTAAAATAATGCTATCGTATTTTTTGTCAAAATTTATTCATTTAGATATTTATTGAAATTATTGCTAAATACCGAACTTCTTTCTTTCCTTCATATTTTTTGTTGTTTCGGCCATTACTTCATTCTTTCGCCTTTCCTCACGATCTTTCGTTTTCATTTTTTTTAAAAATTCTGTTTTCGTTTATTTCTTTTCTTATTGCATTTCCATTTTTTCTTTCTGTCTTATTTTATTCCTTACTAAGTATTTTTCTTCCATTCTTTCTTTTTTCCTTCCTTCATTCTTTCCATAGATAGTTCTATCCTCTTCATTTCTATCCTTAAATCTTTCATTCTTTTTTCCTTTCCCATTTCATTCTTCTGATTCTTTATTTAATTGCTTTCAGTATATGTGCCCTTTCTTTTTTTCTTTTTTTCTTTTTTTCTTTTTTTCTTTTTTCTTTTTCCTTTTTCTTTTCATTCCGTCTTTCATTTATACTTTCTTACTTACTTTCCTCTTTCATTTCTCTTTTTTAATTTATTTTCTTAATTATTTCTGTTCTTTTTCTATTCTTACTTTCTTGTTGTTCATTCTTTAATTCTTGCTTTCAATACATTATTTCTTTCTTTCGTTTTATCTCTGCTTTTTTACTTTCTTTATTCCTTCTTTCCATTTTGATTTTCGTATTTCATTCCGTCTTTCCTTTTCTATCCAAACCTTCCATAATTGCTATCTTTCTTTATTCCGGTTTTCTCCATCCTTTTCAGTCTTACCGTTCCATATTTTCAATATAAGTAATTTTCTTTTCTCTTTCTTTTATTTTTCTCAATTTTCTTCTTTCGTAGTTGTTAGTTTTCTATCCATATGCGTTGCCCCTCTTTTCGAAACGAGCCCCCCTCTCAATTTATTTCCCTCTCTCTCCACTTGTATTGTTTCCATTCTTCTTGTCATGAAACTTAATCTCACCACTAAGTCAACAACAAAGACGTAAAACCCACCAACTAACTAACCAAACAAGAATGTCACCCTTCGATCCTCGAAGCAAAGTACGTAAAATCACGTCCCAAAGTGGGCACTTGCTGGGCCTCACCTTGGAAATGACGTAGGAAGCGTTGCCCTGTCACCGACTACCCCACCACACTACAATGCCGGACACATCCAAGATCACCTTCGTCTTTATTTCTTCACGACATGCGGTCACAGAATGCCATAAGCCATTCTGATGGACAGCAAGAGTTGATCAGAACATTCGCCGCTAGCCTTCAAAGTATGAGACACCGACAGCGGGATGGGACACAGAGGAGAGATGGCGAGGGACCAAGGGGCGGGGCTTGATTGATGGTCACGTCGGGAGTCACGAAAATTCAACCAAGTCGTTAAGAACAAATATCATTTGAAAATTTAAAGTAGTAAATAAATAAAATGTTATCACCGAGACAATGAACTTCTTTTCTCTGACTTTGATCTTATATAGACGCGTTGATGCATGATTGGCTTAATTGGTAATGACGTCAGCTATGAATCAGATTATGCCCAGTTCAAATCCTATTATGGTAATTAACACGATCTTGTTTCAAATAGCAACACGTATCCAATCAAACATATACAATACAACTTTTATAATAGCTATGTTGTTTCGACATAATATGATAGAAAAATAGGCTTCTATTGCAAAGCCAACAAAATATGATTCTGTCACCTTTCAAAACAAACAAAAATCTAAAATTTCAATAAGGGACTGCATAACCGACAGAATCAATATCGCCGGGGTCTATATAGTCAGCTAGATCAGGCTCGAATAGATTGTAGTCCTTCATTATTGTTAAACGAATTATTCGGTAATTTACTCCAGCTATGGGTAAAATGTTATCGCATTCGATGAATCGTTTAAAATAGATATTGTGTTTCGATATTAAATGATCCGCTCCCCTCGAAATGTAGATATGGCGGATGACAGACAAAGCTAAATGATAAATTATTAAAATGTGTTCGTGGAAACAATGAGGTTTCTTTCACTTCTCTTTTATATAAACAGGCTGCGTGAATGGTCAAACATTGTTCAAAACATCGATAGACAACGTACATCCGTATGAATCAGTATAGTACGAATTTTGACAGGCTTGATTTTGTTGTTGACATTAGTTTCCACAATTCTTTCCAGAATCAGGTCATTACAGGATGAACCACATGAAGGTTGCAAA
>OY744537.1:26949902-26974902 GCA_963556195.1 Sepiola atlantica
TATGATTTGTTTGTGCTAGCACTCGCTATTTATTGAAATATATTAATTAAATATCCATATAAAATCAAAGAATTACGTCAGTAATTTTTCGTATATAAATTATTAATAATATTTTTGATGGCTTCACAAAAACGTACAATCACCATAAATTTTTATTATAAAGTTTTGAATTTTTTTCTGACTTCATTTCAGGCAGAGTGGTAAGTCTGGATTCGTATTTTTTTGTCAACTGTCTCTCATCACTTGAAATAGTTTCGCCAGGAACTATAAACAGTCACGTGCTTTGCTCGCTAACTTTTGCGTAACAGAATACACGTACATAATTATATGATGTTATTAAATATAGAATGGAGAATATACAGGGACTCGATAAAATAATGGAAACACCATGTGAATTTTGCATCAGATAAAACACATATAAATATTAGAAAAAAAATACGAAAATGTTAGTTTCATTTTTTAATTCATGGTTATTGTTGTCCTGAATATATTGGGTGAATTAATTTTTTATTTGAGATAGGGCATATTAGTGAAAAAAATCTAAATAACAGATCTACCAGATTTCCAAAGAAGGCAGATTGTTGGTGTCCGTATAGCAGGTGCTACTGTAACGACAATGGCTGAGATGGTGGCCGTATTGAGAGGAACTGTCTCGAAGATGATGAAAGCCAATGAAAAAGAAAGAGGAAAGCCAAAGCTGTCAGAAAGAGATTGTAGAGGCCTTGCCAGGATTGTGAAAGAAGGGCACAAAATCAGGCACCCAAAATTACATCATCTGGTTAATTCCTTTTCAACTAAAACTGTTCGTCGAGATCTTCACAAAGCTGGATTTCATGAGAGGGTTTCAGGTGTTTTCATTATTTTGTATAACCCCTAATATATATATATATATATATATATATATATATATATATATATATATATATATATATATATATATATATATAACCCCTAATATATATATATATATATATATATATATAACCCCTAATATATATATATATATATATATATATATAACCCCTAATATATATATATATATATATATATATATATATATATATAACCCCTAATATATATATATATATATATATATATATATATATATAACCCCTAATATATATATATATATATATATATATATATATATATATATATATATATATATATAACCCCTAATATATATATATATATATATATATATATATATATATATATAAGAGGTTAAGATCGGATTTTAACTCTGCCTGATGAGATCTCAGTTTATAATAACTGTTGATCGATAACATCGACATGCCAGTGTCGCAGATTTTGTACATGTCTGTGTAAATAAAAATAATCATATATAAAGCTCTATTTGATCTTGAGCACTTTTTATAAACCCGGTTGAAATTTTTTGGATTACTACCCTGTGGATGTTTTTACCTGGAGTATTACCATTATATATATATATATATATATATATATATATATATATATATATATATCATACGTGTTATATTATTGACAACTTTTCGAGTATTTATTTAAAAAGTACTCAATACATAGTAGAGATTTATAATACTAAAACGATAACATTTGGAGTAACTATAGAGATGCACACTACAGCTCTTAGTATTATTTTAATTCATAGTTTTACCTTCGACTTATATTCTGTATCAAAAGTTAACAGCATATCTCAACTTAGATTCACCGTCATATAGATAGATATAGATTTAAAGTTAGGCATGTGTGTATGTTTCTATGTATTAGGTTAACTCATAAACTAATCAACCGATCATGTTACATTTGGGGGCACGGTTGCTAGGTTAAATGTTATGTAATCTGGACTGTATTTAGTTTCATGCAATAAGGGGTTGGAACACTTTCTTAAAAATTCAGATACCTCCGATTTTTGTAAAATGTTAACAATAGGTATTAGACACCAATTAATGAATATTCCACAAATTTCAGTTTCTTTTGGAGTATTCTAACGATGACGCAGCAATGATAAAATAACGGAATGACGGAATAACGGAATAAAACACGATAACAAAAACATGTCCTTTGCAGTTATATTTGCTTGTCAATTGTCTCAAAATCTTAATATAAACACTTAATCAACAGTTCAACATTTTGTATATATAACTACAGGACATTAAATAATGCTAAAACTAAAACATTTAAAGTTTTAAAACAATACATTATGTCATTTCACTAAACTGTCAAATTATTAATTTTTTCAACATTTACCTATGGAGTTTATTAATGAAAGATTTCAATCTTTTGAAGTTACGCCGATACTGATTTAAATGTACATACACTTGATAAGTGAGAATGTTATTTTTATTTACATTGTCTTTATTCTTTTATTTACATTGTCTTTATTCTTTTATTTACATTGTCTTTATTCTTTTATTTACATTGTCTTTATTCGGACTATTGTCCCCATGAACGCTGATATTATATTTCTACTACGTTTCGATCAATTAATTCTCCGGCTTTCTTCAGGTGTGTTGTTCTTTACTATAATGTGTTTTCTCGTATTCAAAAATGATTGTTGCTGGTTATTTGTGAACGTTGATGTTTCTTATGTAACTTAAGTTTTATGGACTGATGAGTTGGACCATTATTTTTTTTAATTAATGTTCTCTTGTAATATAAGCAATCGCCCCGAGCGTGAGATGACAGTTCTAATAAACCGTTTTATTTAGATTTTAGTTTTATTTCTTTAGCCTTATTTCTATCTACTGTTCCCATATTGAATTCCTAAGAAGTATAATGTAAATAGCCAAAAAGGCTTGTCTCATATTATTGTCTAATCTGTTATGCATGGATTTATATCGATCTAAAATATCAAACTGATTTAATTCCGCTTTGATTATACACACACACTTGGTTAGAGATTTTTCCACTAGATGTGCCGCTTCCCATTTGAAAAGAAAATCATGCTATGGTCTCGGATTTAACTTTAAGGTTTTATGCAAGCCTAACCTTATTAGATGTTATAAGAGAAGCAAGTCGATGAATACGACAAGAGAAGTCTTGATGCCAGGCAAAAAGGACTCGGACGATACTTATGAGAGGCAACCCATCAGTCAGTCAAGAAATGTAAGCAGAACTCTTTAATCTAGCCTTTACGACCACAGATGAAATGTTCTAGGAAATAAACTTTGTTCATGGAAGTACCATTTGGTTTTTGGTAGAGAGAGAGAGAAAGAAGGAGAGAGATGGAGAGAGGGAGAGGGTGCTGTGATCGTAGCTAGGCTGGTTTTTGCTGTGAATATTTTACAGCGGGACCAGATTGGAGCTGTCAAACACCTACCATGAACATAACGATACAGTAGATATAGGCTAGCAACATTTCGATCTATGTGAAAGGGGATATGGGGAAGAAACTGTAATATATTAAATTTCCCTCTGCCAGATTGGTCCAACCCGAATGTTAAGTAACCAATGGTAAGCGTTATTAAGCGTTAGGGAAGAGGGGAAGACTTGGAATGTTTCAGGCTATGACTAAGGAGTTATGTATTTTTGTAAATACGGTGAGATACATTCGTTGCTTGTGTTGACTTACTCATAAAAGAGCGAATACAGCAAAAGAAGTTCGAACACTAAAAGACACATATTGTGTATTTAGTTAGTGAACTCACTTGAAATCCAACCAAGCTGACTAGTAATCCCGCGACAATCCGGCTACTCAGCTTTCATCCGCAAACGTCAAACGACAATAAATATAACAGACTTATTAAATAACCCAGAAAGATGGGCGACAAAGCGAAAAGACGCTTGATATGCTTTTTGTTTTAATTAAAAAACTTTTTTTGAAGTGGTTGTTTTCTCAACAGCACGAGTCGATTGACCATAAGACATGTAGCAGCTATCACCAGGACGCAAACCACAGCGGCAAACACCCTACCGTTGAGGAAAGTAAACCAAAAAAAAAATATTGATGACATTTAAGGCTGAATAGTATTCATGGACAGATGACACTCGTGCTACATAACCACCTAATGACGGAAGGGAACGCCATTTCAGAAAGGCAGCCAAGGAATACGGACTAAAACTGCGAAGTTGTTCATCCTACTGCTAGTGTAGTGTTGGATCCGGTAGCGGGGCTGTTAGCTGCGAACCACAAAAAAAGATCTAGTGTTGTTCAAATAAATACTGCAACGCTTGTCTAAGAGCTAATAAAGAAAGCCTTTTTTTTTATAAAGCTGTGTTGTGTTTGTTTCTTACTGACAGATTTAGTTTATAGCATAATTGGCCGAGAGATAACGGGTTTGATTCGGCTATAAATACCGAAGAAAAACCAAATATAAATCCTTTTGGTCCACTTAATTTAAACATTGAATTTGCCGCTCGAAACTGTGCTGTCTCAGATCGCGTACGGCCATTCATTCAAAATCAATTCGGTGCTCTTGCTCCATTGACGAGAGATTCTCAAGCGGAAAGAAACAAAGTTTACGTTGAACGGATTTTAAACACAAATAAAATCAAACAACAACAAAGAAAATGTTAATCTAATTTTTCCCTGAAATTAACTCGTCTAATACAAAAAAGGAATAAACAAACATTTGAAGAGAATTGGATGAGCGGGAAGCAGACGGAGGTGGTTTTGTCTGTGAATTAGACTGTTTTCTAAAGCATTACAAAAGAGTGTTGGGATAAAAAGAAACTATAATACAAACGAGCTAATTTGAAACGTACGATAAAAAGAGTAACACTAGTAACATGTAAGAGTAAAACACGTAATAAAAACGTAGTGTTAATCAAAACACTAGTATTTCTTTGTTTGTCAGGCCTCTTTGGGGATTTTTTTTTTTTTTTACTAACGAGTCATCATATATCCAGGCCAAATCTCACTCAAAGATAAGAGTTAATGAGATGGATAGATTTACAGTTGAATGATGATGAGTACAATGAGAGGATTGATAATAACCACGTATAACTTTCAAAAACAACAGCCGACGCAGAAAACAGTAATAATCCTTCATCTGCCATAAATATGGATGAGACAAAATATGGGGATAGCGAGAGTTTAACTATCTTCATTATTTAACTTTTTACAAAAAATGACATTGCTCAGAAAAAATATGGGGATAGCGAGAGTTTAACTATCTTCATTATTTAACTTTTACAAAAAATAACATTGCTCAGAAAAAATATGGGGATAGCGAGAGTTTAACTATCTTCATTATTTAACTTTTACAAAAAATGACATTGCTCAGAAAAAATATGGGGATAGCGAGAGTTTAACTATCTTCATTATTTAACTTTTACAAAAAATGACATTGCTCAGAAAAAATATGGGGATAGCGAGAGTTTAACTATCTTCATTATTTAACTTTTACAAAAAATGACATTGCTCAGAAAAAATATGGGGATAGCGAGAGTTTAACTATCTTCATTATTTAACTTTTACAAAAAATGACATTGCTCAGAAAAAATATGGGGATAGCGAGAGTTTAACTATCTTCATTATTTAACTTTTACAAAAAATGACATTGCTCAGAAAAAATATGGGGATAGCGAGAGTTTAACTATCTTCATTATTTAACTTTTACAAAAAATGACATTGCTCAGAAAAAATATGGGGATAGCGAGAGTTTAACTATCTTCATTATTTAACTTTTACAAAAAATGACATTGCTCAGAAAAAATATGGGGATAGCGAGAGTTTAACTATCTTCATTATTTAACTTTTACAAAAAATGACATTGCTCAGAAAAAATATGGGGATAGCAAGAGTTTAACTATCTTCATTATTTAACTTTTACAAAAAATGACATTGCTCAGAAAAAATATGGGGATAGCGAGAGTTTAACTATCTTCATTATTTAACTTTTACAAAAAATGACATTGCTCAGAAAAAATATGGGGATAGCGAGAGTTTAACTATCTTCATTATTTAACTTTTACAAAAAATGACATTGCTCAGAAAAAATATGGGGATAGCAAGAGTTTAACTATCTTCATTATTTAACTTTTACAAAAAATGACATTGCTCAGAAAATTTAATCAAAATATTATCCTACTGGTCAAACTTTATTAAATATTTCACCCGATAGTTCTAACAAATGCTTTCCTAATAAAAGGTCGAATATAGCAATAGAAACCCGGACGTTAAACACCAAAATAACACAGACTTGGTAATTATGAAAGACAACTCAGTTGCCGTTAAATAAAACTGCCCAGTACACGTGCGATACATTTTTGATCCAGCTTTCATATATAGACCTCCAACGACAATAAACATATCAAGCTTATCAAATACATTTACGCAAGTAATAAAAAACCTTGTGTCATTCAAAAGAGTATTATTTATTTATTTGTCTAACCTCGTTGGGGATCTCTTTTTTTTTTTTTTTTAAACTATCTTCTCAATTGAACACATACAAACTAAAATAAGACATAGCAGAAGACATTTGCGCTATTTATCATACATATCAACTTTTGGTCTGCGACTGAACATGAAGAAAAACGGTAGACTTACTCACCCATAAAAACGAACATGGCACCGTCCAAGTTGACAGAGAGGATCTTTTACGAACGCACGGTAACATCCCCAGCAAAGTTGCTGCGCGCATCAATGCGACGCGGCTCGAATGGGGCGCACTACCACCGGCATCATCTGTGACCGCAGAATCAGCGGCCGTCTAAAGGCGAAGACCTACCGGACTGTTGTGAGATCCGTCGCTTTGTACAGCTACCAAAGAGGAAAGCAAAGCAAAGAAGCCAAAATCGTCCGCTAGATGTTTAGTATTACACTGCAATGAGGACACCTGACTGCGCTACGCCATCGCACCGATTGAGGGTAAGATAAGGGAATGGCTGCTCAGATGGTTTGGGACATGTGCTTAGGGCCAACAACGCGAAAATTGCTTTATCTTTAGAAGTCGCTTGGAAGCGACCGGGAGAAAAGCTGATAATTAGATGAGCAGATATTGCCGAAAGTTCTTAGTAACACCGACCTTCACTCGGACCAAGCCTGTGATCGTGCCAAGTGTAGACAAAAACATATAATTGCGAACTACGCCGTAGCCCGGGATTAATGCATTAGAATAAGAAAATTATCATGCATATCAAATAATATTAAATATTTCACTTGATAATTCCCTAAAACGCCCCATAATTCCTTTTCTACAATTACCTTTACATTCGCCCAGTCTTAAAATGTTCTGCTCTATAGCTGTATTTTATCTGATCCCGTAGCTTGTTCCAAAAACATATTACTCAATTATAAAAAAATCATTTGGTTACTAGATTTAAATTTTGAAATCTACCTTTACAGTAACCTTCATAATCGATCATGAATAAAAAGAATACATAAATCAACCCTAGAAAGAAATGCCATTGCTTATTTTTAAAAACTAAACTTTGTAAGAAATTCCTAAATCTTCTCGGAAAATATTTCCCCCTGAATAAACCGTTACATAAAATATTCAATAAAAAGCACTTACATCTGTTCTACTGTAGCTATGAAAAATTTGAAATTATCATAACACCCCACAATAACCGAATACTAAATTGCAATGATACAGACAAATATAAAACTAAAATTTGTAGAAAAAGTAACAAACATAACAACAATAATAATAATTATCAGAATAATACAATCACTTGAAATAATAATAATACTAATTAGACAAATTGAAAATCAGAAAATAAGTAATACAGATCACACTGTAACTGCAAAATTTGCATACATTGCCCTCTACAAAATAATTGCTTGATTAAAAACATCATTTGCATAGCCACATCATTTACACATGAACACCTGAATAGCAACAATGTTATATAGGAGAAAACGTTATAGAAAAAATACATTCAAATAAAAAAACACATATCTAATACGTGATTATTGAACCAATACCGAGATCTTAAAGAAAGCAGACGATCGCTTATAGACAAATGGAAAATATTAAGATGGACCAGAACATGCAGATATTTACGTGATTCATGTCGATTATTCTTGAACTAAATTTAAATTTTAAATATTCCAAAAGATTACTAAACCATAGAAGCGGAAAAGTAACTAGTTGTATACACAGAATAAACTTTACTTTGGGATTACTAATATAATGAAATAAATAATTAAATAAAAAAAAAAAATAGATAAAAAAATGATTATAACTCATAAATATAAGATAACAGAAAAATGTGACAGATAAATTGTGTTTGCTCTCCCGTGTCAGAATAAGGCCAACCTTTGTTAATCTAACCCATGAATAGACAGAGAAGATATAATAAAATCAAAGAATCTGATTGGATAACTAAGTAAAGTAAGCACTAGTTAAATATGAAATCAATCGTTACATATTAATTCACGCAATTAGCCTGATGATTTTACCCGGGAATGAGTCATAAACGTAAATCTGTAGCTTACTTGCGAACAGTATATTTTCATACTACTACTTAGCTCTATTAACGTATTGAGCACTGTTAAATTAAATACTGAATATATATTATATAATATATGTGTATATACATGGATTACTAATTATATGTATTAATGATTTATTCTGCTTTCTTGTTATATATATATATATATATATATATATATATATATATATATATATATATATATATAAGTTGAAATAAACAAAATGAGAACATTATTTTTATCAGTTCCGAGAATTTAAACACAACAATTATTTGGAGTACGATCGTTTCCAAGACAATTTTGAAACATTTATTTTTGTGTTATACTTTTGATGACTTCAAATAGAGATTTTACCAGCACTCTGTACAGCATCACATACAGAAATAATTTAAGAAAAAGCTTCAAAATTCAGTATTATTTAAAAACCACATATACCCAGTCTATAATGGAGATAACACCTTCTATTTAGTCACCATATATATATATATATATATATATATATATATATATATATATAGTAAGCTATGAAAATATATTTATGGCAATTAAGCTACACAGAGGCTCCCGTGTTTCATCCCCGGGGGTGGGGGAATCTTCAGGCTAAAATGCATGGAGTTATTTTTGCCGGGTGTTTTTATATACACGGCTAGCTAGTTAACCAATCAGATTTTTTGTTGTTCTCTCAGCCAATCGTTGGGCGAAAGTGTTTTAAAAAAATCAAGCAACATTTACAATACAGCTAAAAAAATAGTGGTTACCATAATACCGAAATTAAATATAAAAAACAGGACACTAATAATTACAACAAGATTAAAAATAAAAGAAAAAGAAATATAATCTACTATACACCGTCCTACAACCAATCCCTTGCATAAAATATTCAATAAAAATAACTAAAAACTATCCTTCAGCTGCTGCGAAAACCTAGAAATGATAATTAAGGCAAACAGTAACAAAATACTGAAAGAGAACAGCAGAGAGGAAGCAAAAAATAACAAATTATATAAATAAGTGAAAAATATAGCAAAAATAACACTAAGAAGAACAGAAATATAAACAATACAAATAGAAATAAACCAAACACTAATAGTAACCACCCGAATAGAAATAAAAAAGTTAGCAATGAAGAGAAAAGATGTAACTGCATAAATCCTACACTTTGTCCACTACAAAATAAATGCCTAACCAAAAGTATTGTATACCAAGCACCAATACTTGCCAAAGAAAGACCGAATACCAAGAAGTACTACGTAGGTATGACCTCCCTAGATTTTGAAACCAGATATTATGATCACAAAAGCACATTTAAAAACAGAGAACGTCGAATTAAAACAGCACTAGCCAACCACTATTGGGAGCTCAAAGAAAATGGACGCTCACCAATAATTCAATGGAAAATAATACGACAGGCCAGTACATGTAGAAATGTAGACGACCCGTGTGAAAAATTTGAAATCCTAAATTTTAAAGACCCCCGAAATCTATTAAACTGTAGAAGTGAGATAGCAAACAGCTGCCTACACAGAAATACATTTAACTTAGGCTAACGATACATAAATATATAAATAAATAAATAAACAAATAAGTAAACAAACTAAACTAAACAAAAAGCTGACAATCTAAAAATTAAAATCTAAAATAAAAATACAAGGAACCACGTGTTAAAATAAATTCACCCATTATATTGATACAAAAAAGGAAACAGGATATAGGGCAATCTATAAAAAAACAGAACACTAGAACAGGATATAGGAAGTAACACTAACCACACTTTTGTTCGTGGGAAGCCAAACGATTGGCTGAGATAACAACACAGAATTTGATTGGTTAACTAGCTAGCCGTGTATATAAAAACACCCGGTAAAAATAACTTCATGCATTTTAGCCTGAAGATTCCCCCACCCCCAGGGATGAAACGCGGGAGCCTCTGTGTAGCTTAATTGCCATAAATATATTTTCATAGCTTACTACCTAGCTCTACTTACGTATCGAGCACTGTTGAAGTAAATACTGAACATTGATGCATACAAAAGTATATCTCCTTATAAAATGTTATGTAGATACATGAAATAGTAATATATATATATATATACATATATATATATATATATATATATATATATATATATATATATATATATATAGACACTATGTAAAGATAGCAGTCCGCATGCGCAGTTCTCAGATAAAACTGACTTGTGTTACATCTAGTGGGCCCAACCAAAATATCTACCGGAAAGAGCGGACAAACGACGTCGAACGTGGATAAGATTTTGAGTAGACTTTCTGCTCTTCTAAATTAACGGTAATTAAGGATTTCTTCCGGCCACGAGCGAAACGACTATTTTCTGGGCGGTATTAATAACACTCTGAAGTGTCCACCTATTTTAGTAGCGAATTCAATGGTTATTGTTGGTGATTCATTAAATATGATTCATTGAACATGACTGAATTATTTACTCATTGCTTGTTTGTATTAACACGTTTTATACCAATTTCATTGGCGTTATGGTGCGTATGAATGTAATAGATAAGTTCTGAAATTTCTAAATACAATAAAGTGTTCTTACAAGAAGGTCACACGCAAGTCGTGAAACTACTTAGTGTAATGGAGCATTAATAAAGAGAAATCGAGACGGAACAAGTGACTTCACTTTAGACTTGAAAGGGTCCAAGTCATAAGAAGGAGGGAAACAATATATGGAGGAGTGTTATAGTCTAGCAGTTCGCGAAGATATCTACAGTCGTGGATGTGTTAAGAACCCGACCATGCTGAACCGTGAGAAACGGAAGTCGAAGCGGTAGGACATGCCGTCAGATATGACAAACAGAGAGAATGGTGGTCGAATAATCGTTTGGCTTGAATGAGAGCGGGCGCATTTTTGAGATGGTAAAACAAAGCGTTTAATAATTAAGCTATGCGCTTAAATCATGAGTAACACTCTCTTTTTTTCTCTACCCCACTTTTATCTTCCAGCTACGAGACGAACATCTAGGAATAAATCTTTTGAATTGATATAATAAATTTATTAAAAAAAGCATGTTAAATGTCTTTTGATTGCAGTTAACGGAATTATCCTCAATCTAAAGAGGAGGATACCAACACACGCATACAGGACGCCTGTGGTCAGCAACAAAGTTGTGATTTTAATTTGATTAAAATATTAATGATTAAATGATGATATAGGAACAATTCGATGACGCCCTTATGCCTATATAACAGATGGCCCCGTTAGTTTTCAAGTCAATTCAATGATCTGGAACAAAAACGGAAAGTTCATTAAAGAAGTTTCTGTGGTAATTTATATCGTTATGATATTAATGCCAAGTCTATCGACTTCACGTCGATGTGACAAGATTACAGAGTTAGACTTAGTTTGCAGAGTCCGATTCCAGCGTTGGTAAGCATTGGGTCCCACATTTCTGAGAATATAGATGCTTACTAGACACCATCTTCGAGTGTCTTCGGTCTCTCTGTACAGGGATTTGTCAGGGCAACCTGACATGAGGATACTTCATCCTACATGTAAACCTCTGACCAAATATTCAAAATAACATAGTATTGAACATCCAAATAAGATTCTCTCGACATGGCTATAAACTGGCTCATACGAGAAACGGTGCACCTTCTCTAAGTGATGTTACCTCAAGTAACAGGACTTTGCTTGATAATCCACCAGACTAGATGAATTCTTATCCTATCTATCTATCTATCTATCTATCTATCTATCTATCTATCTATCTATCTATCTATCTATCTATCTGTTTCTGTCTATTTATATGTATGTCTGTCTATCTATATAATCTCAATATTTTACTATTATCTTTCGATTATTCAGCGGATCTTTATTTTAATCTCTAAACCACGCAGATTAAATGAGGGCATATTAAAACTATCTCTTCGCTTGTGAATGCATAAAAGTATCACTATAAAAGGATATGTCTGTCTGTTGTCACGCTTATTTTAAATACCATTCCCTAATGCGTCCACGTATTTATATAAGCAGATCTGTCCGTCACCCTTTCTATTCGTCGATCTGTTACGCTTATGTTTGAAATAAAATGCTCGTCAGTCTGGTTTAAGTTTCAGATGGTAACATGCATTAACATTAGAAGCTATTTCCGGCCGCCAGTCGGTCTGTTACGCTTGACTTTGAAATGGCAATTTTAGATACGCCATGCATCTTCATATGCGGTTCTTCCTGTCTTTCGATCTGCCATTACCTGTACTATTCTTAAATGAGCCGATGGATCAACAGGGTGTCCATAAAGTCTTTTTGCAATCTAAATAATGTTGTGCTCTCTCTTGAAGAGTAGCCATTTATAAGGTTCACTTATCAGTTGTCCTTCCATTAACAAAATATATGAAATACAAAACCTTATTGTTAATGAAAGTTTTAAAAAACACTGACTAACACCATAATATCTGATCAAGATATCTCATAGACTGTTTTTGTAAAATATTTTTTGAAATTGTAAATAAACTTTACGGCCATCCTTTGTATAAGAATCGCTCTAAAATGTACCTGACCACTGATGCAATCTGCTCCAGAAATGACCCGTCTCTTTTTGAAATTCTGCATCTGTATAAGAGCCAGATACATTTTTCGATATAGTACTGGTACCAAGTCTTGGAGACGCTCAGAACACACTCTAGTGTCGTGAGAAAGTACAAAATCGACTTCGCAATCTAGTGGGAAATAGACTCTTCTCTTACCTATATACCCCTTTTTCACAGAATAGATGTTGCTGGTCTTTCTCTACTCTATCGTTATTTTGAGGGAAAGTGCTTGATTGAGCTCTAATTTCTTATTTCCTTCCTGTAAAACATTCGCAGCAAAAACTCGTCATACTACAACCACTGTAAATTATTTATTTCTATGTTTATCTAAATCCAAACGGAATTTCCATGAACAGAGTTTATCTCCAAAAACTTCCAAAATTTAGAACACATTACCACGGGACTGATTACTTTCAGATTAAAACATGGCCGTATTCAAATCCTATGCCAGAAAATACTTATCGAGCCGTCCTCTTAAATAATCAAATTGTGTCCATTCCATTCATCGTTTTCAAACCTCTTCTATTGTTATTCATTCAGCTGACGATCTCATTAACCATTATCCCCTAGTGGCTTTTGGCCTTGCTAAGTTGTGCTTCATTAGTATAAGGCAACATCTCTCCGTCCGTTTATCTTTCTATTCCGCTTAAGTCTTAATTATCATCCCATCGCTAAACGTCTAGATTGAATGGACGTAGCTTAAGAATATTCCTTTCTGTTTTCATTATAGAGCTGTACTTTTCTTTCATACACTTTCCCACCATATTCCTACCTACCGACCTTTAGCGCTGTCCGTAGCCTGTCGGACAGTAATCTACACCAGCACCACGCCCATCCATATAGCCACGACCCCACCCTAGGGTCACGACAGTGTCAGCCGAGCTGAAACCCTCTTCATATCTCGAAATAAATAGCCAACAAATGATGAATAGAATCAGTCATTATTCCGAGGCCATTTCTAAGAAACGTTTCTGTGGTCAGTAGGTACTCGCCATTCCGAGGGGGGGGGGCATGTATGTGTACTGTGATAGTGATGGCGAGAAATAAGGGCCCCCAACCACACCTCATTCTAATATCCTTGACTTAACCGGGACCCAAATTAATGTACCTTTCCAAACAGGTTTTGTTTTCGAATAATGTTACATACATCTATGTCCTCATTTAGTGTGCCCTGTGCATCCATACACCAACCAACCCTCGTCTTTTCATGTCCGCAGAAATCGCCACTCCTCAAACCCATACCCGTCTGGCAACATTGTTCTAGATCCTCGTTCTGAGCTCCTGTTGCCTTCCCAGACGCTAACCCCGCCCACCAATGTTCAATGAGTTATTACTGGAGTTTTATTTGTACGTTCAACACTTGTCTCTTTTCATTAAGGCTTCGAAATGGTCGTATTTTCAGTTTGAGCAACGCCAGTTGAAAAGGACAGACATAGAAAGAAAGTGAAGGTGTGTGTACGAGATAGAGAGAGAAGGGTCAGCGGGTGGCATCCGTCAGACTACAAAACAATCTCGAGGTGACCAGATGATATACACAATTCGTGTAAAGAATACGCCAACAATTAGATTACAATAATGAATTATAACATAATAAAACGACATCATTAAACATCTTTTCAAAATACAACAAAAATATACAAATGTTAGCGGTATTAACCATCCCAACATTTTAATTTAGCTATTTTCTTTCCATAATGATAAGGAAGTAAATAAATACAAAAATAAAAAAGCCAACAATAAAATAACAGCACATAGTAATCAATGTACTACAACATGAGGAAAGTGTGCACTCCTCACCAAATAACAACAAAAACACGCTAAAGAGACATTAATATATTAAATATTATAATAAAATTGAAACATAAGCCACATTAGCAATATAAGATTAATTTTTTTTTTCTTACATTAATCCTATCGATTACGGAATAAAATTCCTTCTGAAGGGGTGACCAGTATTGAGTCATTTTTTTTTTCATCAAAAAACGAGAATAAAGAAACTTATTTCTTTGTTAATTTGATAAACGTCAATGATGGTACGACGTCATCGCCTTGCTGTTATGAATGGCGGGTAGAATTCAAAAAACCGGTGTCGAACGAAGAATGCGTTGGCACGCTATCAAGTAATGTGTGTGTGTTTATCGTTCAAGTTTCAAAGTATTGCATGGAAAGTTAATAAAATTGAAATATAAGTCGAATTAGCAATACAAGATTAATTTATTTTTCTTACATTAATCCTATCGATTACGGAATAAAATTCCTTCTTCAGGGGTGACCAGTATTGAGTCATTTTTTTTTCATCAAAAAACAAGAATAAAGAAACTTATTTCTTTGTTAATTTGATAAACGTCAATGATGGTACGACGTCATCGCCTTGCTGTTATGAATGGCGGGTAGAATTCAAATTTTGATGAAAAAAAAAATGACTCAATACTGGTCACCCCTGAAGAAGGAATTTTATTCCGTAATCGATAGGATTAATGTAAGAAAAAAAAAATTAATCTTGTATTGCTAATTTGACTTATATTTCAATTTTATTAACTTTCCATGCAATACTTTGAAACTTGAACGATAAACACACACACATTATTAACTATTATATACAGACACATGTACATGCATATATATACACACATATACATATATCCACTCATATTCAATTTGAAAAAGAAAAATAGAGACTATACAATATAGTTTCTACCGAAATAATAGATTGGAAAATAAGTGAAAATTAAAGGTTTGATAAAATGTACCGTATTACTCTTAGCTCCATGTGCATGGTTCCATACTGAATCTATTGACTTCATACTCCCACACACATATAAAATGTATATCCAATATAGAACGGTTTTATCAATTGAAAGACCAAATATATGATTTCCTAAATTGCAGATTAACAAAAGTACTATAGGAAAAAAATCAGTAAACTAATATTAGAAAAAGTAAATATAAATTCGATAGTTACCAAGTGATTATTTGTTTGTATTATTGGGATTATTCGGACGACTGTTGTCGTCTTAGACGTGATATTCTCAACGTTTTTACCGATGTAACCTCCGACCTTCTTCAGGTGTATATTGTCGAACTCGATCATTTTTTTGTCGAACTCGGGAATCTGTACGGAATTTCGAACGGAACCCTTTATTTAATCCACGGTAATAACTTGCTCTCGTTCCGTCAGCCATGACCGGGTAGAGATCTGAAGTAATTCGTAATTGTATTCTAAGTATCGCCTGTCCTGAGGATTGAACCTTCAACATCTAGAAGACTGTCACTTAGAACTGATTATTACTTTGCACTTGCGAACAATACTAGTATGAATTTTAGAAGCCTTAAACGTATTCTTGTTTTAGATGTGTAGTTTTACTATTTATTACTATAGATTACTACTTATCACGATAGCTTACTACTTATAACTATATATTGCTACAAGCTATCGCCGTGGAATGACGACAGACTAAACTAACAACAAAATTAAAACCATAAAACCTACTAATTAATAAGAAAAAGTGTGAAACAATAAATTTTTCAGCATCTATTTTTCTTGTCTATAATCGTTACGTTCAGATACTCCTCTGTGATCATTTATACTGTAACATATTGTAAGCCCCCCCCCTCTCCCTCTACCACTAATACTACTATTACTAATACTACTAAAAAAGTTAAATAGTTATTTCTTTCTAATAACTTATTATTATTATTATTATTATTATTATTATTATTGATTTTGCTTTTTTGTCTACTACGCATTCTGAGTGTGGATACATTAGCTATTTGTCCGTTTAGTTTTAATTTCGGAATTGTTCAGGGATCCATTGTCCAGTGGGGTAAGGTATTAAACCAGTCGATCGGTGGAATATGAAGCGAGAGACCACTGGAACTGGATGGAGATTTATGCAATCAGAGAAGAAAGAATGGGGGTCTTAAATGAAAGTGAAGAGATTAACTAAGAGCGAAGCTGCACGGACTAATGTAGGCTAGTAGATCAGAAAGATGACGGCTTCTCCTTCATACTCGACTTGACAGTATTCGAGAGCCCCGATATATATATATATATATATATATATATATATATATATAATTATTTTAAATATTTTTTTACCTACGTATGACGTCGTTTCGAGATTACGGTTCTCATCAGCGGAGGTAAATAACAATCTTAGACGGTGATAGGGCGCGAACGCGGTTCACAGATACAACATGAATCCATAGCCGTTCACCCAGTCCCATTAGGCCACGAGAGATTGCCACGTAATAACGCAGAAATTAAGTTATATTTATAGTGTAAGCGGCGAGTATAGACATCTAAACATTCGAATAGCACTCAACGACAGAGTCGGAGAACCGCACTGAAGCTTTTAGGTGAATGTTTAATATTTCCGCCAGGGCTCAACCATAGATGATATTTCCAAATATGATCTAAGGTTAAGATCGGATTCTAACTCTGCCTGATGAGATCTCAATTATAATAGCTGTTGATCGATAACATCGACATGCCAATGTTGCAGATTTTGTACATCTCTGTGTAAATAAAAATAATCATATATAAAAGCTCTATTTGATATAGCATTTTTTATGAACCCGGTTAAAATTCTTGGGATTACTACCCTGTGGATGTTTTACCTTGATTATATATATATATATATATATATATAAGTGCGAAGTTTTGTCATTCATCCGAACTATGTTTATATCAAAACACCTCAGCTCAACCTATTCAACCACGCACTAAGATATTTTCACATACTGTATATATAATCACAGACAACCTGACTAAATACTGACTAGGCTATAAATTATTTGCATATTTATTTTTTAAACATTGTCTTATAAATTCATATTCAGTACGATTCACTTATAATTTGATTCTTTTATTTTATTATATATACGAACAACTTTTCTTGATATCACAACCTTAATTATTATCAACAGAAATATTATTTAAGAGATTTAATAAATTAAGTTTTAAATTTAAAATAATTACTCCTGTTTCATTATTTGTAGTTTTTTCCGTTACGTTTTCGCACGCGTATATTTACACATAGCAACAACCTCGATAACTTTCGAATAATTACTTTTAAAAAATAAAGTTTGCATTTAAGGCAAAAATTAGCAAAGAGTTTCTGTTAATAATTAAATACATGCGTTTTTTATTTTGTAGATAAATTTGTTGTTGTTATTGTTGCTCTGTTCCTATTTACTTCTTCTCACGAGAGCAGAGTTACGCATACTGTCAATATTTACCGTTGGGAAAATCCATCTCCCATCCAAAAAAAGAGACACTCTGGATTTGAACAAAAATATCAATTACCTCGGTCTAGAAGGATATCTCCTTCACCGACGGAGACTAAGTGCAGATTCAGGGCAGATACTACATTTTGCTGTTAGCCAAAATGCCAAGGAGTCAATATGTTGGTAGTTATTATTATGATGATAATGATGACTTTAACATTTATCATAGAAAAGAAAAGAAAACATCTCTAATCTTTTTAAATTACAAACAAATAGATTGTTTTCTTTAATAGTAATTAATACATTTTTCTGTCTTTTATAATTAAGGCGAAAAGTACAAAGTACCTATTTCGAATTACTCACTAATATAAAATTGGTTTATTTGATCAATCGACCTTCCACCCTTATGTGTGATTCATTTTATTATATAATCAGTTTTTAATGGGGAATTCATTTTCATTTTTATGCTAAAACAAAATAAAATTCCTCGACCTTGAATATCTTAATGACCATATCAATTCACCTTTTTGTTGTCTTTTTCCTAAAAAATATAATTAGACTATGTTCATGCACAGTAAATTTTCTCCACATTGGAATATATCAAATAACACTCCGACAATCATCATTTTGTTTTTTTCCTCCAAATTACTAAAATGTCAATTGACATTTTCTCTTTGGTTTCTGTAAAGAAGACTGCAGCCTCAGTAACTGTTGCCTGTAAGGCGGGTAGTTTTTGCTAGTACAATAAAAATGTAGATTCCAGTGACAATATCTTTATTTATTAATGAAGAGCTAAACTCCTTTATGGTCCGTTTCGTCATCGATCAGACTAACAATGCATGCAGAAATATCTTTAATTGTAAACGAGGATGCCTTATTAGAAGGGAAGGCTAGAATCGTATCCAGAACGGCCGCAAATAATTTTTTTAATTTTAAACTCAGATTTTTAAACGTGTCTATATATTAGATCATTTACGTAATAAGTTCGCGTTTACATTCAGAAAGTAGCGCTATATTTAATCCTAAGAATGCTAGTAAAATATACCTATATTTTTTATTCAACGCATTTTTCTAAAGCAGATCACAAAAATAGAATAAAGTAACAAATAAACCCCCAAAAACATTAGAGAAGAAAAAACAATGAAAAAAAACAATGAAAAAAAACAATGAAAAAAAAACAATGAAAAAAAAAAAAACAATGAAAAAAACAATGAAAAAAAAACAATGAAAAAAACAATGAAAAAAAAACAATGAAAAAAAACAATGAAAAAAACAATGAAAAAAAACAATGAAAAAAACAAAAGTACTGTAGATTAAAGACAAGTACTAGAGATATACATCTGTAAATAAGCCATAATACCAGATATAATATGTCCATGAGAAACATCGAAATCGGAAAATATACCAACAACGAAAATTCAGGAAAAAGGATAGAAAATAAATTTTAAAAAATCACAAGATCATTTGCATACACATAACTTAAAATCTTAATGCGCATCCACCATTGCAGGAAAAATTAAAACAAATTATAGTAGCATTAAAAATAAAAATAGACGATGTAATTACATATGGTTACACCGAAAATAAGTAAATATATTCTTAAAGATGTCTATCAAATTATTTAAAAGAATTTCCTTATAGATATTAGATTAGGGAAGATTGTAAAGAAAAACAATTATCAATTAACTAAGCTTCAGCTATTATAGCTTCGAATCATACCTATATGAATAGAAAATTAAATGTTGAAATATCAAATAACTATCCCCCTCTCAATTAGCACCCCAGTTGAATTGTAGACATGATAATGTATATCAATTAGGAGTAAAATGTCTAACCTCAAACATAGTTTATAAATGTAATGTAGAAGAGGAAAATAAACCTAGAAAATACATAGGGGTGACAGGTTGCAATTTTAAACTAGGTATAGTAATTACGTATCCTCATTAAACCACAGATTAAAGCTCTAACGATTATCCAACATTATTAGCTAAATATATTGGAGAAATAAAAAGATATTATAGACCATACGAATTGAAATAGTTTATTATTGATAGAGCAAATAAGTACTACCCATGTAATTATAAAATCTGTAATGTTTGTATCATAGAATCTTATCAAATCATAACATCTAATGATGACTTAATATACAAAAAAAACGTGAAGTACGCTAAATCTGTACGCATCGTTCAAAATTTGCTCTTCAGAAATGTATACCTAATTAAAAATGCACAATAATCTCTTAAAAGTATACTCAATGCACAATGCATCATTTTGGTGGTAATAGATTAACAATATTAAAGAACATAGTTACTTCACATTATAAATAATATAGTAAAATATATAACCTAACACAAACGAAAATTAAAATATAGGCCGAGACTTGGGTCCGAAAGGAATGTATAGCCTATAGGTTGAAGACTATATTATAAATTGTATTGGCTGTATACTTGTTATCGATTAGAGTTTTGAGGGATTTATTAAATTAATCCTATAACCTTTACTTACTTTATTTAATATTTAAAATTACATTAAATAAGGAATTAAATAGATTAGAATTCAATTTAAGAAAATTAAAACATGAAAGACCTAATAGAACATAACTCGGAAATAAAATCTCATGGGTTTGAACAGACTAATTGTAATAAGGATGCTAGACACAAGGCTTAGTATCATTATATTTTGATTTTAATCTTCATAATGTGATATAAAAGTGGTGCAAAACAGTTCTGTTCAGGGTAAATAATTTTACCCGTCTGTGGACGAGTATTTTTCTACTATATATATATATATATATATATATATATATATATATATATATATATAATTTTATTTTTATTTTCAGTAAGTTCTCAGAGTACAAGAGGCTTCTTGGAGCTAACACTTGATATATTCATGAGATACATAGATATACGGGTGTTGTAGTTTATTTTTCTTGTGGTCTTTTTTTTGTTTGACCGCATTCAAAGACAAGAATTCATCTGGTCTGGTGGAGTATCCAGCTTAGTGCTGTTACTTTAGGTAACATCACTATAAGAATGTGCCCCATTCCTCGTATGAGCCAGTGTATTTACATGCCGACATGATCTTATTTGGGCTTGTAATACTATGTTATTTCTTTCGTATTCTTGTTTTTTTTACGTTCTTTTTTTCCCTTTTTTTTCTCTACGAATTAATTTTTCTCTAATTTTTCCTTTTTAATTTGTTACTTTATTCTATATTTGTGATCTGTCTTCGAAAGATATGTTTATGGAATCCATGTTTTCACTTACTTTGACGAAATGAAACATAAAAAATTAGACATTTTCACTAATTAATAAAAAGATGTCAACTAAAATCTGAAATTATATTGTTTATCCACACATGCACATGCTCTAAATTCAAAAATAAATATTTATTGAGCTTTAACCTTTAATCTATATTCTACGATTTTGGTATTTTCTACTAAGAGTTTTCTGAATTCTGATCGGGGGCAAGAGTGGTCGTTAGTTAAGTGTTGGGCTATGGCGCTAGTATCAGACAAATGCATCGTCAGTGTTCTCGAGAAAGTTGTGGTAGTCAAACCTATGTATATGTTTTTTTATTGGTTGTCAGGGACATAGTCTCCCAAAGGACATTTAAACTTATAAACAAGGTTTGTCTTATCCAAAACTCTAATCGAGAGGTAAATAATTATTTGTGATAATAAGGTTAGTGGTTTTTACTTTATTGTAGAAAATGTTCAGTTTTCCTTTTTTATTTTGGTCAATAGGGAATACGTTCTTATTAATAATATTTCTTAGAACTTGTTCATCTATTTTATAATTCTGATGGAACTGGTTGCGATACAATTAATAGTTGTGTTAAGTGGAGAATTGGATTTATTATTATTATTATTATTATTATTATTATTATTATTATTATTATTATTATTATTATTATTATTATTATTATTATTATTATGTTTATTATTATTATTATGTTAATTATTCTGTTCATCATCATCATCATCATCATCATCATCATCATCATCATCATCATCATCATCATCGTGGGAATTATTTTTAAACAGTAGAATTTGTTGGTCGATAACGTGGTTTGGGAAGCCATTATTAACTAGAGTTTTTTATATTGATAAGTTCATGTTGAAAGATAGTAGGGGAGGAGGCAATTAGTTTTGCTCGAGTTAGTAAGTTTTCAATAATGGCTATTTTATATCTAAAATGGCATTCACTAAGGAAGTTAAGGGTACATGAGTTTTTGTTAGTGGGTTTTTGATAGGTAGATGCAGAGAATTCATTGTGATTAGTGTCTATTAAAACGTCTAAAAAAGGGATTTTTAAAAATTAATGTTTAATTCGTAGATGAAATCCAGAACGGAGTTATTTTGGAACGTGGTTTTGAATATATTAATTTCATTTACAGTGTTTGTAAGAATGAAGATGTCATCTACATATCGTAAATATTTTGTTGGTGTATTAGTAAGGTTAAATACTTTAGTTTCTAAGTTGGACATGTAGTAATTACTGATGGTTTGACCAAGCACGGAGCCCATAGCGACGCCATCTTTTTGGATATAAATGTTGCCGCGATGATCGTAAAATAGAACTTCAGTCGTGCAAGCCAACATAATTTTACATAAGATGTTAGGGGTCATTTTTAGAGGTCGCTTATTAGGGTTATTGTAAATAGTATTAATGATTACATTAATAGTTTCTTCAACAGGAACATTAGTAAAGAGGTTTTCTACATCTAAGGAGGCAATAACGCCATGTTCAGGTTTTTTTACTTCTTAGAGTTTGTATTAGTTGCTTTGTAGATTTAATACTATATTTGTTGGGAATATATGAGGATTTTAAATTGTTGATTGCTTTTGATAATTTGTAAGTGAGTGTAGGTATTTGAGTGATAATTGGACACAGAGGAAAGTTCAGCGTATGCGTTTTAACTGTTCCATAAATATATCTTGGTTTGAAATCATCAATACTTTTAGGTAGTTTTTCATTCTCACACACGGCATTGTTGGCAGTAATTAATTTATTAATTTTAGTTTTGAGGAGGGGGTCAGATTATGGTTTGCTTTTTGGAAGGATATCTATACATGAGTTGTCTCTTATATTCAACAATACTTGCCTGCAAGAGAAGATGCTGCATATATATATATATATATATATATATATATATATATATATATATATATATATATATATATGTAGAAGAATGAAAAGGAATTAGAAAAGCAAAAGTCAAATCTTTTTTCAATTCAGTTGCTCATAGCAAGGTATATTCCGCAAAAAGGCAATTTATTCAAGTTAAATTTTTCCGTAAGCCAGGCTTTTCAAAAATCAAAATCTTATCATCAGAGGAAGTCGCTGGGATAGATAAGTTGGCAAAGGCCAAAATTTAAAATTTGAGAAAGTAAAATAAAAATTGTAGGGAAAGAAACACAAGGCAAAACTCTGCCCGAGTGCAAGCAAATGTCCGATTGCAAAAAAGTCCGCTATCTGCTCTATCCTGGATATTGAGCTGTATACTTTTCACAATAGGTTTTACCTTTCCTAAAGGTTCGTTTTTAGTTCACCACTTATATATATATATATATATATATATATATATATATATATATATATATATATATATATATAATTTACATGGATCTATTGTTTAAAATATGACAAAATACCGTTATCACCACAATCTTATTTAATTATTATTTGAATAAAACACATTTACAAGGTAATAATTTACTCAAAGATATATCTAAATTTTAATTGTTTTATAGGAATAAATCATGTTTATTGAATATTCCGTATAGATATGTCAATAGTTCAATAGAGAAAGCTCGTGAACTGATGCACACCTACCCTATGCTTGATATCTATTAAATCGAACTCGAGATAAAGAAATTATGCGGAAAGCAAATGGGTTGTTGCCAAATGTGAGACAGATCGTTTCTCGAGATGTAACAGTTAATCTCTTGCCAAATGCTCGAGGCAGTCATCTTTTCATCTGGTTAGCACCTCCCGAGAGCGCTATACAAAACAGCAAGAATATGAAACTAGAGCCACGCGTCGAAGAAAGAAACCGCCAGATGTTACCGATGAGACATATCAAATAACACTTTGCTTCTGGAGATTAAGATATATATATATATATATATATATATATATATATATATATATATATATATATACATATATATATATATGTGTGTGTGTGTGTGTGTGTGTGTGTGTGTATGTGTGTATGTGTGTATGTATATAATGAATATAAATAAACAAAATGTGTAATTTTAACGGATGACGTAAGTTCCGTTATAAGGCAAATTTTGACTTCAAAACTACTGATCAAATGGGACGTTTTGTCCATATTAACTATCATCGAAATTTCATAAAAGTCAGAAATATCTGAATTTTCACGTAAGGTGTCTATCCCCCCCCCCCGCACCCTTTTGCCTCTCTTTGCATAAGACTGAATTAAACTAAATATAACTCATATTTTTACCATTTCTATAATTCTATGATGAGGTTTTAATTTGTTTTAGAGAGAATCCTGTACATGCCAATATATAAACGTACATACATCGGCTTATACTTGTACAAGTTCTAAGTTTACAATATGAAGTTTTAGTTAGTATCTCAGGGATTCACACATCTTGGGACCGTGGATTTGTTTTAAGATAGTACCGCTGTCCCTAGGAATATGGAAAATAGAAATGCTTCTATGTCGTTAGAAGTGAATGCTGTTAATAAGGATAGCATTTCTAGTGGATGGACTATATATATATATATATATATATATATATATATATATATATATATACATATATATATATATATATATATATATATATATATATATATATATAT
>OY744537.1:26979902-27002402 GCA_963556195.1 Sepiola atlantica
TATTAATTAATTTATAAACGAATTTATTGTATACAATTTTGTTCTATTTTACATTTACAAATTAATTTTTGTCTAAATTTTGTGCACGCAAAAATTAATTAGTCAATTAACTATGAAAACAATATTTTATTAATAAATTAATTAATTAAAAATTTCTCTCTCTCTCTCTCTCTCTCTCTCTCTCTATATATATATATATATATATATATATTAGAGGAAGCATTATTTTAATCAATGAAACAGACGAGTGGAAAAAAAAAGGGAAAATTGTTAAAATTACCTTAAGGCCTAATCGTCTGACCCTCTGAGAGGAAACGTCAGAATGGTAAATTAAAAACTAAATGAGATATGAGGGGAAAACATATTTCAGTTAGAGGAAACGATTGAGAGGAAAAGAAAAGAAGGGTAAATCTCTCAACGTTATGGTAGCTTTGAATCATTAAAGATCTCCAACTGATGCTTCAAAATCTTTTGTCTACACAGGCTAGGTCGAGAGTTGTTAATAACTAACGCCTCAATATTATTGAGATGGTAGTTCGAACTGGCTCTAAAATTTATCTTACGATTTTATTGTGTAAAACAGAAAACCACCCATCGGAACAGTTGTCAGAACAACTATTTGGTGTACTATGTGGTGTACACGAAATTTACTTATATATATATATATATATATATATATATATATATATATATATATATATATATATATATATCATATACGAGTTATAAAGATTATGACATATTCATACACGTACGTTTCAAGTATACAACAGAAACAACAACTTCGTGTACGATCGTTTCTAGGAATTTTTATTGATATCAAGTCTCGTAATCAGCACGGGGAATAAGACACCGAGTTTGAAGTTTAAACTAAGCATGATGACGAGAGTGTAGACATTACTCAATTATGCAGTATTTCGAGTTGGGGAGGGTAAGGATATGATAAGTAGAATCCAATACAAATTGTTTACAAAGCAATTATATCGAACGTACAAAGTGGCACCGTTAGGGGTATACATCCTGTTTAGATTAGAGGCGTAGTTTTACAAATTTGAAATTTCTCTTTTTCTTTCATTTCCTTCTTTTTCTCCGCATTTCGTTATTCCCAAATACCATCTGAGAGATAGATCAAATTCTAATTCCGCCTGTTAAATCTCAGCTTTTAACTGCTGTAGATCGATAACATCGACATGCCAGTGTCGCAGATTTTGTACATGTCTTTTTGAATAAACACAATCATATACATAAAGCTCTATTTGATATTAAGCACTTTTTATAAGCCCGGTTGAAATTTTTCGGACTTCTACCTCGTGGATATTTACTTTACTATATATATATATATATATATATATATATATATATATATATAT
Source organism: Sepiola atlantica (assembly GCA_963556195.1). Lineage (NCBI taxonomy): Eukaryota > Metazoa > Mollusca > Cephalopoda > Sepiida > Sepiolidae > Sepiola > Sepiola atlantica. Next base: position 26,981,273 of record OY744537.1, read on the forward strand.
ATATATATATATATAATCATTAATAACAATATATGTATTGGCATATGCTATCAGTGCCTTTTTACTCTGCAGTCTCCTTAAAAGATTAAGCTCGATGATTTTCATTTAGTAACAACAGAGCATTGTTAATTTTTCTGATGGGTTTGTATAGTTCCAGAGACGATATTGACATAAACATTGTTGTTTGGCTCACGACAAATGAAACAGACCGTAAAAACATATCTCACAGAGATGTTATGTTCTTTGGAAATGTGAAAAAATCAAAATCAAAATAATAAAATAAAAACATGGTTATTAAAATATAAAATAAACCTGACTTTATATATATATATATATATATATATATATATATATATATTCATAAATACATATATATACTCAGAATTGTACAAATGTTTGCATATATGCATATACGTTCGTACATGTACATATACACGTATAGACACATGCATTGGCATACTCTTAAATACATGTAAATATACTCAGTAACGAAAGAAACAAGACCCCCACTACGGACACATTTATAAGTTATATATACCTTCGATAAAAGCGAAGTAAAATTGTCACCAGTGGGAAAGATGTCTGATTATTAATAAAGTCCTATTTAGCATGATAGGAAAGGGGTATTAAGTTATTGGATCTACACACAGGAGGATTATTTAGATTCCCTAGAGAAAACAAGAATCACCTCATAAGTGTCTCTATAGTATCCCCAAATGAAGAAAATATTCTATAAGTTAAATCCTTTCTAGGTTTACGGTAATATGCTTTAGAAGAATATATATAAAAAGTTATGTATGTGTATATATTAGTATGTGCAGGATTGATTCTTATACAAAGGAACCGATCATTATTGATTTCATAATGCAACTCCTCGCTCATAAGGGATTGCAATGTGGGCTATATTAACTTTAATTTTGACACCAATAAAGCAAGATTTCCTAAATTTCAATTTCTCCTTATAACCCTTGTAGATAAAACTTAAAAGTTGAGATAGTTTCTTTTCTATAATAATGTAATTGATTATTTATCAAAATCATCGAGTCTTCATGCTAGAATATATATATATATATATATATATATATATATATATATATATATATATATATATATATATATATATATATATTAGAAAGGGTGATTAGACATATTTTTTAAACCATTGTTTTGTAATAGTATTATTTTTTTGTTGAAAACACATAACAATGTGTAGTGTTAAAATAAATAAAATTTATTTTAATCTGACTTTTCGAGAATTAAATTCTCCTTGTCAAAGCTGTTTTTTTTCTTCATCGTCTGATAGTAATGGACTTTTGGGTCAAAAAATTACGTTATGTCTGTAAGTGCAGGGTGGGCAAAAATAAGGGTCCTATTTTTAAAAATTCATAACTTTTTTATTTATTGATTTAAAAAAAATTTTTTTTTTAGAATAAGTAAAGGACCCCTTCCGAAGCAAGCATGAGCCGTATTAGCCCTAAGGAACGTACCCTCATTTAGAAAACATTATTTTTGCTTAAAAAAATAAAAACAGTGTAAAAAACAATACTTTAGTTTTTGTAAGTTTTAAGAAGTGTTTTTCGGCTAAAATTTGTTTTGTTTATTTCAAAAAATCTCGGAAGAGTCAGTCTACACACACATAAAGTTTGGTGAGTTTAACTTTTATTTTGTGAAAGTTATTCAAATTCAAGTTATTCAAATTTAAAGATAGGACCCTTATTTTGGCCCACCCTATATATATATATATATATATATATATATATATATATATATATTTGTGTTATAGTGGAATAATTCCAGGAGGAAATCCGGGTATGAGAGCTCAATGTAGTAAACAGAGCAATAATAAAATATAATAACACGAAATCACATAATTGTCGATGCAATAATTTATTTCAACCGTTCGGTTTTTTCAAGCATCACTCAGACAATTACATTTTTGAGACTGATAGAAAATTGAATTTCCCTACTACAGTTCCAATACAATCATAGATGGTGGTAGTAGCAACAAATTTGATACATCTTTTATAGAGAGGGGGAAAATTTAAAACTTATATTTAACTATGGCGGGCGAAGGGGAGGGATCTTTAAGTTAATCAACTAAGAACTGCCATGTCAAAATTATGACACATACGACTTGGCGATATCAACCATATAGGCAATTTTACTCACGCGCATACACAAAACTAAATACGCACACATCATATGCGCACTCACATACATAATCTCACTCGCACATTATCATAACTAAACATAATCACATACGCAACTTTTATTCATCTCTAGCCAGAATGCGTCCGGCGAAACTCGTGTTCTCAAATTCGGTTAGGGAAAAGAAAGAAAGAAACCTTTAACAGGCACAGAGAAGATATAGACAGACCGCGTGTCATAAATTCTCAGTCCGTCTGGGTTCCAAGAAAGGGAATCTAATTGAAATAAGATTACACGCACATACATATATGTATACATACAAATCCATACGCACATATACACACATATATACACATACACACCCACACATATACATATCTATACACATATACATATACACACATATATACATATATATATATATATATATATATATATATACATACATATACATACATGAATACACCTATATATATCTCTGAATCTATTTGAAATATTGACTAAATGCATACGCATGTAGTTGTTCACACATGTAAACATACATACACATACATACACACACACATATATACATATACGCACATATACACACATATACATACGCACACATACATATATATCCACACACCTACACACAATATTTACATAACACTCTATATTCTTACTGATGTAATATGAGTTCTAAAAATTAGTCTTACCTTATTTATATTTTAGATTAATTTGATAATCTATTATTATAAATATCATGCGGGGGGGGGGGTTATCGTACCTAATGTTATTCAATTTGGTATCTTCACCGTTGTAATTCTAGAGGCCCATCGGATTACTAATTCAAGTCTAATAATGTCTATTGGTAATATTTGACATTTATACTTATATTAATTCAAAAACTAGTGTATTACCTGCAGAAAAAATTTTTTTCATACCACTATCTTATTTTAAGTAAATAATAAATATCCGCGTACACACAAATACTATATATCACCAAGTCAGTAAATCTGTGTCTATCACAGATATTATTATAAATATTATGGGGGGGGGGTTTACCGTAAGTAATGTTATTCAATTTGGTATCTTCACCGTTATAAGTCTAGAGGTCCATCGGATTACTAATTCAAGTCTAATAATGTCTAGTGGTAATATTTGGCATTTATACTTATATTAATTCAATAACCGCAGAATTTTTTTTAAAAAACACTATCTTATTTTAAGTAAATAATCTGAATAAATAAATATTTCAAAATACCATTATATACGCATACACACAAATACTATATATCACCAAGTCGGCAATTCTGTGTCTATAGCAGATATTATTATAATGTTGGTGGTGGGGGGGGGGGTTACCTTAAATAATGTTATTTAATTTGGTATCTTCACCGTTATAAGTCTAGAGGTCCATCGGATTACTAGTCGTTGATTATTTTAAATTTATATTTATGTCTGCACTTAGCCATAAGTTCATCTCGTTTATTTAAGAGGTTATTTCGATCATATTTTAGGATTCTTATTTTTTCTTCTAGACATAAGTTGCATCTTTGTCTAAATCCATCTGGAATATTCGAAAAACATAAGATTGACCACGAAACCACCGGGGACCTGTTCTCATTTTTCAGATAGCTAAACAATGGTGGCATCTGAAAAATGAGAACAGGTCCCCGGTGGTTTCGTGGTCAATCTTATGTTTTTCGAATATTCCAGATGGATTTAGACAAAGATGCAACTTATGTCTAGAAGAAAAAATAAGAATCCTAAAATATGATCGAAATAACCTCTTAAATAAACGAGATGAACTTATGGCTAAGTGCAGACATAAATATAAATTTAAAATAATCAACGACTAGTAATCCGATGGACCTCTAGACTTATAACGGTGAAGATACCAAATTAAATAACATTATTTAAGGTAACCCCCCCCCCCACCACCAACATTATAATAATATCTGCTATAGACACAGAATTGCCGACTTGGTGATATATAGTATTTGTGTGTATGCGTATATAATGGTATTTTGAAATATTTATTTATTCAGATTATTTACTTAAAATAAGATAGTGTTTTTTAAAAAAAATTCTGCGGTTATTGAATTAATATAAGTATAAATGCCAAATATTACCACTAGACATTATTAGACTTGAATTAGTAATCCGATGGACCTCTAGACTTATAACGGTGAAGATACCAAATTGAATAACATTACTTACGGTAAACCCCCCCCCCATAATATTTATAATAATATCTGTGATAGACACAGATTTACTGACTTGGTGATATATAGTATTTGTGTGTACGCGGATATTTATTATTTACTTAAAATAAGATAGTGGTATGAAAAAAATTTTTTCTGCAGGTAATACACTAGTTTTTGAATTAATATAAGTATAAATGTCAAATATTACCAATAGACATTATTAGACTTGAATTAGTAATCCGATGGGCCTCTAGAATTACAACGGTGAAGATACCAAATTGAATAACATTAGGTACGATAACCCCCCCCCCCGCATGATATTTATAATAATAGATTATCAAATTAATCTAAAATATAAATAAGGTAAGACTAATTTTTAGAACTCATATTACATCAGTAAGAATATAGAGTGTTATGTAAATATTGTGTGTAGGTGTGTGGATATATATGTATGTGTGCGTATGTATATGTGTGTATATGTGCGTATATGTATATATGTGTGTGTGTATGTATGTGTATGTATGTTTACATGTGTGAACAACTACATGCGTATGCATTTAGTCAATATTTCAAATAGATTCAGAGATATATATAGGTGTATTCATGTATGTATATGTATGTATATATATATATATATATATATATATATGTATATATGTGTGTATATGTATATGTGTATAGATATGTATATGTGTGGGTGTGTATGTGTATATATGTGTGTATATGTGCGTATGGATTTGTATGTATACATATATGTATGTGCGTGTAATCTTATTTCAATTAGATTCCCTTTCTTGGAACCCAGACGGACTGAGAATTTATGACACGCGGTCTGTCTATATCTTCTCTGTGCCTGTTAAAGGTTTCTTTCTTTCTTTTCCCTAACCGAATTTGAGAACACGAGTTTCGCCGGACGCATTCTGGCTAGAGATGAATAAAAGTTGCGTATGTGATTATGTTTAGTTATGATAATGTGCGAGTGAGATTATGTATGTGAGTGCGCATATGATGTGTGCGTATTTAGTTTTGTGTATGCGCGTGAGTAAAATTGCCTATATGGTTGATATCGCCAAGTCGTATGTGTCATAATTTTGACATGGCAGTTCTTAGTTGATTAACTTAAAGATCCCTCCCCTTCGCCCGCCATAGTTAAATATAAGTTTTAAATTTTCCCCCTCTCTATAAAAGATGTATCAAATTTGTTGCTACTACCACCATCTATGATTGTATTGGAACTGTAGTAGGGAAATTCAATTTTCTATCAGTCTCAAAAATGTAATTGTCTGAGTGATGCTTGAAAAAACCGAACGGTTGAAATAAATTATTGCATCGACAATTATGTGATTTCGTGTTATTATATTTTATATATATATATATATATATATATATATATATATATATATATATATATATATATATATGCGTATGTTCGTATAATGTCAGTGTCTAACACAATAGGCAAGGAAATAGTGAATTGTTACAATGTAGTTTCATTTGTTGGTGTTTAACGAGAGAAAATTGCTCGACAATAAGGAAATCGCAGTTGGATGCATCTTTATATTAAACTAGAGGAACCCGTCGCCCGGCGTTGCCCGGGAGAAATTAGTACGTATTGAATAAAAAAGAAACCGCCTATTGTTCTTCTCCCCCCCCCTCTACCGTGTTGGTGAATGTTTTAAATTAAAAAAAAATAAAATAAAATGGTTTAGAGCAGTATGGGATCGAACGCCGATACTGGCGGTAATGAAACCTCCCTTCTTAACCATTAAGGCACAGATACTACTTGAAAAATGCATGTGAAAATATGCCAGTTAACGTAAGCTTGTTTACTGGCAGCTTCTGGCAGCGAAAAGTAAAGTTCAACAATGACACGGTTTATGTCATTTATTTGGGACGGGTGAAAGGTATATGATTTTGAAAATATAAATGTGTCGGGATCTAACAGCATCTTGGCGACTATTGAATTAAGTAGGAAGTCGATTTAATGAAGGAATTGTAGCCGCCATATTTGAAGAATAAATGTTGCAGGAACTGTGTTCGTTAATGTCATTCGCTTCATTCCGGAATGAATGTAAATGTGGAAATCATAGTTAGAAATAGGAAAAACGTAATCTGATATTCGCGGAATATCATAGGATTCAACGGGAGCGGTCATTATTTGTTTGCGTATTGTTTTATATTATGTAGTAAATTAATACCAGGCAAATAATAAATAAGGGCGGACTGTTTTGTAAAAAGTAAACTGTGTTTATTACTCCCCGGTGTCGATGAGTGTAGTCACAGTACACAATTGTTAGGGGGAAAAGTCTTTTCTACCACCTATATGGAGTTGGTTTTTCGGAGAGACGTTGATGGTGGGACAAATGTAATATTGAGTGTTAGGTTGGAAAAAATAATAACAACTTTACTAAAACACGCTCGAGTGAATAAGTGTAGTATAGCGGTGAGTTTAGTAGCCTGTTTTGTATATGGTTATTTTCCTATACTCCGAGAAGGTACAGGGGGCAAAACGTCTCTACTTTATATATTAGATGTGTATTTATTCTCTCGTCGGAGTTATCGACTCTTGGATCTCGATTTACGCCCCCTTTCGGCCATCGATAAGCGTTTTATTATTTAAAAAATAATTTATTACAATGTTATAAGAGAAAAAAGGGGGTAAGCATAAGAGAGATAAAGAGAGAGAAGGAAATAAATATAGGGGAAAGGGGGGGAAGAGTCAGAACGCTGGGGAAAAAAGAGATAGGGAATTGATGAAGAATAGAGCGAAATAGGAATGCGAAGACGAATGACAGACATCCATTTTTTTTAAGAGAAAATATAATTTTAAAGAGAATATGTATTTCTAGAGGAACAAGTAGTCCTGTTTAAAGGTAAGTAAAAAGAAGAGAATAATGAATGGAGATAATAAAGGGGAGGAGTACGAGGAAAGAAAATAAGATGAATGTCTTTATTAGAGAGTGAGAGAAAGAGGGAAAATTGAGGAAGAAAGCGACAGAGAAAGAAGTGTGATACAAAGAGTGGAATAAAAAGGGAGAAAAGGAGATAGATAGATAGATAGATAGATAGATAGATAGATAGATAGATAGATAGAGAGAGAGAGAGGGGGAGATGGATAAATAAGAGTATAAACACAAGCTAAAATTAGAACGACCGCGTGGGAGTAAAAGTGGAATAGAGAAAAAAAACATATACATAGGAATGAAAGGAGAAGAAAAGGACGAAGGAGAGAAAATAACGAAACTAATAAAAAGAGTCAGTGAGATCGAAAAATAAGGGAAAAAGAGGAAAAAAGAGAACTAAAGGGGAAAGAAAAGAGAGAGATGGAGATGAAAAGTGAGAGAATGAGATAAAAGTAGAAGGAACAAAGAGAGAGAGAGAGAGCGAGCGAGGGAGAGAGAGAAAAGGGGGTGATAAAGAGTGATCGTTAATGTGGAAAAGGTGATGGGTGTGAAAAAGGGAGGAAGAGTCAGCAAATAAATTATGAAATGAAAAAATGAAATAGAATTGTTAGTGAAAATGAAGCAAGAAATGGACGGAGAGAAAGATAGAGACAGGGTAAAACAGAGGCGAAATGAAAAGAAAGAAGAAAGAGGAATTAGTAAAAAAAAATGAAGGAGATACAGATTGAGAGTTGAAAAAAAAGAGAAATAAGAGAGGAGGAAAGGGCTATAGAAAAATAAATTTAGGGATAGAAAAAATGATTAAATAGAACGAGAGAGAGAGAGAGAGAGAGAGAGAGAAAGAGATAGAGGTAAATAAAAATGAGAAAGAAACGATGACAGACAAATGAAAGAAAGAAAAAGATAAAATCAAAGAACACAAGAAAGAGGCGATATATGTAGAGAGTGAGAAAGAAAGATTTGAAGAAAGAGAGTGAATGGACGAGAGAAAGAAAATGAGAGCGAAAAAAAGAGAAAGCATATATGATAAAACTAGACAGAAACACCGGCAATAGAATTAAGAAAGAGAGAGAGATAGAAGCGGGGAAAGCGATTGATATATAGGCAGCTTAATTAATTGGAGAGAGAGAGAGAGAGAGAGAGAGAGAGAGAGAAAGAGAGAGTGGGTGAAAGGGAAGGAGAGATGGATAGAGAGAGATGCAGACTCTAGGCGCGTAAAAGAGTTTTACCGGACATTACCTCTATTTAAGATAAATAAACGGCGGAGATAAACACTGTTACGCATCTTAGCCAGGGGGCAGGTCGATCGAACGGAAGTTGATTGGCAGCGCCAGCAGACGGCGTCCAACTTCCGGACTTGCGCAGGATGCACGGTGAGAGCGAACCATCATAATCTCCCGGTCTTTTTGTGAGGCTAGTCTGCAGACTTGTAGAGCGGGAACGCCAACCAGCCCGCAGGCTACTATTTATGTGCGTCGCGATCCTCTCCGTCTGGCAACGTTCGAAGTCGAGGTGTACATTTACCTCTGCCTTTTGCCAAACTTTGTCGCATTTTTACTGGACAATTTCAGATTATGGACCGTCGATACAAAAGGTGAAGTGCCTAGGATCAAATCCCGGGCAAGACTATTGAGTTAATGGCCTTTAGTATCTGAATAAATGCCAACAAATAATGCACGAGCGTGTTTAAGTAGAGTTATATAGTCTTCGGTTTATTTCTCTTGTAATCTGATCCGTTTTGATATGTTTTTCTGGTTCTAAGTATGACCATAAACGGCATCTTACTTTGGAAGTTTTGTAGTAGTGCTTGATAACCACGTAATTGTCATTACCCCCAGGTCCATTATCACAGGGAGCGGTAGTACCTTTCCGTTAAATAGAATCTATCGTTTACAGATCATTATTATTCAAATTAATCAATAACCCATTTCTATTAGCCAATTTCCGCTTGAAATGACCTAACAAGTGTTGACATGCTGTAAAACTGAACACTCAACCGTAACTCAAGAATAGGACGATTATTCTGCATTTATATATCTTAAGTTCTGTAAGTTCTTATTTAATTGCCTCGCTACAAGGTCATGGTTAGACACAAGGTCGGTTTTTCATGTGGCTAAAATACATACTCTGGATTTGGACAAAAGTAAACATCGATTCAGTCTAGAAAGATTTCTTCTACACTGACGTTTATTCGTCACGGACCAATCGACGGTCGGAACGATTGACGAACCCAGAATCTGATAAAGATACGTGAAATAATTTTAAAATAGCAGCGCATTCAATAATAGACAGTTAAAAAAGAACCCACAGATTTGGTCTTTTAGCTAAGATCAAAGTGTAGTAACTGTTCTCATACTAAACTTTATTTGCTCCATCCGTGACGAATATATATATCTGATGTTTCCTTTTTGTACATGTCTGTATGAATAAAATAATTATATAAATAACTCTATTTACTATTGAGCACTATTATATAAGTCTGGTTAAAATTCTGTTGATTTTTAACCTGTGGACGTTTATTTTACTAGGATTATATATATATATATATATATATATATATATATATATATATATATATATACGTGCTAATATATATATACATGTTAATATATATATATATATATATTTATACATAATATATATATACATAGTAATATAGATACATAATAATATATATACATAATAATATATATATATATATACATAATAATATATATATATATACATGGTAATATATATATATATACATGATAATATATATATACATGATAACATATATATATATATACATGGTAATATATATATATATATATATATATATATATATATATAGAAATGTAATATTTAGAAGGCAATACAATGCAGAGGTGTGACGGATAGACACAAATTGGAGCAAATAAGACATATAATGGTGGAACAAATGAATTAGTTTCAACCTTAATACAATGTGTACATACACATATATATATATATTTATTATGTTTTTTTTGTTTTTTTTCCCCTTTCAAAACACACATATATCTGTCTATCTACACAATGTTACAATGTTATGTAATACCTGTATCAAGATGGTCTGGTGGAAATTCCGTATGATATAATATATTTTTTTAATTTTCGGGAACTCTTCCCTTCTTCAGAAACGTGTTCAACTCAATTTCAAGCGTGCATATGAAGGCCGCTGTAAGATATAGTCTCGCAGAAAATACCGGTTAAATTTAAATACCAAACCAGATTCAAAAATAAAATAAACTTTAAAAAAAAACAAAATTTTCTTAAATTATTATTAATTTATTTTATTATTTTACTTTTTTTATTAATATTTTATTTATCTACTTTTTATCTAATTCATTTATTCATCTATTTACTTTATTAAACTTTTTATGTTTGTTTGTTTTTACTTTTTAGAATCTTTCCTTTTTTTTTTGTCGTTAAATTTTAAATTCTAATCTAAATCTTTTTTTTATTTTTTTTTTTTAACCAAGTCTATTCGTTTAAATTAATATGTCGGTTAATACTGCCATTAAACATTGCATTCTCTGTTCGTTTTAAATTATTGTGTGTATTAATATTTAGTTTATTTATTTATTTTATTCTATTTTTATATATGTATATTTCATTAATTAATTCAATATTATCTTTCGTGTAACGCTAAGACAACAATGAAAGGGAGGTAATTCAGTCCATTTGTTGTTTACGTCGCTTGTAATTTAGTTACTTCTAATTGTTAGGCTAAAATATTGTTATAATGAATGTTTCATTCCTTTTTTTTTTTTTCCCCCTTTTTTTATTTTATTTATTTGTTTTTTAAAATTATTATTATTAATGTTATCTGGGGTGGTTCCGGTATTTCATTTATTATTATTATTATTATTATTATTGTTATTGTTGTTGTTGTTGTTGTTGTTGTTGTTTCGTTTTTGCTATTGTTATTATTGTTACTATTATTATATTATTATAGTTAATCTTTTTGTTCGGTTAAGTTATTACTATTATTAGTTTATAGACTTTAATATTTTTTCAATTTATTATTTATTTATTTTTTTTTTTCCTATTTTTTTTCTATTAATTTTTTATTTATTTATTTATTGTTTATCTATTAATTTATTGTACTTAATAATTTATTTATCTTTGTTTTTTTTTTAAGATTATTATTTATTTATTCATTTATCTTTATCTATTTTTTTTTTATTTATTTATTTTATTTTTTCCCCGTTTGTTTGTTTGTTTATTTATTTATTATTATTATTATTTTTTTAATTTTATTTTTTGTTTAGTGAGTGTTTGACCTATGTTATATTATTTGTTATTATTATAAGGTGATGTTTTTGTTAGATTATTAGTTTTTAGTATTCATTTAATGGTTAAATTAAGGTAAAATCAATACAACAAGAGTGAGATGTAAAACTATATCAGACTAGAAATGAAGATCCTAATTCGAGTCGGTGATTTATTTGCGGAGATAGTTTTGCTATTAGTATCGATTCTTTTATTCGAAGGTTGCCAACGTTTCTCTCCGTAGCTAGGATATCAATCTTGAATGATTTGCTGGTGTTGCCACATGCATGGATGTGCTTGTGGAAGGAAGAGGTACGTGTTTGTAGGTGTTCTTTGACTCTAATATGTAGGGGTCTCACCGTACTACCAATGTATATTTTGTTGCATGTGGTGCACTGTAAACGGTATACAGTGTAAGTACGGTGGCATTTGTCTGTGGTGTTCATGGGGCAGTTCGCTAGGGTGCAGGGAGTATTGTTGTAATTGGTGTTCCGTGTTGTCAATTGTTGTCGTAGAGAAGGACCGGTGTGTGTTAGTTGAATATCGAGTTTTTCCTTCCTTATAGCTTTGCGGATAGCTGTGGTGATCCTGTCGTTGAAATGCGGCAACTTCAGGAAGCAGGTGTTGGAAAGAGCATGTTGCGTCCGTCTTCGAGTCTTCCGGTGAGACCCCTACATATTAGAGTCAAAGAACACCTACAAACACGTACCTCTTCCTTCCACAAGCACATCCATGCATGTGGCAACACCAGCAAATCATTCAAGATTGATATCCTAGCTACGGAGAGAAACGTTGGCAACCTTCGAATAAAAGAATCGATACTAATAGCAAAACTATCTCCGCAAATAAATCACCGACTCGAATTAGGATCTTCATTTCTAGTCTGATATAGTTTTACATCTCACTCTTGTTGTATTGATTTTACCTTAATTTAACCATTAAATGAATACTAAAAACTAATAATCTAACAAAAACATCACCTTATAATAATAACAAATAATATAACATAGGTCAAACACTCACTAAACAAAAAATAAAATTAAAAAAATAATAATAATAATAAATAAATAAACAAACAAACAAACGGGGAAAAAATAAAATAAATAAATAAAAAAAAAATAGATAAAGATAAATGAATAAATAAATAATAATCTTTAAAAAAAAACAAAGATAAATAAATTATTAAGTACAATAAATTAATAGATAAACAATAAATAAATAAATAAAAAATTAATAGAAAAAAAATAGGAAAAAAAAAAATAAATAAATAATAAATTGAAAAAATATTAAAGTCTATAAACTAATAATAGTAATAACTTAACCGAACAAAAAGATTAACTATAATAATATAATAATAGTAACAATAATAACAATAGCAAAAACGAAACAACAACAACAACAACAACAACAACAATAACAATAATAATAATAATAATAATAATAATAATAAATGAAATACCGGAACCACCCCAGATAACATTAATAATAATAATTTTAAAAAACAAATAAATAAAATAAAAAAAGGGGGAAAAAAAAAAAAGGAATGAAACATTCATTATAACAATATTTTAGCCTAACAATTAGAAGTAACTAAATTACAAGCGACGTAAACAACAAATGGACTGAATTACCTCCCTTTCATTGTTGTCTTAGCGTTACACGAAAGATAATATTGAATTAATTAATGAAATATACATATATAAAAATAGAATAAAATAAATAAATAAACTAAATATTAATACACACAATAATTTAAAACGAACAGAGAATGCAATGTTTAATGGCAGTATTAACCGACATATTAATTTAAACGAATAGACTTGGTTAAAAAAAAAAAATAAAAAAAAGATTTAGATTAGAATTTAAAATTTAACGACAAAAAAAAAAAGGAAAGATTCTAAAAAGTAAAAACAAACAAACATAAAAAGTTTAATAAAGTAAATAGATGAATAAATGAATTAGATAAAAAGTAGATAAATAAAATATTAATAAAAAAAGTAAAATAATAAAATAAATTAATAATAATTTAAGAAAATTTTGTTTTTTTTAAAGTTTATTTTATTTTTGAATCTGGTTTGGTATTTAAATTTAACCGGTATTTTCTGCGAGACTATATCTTACAGCGGCCTTCATATGCACGCTTGAAATTGAGTTGAACACGTTTCTGAAGAAGGGAAGAGTTCCCGAAAATTAAAAAAATATATTATATCATACGGAATTTCCACCAGACCATCTTGATACAGGTATTACATAACATTGTAACATTGTGTAGATAGACAGATATATGTGTGTTTTGAAAGGGGAAAAAAAAAACAAAAAAAACATAATAAATATATATATATATATGTGTATGTACACATTGTATTAAGGTTGAAACTAATTCATTTGTTCCACCATTATATGTCTCATTTGCTCCAATTTGTGTCTATCCGTCACACCTCTGCATTGTATTGCCTTCTAAATATTACATTTCTATATACCAATAAACAATGCTTCAAGCAAACTACATAAACCTCTCATATATATATATATATATATATATATATATATATATATATATATATATATATATATATACGAAGTGCGTTCAATGAGTAATGCCCCTGACCCATTTCCCATATCAGTAGATTAATGAGACTTGGCGCAGTTATTAGTCGTTCTCTACTTAGGAACCACCCAGAGTTATGCATTTCCCCCATCGTTTGATGCAGCTCTGGACATCAATTTTGTAGAACACCCCAGGTTGGTCTTCTAACCACGTCGTTACTTCAGAAATGAAGGCTGCATCATCTGGGAAACGCAACTTCATGACTGGGAAGAGATGAAACTCAGAAGATGCAAAGTAAGAATGGTAAGAGCGATAGGGGAGGATTTCATAGCCAAACGCCTGTGCTTTTGATCTGGCGACATGCGAGTTGTGGACCGGAGCGTTGTCCTGCAGTAGGAGGATACCTTTGCTGATCTTGCCCCGCCTTTTGATTTTGATAGCTTCTCTTAATTTCATCAAAAGTGAAGCGTAATAGGCTTGTGTAATTGTGGTACCCTTAGCCAGGAAATCTGACATCAGTACTCCGTCATGGTCCCAGAAGACTGTTAACATGACCTTGCCAGCGGAGAGCTGCACCATTGCTTTCTTCGGAGGTAGTGAGTCCAAGTGCTACCACTGCATTTACTGGGCTTTGATCTATTGATCATAGTGATGGACACAAGTTTCATCCTGTGCAATCAGTCCTTTGAAAAACTTTGACTCATGTTCTTGGCACATCTTCAAATTCATCCTCTAGCACTCGACGCGTTCTTGCCCCTTGAAAAGTGTGAGCAACCTGGGAATCTATCGTGCAGACACCTTATGCATATGCAAATATGTCATGAATGATAGTTTCTACAGACCCTGTACTATTCTTCACCTCTTGGGCTATTTGACGAATAGTAATGCGCCGATCTTCCAAAATGGCAGTATGCCTCATCAATGGCAGAAGAGGGACGACCAGGTCTGGAAGCTGTTTCCACAGACTTCCGGCCATGTTTGAATTCACGATGCCAACGTTTTACAAGGTCATATGATGGGGCATCATCACAATCAGTTCCTTTCATTTCCTCAAAAGTATTCTTTGGTGTGCGTCCTTTCAAATACAAAACCCGGATCACGGCGCGACACTCAACTGGCTCCATTTCACACTTGACTCAGTTCAAACACCTGTAAATCAGAAATCATAATTAGTTCACAGCTGTTTTTTTTGCAACATAACCAATACAGATACAAATCATTACACATGCAAAATTTCGTCTAGATCAGACAACTGGAAGGGGGTCAGGGGCATTACTCATTGAACGCCCATCGTATATATAGTAATATATATATATATACATGGTAACATATATATGTATACATAGTCATATATATACATAGTAATATATATATATATATATAACATATACATAGTAATATATATGGTAATATATATAATATACATATAGTAATATATATATAGTAATATATATAATATATATAGTATTAAATATATATATATATGGTAATAAATATATATAATATATATACAGATATATATATATATATATATATATATATATATATATATATATATAGATATACATATAGTAATATATAGAGAATTGTAGTTTGATTGAAGCATTGATGGGAATAGTAGTAGTATGTTTTTAAAAGGCCGTGGGCAATGCAAATTCCGAGTAAGATGTAAGCTGAAAGGAACAAATATAATAAATCGAATTCGAAATGTGACTTACCATTTATTTTTTCTTAAAATCTTACATAACAGCAAGTGTGGTGTCAGCTGTTTGTGTGATGTCCGGATGATTATAAAAATTATTTATTGAATATTTCGGGAAAAGAAACTTCCCTTTGGCAAAAATCACACAAACAGCTGACACCACACTTGCTGTTGTGTAAGATTTTAAGAAAAAATAAATAGTCACATTCCGAATCCGATTTGTTATTTTTGTTCCTTCCAGCTTACATTTTACCCGAATTTGCATTACTCACAGCCTTTTAAAAACATACTACTATAGTAATATATATATATATATTATATTTATATAGTATCATATATATATATATATATATATATATATATATATATATATATATATATATATATATATATATTAATAAATATATATAATATATATATACATATATATATCGTAAAATATATATATAATATATATATAGTATTGTATTTATGGTATATATATATATATATATATATATATATATATATATATATATATATATATATATATATATATATATTGCCTATTCAAGTATAAGTCATTCAGCAAACATTTAAAAAAAGTAGATATCCACCCACTTCATTTGTAAAATAGAAAATTTGAGTTGAAATAATAGTTTTGGTTAAGAATCAGATGTAGTTATGATACGCCGTATTTCGTATTAAACGATTCGAGCTTTGGACACATCTGGTCACATTTGGAAGCGTGGATACAATGATTAAACTCCAGATGTTACATTGTTAAAGACGCTGGTGTAGATTTTAAAATTCAAGTTTCATAAGTGTTAGCAAATATTTACAGTTTTCGTTTCGATTATTTTTACAGTGTATTTCATAAATACAATCCGCTTTTTACGTTTCCCGCTTTTTTTTCACGGTATGTACATTATTTTCTGTCTTCTCACTTCTTTTCAGAAATACAACATTATCTAAAGAAACATGACCGAGGCAATTACCGATGCTGCGTCCCCATTCCTATGTTATAATTGCATATTTTACAAAGTGTTTCATCGTTATCATCCGTTGTGTGACTTATATTTGTAACGTTATATCGATCTTTATGTATGTATTCGGGTTCCCACCTTTTTTTTCCATCCCGGTGTCGACAATATTTCAGGTCGGTTTTTGACCTCTTCTAGCGGTCCTCAACCGACGATGACACGCGAGTGGACACGTATTTCATGTGATGGATCCGCGCCAAAAAAAAGTTATGCTCAAACGCAGGTGATTAATAACAAATGTGTTCGGGGAAGACAAAACAGTGTCCGAACAAAAGTGGCGAAAGATTAAACAAGAAAGTCTCCAGAAAATATAGATAAAAAAATTTAGAAAAGACAAACGAAAAAGAAAACCCACTAACACAGAAAATAACAGAAAAGATAAATTACCTATAAATATAAATATATATATATATATATATATATATATATATATATATATATATATATATATATATATATATATAATATCTACATTTTTATGTATGTGTACATATATCTTGAAACTTTATATATATATATATATATATATATATATATATATATATATATGTATATATATATAAATATACATATATATACATGTATATTTCTTGCACATTTTCAATTGATTATTCCTTATATATATATATATATTTATATATATATATATATATATATATATGTATATTTATATATATATATATATGTTGCAAAACTACTGACATTAAACGTCACGAGAGCAAAGGGGGGGGGAGAGAGCTTATTTATTACTACAGGCAGAAATCCTTCCGACTGAGGCAGTTCTCCAAAACCACCTCACAGTTCGCTATTACATCCTCTCCGGCCGAAAATAACGCGAAATGTTCACGAGAGGATTAATAGTGATTTCAATCTTTTTTCTTAATACTTCTGATGATACAATTTTCATAGACATTTTCATAGTCATTCTTTAAGCAAACATGTTTCTCAGTAACCTTAACACATTTTGGAGAGTCATTTTTCAACAGGGACCCTAAACACACTTTTCTTAAGAGTAATTTAAACAGATTTCTAAACACATTTTTCAAGAGTCCAAAAGTCACTTTGAAACACAGTTTCCAGATATTTTACATTATAAGAAAGTTACCTTTGTAGTTCTCGTCCGTCTTGTTGCTGGCTGTGATCGCCGTGTGGTGCCTGTTTTTGTGGGCAAATTCTATCTTTAAGCGGAGGATAAAGACACTCGAAGTCGGATTTTCTGAGAGATTTCTTTTGTTCCTTTTATTTCATGCTTTCATTCGAGTGGAGGGGTTTCCATTATTGGTTCTTCATTCACATCTTCCTAGGTTCGTACTGTGTGGGACGTTAGACGCTGTTAGTTTTTCTTAGTGGCTTTGGCCCATATCTCTTCGATTCACACCCGAACTCTTGCATTCGAGAGCTACCTCATGCGCTCGCCACAAGCTTCCATGGTGATCTGTTTTAGATACAGCCCTTATCGCGAGCGATTACATTCTTGGGAAAACTTCGCTCGCTTTTCCGAAACGACGTTGTCGCTTCGAGCGCCCATGGCGAACTGATTCTAAAAAGCTAAGTTCTTGTTCTCCGTGGTGACGTAATCATCATTCCCACGCACGAGATGGGGACAAAAACGACTCACTCTGATCTCTGACTCAAAGGTCACGTCAGGTGTCTAAATTTATTATGACTATTCTTGGATCAAACACTTCTCTGAACTCACTTCTGAGTCCAGAAACAAAACCTATTTTTCAATAACAAAATTAGCTATTTGATACTAGTTAACCTACTATGCCTTGCATAATGGGGCCCTACAGTACTGTAACATATATATGTATATTTATATATATATATGTATATTTATATATATATATGTGTATATTTATATATATATATATATTTATATATATATGTATATTTATATATATATATATATATATATATATATTTATATATATATATATATATGTATATTTATATATATATATATATATATATATGTATATTTATATATATATATATATGTATATTTATATATATATATATATATATATATATGTATATTTTTATATATATATATATATATATATATATATATATATATATATATATATATATATATATATATATATACTAGAAAAAACACTTGTCCAACGACGAGTATAAGCATTAATATAGAATTAGTTTAATCTCTTTCTTTATTTGTAGGGTATGATACTTCCTAAATATGAGATTTACAAAAACAATAAATAATGTGCACACGTTACTCACCCTGTTGCCTCGCATACATATTTCATAATTTAGAATAATAAGTTCAATAGTTTAGGATTTTACCAAGCACATACATATTATTGACGCCCACGCACGGACCTATTTAAAATGTATTACTTAATACAACTCAAAGTTTGATGTACAGCAATTCTCTTCTCTAAATTTCAATTTTAATTTTATTTTTGTGGAGGGCTAATTTTACTTCGTGTGGGCGCAGCCGTAAATATTTAGGGGTATAAAACATAATGTGCCTATGTTACTCACCGAGTTACCGCTTATATATATTCCAAAATTCATAATGATTTGTTCATACAAAAATTAAATATAATAAAAAAAATTAATTTATACATGCACACCCTTAATGTTAAAATTTACAGCCCCCCAAAAACAATAATGTGCCCATGTTATCCACCTTATATTTTATAGACACATAAAACAGTTACGTGTAATTTTATGACTTTTCCGGTCAGACATACGGTAAAAAATTAGTAAACTGCCCTAAAAAGTTCGAATGGCCCGGAAACAGGGGGTCATTTTATGTTAAATTTATGTGTGTAACTATGCTTAGATAATTGCATGTTTTTTTTAGTGTATTCACACGTAATCGCCTAAAAATAAAATCTCAGGTTTTGTGTGTGGGGGTACTTTTAAATGTAGAAATATTTTCTATTTTGGGAGGCAAATGATAATTAATTGATACCTTTCCCCGTTTTCGAATACAAAATGCACGCATCAGGAAATTTCATCGAATGTACGGCTGGTTTGGCAGGCCAAGAGCAGGCTGAAGACGTTACCTTGAATAATGGCGATTGAGAGGCGTTTATAAAGCCAAGTCAATTCCATAAAAAATGCCAGTATACTGAAATCATATGCACTTAATAGGGTTAAGATGAAAATTCATATACACTAAATGTACAAAAGCAAGGAAATTCCCAAATTTTTACACTTTTATCGTCATTAAGGGTATGCGAGCACAACAGAGCTATGTATTTTAATGGTAGGAATTTTTCTTCAGCGCACCTCACACACTTCCTCCACTCATGCATAGAGATTTATACTGTAGTGATGTTATAATGAAATGGTTTGGTTGATATGTAGTCATACCTTTAATGTCAATAAAAGTGTAAAAAATTGGGAATTTCCTTGCTTTTGTACATTTAGTGTATATGAGTTTTCATCTTAACCCTATTAAGGGCATATGATTTCAGTATACTGACATTTTTCATGGAATGTCACTACTTTTGTAAAGGCTATGCCTCAATACAATGCCTTCGCATAATGTTTTTTGTAATTCTCTGGAAAACTAAGGTATATGGTAAACTGAAATTAAAATGCCATCAACTAGACCCTAG
The DNA here is from genome assembly GCA_963556195.1 of Sepiola atlantica. NCBI lineage: Eukaryota > Metazoa > Mollusca > Cephalopoda > Sepiida > Sepiolidae > Sepiola > Sepiola atlantica. The sequence goes on from OY744537.1 coordinate 27,001,662, forward strand.
AACCTCTATCTCTGCCAAAAATCAGCTGAATTCAAATAGTTGATGAGATACAGGGTGGCACATACGTATGTACGTACACACAGATAACATGATTTCATGATCGAACTTTCTGGATCTTGACTAATGATGATGAAATTCTACACACTTATAGAACCTATAAAATATAAATATGTGCAAAGTTTTAACTAATTTGGTTTATTTGTTTTTGAGTTATGATTGATCAAAGAAATGAGATTTCCAGCATAGGCCATTCGTGAGGTCTATTAAGGGATAGAGCGCTCTCGCGCCTACCTTGATTCACGATTGTCACCGGCGTTGCGCGTCATTAACAGACCAAAGCTGAAACATAAATGTACTCGCCTCATCAATAGAGCAAATGATAATAAGGGTAGCTGTTGACTCGGAATAAAAAAATATGTTTGTTTCAAAGGATGTCCCTGCCTCTGACTAATGACAAAAACCATATAAGAATTAGCCTGTACAATTTTTATTTCAGTCATGCAAATTATTTCGAGTGACATCCGTTTCGGCATTTCTCCTATTTACTTAAACTAAATGATGTTTAAAAAAAAAACACAAACAAAATAAAAAAAAACAAAACGCCCCTAAAAAGAAAATAAATTCTTTTTTACACTTCACACTTCAAAATGTTTTCGCTTTATGTATTGTATTCAAGATTTTGATTAATTCATTGTAAGATTTTCATCTATATATTACCCGTGTGCCATTTTTTCCTATTTA
>OY744537.1:27009902-27049902 GCA_963556195.1 Sepiola atlantica
TGTGTAAAGATAGTGTTCAAACTCTTATTTTCCACATAAGGTTACATGAAGCAGAGGCATTGAAATGGTATTAGACGTTAAAATTGGAGTTAAGGATAAATGTCAGGGTAAGACGTCACGGGCAGGAAGTTTGAAATGAGACGTGGCGAAGAAAAGAACAATATATCTCTTTGGCCGGTGAACTGATAGAATTCGGTCGTCTTTTCGGAGTTTTGTCTTTACCACCACCCTCCTGCGGAGCGGGCGATTAAAATATGAAACTTTACAGTGCTGTAAAAGAATAAACCAAATGGGCATGTCGCTATTGAGCAAGATTGTTGTTAGCGTTTTCCTTTTTCGTATCCATTTTTACAGCTATCAGAGAATAACATGATATAGCTGCCATCATCACAACCAATGAAGAAGTAATAGGACAACGCCGTTTCTGCCGTAAAATCACCAGATAATGGCAGCTACTGTCACCACTGCCGAGAGATATCACTATCCACTGAACATCTACTAACAAGTTATAAAAAAAAAACGAACAGCTGTTTCTGTTGACTAAGGGGATCACGCTGTTACGATCGACATCGCATGATTCGACCCCCTTGCCTAACTACTTAGAGAAGAGGAAGGCGTACGCGAACGAACCTCGCCCTTACCCCAACTACTAGGAGAAGAGGAAGGTGTACGCGAATGAATAGAAACCACGACGTGATTCTCCCTACTTTCACTTCTTACCCTCGCGAAGCCTATACCGGATGTAGGGTTTACACAAATCCCCCCCCCCCACCTGAATCAAAAGTTGGGCCCGGAAAAGAGAAATAAAACAATAAAAAAGAACAAGCGGCTATGAAGTAGAGTATACTAATTCCCGGGAGAAACCATGTCGGACACTTTTAAAGGACTATTAATAATAAGTTAGTTGAAGAAAAGATACGGAAGTGTTCGACTCGGGCGGGAGACCTCTTAGTAAATTCTCGACTAGCTTGATAACTGGACTTGAAAAGGAAATCATCATTTTTTCGTCTACTAACGTGGAATTAACAAAGACCAGTCGGATATCGATTTATCCTCAAGTTAAGTAAAGTCACCTCTATCATCTCTCTCTCTATATATATATTTGTATATTGGCCAAAAGACGGTTTCTCATTTTATATTGACATACATAGCATCTCCCTTTTGGTTTAAACAATAACACGTCTATCTCCTATTACACCTCTTCGATGAGCAGTTTCTAAAATAAAACTTTCTTCAGTTTTATACATGTTTGTTTGTGTTTTGTTTACTGTACATTGTGTTTCGTGTTTTTTTCTTCATCAATTCTCGTCCGACAGACAAGTCCTTTAGCCAACAAAACATCGTTGCCTAGACTTACGGAGTTATAAAAAGGGGCAAAGTATAAAATATCTTTAGTCACGAATACGGGTCGTGACAAGAGTCAGTCTGTGAGAATCAGATTATTTCCCACACAATGACGTGTAAAGTTTCCTCATACAAAACCAATAACTTCACTGGACCCCCCCCTAAAAAAATGACTCCAAAAAAGTTATTTTTGATTTTTGTATAGTGTTTTGTTTTCAATTGTATCTCAGGCAGACAGAAAGATACAGAGATATTGACACTACAAATGTAGTATAGATTATGACCTTCCGTAACTACAAAAGTTTGATTTTCATAAATAAATGCTTATAAAGTGGAATGAGACCATTAAAGCTGCTTTCCCACGAGCAAAACCAAGGCAGAATATGTCCGATATATTGTTAATCACTATCGACAATTTTTGATTAATCCGTCAGCAGACAGATGGAGATGGTCGTTATTTCGCGCCAGTAATTCTTGTCTCATTCGAAAAAAGTATATATATATATATATATATATATATTAAAACTGAGCACATACAAATAATGGACGGAGGCAAACACAGACATAAGCGTAAACGCGTACACACATTCCCTCTCCTTCTTTTACACAAACAAAACAAGATAAGTATATATATATGTATATATATATATATATATATATATATATATATATATATATATATATATATGTGTGTGTTTGTGTGTGTGTCTGTGTGTATGTGTATGTCTGCAGACTACACGTAAATATAGATACAAATAAAATTTATTGATAGACAAACCAAGAATATTCCAAAGGGACGGCATAATTGGCTGGCGAAAGTGTTAATCAGAAGACCGTCTAACCGGTTCACTTGTCAGTGACACCAAAACGATGTTCTTGTTGTTTTTTGTTTTTTTTACGTTATCTGATAGAGAAAAAAAACAGAACTTATGAACGCTTCGTTACATTGCGCCATTTTGCTCGCCATCGTGTTCGCTATTAGAGCAACTGAAACAGTTTTCTATCTGTGAGAGTCGGACTGAATTTGAGGGAAGGTGAGTTTACTTACTAATTTGATGTCAAAACAGGACAATGCTATCTCGAAGATTGGAAACGGAGATATGAATGTTTGATATATATATATATATATATATATATATATATATATATATATATATATATATTTAAAACTCTCGCTAAATTGAGCACTTTAAGTAAGTTTACAACAAGCCGTTATTTATAGCGTAATGCAATACTTTAGGCTCCGCATATTGAGTTCTCTTGGCGGCTTGCTTATATGCCCGCTTATTTTGCTATTTAGAGTTTAATTTTCTCTCCTCTTCCTACGGTAATGCGTATTGGACACATCGGTACGCGCTCCGACTACTGAGTCAAATATTATTTCATATTGGAGTTCGAACCGTGTGACCGGCAGTGATTGTCTCCGCCCATACTGATGATTGTAGGTTTGACATGAAATACATGTTTATATTGGTTGCTTTGAAAATATTATTCCTAAATAATTATATATATATATATATATATATATATATATATATTTGTTATGGGGCCTTACATATAATGGGCTACTTTAACTATAACTGGCTTTACCAGCCGACCAAAAAGAAACAAAATCACGTAAAAGACTAGCTTACTTTCTCTCAAAGAAGAAAGGTCAGTCATTCTTTTATTGTTATTCCGGCACTGTGTTAATTTTTAACAAGTAGGGAATACATGATATTTTCTTTTCTCACTAACAGATAAAGTCCTACCGCCGAAAGAAAAATTAAAATCTTATATTTTTTACTGTTGATTAAAGTATTGACCGGACAATTTACGGTTACGTGAAAAGAATACTAAAAAAGTTATTTTTTGTCGAAGAAAAAAGGTTAAACTCTCTTTCTCTTTTTGCAACCAAGATTACGTTCGAGCGTAAGATAAAAGAAATAACTTCTAAATACCGTATTCTAAAAAGACACATTTTAAACATGGAATATTTATAAGCAACGTAAACAGAACTCGTAAAATATCAAAGGCAACAACAACTAGAACAAAAAATTAACCGACGAAAGGAAACAAAAAGCTGAAGAAAGACAGCGAGAACAGCAACAGAAAACTGAAGAAAGATTTCAAAAGCTTCTACTAGAACAAAAAAAAGTAGAACAAAATAAAAATCTACAGGAACAAAAAAGGCCAGAACTACCGGAACAAAAAAAGACGACGAAAAGCTACACATAATAGAAGAATGACTTCTGGAACAAAATGTTAAAAATCGAAATGTTACAAAATGTCAAACAGGAATCAAAGTAACTAAAACGATAATGTTTTTTCTCAGAATGCCTTTTGGAGTGCAATTGACAATTTCACTTGTTCCCCAGGCGAGGATAACACCTTTGTTTCCTATTTCAGATAGTATGAGGATCTATACAAAATTGATAATGAAAATTGGGCAGACTCTAAGAAGGTTCGCCGAATGCTCCGAAAATTCGGGACCACCGAACATACTAAAATCATTGACTGTATTTTACTCCGAGAACGAGCAACTTTACTTTTTCTGAAGCTGTTTATCTTTTAACTAAATTATTTAGCCCTAATACTTCTCTGTTTCACAAACGGTGGAACTGTTTGAATTTCTTCAAAAACGATTGCGAAGACGACGCAAGGTTAATTGTTAATAGACATTGGTACGATTTCAAATTAGCTGAACTTAGCGTGGCTAGCTTTTAATGTTTAATTGTCGTGCAAGGACTTGAAACAGGAAAATACGCTGAAATCAGAGTAAAGTTCTAAAAAAGTTAGAAACTGAACCCAATTTAACATTACAGAAATTAGCTGAAGACTGTCAAAGATTTATAAGTGTTAAACAAGATTCGTAAGACATTGTAGAGTCAGCATCGAACACATAAGAATGTTAGGTCAGAAAACATATTTCAACTCTTCTTAAAAAACGACGTAAAACAAATTATTTCGCTTCTACAAAAACACAACAGCCTAATAAAAACCAGATCAAAGTCACTGTTTCCGTTGTGGAGCCCTTCATTGGTTTATGGATTGCCCATATCGTTTTAAAACATGCCTAACTTGTAATAAATCGAACACAAAAGTTCACATTGCAGTATGAGTAGAGTAAATAAAACTCGGGTTCAATTCACATAAACAAACGATCAGGACTGCATAAATATTAGATAATATGTACAGGTTAAACTTGTGAATAAAAATGTAAAATTACAATCAGATTCGGGTTCAGACGCGTTGATAATCAACCTGCATCCATAAAAAAATGTTGGATAAACCGACCATGCTAAGAAACAACAAAATAGCCAGAACAGTGACTGGTGAATAAATTAAATTCGACAGTGAAATCATTACCAACGTTACCTTAAATGGAATTATCAAGAAACTGAAAATGCTCGTATGAAAAGATACCAACAAATTTTTCTTTTGTACAGGCTGAATGCAACGGTTCAATCTATGGGATTTGCCAATCAAGGCGCTTTACCAGAAAATAGAAAGTCAGACGACAAAGTCAGAAAAACTAAAGAAAGGAATTGATAAAACAATTTTTCCAGATGTTTTTTTTTATGGCGGTTTTGATCGATGTTATATACTCGCATATTTTTGCTATGCTTGAAGGATTATATAATTCTGAAAAATCTAAATACAATACGTAGTTAAAGCAAACTAAATTATCTTGAGCCATTAAAATAATTTCCAACACTATTTATAATGTTTACCCATTCATTTTTTAATTTTTTCATTATCGCTTTGTTAGAATTTATGTTTTGAAACATGACTTAATCATAAGTCTATGACCTAACTCCAAATCTATAACTACTTTGGTATGGTAATGTTTTAAGCTCTATTCATAAAAAAGTCCACATAGGCCGGTTCGTAGAACCTCAAACTGAAAATCTCAATATATATATATTTTTTGATTTCCAGTCATGACATCCTCTTTATTAAGGGGAATTTATTATTTACTATTAATGCGATATTTTTCTATTTCTAAAAGTAGTCAAGATCTCTATATTTTAAAATAAGACAATTTCCGCAATGTATTTATCACGTTTAAAAAATAACTTGTGACTAGCGGACGGACGGACGGACGAACAAAATCCCTTTGTATATATATATATATGATGACAACATAATCTGAAGAGAGCTGGATTGCTAAGTTCTTCTGTACTTGAAACCGACGGTACGAATGTTGTACTAATTTTTCTGTACCAAAATAAATAAATATTACGCGCTTAATTTTTAATTTTTAACTTTAATTCTTAATTAATCGAACACTCTGCTGGGATTTTTCCTGCTATATTGCAAAGAAGTTATATATATATATATATATATATATATATATATATATATATATATTATGAATGAATGATTTAGAATTGAAAACGAGTCTCAAAACAAGCGACTGATAATAAATTGGTAAACATACACAATGAGAAACGTACAAATGGAATAAAGGATTCCAATTATAAACAAAACATACGTTTGAATAATGAGTGTGCATTTAATAATTGAAAATAATTAATGGGATTCATAAGTATGGAACACAGATTATTAATATCTCTCCTCGCACTGGACATTTATCGACGAGAAAGCTTAAAAGGATATCAAAGACAAGAATATGATTTTTTGTTTATTGGAATACATTTTCGACCAATTAAACAATCAAGTTTAAAATAGCCCTAGTATAGAATATTTGAATAAAAAAATAAATGAATAGAAAATATAATGGTAATAAATCAACTTACAAGAATATTTTCCGCGTTTACTGATACATTATTTACAATAAGTTGATCAGTATATAACTATTATATGTGCTGTGACATTGAAAGTATTTGTATAATTATAACTAGCGGGACCCTGTGGAAATTCCACAGTGTTTTCTATATCAATCTGTATAATTTACTGTTAATAATATTATCCGGTGTCTAGAAATATGCTTATAATTTACTCACCAAAATTTTGCGAGACGGGATGAAAGTATATATATTTATTTATATTACTCGGTTGCCGGGGCAAAAGCTGTCTCTTCAGAAGTCACCATCGGTCGCGACTCCCCTCTAACTCGCACCCTCCCTCTCCTCTCTCTACCCCCCACCCGTTGTCAAGGGCAAATCTTAAATAGGAGTGTCAGATCGTGACACACAAAATAAATAACATACACTCTATCGTATTAATATATAAATAATAATAATAATAATAATAATAATAATAATAATAATAATAATAAGAATAATAAGAAGAAGAAGAAGAAGAAGAAATTTTAAATATTAAAAAGAAATAAATAATAAATAAATATCGTAAGCCTGAAACCGGCATATTTGGTAAGCGTTTCCGCATCTCCTCCGCCTTCCACAATGCCCTCCTCCTTCCACGTTGAAGCGACAGAGAAGGGTCAGTTAATAGTTTAATTAAGTAAATTTTGATCTATTTAATAACTCCATTTAGTTAAGTCAGTGGTAAAGTCGCCGCTTTTCAGCTAGATGTTACGGTTTCGATTCCAAGTCTCTCCATTCAATTTATTTGTTGTTTATTTATTGCATTTCTTTAGGAGCGTGACACACGAACACACACGCTATCGTATTAATATATAGATAATTACATTATCATTGTATGTATATACACATATTATAAGGTGATATAATATATTGTGTATATATTTTCAGTATTTACTTCAACAGTGCTCAAACGTGGGTAGAGCTTATTAGTAATATTATGAAAGTATATGTACGCCAATTAAGGTACTGTTCCTGATTCGCTGCGGAGAATGAATTATGAAGGCTACATGAAGCTTAATTGCCATAGATATATTATCATACTATATATATATATATATATATATATATATATATATATATATATATATATATATATATATATATATATATACTAGCAAAGACAACACGCCCTCCGGCAGCAATTCTTGAAACAATAGTTTTCTTTACTAAAAAGAAAAGAAATAATTTCCATTTGACATTTTGGTAATTTGGAGGAAATAACAAAATATGATTGTCGCAGTGTTATTTGACATATTCTAATGTTGAAAACTTTACTGTCCATGAACATAGGCAAATTAATTTATTAGAAAAAAAAGGTTAAATGATATGGTCTTTAAGATATACAAAGTCGAGGAATTTTATTTTGTTTCAGCATAAAAATGAAAATTAATTCGCCATTAAAAACTAGTTATATAATGAAATGAATAAATGAAAGACTGGAACGTCGATTGGTCGAATAAAACAATTTCATATTACTGAGTAATTCGAAATTGTTACTTTGTGCTTTTCGTTTTTATTATTTAAGATCGAAAAAGACTTAATGAATAGTTAAGAAAGAATTTTTTTTTGTAATTTAGAAAGATTAGAGATCTTTTTCATGACAAATGTTAAAGTTATCATCATGATCAAGTTTTTCAGGGTATTCACACGTAATCGCCTAAAAAGTAGAATTTTATTGGGAGCGCCAAGGGTGTCAATCTACAATAATACCCAAACTTTTGAAATTTTTATTTATGCCTTAAAAATAAGATATTTAATTAGCCAGTTTGATAATTCATTTAATTTTCACGGGAAAGTTAACACAACTAAACAAATCAATTGCTTATCATTAACATTTTAGAAAAATATATATAGGTAAAGAATATAAGATTAAAGAAATAAAATATAGGTAATTTTTTTAGGCGATTACGTGTGAAGAGTGAACACTGTGGAAAACGGAAAGACGAAAAAAACCCAATTAATTTAGAATTTAGAGTAGGCGATCAATTTCATATATATTTAACGTAAACTGATGCTCCATCTCCAGGCCACTCTAACTATTTAGGGAAATTAATAAAAAATATTTAAACCACTAAACCTAAGTCTGAGTGGCAAGGTCAGAAAACCACACGTAAAATAGACCCATCCCCCATAAAAATATTTAAAGCACTAAACCTAAGTCTGAGTGGCAAGGTCATAAAACCACACATAAAATAGACCCATCCCCCTAAAAAAACGTAACGAATTCAGCTCTCATAGAAAATTTTTTTTTTAGTTTACTGCCCTAAAACGCTAGAATGTATGTAGGAAACTAATCTCCATTCTCAATTCTCAAATAAGCGTTTTTTCATCTTTTTTCCAAGTTTTTACGGGTGTTCATATGTAATCGCTTAAAAAGAAAAATCTATTTTTTGATTTTGTGGATGGCGGGGTGATTTAACAGAGGATGTCAATCTACACTTTTAATCTTTTTTTTTCGTAATTTTGACAGAATAGTGAAACGGCGGGTTTTAAACAAAACAACGAACAATAAGTTTGCTGTTATTTATTTATTTTTCACCGAAAAATACGGAAATTAAATGCTGAAATAATAAAAAAAAATATTTTGTAAAGCGTTTGCTTATAATAAATACTGCTATTTAAAAAGAAAACTACGCTTTAAAAATAAAGTGCATAAAAATGATTAGTTCAGTTAATAGAACTTTTTTTGTTTGTCGATTGTTTTGGAGGCGGTGGAGGAGAATTTGAAATAAATAATTTGTCGAAAGAAATTATTCCCCTTGCAGGAGGGGTGGGGCGCACGTCCTTTGAAAAGTAATGAACATGGTTCCATTTTTTGTCATTTTATGTTTTAATAATTTTAATTAATTACTGATAACATCGACAAAACTATTCGATATATATAAGCAAATAGAGCCATCTAATTATAATCGAATAACAACAAACAATTATTTATTTTAGACTGTTTAAAAATATAATTATGCAAATTAGGTAAACAAAAGATTGTAGTTGCAGCTTTACTTGAGTATAAATAGAGTATTGCAAAACGATATAGTGTATTAATCATTAAAATTAAAGTGAACTGTTTTGATTATAATATAGTAGCGATTAATAAGAAAATATTTCATATTTATTCATATATATATATATATATATATATATATATATAAATATACCCATAAAGTATCACGTATCATGAAAAGTTGAAGCTCTATATACGATAAAGAGCAATTATATAAACAAGAAAGTGATGAGAATACAAATTGTGTAAATTGTGAAGAGCCATGGTTTAAGGAAGAAATATTAAAATAATTCTATTTAAACAATTGCTGACTTAAAAGATATTGCATTTTACACAATTTTTATTATCATCATTTTATATATATATATATATTATATATTATATATATTATATATATATATTATAAATATATATATAATATACATATTATATATACATATATATATTATATACATATTATATATATATATATATATATATATATATATATATATATATATATATATATATATATATAGGTTCTTTCATCGTATATAAAGGTTCTTTCATCGTATATCAACTCTTGTCTAACTAGACATGTAACCACTTTAAGCCGGGATAGAAACTGGACTGTTTTTTGTACTTACGAAGGGCTGGGGGTATTTATAACCATAAATACACACACACACACACACACACACACACACATATATATATATATATATATATATATATATATATATATATTTATACATTTTTAGGGTACTAAATGTATATTTCTTCATGTACTAAAGCATTTTTGGAAATATATATATATATATATATATATATATATATATATATATATATATATATATATATATATATATGATTTTGAGGTCGGTGGATTCGTATGTTGACCTATCATTGAGTATATCCATGATTTTGTCGTGGTAATCACTTCTATTGAGGATGACAACGCCACCTGTTTTATCAGCTGGGGATATAACGATGTTTGGTATGGCGGCATACACACACACGTGTATATATACATATATATATATATATATACATATATATATATATATATATATATGTACACACATATACACACATATACACACACACGTGATTATATACTATATATATATATATATATATATATATATATATATATATATATATATATATATATATATATCAAGGGTTCTAATTAATTGGAAGGGGAGTGGGTACAGCTTAACTATGAAAACCTTCATAGAATGTAAATCTACGATATTACTCCGATTATTTCTCTCCATGATGAAATACTTACCATCCTTATTTTATACAACTAGTAAGCTTTACTGTTGAAGTAAATACTAGAACAAAAATATATACGTGATATATAAATGATTTCGATAATATAAGTAAATATGTGAACTACTAATAAATTATACAATTAATGAATTACATATATATTTGATGTTTTAATTAAAGGTTAAATTGAGATTAGTTATAAAATCAATAATGCCCAAAGATGCATACTAAATCCATAAATAATTAGAAAATATGTTATCATGATATGAAGTTAATTAGAAAATCACTTTGATGTATGAGAAACCGGGAGGCTGAGCGACGTCAGATCCGGTGTGATGCTAAACCCGTTCCCTTGCATAATTGGATTGTCGAATCTAGATTTGGTATGTCTCTTTCAAATAGGAAAGAAATCTTGACCTAATGGGGTTAACAATCGATTTTCATTTCAGACAAGTGCGAAGTGTTAGCCCTTCATAAGATTATCGCTAAGTTGTAGACCACACAAAACGGAAATTATCACGTTCCAGCCTTATATTTTACAACTATGTAGCAGGCTACCAATTACAAGTTTTCACTTATTTAATTACAATCATACAAACACTCAAAGAGAGTTCCACCATATATATATATATATATATATATATATATATATATATATATATATATATATATATATATATATATATATATATAACATGCTAATTCTTTGACACTAAATATTGCGAAAGTTAATAGGTGAAAATAAAGGCTAGCAAATTGGGTAAGTTATGTTTTGACAAATTTTAGTATTTGCTAATTGAATAAAAGAAATTATTCGTCAGCGAAGTTCACTCCTACTTAACTAATAGTTTCGTACTTTATTTCATTAAATAGATTTCAAAGAACACTAAATACTATATCGATCCTCACTGTGAAGACTCTACTTAACCCTTCAAAGAAAACAATGATTGTTTAAGCTGTTCTTTCTTTTAGCGGGAGATAAATCTTTTAATGTTTATTAGTGGAAGTTCCACCAACGCCGTTTTCAACTACTAATATATTATCATGACTAGCAATAACACTAAGAGTAAAATGCTTCATGCCAACAGTGTCTCTTCTCAATTAGTTTGTAATTGGGCCCAACAGTTTGGGAGCCTATACGCGGTACTTGTAGTGTTTTTGTAGCAGTAGTATATACGTACTAGTATATAGTATGTACGGCATAATCACGTTGACACGTCGGTTCTCGTTAGATCAGTGAAGTTAAGTGACGTTGAGATTAGTCAGTAACAGATGGGTGACCATTTGAGAATGTAGGAGGGTGGAGACAATCCTTTGCAAAACACGACAAAAACTGAAAAGATAACGGCGTTATCTCCCCTTACCGGTATTTACATGTGACTGCGGACCGCTTGTGAATTCAATATTCCCTAGAAACTTCCCCCCTTCGATTGAAGCCGGCTCAACTCGTCCATGCGGAATTCCACACTACTACTAGTATAAGGTGAGTAGAAAGTGAACTTTCGGCAGCCTCGTAACCCTCGCTCCCCTTATTTTGTCCTTTAGTCATCACTGTCCATGAACGATGTTTCTGACAAAGGGGGAACAATTGCTGTTTTCTGGGTCGTAATATATCAATCTAACACTTATCGTTGGCCAGTTTTTTTACCTTGAAATAGTACTTTGTTTTAGCTCTTTAAATCGAGTGGCTTCATGCATTGTCTGGAGCAATTTCTATATAGAAACAATACCAGTACTTGTATTAGTAAATACACTAATTTAATATTTAATTACACACATGAACTGAAATATTATTTTCTTCGTTTTTTTTTCCTGTCGTTATTTATTGTTTGTTGTTATTCGTCATCATCTTCGTGTTGTTGTTGTTGTTGTTCTTCTTCTTCTTCTGTTTCTATTTCTTTGTCGTCTTCTTCTTATTATTATTTTAATTACAATTCATAGTAGTAGCATTACTACTAGATATTAGTATTAATGGTATTTGGCTAGCAAAATGGTCCCTTCGTGATACAAATTCAAATCGTGTCGGGATTACTACATTTTTATGTGATGTTAACTCGTTTAGTTTAAAGGCTGTGGGTTATCTATACGTTATCATGCATAGTGACCTGAATTCTCAGATACGGAAGCTCATTTGTCAAAAAGTGTTTTATAGTGTAGAAAATCATGTCAGTGTTAATGTATTTTTATTGCCCATTAAAAAGAAACGTAAGTCTTTAATATGGTTTCCGAAAGTACAATTGTTGTAAAACATAAGCAAATTCTTTTAAGATTTATTTTTCTATTGACTATAGTTTTCTGTAGCTCACTAAACTGCCTTGCTTCCTTTTAAGTATCCCAAAGCTTCTTCCTTCGCTAAACTCATCTCTTTATTTAGGTTTTATACTCTCTTTCCTTCCCATAATGGGCCACTACCCCAATCCACACACGTCTATCAACTTCATAAAAGATGACTATATACTATAGGGTGGGCAAAAATAAGGGTCCTATTTTTAAAAATTCATAACTTTTTTATTTATTGATTAAAAAATTTTTTTTTTTTAGAATAAGTAAAGGACCCCTTCCGAAGCAAGCATGAGCCGTATTAGCCCTAAGGAACGTACCCTCATTTAGAAAACATTATTTTTGCTTAAAAAACTCAAAACAGTGTAAAAAACAATACTTTAGTTTTTGTAAGTTTTAAGAAGTGTTTTTTGGCTAAAATTTGTTTTGTTTATTTCAAAAAATCTCGGAAGGGTCAGTCTACACACACATAAAGTTTGGTGAGTTTAACTTTTATTTTGTGGAAGTTATTCAAATTTAAAGATATTCAAATTTAAAGATAGGACCCTTATTTTGGCCCACCCTGTATTTCACGAAGTAAGGTAAGAGAATCTGTTTTTGCACTTACTTAAATACAGTTAAACAATAAAAAAAATAGTCACTCATTGAATTAATTCAATATTATTACTTACAATAATTTGTCTATTATATTTTCAAATTTTAAAACTTTCCTACTATAAGGAAATATTATTTTATCTTTAACTTATCTAGTTTAAAAAATTTTTTTTATGATTCCCACGTTTTCTGAATTTTAGTTTTTATTCTTTGTTTTAATGGTTATCTTTTAAATAAAATAATGTTTTATGATTATGCTTTCATTCTTATGTAGCAATGTATTCCCATGGATTTCCTCTCACACCATTTTGACATTTTTAAAAAGCTTTATTCACCCCCAAACAAGGCACATTTCTATTGAGACGAAAGGGACTAATATAAAACATATTAAAATGAATAAAAAATAGTTCAAAGAGAACCTTCCATTCTTTGAAAAAATAATATGTTTTTTTATTGCGAAAGTTTCTTGTAATCAATTAAACTTTTTTTAAATAGCACATTTCACCATAGAAAGAAATTAAATTTCTCATTGTAAACTAAAAGATCTCATTTTTAGCAAAAAAAATATTTCTCAAGATAATATTTGATCTATTCTATAAATTTATAGTATTTAAAGCTCATAACTTACTACGTAGCTCTAATTGAACACTGTTGAAGTAAATAATGAAAAGCGATGTCTAAAATATTATATCTCCTTATGACATTTCATTGGATACAGAAAATAATATATATATATATATATATATATATATATATATATATATATATATATATATATGCCTGACAGTTCCCTACGAGGGTAAAACGCGGAAGCGTCCGCGTAGCTTAATTGCCATAAATATATTGTCTATAACAAATTAACTAACTAACTAACTAACTATATATATATATATATATATATATATATATATATATATATATATATAATGTGTGTGTGTGTGTGCGTATGTGTGTTTAGGGGTACAACAACATTTATTAATCAATCTGAATGAATATATTACTGACAAAAAAAATAAAGATCAAAAAGTGACAATTGAATGTGCCAGAGAATTTACGGTAAGTGATTAAGATGAATGGAATTCAATATTCGTTTAAAAACATTAAAAGGACACAGCACGGGATTAAAAAAATATATATAAACCCGATTGTTTTGCTGTTTTGCATAAAATGGATTTCAAAATAAAACATTTGAAACTTTTGGAATCCGTCTCTATTGCCAATCGTAAACCTTCTTTATGTTGGTAGAAAAAATTCATTAGATCGTTAAATAAAATTTGAGACATTTGACATCCCCGACTTTTAAAAACATTCACTGTGTTATTTTAATCGTTTTTAAACGAATATTGAATCAAGTTTTTTTAATGGCCTACCTTAAATTACCTAGCACATACAATTCCCTATTTGTGCTCTCTATTTTTCGTCACTAATATTTATCAGAACAGATACTATACTGTGCTCCTAGCTAAAAGCTAAGGAGTAACCAAGCAGCGATCAGCTTTTCACACTAATTAAGCATACGTTTGTTGTTATAAGAAATAGTTCTTTTCTCCCACAATTGATAGAGTGCGCAGATCTGAAATTAGTAACTGAAATTGTCTGATCCCTACGATAAGGAGCATTGATCTAAATAAATCTGTTAAACTCCCATTCCAACCATTAGAAATGGTCCTGAGGTGTTCTCCTCGGCATCCGATTAAGCCAAACTATTTGCAAAGAGATTCCTACTTTGACTGAAAACTCTATAAGCGATACACATATTTCTGTGCGGTATCTTGTAAAACTCATCGGGAACCTAGATGCCAGCAAGGCAACTGGTCTTGAAACCATTCCAGTCATTGTGCTGAAGAATCTGCTGTCGGAACTTTCTCCTATTCTTACAAGATTATCCCATCGTTGTTTAAACCAGAAATGTTTCCAATTCCTTTTGAAAATTCCGCTGGTCTTACCAGTATATGAAAATACTAGTGATTGGTCTTCTGCATCCCAGTACAGACCGATCACTCTCCTATGCGAAAGTTGTTTGAACCTTTGATAAATCAAGCAATTGCCAACCACCTCAGAAAAAACAATCTATTTAGTGATAAGCACTATTGATCTGTCGTCAAAGGTCAACGGCTAACGTGCTTACAGTAATATCGCACAGAACCAGCGAATCTCTTGAAGGGGGCTTTGTTTTCAGAGCTATTGTTCTCGACATATCCAATTATTTTAGACAGGTTTGGCACAAAGGGTTGCTTCATGAATTTGCTAGATTTAGAATATCTGCTAATGTACTCCCAACCATTGAATCCATCTTATTTATAGGTCTATAACATCTGTCTTAATGCTTTTTCATTAATGACTTTCCAAATAATATTTTGAGTTCATATGTTAACATCTATTCAGATGACGCAACTCTCTATGGCGGTACCCTGAATATCACTGCTGATCAAGATTTCGTTGATTCTCTTTATTCTTTAGAATAGGACATAAAGTTCCCTTATATAACTTCTAGAGACATTTTGAATAATACGCTGAGTTTCGAAAAAGACAAAAACAACATTCTTTAAACAATGTTTTTCTTTTAGTTTTTCTCATTATCTTCGCCGAGAACTGCTTTTCCTTTCGTCCATCACAGGGAAATTGTCATCGTCTTCCTAGATACACGTTTCCCTTGAGAAATATTAAATGCACAAGTTGCCACCCTTTGCCTTCTTTGTATGTCATTAAAATCATGACTTGTTTCAAGGTTGGGAACTCGTTTAGGGTGAGGGGTGTTGTTGGGCCACAGTTATCATTAATTGTTTAGCACTATGGTCGCGTTATTTGGTACTTTCGTAGTAAATTTAGAAACGAATATCTGTCTCCCATTGGCGCAACCTTTAAACTGATCGAACGTTCTTCGGTTTATTAACGTACGTTCTAGATCTGAACGGACTTGGCTTGTTAAGGTTATTTTTCGATCGAGTCAACAGACTCTCAGACATGATCAAAGAATCAAACGAATTTTTTCGTATTTTTCGCGTCGCCACCGTTGAGATTATGTAAACTACTTTACATGTCAGTTCATTTACACACGTTTATTTCATCTCTCTAACAACTGGTGCATCTGTATTGTAATGAGACATTGCATTTTTATGATACCTTGTCGTAATTGCTCTCCTTCTGTATTTAGATGTGTTTAGATGTGTTTAACCGTCTTTTAATGTCTAACTGCCGACAAACGGTAAATAAATGTCAAATTTTATATGTTAACCAACTGTTCTTTCAATTTTTATTTTTCAACAACAACAGCGTTGCTGTCTGTGCAGAGGTAAAATGTTCTCGGCACGCGTGCTGAAAAAATAATAAAGTGAATATCAAATATTCAAACTTCTTCCAATTAACAAACTTTCCGAAATATTTAATTAAAATACCCGTAACTCAGCTATTCCTGTAAACAACACTATAAATGATAAAAAAAACATGAAAAAATATCTAAAAACGCAGGTGTACACGGAACTTTAACCAGCATGCAATTGTAGAATAAATATTTTTGCTTACGACAAGAATCTTATAAACGGATACACGTTATATAATAAGTTACAGTTAAAACAAACAGAACTGAAACAAAGATATCTACAACAGCCTTGGTCTATTACTGACGCGTCGCACCGGAGATCATCGTAAATTGACTTGACTTTATGAGCGCTTCTCTATCGCCATTATTCGAGGAAACACCTTGAGTCTGCTCTCGGCCTGCCAAGCCAGCAGGACATTGAACGAAATTTCCTGATATTTGCAAATTGACTTTGAAAAAGTACATTTTAATAATAAACTATCATTTGTTGTTATTGAATACATTTTAATTGCTATTATTTAAAAAAAAGACCTGAACAATATATTGCCTATCCAATAACAGGAACCTGACAACAAAGACTATACACATGTTCTTTCATTAAACCACGGGATACATATAAGAACAATGTGACGTAAGATGTAATAGGCGGTTTTGAGAAGAAGAACGGAAATGCAAAACCGCCTATTACATCTTAGCGGATAACGTCACACCAACCCAGGACGTCTTACTTTTCATTCAATGCTTATAAAAAAAAGAACGAACAATATCTAAAAGAATTAACCTCCCGGCATGCTCTGGCATTTCCGTTCTTCTTCTCAAAACCGCCTATTACATATTAGTGGATAACGTCACACCAACCCAGAACGTCTTACCGATAAACAAAAGTAAAAGTTTGTTTATTTTATAAAAAAAAATAAAAAGAGTTAAAATATATCTCTGATGATGGAGATCTCCTCCGAAATTAATTGGGAAAAAAGAAAAAAGAAATAAATTTGTCACGCATTGTAAAAAGGGCTTCTATCGTCATTTTATTACTTTTCATTCAATGCTTATAAAAAAAGAACGAACAATATCTAAAAGAATATATATATATATATATATATATATATATATATATATATGAGTTGCATGAGCGAACTATTTTGTATCGGTCTACGTGACCGACAGTGAGATTTTAATCTTGCTTTGCGGTTATGCAATCATCACCTCTTCACCGCGTAGACAAACAACAGATTATCACGCGATAAATCGTTCTGGCGCGAACACGAACCACGAGGTGAGTCTTTAGTTCGCAAGTTTTCTTCTAGCCGAGAGGACGCGCGTTTTTCCGTTCTCAACCTTGCCAAAACCTGAGCGGGTGAGATACGGAACTCTGGGATAATACCACTTCATCTAATCGACATGAATCAGCCCGTTGTACTATCTACATTTTTTTCCTGTGTTCCCGTGAATAACATTTCATATCTATTTATTTGTGGAGCCATTATTTATTTCGTGGAAGAATGGTGATCCCTTTTGGCTTATTTCTATTGCACACATCATGTCTTTCACTACATCTCAATGTTATGATATATCGTGCATTTTACTCTCATACTTATATATATATATATATATATATATATATATATATATTATTTAGCACAGAAAATAAGTACAACATCAGTACAGTCGGTTTTAAGTTCGGGGTGGGCCTAACCTCCCGACGTTCTTCATCTTTGTTGTTACTTTTTGAGATGACAAAGCTGAAGAAAGTCGAAAAGACGGGCACCTGTCGAACTTGCAACCGACGGTACTGATGGTGTAATAATTTTCTGTACTAAATAATAAATAAATTTTACGCTCTTAACTTTGAGTCTCTTAAATAATCGAGCACTTTGCTGGGATTTTTCCCATTATATTACAAAAGAAGATATATATATATATATATATATATATATATATATGGTGTGCGTTCATGGGCATTTCACAGCCTTTGTAAACAGGTAAGAAATAACAGTGGTCCTCAGAAGTGAAACACATTACTTAACAAGGAACTTGACTTTTTGCGACAACAATTTCGAGAGATAGTCTATGGAAAGTGGAGTTGCTAAAATAAACCTGACAAGTTATTATTTGTTCTATATTAGAAAAAAGTTTTACATTAAGCCGTTTCACTCTGTTGTAAACGCCAGTTTTGTGTTTTGGTAGCCATGTGTTTATGGTTGTTGTTATGGTCGTGATCAAACAGTGGGTGAGTTTTTTTGTTATTGTAGAAGTAGAAGAAAAAGAAGAAGAAGAAGAAGAAGAAGAAGAAGAAGAAGACGAAAGGGATGAAGAAAAAGAAAGGGCGGAGGAAGAAGAAGCACAGGTCATTAGTGCTATAGTATGGTTGAACGCGGAAAGAAATGAAATTTAGCGGGAAAAACATCGGAGATGAAGTCATGAAATGTTGAGTAAGAACATGAGATAAAAAATAAGATAAGAAATGGTCGACACAAAGAATTTAAACATAATTTTTGAGAATGATAATTTTATCGTATTTTTGGCCAAAATGTTCTTCGTTCTTCCAGAGAAGAAACATAGCTAGCTAGCTAGCTAGCTAGATAGATAGATCGATGAGTGTGTAAATCTAGAATCACCAAGATACATACTCATCTGACTATCTATCTATCTATCTATCTATCTATCTATCTATCTATCTATCTATCTATCTATCTATCTATCTATCTATCTATCTATTTTCGTCGAAGTAGACAGAACACAAAACGTTCTCAATGGTGATGTTTTTAAAAACAATTAAAAGTTTGAAATATCTTGGCGCTATTATTAAAGCCACGAGGCATAGTGGAGCTGACATCAAAGCGCAAATTAGTCTTGTATGTCATGCTTTATGCCGACTCAGTTACCGGTTCTGGTCAAGATCTTACATATGGCGCAGTACCAAAGTAAGGATCTATCAAGCGCTGGTGCGAACGATCCTTCTCTATGGCAGTGAATCATGGCCAATGAGAGTGGAAGACGTTAGGCGATCGGAAACATTCAATTATCACTGCCTGCGTCGCATCCTCCGTGTTCGAGGGCAGCACTTCCTTTTAAAAACACCATGTTGCAAAATTAAACCCGCCCCCCCCCCGAAAAGTAATCCTCGCAAGACGTTTACACTAGCTGGGTCATGGTTAGAGTTTGGGTTAGGGTTGCTCCATCTCTCCTACAAGGTTTGAAAAAGCGATGTGGTGAACAAAGGAAAACGGCTGATTACAGCTAAAGCTGACCTGGAACACAATCTGGACTCCCGGAGTTCGCCGTTAGAACAAAGAGTGGCTAAAGATCGACAAATCGTTGATTTCAAATCGTCAGACATGATTGGCTTCATGGAGGACAGAAATGGCAAGGATGGATTGAGCCGGCTCATCTCACTCCGGGTGAATATTGTTTCAATTACAAGTAGTACTATATATATATTTATCTATCTATATATCTCTTCTCTCCCTCCTTCTCTCTTTCTCTCTATCCCTCTCTTCTCTCTCTCTCTCTCTCTCTCTCTCTCTCTCTCTCTCTCTATATATATATATATATATATATATATATATATATATATGATATAACATGGAACTAACATTCTAACGTTATGGAAAATGAAAAAAAAGGAAAACTAAAAATATTTATGTATTCATCAATGTATCGTCTTTATTTCTAAGACTTCCTCAAGATGATTGGTCTGAAGAAATAACATACAAGTACAAATATTTGAAACAGTAGCAGTAAGAGGGGAAAAGCTCAAAAGGCCGCTTATGAAAAGATAAATTATGAACTACACATACATACACAGTGGGAGAAATTTCTATCATCATAATTTTGAAATATCTATCAAACTGAAAAGCTTGTTTATTTTAATTTTATTTATTATTTATTATTAGTGCCAAAATTGCTATTTAGTCTCAGACATCACCAGAAAAAAAAACTAATATTTTAATTAGTTTTTTTTCTGGTGATGTCTGAGACTAAATAGCAATTTTGGCAAATAATATTAGACGACACTAATAATAAATAAAAAATAAAATTAAAATAAACAGGCTTTTCAGTTTGATAGATATTTCAGAATTATGATGATAGAAATTTCTCCCACTGTGTATGTATGTGTAGTTCATAATTTATCTTTTCATAAGCGGCCTTTTAAGCTTTTCCCCTCTTATTGCTACTGTTAATTAAACATTAAAATGACAGACTTATTGGAAGTCAAATTAACAGTATTCGTTAACGCAATGAAAACACCTGAATATTTGGTGTATCACGAAATACTGTCTGGAAGTATTGATAGATTTGAGAATGAGGGACAAACCACCCCCTGTCCGAAAAATATACGTAAGAAAACCAAAACTTAGATAGAGATCGTCAGACTCATTCGAGAATCGTTGAAAAGGTTTACAAAAGTAAGGCTTTTAAAATTTCTGGAGAACTATATGACCACTTCGTAAACCAGTTTTCAGGACAACTATTGTTTGAGAGCTGCACACAACCGTATCTTACAGGAAGGATGCAATAAAAACACTACTTTCAAAAACAAACGTTGCAATATATTTAAATTGGAGTAAAATCCCTTTAGAGCGATGGAATAATGTTATTTCCTCAGAGATATCATCCTTTACTTTATTTCCAATCACCGGTGTGGAGACAGCTAAAAGAGGATTTTTACCAAGATTGCCTACTTCCAGCTGATAAACACGAAGGAACATCTGTGATCACGTGGGATGGAACTATATCTTAGAAATCCGTTGGCCCGATTGCTCCCCTGAATGGCGGAAATAATAATCAAGACGATTCAAACATTTCATCTGATATACGAGATAAAATGTTTGAATCGTCTTGATTAGATCGTTACAAAAATAATGGCCGCCTGAAGCGCTAGGTTTTAAGTCATTTTAACACAGACTCTGTAGTTTATTTATGGTACATTTTAACATGTATAATAATCAATTTGTTCTCAATAATAATTTGTAACATTGTTTCAAATAGAAATTATTTTTGAAGCATAGAAGGCTCACAATGATTAACATGCCAAAACATTACCGTCGCCTTATTCTGTTGCATGAGTTAAAACTTGGACACAATGCCTTCAAAACTTCTGCCAATATCAATAGAGCATGGGGAGATGGATCCGCAAGCGATCAGACTGTACGAAGGTGGTTCCAGAAATTATGTAGTAGAGATGAGAGCCTTGAAGATCAAGAAGGTAGAGGACGGCCGTGTAATCTTGACAATGAACAGTTGCAAGCACTTGTTGAGGAAAATCCACGTCAAAGTGTCAAAGAAATGTCTTAGACACTTGCTGTGACGACTATAACAGTGTCACGTCATTTACAGAGTATTGGAAAGGTGAAAAAAATTTTCATGAATAAATGTATGTTTTTGAAATCGGCCATTATTTTTAACGACCTTATAATACATCCTTTGGTTTCAAAACTACCTGTTCACGAAGTAAAACGATATATTTCAGAATATATCTAACATATGTGAAATTGTCAGCATCTGATCTAAATACACATTGCCCGGAATATGTACGACTTTTTATCGCCTAAATATATTGTTACGTCGTTTCTAATTGTTTTTTACTGGCGAGAGAAACAGTCAATGGTTCGGGGGTAAAACTCCAGACTACATACAACATTATCGCGGGTTCGATTCTTGTCTAGGTTAGCCATGCTGATAAGGGCTAATAACCAGAAACACTTGCGTAAAAATTAAGTAATAAATATTTATATATCAAATAAAAATAAAGACACGTCTTTTAAGAGCGACTTAATCCAATATTCTGCATACTCTTTACCGCTTAGGAAGTAAGAAATACAAAATCAAAGCCGTTTCTATCGCCAGTAAAAATAATAACAAACAACGTATCAGCCGATCAAAAATCGTACATATTCCAGGTAAGGTGTTAATGGTCCGAGGATAAAACGCCAGACAACATTATTGAGGCTTAGATCTATGTCTTGGTTCGCTATGGGGATTACTTTTATGTACGTAATAATAAATTAATATATGCATGCATATATATATATATATATATATATATATATATATATATATATATATATATATATATAGAGAGAGAGAGAGAGAGAGAGAGAGAGAGAGGGAGAGAGATGTGGGAAAATATATGTTTTGGCATATACTTTAATTTTTTTTTAATAAATCAACCTTTTCAAGGTAACTCGATGATTGTTAACATATCAGAACATCTACAAAAACATAACTGCCCTCCCTCTGATTTAAGACAAATTCTTGTTATTAACGCTAAAATAATGCATTCCGAAACCAATTTTAAAAAAATAAAAATACTGGAAGCTATTTACATAAAAACGCACCAACCTACAATTAATAACATCACGTATGAAACCAGTGGCAATGTGTCAAAATGCTTAACGTAATGCAATTTTATTCTGTGATGCCACTCCGTATATATAACATTAAACTATTTTTTATATTTTACCTACGTACGATGTCGTTTCGAGCTTATGACACTCATCAGTGCGGGGAAATAACAATCTCAGACGGTTATAGGGCGCGAACCCGGTTCACAAATACACCTTGAATCTGTATGCGTTCACTTAGTCCCATTAGGCCACCAGAGATTGTCACGTAGTAACGGAGAAATTAAGTGATGTTTACACTGAAAGCGGCGAGTATAAACATTTATACATTCGATAGCACCCAACGACAGAGTCTAAGCATTGCACTGAAGCTTTTATGTGAATGTTTATTTTTAATCTTTTCGACATTGTTCAATTTTAAATTTTACTTGGAAATGGCTTCTAGTAATATTAAATTATTCTTAATATTTTACCTACGTACGACGCCGTTTCGAGCTTATGGCTCTCATAAGCGCAGGGAAATAAAAATCTTAGATAGTCATAGGGAGCGAACCCGGTTCACAAATACACCTTGAATCTGTAGACCATTATTTGATATATATATATTGGATTAATTATTACACATTAGTTTGATCGTTTATCGTTACTTGCCGTTTTATAGAAGCTGCTACTGTAAACGCAGCCCATACAGCTAAAGTTACCAAGTGTGTCGGTTTTTTAGTAGAAGCTATGGCGAATATATTTTCATCAGTTTGAATAAAAACGTCTAATAGTGTAGTTTTTTTTCAACTTTTCGTTACGTATTTTTGCATGCATATCTTTAATTATAGATATGTATGTATATATATATATATATATATATATATATATATATATATATATATATAATCTATATTACCTATATGCGCATGCGTGCTTATGTATTTGTGTGTATGTTTAGCAAATAGTGTATCAAACGAAAGTGTTAAACATTACCAAAAGGAAACGTTGAATGAGTCGTTCATTGTTTTCTTTTTATTTATGTCGCATTTTTTTTTTATTGTATTTGCTCTGTCGACACCAATAAATACATAAGTGTAATTATCCGGGTAAATTTGATTTGTCTGTCGCGAAATAATTATCTCGATACTTTTATTGATGACGCTTGATCTACAAAACTTAATAAACTGCAACAAAAAAAAAAAATATATATATTTTTAGCGTCGATAAAACAGAACCGAGGCACAGGAGGTCACTGTTCCAATCCTAATTAGTTAAGTAGTCGAATAATTATTGCCAAGTCAGGCACCCATAGCATTTACGATGCATCTATCATTTGTCAGTGAAGAATAATATTTTCGTTGGTCTGCCACACCTAAGTTTGAAATATTTTTTTCTTTAGTGTGCGCACTTATGTTTGAAATAGCATTTTCTTTAGTCTGTCAGAAATTAGTCTGAAATAGCGTTGTCTTCGATGAGTCGCAATAGAATTTAAAATAGCACTTTCTTTGGTCTGTCTCGATTTACTTACCTCCCATGAGGGCAGAGTTAGACAAAAGGCCGGTTTTTAATGTTGGTGAACGACACTGATCTCAGACAGAAAAGGTGAAGTGTAGTATCAGAACAGACATTTTGCTGCGAGCCAAAAAGCATAAGAAGTCTGTCATATCTAAGTTTGAAATAGTATTTTCTTTGGTCTGTCACGGTTAAAATTCAAATAGCATTTGCATCGCTAAACGCGCCGACGACGTGTACACATCTTGGAAAAATTGGTTCTCGTCTTTTGGAGGAGGGGAGCTGTGTTCATGCGCGAGTCGATTTCGTTTATTTTGACGATAATATTTCCATAATATAAGTTTACATTTTCAAATATATTTCGTCCAGAACAAAATGCGTTCATTACTGTATTAAAAGCTGGGACTATATAAAATGAAGTGTTTCTGTCGATCTATGCGTTTGGGGAATAAGTAATCTATCTAATAGATAAGGTGGCGGTCTAGAGAATAAATAAAAGAAAATCGGTTAGAGTTAAATTGCAACTTGTGTTCCATGAATTGTACACAATGAATCGTTTGCACTATTTACTGTGATTCGGTTTTAATACACCCATCAAATGATTTGCCATAAAAAGACAATTCAGTTCGTCGGTTATATATTCAGAAAATATTGATGAGATTAAAACAATAGGCATACAGATAAGCTATGGCTCAAGAAGTGTCATGAGATAAATGAATTGACTTACGCCAATCTAGTAAATAATGAAAGATAAAATATATAGTTTCCGTTAAAATGATGACCGGATGGGATAAGAACCGACCTCGGTTGTATGACAATAACGTAGCGTCTACATTAGCGGCAAATCGCAAATACGACCGTGATATCGATATTTAACCCTTTATATGTTTAAAGTCTGTGGCTTTGATTCGATTTGGTGGCGATTTTAAGAAGTTAATATTACTGTTTACATTTTCATATGTTAACTTATTTTCATTTTAAATCTTTATTATTATTATTATTATTATTATTATTATTATTATTATTATTATTATTATTATTATTATTATTATTATTATTTGTACTCACTAGGAGTTCTCACACAGGTCATCAGTGATTGCTCACCGACAACCGGTGGTATTCCCTGGAGTCTGAGTGACAACAAGTCTCCCCAGATTTCCAGTATTCTCCACCTTTTTTCGATAGCCACCGCAAATAAACTTGCAGTATTGCAACAGCCGTTTACCATTGATTTCTCGCTGGCAAGGACCATTGGTCTTCTCTGGGAATTGGGTGGCAATAAGCCTCCCCAAGATCCCAGCAGTCTCGGCACTTCCAGTGGAGGTCTGGTTTGTGCTGTCCCTCCTCGGTCTTCTCATCCTCCTGACCCTATGCAAATATTTTGTGTAGTGTCAGCCTAGGCTGGTACCATTTTTATAGGGTGGAGGTGGGGGCGGGGGAGCTGATAGTGTTTCTTGCTATTTCTGTTCATTGGTTCATTTTTGTGTCGTGTCAGTTGAGGCCGGTGTAATTTATTGGGGGGGGGGCTTATAAAGTGATGTTTCTTGCATTTTCTGTTCTTTTGTTTGTGATGTGTTCTTTCTGTGGTTTTGTTTTCTTACTGTAGTAGATTCCATGTGACCCTTCGTAGTTTATGCGGGTTGGTTTCCGCATTCAATGATTTTTCTTAAGATTGAAGCTGTTTTGATCATTGCCGTCCTTTGTATAGTTCCAATGATCCCTTTGATTCCAATTTTCCCAGTCTTTTTTCCAGTTTTTTTGGTATTGTTCCTAATTATTATTATTATTATTATTATTATTATTATTATTATTATTATTATTATTATTATTATTATTATTATTATTATTATTATTATTATTATTATTATTATTATTATTATTATTATTATTATTATTATTATTATTATTATTATTATTATTATTTACTCACTAGGAGTTATCACACTGGTCATCGTCAGTGATCGCCCACTGCCGACAGCCTGTGGTATTCCCTGGAGTCTGAGTGACAACAAGTCTCCTCAGACTTTCAGTATGCTCCACCTCTTTTCGTTCATCACCGCTGATGACCTTGCGGTAATCGCAACAGCCACCTACCAACGATTTCCCGCTGATAAGGGCCATTGGTCCCCTCTGGGTCCCGAGTGGCAACAAGCTTTCCCAAGGTTCCAGAGCTGTCCGCGCTCTTCCAGTGGAGGTCTGGTTTGCGCTTTCCCTCCTCGACCCTATGTCCATAATTTTCGTGGCGTCAGCCTATGCTTGCGCCTCTTTCGTGCGGTTGTATTTTCCCCGGTTCTGTTGTCTTGTGCTTCCATGTGTTTGTTCTCCATTCGTTGCTTATGTGGGTTGGTTTCCGTATTCGAGGACATTTCTCAGGATTGTAGCTGTTTTGATCATTACTGTCATTATTATTATCATTATTATTATTATTATTATTATTATTATTATTATTATTATTATTATTATTATTATTATTATTATTATTATTATTATTTCTAAGTTTGTAGTTCGGGTATTTACTTTATATATATTCACTTTTATATACGTGACGGTTTACGGAAAATACGAATCGTTGTATCCTTCCCCTTCCCACCCTTTCTTTAATTACTGTGTCGTTGATGTTGCATAATACTGAAGTTTTGGTGTTTTGTTTGACTTATAATTATGTTGGTCTGAAATCTCTGCTGAGTAAAGACAATTTGGTATAAATAAAAACCCTTTCGTCTCAGAAACAATCGCACTCTACACTGTTGTTGATGTTTACTATTTTGTAACCAGTTCTGGAAAAATACACACCAAAAATATTTCTGATTTTGTATACGTGTTTCAGAAATTTAAACGTATTACAACTTTCACAACAGGGCAGAGATTAAATAATATTTTAATTTCTTCATCACAGATAAACAATTCTTTATCAAATCATATACATACATGTAATATCTTATTTATGAATAAATAATTCGTGTTATTTAATCTCACATGATATAGCTATAGTTATAGTCATAGAACAAAGCTCTTCTCCTCATTAATTCCCACAACAGAAGTGTTTTAGCACAATTTTATGGACCCTTACGAAGATTTAAAATCTAGATAATGATACTGAACCTTATGTCTATAATCATAGAAACCGTAACTGAATTTTGATCAAAATCTATTACCTTTTTCTAGACATATTGCACAACCATGGTTAATATTTTATTCCAACCTACCATTTAGTACATTGCAAAAGGGCAATATATGGATGTCTGCTTTTCCAAAGATTATTTATGAAAGTTATGCAGAATCCCCAACAGAACTCGAACCCGGTACATGTACACACACATACATATATATATATATATATATATATATATATATATATATATATATTAATTGATCATGTTCAAATATGTTAATAAAGTTAATATAAAACCATTTTTTCAAGAATGCCAAATACAAAGTAGAGTATTTATAAAATTACGTAAACAATATTATAGTCTTACGTCAATCAACCAACGTTTTGATGCGTATTACCGCATTTTATCAAAGGCAACACAAAAATGAATTATAAAATCAAAAGTAAGAAATTCGGTGCTCTCCAGAGCGAGGCCCCGAATTTCTTACTTTTGATTGTGAATTCATTTTAGTTCTGCCCTGTATAAGATGCGGTAATACGCATCGAAACGTTAGTTGATTGACGAAAGGCTATAATATTGTTTATCTAATTTATATATATATATATATATATATATATATATATATATATATGCAAACATTGTAAAATATTAAAGAATTCGTCTGTTTCATTATTATAACTTTTTTTATTTTTTCAATTTTTCTGATGGTCTTTTTAGTATTAAAATTAAAAAAAAAATCATAAATGTTCAATAGGTTTTACAGGTTTCACGAATGTTTTCGATTCTTTGTCGAATCATCCTCAGGTGTCAAAAGCAAATGAACAAAAAACCTGGAGAAAGAAAAGAATTTTAAATAGACGGCGGAGAAACGCCCATAGAACGTTTTTCGCATTGTTCCAGGAAGTCGTTGCAGATTTAAATTCAGCAGCGCTGGATGACATCATAGAACGAAATCGCATTACGTTTAGAATTTTAAAATGTTACCACTGGTTTCCGTACCTTCAAAAACAGACTGCCTTCCACAATCACATACAGTTTTTTTTATGAATAATGCGCCAGCCAAATGAAAATATGTGAAAAATAAAAATATTATATTTTAAAAACAGTAAAATAAAACAAAATTCCGCTCGATGGTTAAACTTTTTGTAAGCGCTGAAAATACTTTCTCAAAAAATTGATATTTTGTATATTTTGTTTATCACCAAAAAATATAACTGATCGAGGAAGGCATCAATAATTGCTTGATAATAAACACATTTTTATGAATTTATGCAAAATTATTCCCTACATTTACTAGGTTTATATTACACACATATATATATATATATATATATATATATATATATATATATATTAGGTTAATGGGAGAGAAACCGGGAAGACAGACATAAACAGAGGCTGACAAGAGTTCCGATAAAGAGGCCTCAACCCCTTTGTTAAAATGTTAAACCGACAGTATTGATGTTGTTCTGATCTTCTGTAATACAAACATTAATATATATATATATATATATATATATATATATATATATATATATATATATATTTGTTATTGTTTATTATCTATGTACGTATACGTTTTGTCCCTTTTCAATCGAGACTCATCAGCATAGAGATATGACTATTCACTACCGGTCGTACGATTCGAAACCCTGGATTACGAGTATTTTTCAACTTAAATCCAACGTCGCTAACTGCGCGGCCAATACTTGAATAGCCGATAAACAATGATAATTTAACACATTTAAAAGCGGATTGATATCCATGCATTCTACTTCTATTAAAGAAGGAATGATGCATTATAAAGCAAGTGACGTCATGCTGTGTTTGTACTACCATTAGAGTGCTCTACTTATTTTATGAGGAGCGACAATATAAAATATTTGTTATTGTTTATTATCTATGTACGTATACGTTTCGTCCCTTTTCAATCGAGACTCATCAGCATAGAGATATGACCGGCCGTACAAGAGAGAGAGAGAGAGAGAGAGAGAGAGAGAGAGAGAGAGAGAGAGAGAGAGAGAGAGAGAGAATCGAATTAAATAATGAAATCGTTCCATTTGTAGCTGAAAGTTTCAATAGAGTCTGCATATATAAAAATAAATTTAACATTTCGGCTGAAGAACATCTTCATCATCATCTTGATTATCCAAGAAATTTCAGTATTGTATATAACCGTCATAAGTGATATAGTGACACCAATCCAATAGGCATACTCACCGACTATGTCGTACTTTTATTGTAAGAATGGTTAGAAAGTTTTCTCAAAGTTTATTGGACGGAAGTCAGACAAAGAGGAAATATGGTTTCCGTTTCTTAAAGACTAAATAAACGACGATAGAACAAAAGGAAAAGTGACAATGGCTGATTGATGAAATCTTAATAAGTAATAGACATGATCAATCGGGAAAGATACACTTTCAAAGAGAGATTCATCCAATGATGAAAGTAAAAAGTATACACACATACATACATATACAGATACCCGCATATAAATGTGTGTGTGTATATATGTATATAATGATCAGAGGGATACTATTTCGTTGTATCATAGCTCTGTAGTTGACAAGCGTGTAGTTCAGGCTGAAAAACACGATGGTTTAAAAACGGGCAGGCGTCTTAACGATTACGCTATCATAAAAAATCTTATTACAGCGAGTTACATCTGAAATGCTTATATTAAACATTTTCATAAACCGATAGTGCTCTATTCTAGAAATCTAGTAAAAGGAATACATATATGGGCAGTTTCACTAATAAGATATTCTCGTTCATTTATAAGCTGGACAAAAGAAAAAAGTAGGCGTCTTGACCAGAAGACGTGGAAACTAATGATTATGTACAATGCACTTCACCCAAAAGATGATACGGACGGACCCTATGTGAAAAGGAAAGAAGGTGGAGGAGGACTGGTAAGTATAGAAGACTGTGTAGAAGACATCCAAAAGATTTGGACGAATAAATTACCCAGAACACAGAAAATGTGATAAACACAGCAACAAACACTATCCAAATGATCAATACAAGGAGCAGCGAAACAATAAACAAAAAGACGAGAAAAGAAACGGAATTGCTATTGACAGCTGCACAGAACAATGCGATTAGAACTAACTACATAAAAGCTTACATAGATTAAACCCAACAAATACAGTAAATGTAAACTCTGTGGAGCAAGCGACGAAACAATAAATCACATAAATTAGTAATTGCATTAGTATTATTATCAACATTTACTACCTTCGCCGACACACCTGCATCGCAATGATGGTAACTTTAATACAGCAATTTTAGTGCGTAAATGGGGTTATTACTTTTAATATTGGCTATACTCGTAGCGATAGGACTAATAATAATAAGCCGACTATAGAACTCACGGGAAAATTCAGGATAATTCTGTCATTTTTTTTGAACTTATAATTGACCAAAACACAGAGAAATATGAACGTTTCTCAATGATAAATATGCTACTACAAGCTTTCATGATGTTTGCTTGCTTGTCAGGATGCACATTTTTCAGCTGTACATGAATGTTTTGGGAAAAAGGGCGAACACTGCCAATAAATTGTGAATGATGAGAGAAGTTATGAGAGGAATGCGATGATGTAAATTATAAAAGAGAGAGAGAGTAAAAAGAGTTGGTGGGAAGAGAGAAGGGGTCTATTATGAAGTCACAATATATTCTGATTTCGTAAATTCTTTGACTTTGCAAAAAATTAAAAGGGAGCTATACGGAGGAGAGAGAGTGGGGAGATAAAATAATATGTGATAGAAGGGGGAAGGAGGTAGAGATGAGAAGATAGAGAAAATGTCTATTATAACATCACAATGTATTCGGACTTTGCCAAATCTTTTGACTTTGGAATCCTTGTGAAAACACGATTATCAATCAATGGTATTTAAATATTTAATAATATATATAATACATACTGACAAAAAGTAATATGTTTTTTTCAACAAAAAAATATAATACTATTACGAAACAATGGTTTAAAAAATATGTCTAAATACCCTTTCTTATTCAACCCGGCGTCACCTTGCTTGCAGACATAACGTGATTTTCTGACCAAAAAGTCCATTTCCATCGGACGATGAAAAAAAAAAGAAGAAAAGAAAAACACTCTTTGAAAAAGAGAAGTATATTCTCGAAAGCTAAGAGTAAAATAAATTGTATTTATTTTACACCACCATTGTTATGGTTTTTTCAACAAAAAAATACTATTACGAAACAATGGTTTAAAAAATATGTCTAAATACCCTTTCTTAATATATAATAATATAAATTGCTGTTGTGAGTAGAATCTATATGTTCATTGTATACCAGTTTTCGTATGCGTTCTCGACAGAAGCATCTCAAGATTATGATAAATATTCAGTAGAGTCTTGTTTAGCGGTCGTAGCAATATTTTGCGGGCCGCATGCAACCTGCGAGTTATAGTGTACACTCTCTCCTATGCTTTAAAAGGATAGAAGAATGGATCAAAATGGGCTTGAAGCATTTTTTAAAAAATTGGTTCGGTGCTTGCATGAGCGAAGATTTCCAGTTGGCCATCCCTGATAAAAGAGTTGTCTGGTGATTAGGTGATAATCAGTGCGAACGGATATGAAAATACATCATTTAAGACAGCTGGCACTCCCCACACGCACTCGTTACACACACGCATACACACAAAATCATGCCCGGGCACTAAATGAGGGAGTAAATACCACTACAACTATTACTAATTAAAAATTAGATCGCTCACTTGTAAAAACCGGTGGTGTTCCATGGAATCTGAGTGACAGCAAGTCTTACCACATTTAAAGTACTCTCTGTTTCTATCGATCATTATTGCTTGTCAGTTTCCGTGTTTACACCAGTCAGTTACTATTGAGTGACCGCTGATTATGGTCGTTGGATTTTCTGGAATTTTAGTAACAAAAAGCCTCGTCAGGATTTAAGTACTCTTCGTACGTTTCCAATCACGTATGATGCTTTCCGTTTCTCGATCTTTACATCTTCGTACGAGTCTCAGAGCTGATTATCGTGGTGCCATTGCATTTAGGGATGTGTGTGCAAATTATATTATTTTAAAATGTGGAATGCATCAGACATTTGCGTAGCATCGTTGCTAATGATCTCTGTATAGTTTTAATATATGTACTTCTGAAACTAGTACGATTATTAACTTAATAGGATTTCTCACATGAGCCATTTGATATAAGAGGCTAAAAACGAAGACAAAGATGATTAACGCAAAGACAGGAGATGCCGATTGACTTTAGTTATTAAAAGACCAATGCTATAGGTTGGAGGAAAACAGTCAACAGGAACAAAGTTGTACAAGGCTGCAGCTATTAGAAAACAATCTACTGAAATAGAAAGGTGTATTATAACGGGTACCTGAACAGTGAATTGATAAAGACCACGAGACCAATGGGTCAAACGAGCTGAACAAAAGGAAGCAGATAATAAATCAGATATTTCGGAAGAACACATTCTATAATAATCCTTATAGAAGAGACTGAGGCTAGCAACATCACGTCTGTTAGAGAGAAGAGCTAGGGAAGAAGAAATTGTGGGGACAACTTGGTTAGAGATACGTTTCTGAACCTTATCAAAAATCCTCACCAGCCCAAATATGTAAACAGTACCCCATACAATGGTCTGATTGTAGATTTATAGAGATATAGAATAGTCTCAAGTTTGAGAAAGTGTTTGGAACGATAGAGATGACCGACCTTACGAGAAGCAGAAAGAGCAATGGATCTAATCTATGAACTCCAAGAAAGATTTGATTAGTCGATTTTTTCTCAAGAACATAGCCATTCATGAGAATCTCAGGAAATAAAGGATCGCGCCTACAATTGAAACACACAAGCTCAGTTTTATCAAGATTAAACAAAAGAAGCTATTTCTTACCTCAATCCACAAACGAACGCAAGTGAACTTTAAGATCAGCTGCATATTCCAAGATAAGTAGAGAAGACACAATAATATCATGGATCTGTGATAGCGCTAACATCGATAAAAATGGAAACGCAACGTTTTATTTTATTCGATTACATTTGAGTACAACCTTTGACTACACCGTAAAAATTGAATATAATAAAATGTACAAAGTAATAATAAAAAGAAAATATGGTGTTATAAGCAAAAAGACATATAATTATTTATTCAATCTCTGGCAACGTCAGATCGTTTGTTAGTAATATATATATATATATATATATATATATGTGTGTGTGTGTGTGTGTATTGTGTGTGTATGTAGGAAGCATTTTTTCATTTCAAGCCAACATTATTAAAAATAACAGAACTCTTCTGTCTGGTTATACCTTTTTATCTTTTCAATTTTTCTAATGATTTTTTTCGTGTTAAAATCAAACCCATTGATGAAAGATCCAGATGTGTTACAAACGTATTTCGATTCTTTCTCGAATCATTTTCAGGTGTTGATGCCAGTAATCGACTAAAACGCTGGTGAAAAGAATGGACTTTTTAAAATACATCGGAAAGACGTGCACGTAAATGAACGCCTATATTGTTAAAAGAAGACAGATGAATAATAAAAAAAAAATATTTATGTATTTATTTCGTTTTAGTTTTTAATTTTTTAAAAGCAATTGCTGGTTTATTTGGTACATTCGAATAATTATGGAGAAGGAAACATGGGGAGATAAGCAATAATTAATTGAATAAAATGTCTCCTTTTTTGAATTTGAATCAAGCGACGCCGGGGTGGCGTCACTGGGCTACATTAAACTACGCTAAGTATTTTAAAATGATCTTACTCGTCTCATATGCAATATTATAAATTTTAGATTGTGTTTTTTATGTATATGGCTTCAAGTAGTTTTAATTTTTTCAAATTTGTCTCAGAATGTATTATTGGTGTTGTTGTTTACTAAAGTTTGTCTTAATTCCTTCTCCATAATTATCTGGCTATACCTAATAAACCAGTCATTTCTTATATATATATATATATATATATATATATATATATATATATATATATAGGGTGGGCCAAAATAAGGGTCCTATCTTTAAATTTGAATAACTTGAATTTGAATAACTTCCACAAAATAAAAGTTAAACTCACCAAACTTTATGTGTGTGTAGACTGACCCTTCCGAGATTTTTTGAAATAAACAAAACAAATTTTAGCCGAAAAACACTTCTTAAAACTTACAAAAACTAAAGTATTGTTTTTTACACTGTTTTGAGTTTTTTAAGCGAAAATAATGTTTTCTAAATGAGGGTACGTTCCTTAGGGCTAATACGGCTCATGCTTGCTTCGGAAGGGGTCCTTTACTTATTCTAAAAAAAATAAAAAAATCAATAAATAAAAAAGTTATGAATTTTTAAAAATAGGACCCTTATTTTTGCCCACCCTGTATATATATATATATATATATATATATATATATATATATATATATATATATATAGAGAGAGAGAGAGAGAGAGCGATATATGAATACATGAAAGATAAAATGATCCGACGATATGAAATCAAAATGGAATAAGTGGAAGACCTAAAAAGCTCAACGTTTCGCCCAAATGTTATATGGGCGTTGTCAAGAGCGAACGAAAAAAAAAAATTGCAAAAAATGACAAAAGACGAGAAAGTCTATGAATTATGAGAAATATATATAGTGGTAGGGTTCATGTAGAGAGGGAAGATATGTAAATATGTACAGAGTCAAAGATAAATACATAGCAAAATAAAGATTAGTAACGGGAAAGAAAAGAAAAGAATAAAGAGTAGAAATGGGGTCCAAAAGGAAGACTAATTCAAAACTCAGGGAATCAACCGGTGTCTAGATA
The DNA here is from genome assembly GCA_963556195.1 of Sepiola atlantica. NCBI lineage: Eukaryota > Metazoa > Mollusca > Cephalopoda > Sepiida > Sepiolidae > Sepiola > Sepiola atlantica. Next base: position 27,045,231 of record OY744537.1, read on the forward strand.
TATCTTGTCTTCATGAATAATTGCTTTTGATATATATATATATATATATATATATATATATAAGTTATGAGGTTGAAAAAGACTAGATATACATTCAGATTGTACACATTATAAGTTATTTCGACCTTAACTAGGTCTCCTCGGATGTGTTTCCAACCACAATTCAAACCTAAATGGACGAATTTTAACACCTTTATATATCTGACAATAATTTTTAAATAAAGTTAAAAAAAAAAAAAATAAAAAATAGAAAAATAAAAAGAATTTCAACGATATTCTATTTCCTGGTTGCTCTCTATAATATAAAAGGGATGGGAAGGGGTGATTATATTAATTAACAAATTAGGGTAGTGGCATTAACGGAGTATAAATATATGTAAAATCAAAGTACAAAAATAAATTAGGTTTCTTATCTTTACAAGAAGTCAATCCTCGATTTAAAAGGTGGATTATAACTGATCATGATTAAAACCTATATATATACTGATAGTCGATTAGTATCGGCTTTCACACTTATATACAATACTCAATGATTTCCCAGGCAGAAAGTTATATCGATTGAGTAATATACATTGCTTTAATCTGTCATGGTCATAGATTTTAGGCTTTTAACAATTTATCAGATCACTCTAACACATATTTGATGCTTCGTTCATATCCAGTTCTACATAAGCATTCGACACGAAATTGCTGCGGATTATTTGAATAACTCGATTTCAATACATATAAACATGGTAGAGGAGCATCAAAGGGAGATAAAGAAAGACAGGCAAAGACAGATAGACCAATTTAAAAAATATTTTTCAGTTAATTTAAAAAAAAAATCTTTACGTTTGATATTTTATATTCTTGCTTTAATTTAATACTATTTTCAGGTGTGTAGTCTTAATAATACGTAGTAAGAGTTCTATTTTGTTCGTGGGCAGATACATCTATCTATTTTGGGGTTGATTATTTCCCTTGCATTAATCAAATTATATGTTTAGAAATTAAAGCGGGAGTAATAATATATAATTTAATCTAATCGTGGCTCAGATGTCAAAGAATATGATTATTTTAATGTATACATGTAGTTTGGATTTTTGTTCTGCGTTTATTATATGGCACCCCCCCCCACATATATATATATATATATATATATATATATATATATATATTAAAATATAGATATTTAGAAAGCACATAAACGATGTGTTTTTCTTTAAATTATTATTTTATTACCTTAAAGGCATGAATGAGCTTTCGACTTGCATAATTTCTTGTCAAGTTTAGACATTCTCTTCTATTTTGATTATCATATTTCTTGTCGAAGATATAAAAATCGTTCGTTGATAGTAGTTCGTTGAGATGTTTATAACGGTTGGTTTGCATGGCCATGTGCCTCACGTGGCTAGGTGTGTCATAACACGCCTAGCCACGTGAGGCTAATAACATAGAATATTTTCCATTTAGAAACATCGTTTCATATCAGAATTACAATAGAGAAGCGTAGAAAGCCAAGTAACGATGAAAAGAAAAGAATGTCTAAACTTCAAAAGGACTTATGCATATATGAATACATATATATATATATATATATATATGCATTGTGTGCTAGTTTAAATATGTATGTTTGCGATTCTCTTTGTTTATATGTATACGTATGAATGTAGGTATACATACGCGTCGTCTGAAAGATTTGAAATAGAAACAGGTTGATCATTAGATTGATAGGTAAATCAATTTTAATATAACTAAGTGGTGACATTGGGGAAAAGATGTGCGACTGTATCGATATAAACAATGAAAGGGAGGCGGCGAAGTTATTTCAAGTCGAAGCAGAAAAGTCTGTATACATCGCCACATATAGAGAGTTGATCAATAATGGACGACTACATTGATTGACATACATAAGAAAAAAGAAATTCGGTATTGGAATTCAAAAAGATTGATGTCTAAATACATCGTTGAACAGAACGGTATGAAGGGGGCAGAGCTTGAATACACATGAATGAATGTAATGGAGGTATAAATATACATAGAGAGGCAGATAGAAATGGTGATAGATATAGAGAGACTATACCTTGTGCAAATGAATGACTGCAAACAGAAGAGAGGGATATGTGATAACAAGACACGTACGAGTAAAGAATCAAAAGGATGAAATAGTACTCAATAGAATGATAGCGACCGGAACATTGCCGCAAATAAATAATGTCAAGAGAAAAAGAGCGAAAAGAAGAGTGAGCAACAGAGAGAAAAGGGCGCAAAGGGTGAGGGAGCGTAGGCGAGAACGCCCGAAAGAGACAGTGTGGGAGTTAAATGGTAAAAGACGATAGAAAGGCGAGAGTATAAGAGAGAGAGAGAGAGAGAGAGAGAGAGAGAGAAGGAAAGAGAAAGATAAGGAAAAAGAGAGAGCGAGCGAAAAGGAGATAGAGCGTGAAAGGAAAAAAAGAGTGTGAAAGGAAAAGAAGGGGGAAATGGTGGGAGAGTACGAAAGGGAGATAGAGAAAGACAGACAGACAGACAGACAGACAGACAGACAGACAGACAGAAAAGAAGGGCGTACAATTAAAAACTAAAACAGACCTTGCACACATATTTATGAATGCAAGAGCGGGAGATAAAAATACAAAGAAAATGAGAGAAAGTAAGAGTGAAGAAGAAAAAGCGAAACGGAAGGAGGAGATAAAGAAGGAGCATATTAATAAAATACATTGGCAGAAGAAGCGGGACAAAGAGCATGCTAGATACTCTGATCGATAAGTAGATGTGTAGATCAATAGAGCTATTTACTTTAAGAATCGGGAGTCGTCCAGATGGACTTCTCATTAGACAAGCCTGAGAGAAGGCGAGACAGAAGGGGAGATAACTTGGCAGAAGATCAGCCACTGTAAGATTTGTGTGTAGAGAGATATTCGACGAGACTTGTATATCTAAGAGTATAAAGACATACGAAAGTTTGACTATATTACTGAGATGACGTATTCTTACTCATATAATTTATCTGTTTCGAACTGTTTTCATAATCTTGTTTTCTATTATTTACACAACGGTTCGGCTTATTTTATAGTCGGAAATCTCCTGAGAATTTCACACTGAATTCTACCTTAAGGTTTGTTAGTTCAATCCACAGTAAAAGAATTTAAGAATAACTTATCTTAAAAAAATAAAATATCTTAGAAAATAAATATCTTAGAAAAATATCTTAGAAAAATAAATATCTTAGAAAAATAAAAGGGGTTGAAGCAAAGCAGTCTGCTCCGATGGATTAAGTAAAGGTTCGGTTAGAAATTTTCAGAGAATTATCTACTACGACAAAAAAAGCACTTAAAAATACTGGAGCAGAACCAAAATGCTGGAAGCGCTGTGAAAATGGCATCAGATAAAGATAAATAGTCTGAAACATGTAAAAAAGCGGAAATGTATGTTCAAGAAAACTTGTTTATTAAGGATTACTCACAGACTATTCAGGTTAAAAGAAAGGGGAGGGAAGTTTCTTTATAAATGTAGTATAAAATCTCCATACTTGATTCGTCAGGTGAAAAAACGCTTTTTCTGAATTTAGAGCAGCGGGATGCTTTTTGAGGTTGACCAAGATAAACATAACCTATAGAATCGTTAATGAAATTAACAATTCTTTTCTGCAATCCAATAATATTTTGCATCGGTAAACTAAGGTCTATACCTTATTTCCAACCAAGTTTCAGTCATAAATGTCCAACTGTCTTTGTGATATCCCCGTTCAATGATATTCGGGTACATCGTCTAATCAGTCGGATGTGTGATCTTAAATGGGCTTCAAAATCACCTTATCTCACTCCCCCTCCCGATTTTTATGTGTGCATCTATATAACAGATAATGTCTTTCACGACAATCCTCAGACGATTGAAGAAGATCACCACACCCAAAATAGTGACAAAGTAAAAGTGTGTACGAGTTAGTGACATTTTTTCACGTCATATCCATGTGTGTTTATCATTGAACGGCGATGAAATAAAGACTGTGGAATATTCATGTCTAAAACTTGGTAGACAAGTCAAACATAGACTAAAGTGTATGCACCAAATATGGTTGGATTGTTTAAAGGATTGAGAATTTTTTACCAATTCTATAGGTTATAGTTTGGAGTCACCCAATAGTGAGATTTTTTAAGAGAAAAGTAGAACAAGTTTCTACAACATATCGACATTAAACTAACACAGAATTCTCCCTAAACATTTTATAAGGAGGTTTATAAAAATGTGGTTCTCAATCGGTAATGATCAGAATTTCTTTTCATAAAATTGAAATAAATATCATTGCAGATGAAGGTTGACGGATACAAAGAAGCTTATTCAAGAGGAATGTGGGGGTAAACTATGATATTAGTATTGTGTGAGCGTGAAGATCGTATGTTTCATTAAATAAAATCAAAGAATGACGTTGAAAACATGTATTTTTACAAATGAAAGTCAGTGAAAAATTATTAAGTTTTCTTTTAAATATCTCTTATGTCTGCCAAAATGTTTCATCAACTTTTGTTATTTATTGGGCGGGTTTATCTCCCTTTTTCCATCAGTATTTTATATTTACTATTAGGCATATACATTGCTTAAATGAAATTTATATATGTATATATATATATATATATATATATATATATATATATATGTATGTATATATATATATATATATATATATATATATGTA
>OY744537.1:27052402-27054902 GCA_963556195.1 Sepiola atlantica
TTTTAAATCAGAGTTAGGAATTTTTTGCCCAGTTTAGTTTTTAGCATCTGGTTATAGGGCGGGGTATAGTAGATTATATTTCTGTTTCTTTTCTTTTTATTTTTAATTTTGTTGTAATTATTAGTGTCCTGTTTTTTATATTTAATTTCAGTATTATGGTAACCACTATTTTTTAGAACTGTATTGTAAATGTTGATTGATTTATTAAAAACGGTTTCGTTGCTAGAATTGTTGATAAGCCTACGTTCGACAGAATGTGGGATATGTTTTATGATTGATAGGGGGTGATTAGACTTTAGATTTACGTATATTGGATTGGCATTATCTTTTAGGTATGGTTCGTAAGTATTTTTTATTTAAGTTTAACGTGACGTCTAGAAAGTTCGTTGTTTTTATGTTAGCCAGTAATTCTACTTTTAGGCCTAGATTTTTATTTCCATGTGTATAATTTTCTTGAAGTTTTCTCCCTTGACTTTGTTGGGATCTCTTATTATCGCTAATCAATCATCTCTATACAGGCCGATATCTGTATTATCAAATATATTTCTTTGTGTGTATAAAATGAATAACCCCACAAGATCTGATGCCCGCAGAGTCAAGGGCACCTATGGCCAAATCAAAGGAGTTTGTCATATTCGTTTTAATCCATTGGTCCTAGTTATTGATTTAAACTGATCTCCTACATTTTTAATGATGTGAATTTCATCCTTGGATATATCGGCAAACAAAACACTAATAATAACCACCCGAATAGAAATGAAAACTTTAGCAATGAAGAGAAAAATGTAACTGCATAAATCGTAAACTTTGTCCACTACAAAATAAATGCCTAACCAAAAGTATTGTATACCAAGCCACAATATTTGCCATGGAAATACCAAAATAACAAGAAATACTACGTAGGTATGACCTCCCTAGATTTTAAAACCAGATATTATGACAACAAAAGCACATTTAAAAACAGAGAACGTCGAATTAAAACAACACTAGCAAACCACTATTGGGAGTTCAAAGAAAATGGGCGTTCACCAATAATTGAATGGAAAATAGAAAGACAGGCCAGTACATGTAGAAATTTAGACGACCCGTGTAGATTATGCCTGAATGAAAAATTTGTAATCCTAAATTTTAAGGATCCCAGAAATCTATTAAACGGTAGAAGTGAGATAGCAAACAGCTGCTTACACAGAAATAAATTTACCTTAGGATAACGATAAATAAATAAATAAATAAATAAACAAATAAATAAAAAACAAATAAAAATACAAAACTAAACAAAAACTTGATTAAAAACTAAAAACCTAAAATAGAAATACAAGGAACCACGTGTGTAAATAAATTCACCCATTTTATGTACACAATAAAGGTAACAGGACATAGGCAAATCTATTGATAACAGAACAATAGAACAGGATATAGGAAGTAACACAAACAAAGCCTTTGTTCGCGAGAAGCCCAACGATTGGCTGAGAGAACAACACAGAATCTGATTGGGTAACTAGTAAGCCGTGTATATAAAAACACTCGGCAAAAATAACTCCATGATTTTAGCCTGAAGATTCCCCGGGGATGAAACGCTGGAGCCTCTGTGTAGCTTAATTGCCATGAATATATTTTCATAGCGTACTACCTAGCTCTACTCACGTATCGAGCACTGTTGAAGTAAATACTGAAAATTGATACATAAAAAAGTATATCTCCTTATAAAATTTTTTGTAGATCAGTGAAATACTAACATATATATATATATATATATATATATATATATATTTATTTATTTTATACGTACATTAAAGTACTTTTATGTACTTATAAAATAAATAAATAAATATATATACATATATTAACGAAAACTACGTCATATAAAGTAAAGAGCGACTAGTAATCCAATTTCTCCATCTTAATCACTTAGGAAGTGAAAGTATCGAAGTAGTAGTGAGCAAAACAACAACGAACGCTGCAATCACCAATAAAAATAATTACATATATATATATATATATATATATATATAGGGTGATTCATAAGTCACTTCACTTAGCTATTTGAAATGATTACCATATGAAGCACACACCTACTATGAACTTTTGATGATTGTTATCTTACTCTCTAATTACTGGTATTTGTTATTTTAAATTTGTTCGTTTATATATTTGTTTATATATATATATTTATTTCATAATCAATCAAATATGCTACAAAGAGTCGTAAATTCCTTGCAATAAAGAATAGAGCTATGCATGCAGAACGAAGGTGGAAATTTTGAAAATTTGCTGTAATTTTAAACTCCTATAAATGAATTTGTTGAATAAACTTTCTGTTTTGTATTACCGTATTTTTTGTATATTGGGTGTTCGAGATTAAATCTGACATTGTTTGGAAAGGTAAGCAAAAAAAAACAAAAACTTTATATCTTGTCCAATAATTGATATATTCTCAAAATGAAAAAAGTTCATATCTTTAGGGTTTTTCTCGATTACGTCCTACCCGAAGAAGTTGACC
>OY744537.1:27057402-27087402 GCA_963556195.1 Sepiola atlantica
AAGCCGAAACAAAAGAGAACAGTGCGTGCACAAAAAAGGAACTTGATATACTTTTAGGAAGGGACTTTAAAACAATAAGCAATGCCACTTATATAAACGTGTTAAAAGACTAAAAATAAATCAGTTTATTATTATTAGTAGTAGTATACATGTAGATATACATAATGGAAATTGAAAACGAAAAACACAAAAAAATATTATTTATGTATTAATCAACGTTTCGTCTTCATTGTTAAACTTCTTCAGGATGATTTTTCTGAAGAAAACATCACACAAATACACAATGTTTCGGCAGCTGGCTCAGAACCAGCGGCCGTTTTGAGCGAAAATCAATATATGAAATACAAACAAATTCTTTAAAAACACTGCAATACCCACACATTTCTTTACTAAATGCAACGAAAAAAGCCCTACAAATATACTCGAAAAACAATAAACAAAAATCTGAAACAACGAACACTTCTCTCATTAATAGACATCTTCTTTTATCCACCCATTCTAATAACACAATAATTTGCGTTACGCTTAATAAACTAAGAATTCCGACAACACCAACCATATCGTTAAGTATACAACAAACATAAATGCTGCAAGACAATTCCGAAAAAAGCCACATCTAATGCTGCTATATACACTTTCTTATGTAATAATTGTCATCAAATATACGTAGGGATGACTCAGGGCGAACTGAATAAAAGGCTTGGTGAACACAAAAGAGCCCTAAAGAACAAAAACTCCCTTAACGCTCTTTTCTTCCACGTAGTACAACACGAGCATTCGTTTAAATTTGAACAGGCTAAAATTATCAAATTCATTTAAAATAAATCTCGACGAAGACTTCTCGAATCAGCACTTATTATAAACTTAAACACCATCAAACAACGTCACGGTTTCTATAATTTATTTCATTTAATCAACAAACTCAATTATAATAATACGGGTAATTTATATTGTAGAACCATATTGCCCCACACGACGACTATCGACCCCAACATTGTATTTCCGTTGCCTTTTTCTTTGTCTTCATCGTCTTAGCCGTGTCGTCTATCCACCGATGAATCGTCGAGAGCACAACAATAGTCGACAAATTGAAATAAAAGAAACACAACTCCCGATAAATAACACGAACACATATACGTTGTGTATAACTTAGTTTGGACTATGAGTGTGTGTGACACCGTCGCGGACTGTCGAAGCCCCTATTGTCGTTGCTCAAGTCGTCAGCTCATCTTATCGTTTTCCCGGTCCGATCCGCTCTCTCGGGAGGTTCGATCCTAACTGCCCGGCTTCTCCTCCAAACCCAAACTCGTCAACTTTTTGCTATAAACCTTACTGTCGTCAAACTTACTTACCCCACTGTCGTCAAACTGTCGTAAAACGCTGTCACTCTTAAATGTCGTGTCCGGTATTCATTTCTTAGTCACCTGCCCTGAACAATGGAAATTGACCACTGCCGCATTTACTTTTGTCTTTGTCGATGAGTCACGTTCTATTCTCGCGACCTCCATTGTATCACAATATGCATTTATGTTTTCATAAAAATATTTCGTATTTGTCAAATGTGAAGAAATGCATTATTTTTAGCCGGGAAATGTGTTTAGCATTAACAGTTTTTTTTGTAAAATATAATTTTTATATCTAATTTAAGGCTTTAACTGCTTAAAGCATGGGTAAGTTTTTGCATTTATCTCCCTTGGGTAAAGACGATCGAACTGCAGGTGTGTGAAATTGTATTATTCTATTTAAGGAGTTATTTTTAGAATGTTTGTGTTATTTTATTGATATGTGAAATATAATCATGGTAGTGTGACCAAATGTGTTGGCTACGTATGATGGCATCCTATATATTAAGTTATTTATATTGTTCTAAAAAATAGTTTAAGAATTTGTGATTGTCTTTCGGTTATACACACATACATATATAAGTATGTAACATACGCGTGTGTTATCCTCCAACGACTCATCAGTGTGGCTAGATCTAACGGATTTGCATATAAAATAATCAAATAAAATGACATCTATACACTCCTTCTACAACTACTCGTCGAGTTTGGATAAATTTTGTTTAGTATATGCTTACTGTATGGTGTATAAACCAAATGGAATTACGTCGCCTATTTTCTTCTTATTACTACTATCATTTACGTATATGTAAATTGTTAGTCAAGTTTATGTTTATTTCTGATTTAGTGTTACCCTTACAAATATATAACATTTTAATGAAGTATATAGGAAATAAGAATTAAATTTTACTATTGCATACTTTTAAAGTGAAGTAACCCCTAAGAAAAATTTAATGGTTCTCCCTACTCTCGGTTTTAATTACATTTTAACTTAATAACATCACATGTTTTCCGTACTTAAAATTTTGTTATCTCTTTTTCTTTCTTTCTTTCTGACTTTCTTTTCGATTTCTACATTTAGTTGCTATGTTTAGATATTTTCTGATTTGATCTTTCGATGGTTTTATTTCATAATTCTCTTTACTCGCTTGACGACCTGATATTTAAGTAAAATATACGTATCAGCTCTTAGCGGCGTTGTTATTAAATATGACGTCCAATAAGTAAACATGTTCTTCTTTTGAAACTAAATTTATTAATCGTTTAACAATATGAGTGATGTTTTTGTTTATTGTTTCTTTGTTTATCTAATATTTCTGGACACGACGTTTGGACTTCTGAAGAGTCGCATGTATGGAAAATTCAAGATATATAGGGTGGGCAAAAATAAGGGTCCTATATTTAAAAATTCATAACTTTTTTATTTATTGATTTTTTTCTTTTTTTTAGAATAAGTAAAGGACCCCCTCCGAAGCAAGCATGAGCCGTATTAGCCCTAAGGAACGTACCCTCATTTAGAAAACATTATTTTTGCTTAAAAAACTCAAAACAGTGTAAAAAACAATACTTTAGTTTTTGTAAGTTTTAAGAAGTGTTTTTCGGCTAAAATTTGTTTTGTGTATTTCAAAAAATCTCGGAAGTGTCAGTCTACACACATAAAGTTTGGTGAGTTTAACTTTTATTTTGTGGAAGTTATTCAAATTCAAGTTATTCAAATTTAAAGATAGGACCCTTATTTTGGCCCACCCTGTATAACAATATATTATGTTTTTTTATGTGTCGACGAAACGGTCCGTCAAGTATTTGTTTTTTTCATTCGAAGAGTTAGTACAGACATGGTGACTAGAATTTATTTTTCTATTGTTTATCTGTATATGCTCTGGTGTTAAAATATAAAATAATAATGTCCATTGAGTCTTAACCTTAAAACTTTGACTATTAATAATACATCTATATGCAGTGTTACACCGTGGATTGTTACTAAAGTGTTTACAATATACTAAAGGGAAGGTCTATTTTTTTCAATTTGTGGACTTAGTCATACACATTCATGTCATACACACATATATAAATGCATATATATATATATATTTATTTATTTAACTTTATATATGTTAAGTGTTTTTCTTTCTGTGTATGTATTATTAGATACGAGTGATATTTTTGCTTAAAGATGGGCGTGTTTTTACTTGCTTTTCAGCGTCCCCCGCCATTTCCTAAACGAAATACGGTTTTTAACCCCCTATTCATTTTACTTTTTTATTCATATTATTTTACTGAATACAAAATAAATCTATGAATGTCCTACTGTGAGTTTTTGTTTGCTTCTTTCAAGCATATTTATTTTATTTTCCCTGGTTTTAAATCGAACAGTGATTTTTGTTTCGTATATATATTTTTGCTCAGATTCCGATGTTGTTTGTCATTGGCTGTTTTCAGCTTTGTGCAATGATTCGCTCTTGTTGATTTCTCACACCAACAACTTTGCCATTCATGTATTTTTGGAAACTGCCAAAGGGAGAGTTCGCTTACACAAACACCACAATCTTCTAGCGTTTAAACATAAATAAAACCAAATACGATAATTATAATTAACCGTACCCTTGCCTTCTTTTATTCTTTCTTTCTTATTTGCTTCTTTATTATCATTTAATTTTTTTTATTTGTTGTTTCTTTCTTATTATAACCATTTCTTTCTATTATTCATTTTTTTATTTGCTTGTCAGTCTGTAATAGTTTTCTTTTAATCTTTCTTGCCATTCTTATGTTCTTGCCATTCTTCAATTTCTTTCTTTCTCTGTGATTTTTTTGTCATTTCTTGTGATTTTTCCTTGCCATTCTTCAATTTATTCTTCATTCGTTATTTATTATTCTTCAATTATTTTCTATCCCCCTTTCTTTGCCATTCTATTTTTTCATTCATTATTTGAATTATTACTTCAATTTCGTGTCTTTCTTTGTTTCTTTTCAATTCTTTAATTTCTTTGTTTTCTTTCAATTCTTTAATTTCTTTGTTTCCTTTCAATTCTTTAATTTCTTTGTTTCTTTTCAATTATTTAATTTCTTTGTTTCCTTTCAATTCTTTAATTTCTTTGTTTCTTTTAAATTCTTTAATTTCTTTGTTTCCTTTCAATTCTTTAAGTTTTTTATTTCCTTTCAATTCTTTCATTTCTTTGTTTCCTTTCAATTCTTTCATTTCTTCGTTTCCTTCTTTCTTTTACAGTTTTGAATTCTGTTCATTTATTCTTTCTTTTCCATTCTTCAATTTCTTTTTTTTCTTTTTTACCATTGTTCAATTTCCTTCTTTCCTTTTTACCATTGTTCAATTTCCTTCTTTCCTTCCTTAATTTTCCATTCTTCAATCTATTTATTTCCTTCTTTTTCATTTTCAGTTTCTTTCTTTTATTTTTTACTAACATTTTTTCTTTGCTTGTTTGTCTGAAATATTTTTCTTTCACTCTTTTTTGTCATTCTTTGTTTCTTACAATTCTTAAATTTCTTTCTTCTCCGTGCCTTCTCTCTCATTTCCCGTGATCCTTCATTGCCAACTCTTAAGTGTTGTCTTTCTTTCTTTATCATTCATCAATTTTTTTCTGCTTTCTTTCTCAGTTCTTGTGTTATTCCGTGCTATTCTTTAATTTTATTTTCATTCCTTTTTTATCATTCTACAATTTCTCTCTTTCCTTGCTATTCTTCAATTTATTTTTTTCACTCATTCTTTCTTCTACAATTTAAAATTTCTTGTGTTCTTCTTTTCTTTGCAATTCTTCAATCTATTTATTTCCTTCTTTCTTTTGACATTGTTTAATTTCTATTTTCAGTTATTTTTTCGTCACTCTTTTTCTCTTTTACCATTTTCAATTTCTTTAGTTTTTCTTTTCTATTCTTTAATTTATTTTTTCTTCTTTATTGGATTCTTGAATCTCGTTCCTTTTTGCCTTTTTACCATTGCTAAATTTATTTATTTCATTCTTTCTTTGCTATTCTTCATTTTCTTTCATTCTTTCTTTTACATCATTCATTCTTTCCTTCCGTTCTTTCTTTGCCATTTTTAAATTTCATTCTTATCTTTTTCATTCTTTAATTTTCTTTATTTCTGTCTTTTTCATTCTTCAATTTCTTTATTCATCCATTTTTTCTTTAACATTTCTTAATTCCTTTTTCTTTCTTTATGAGATTCATCAATATTTTTCTTTCAAATCAAATCAAATTCTCAAAAGGTAGATATAAATTATCGTTGATTATATTGTACGCCCAAAATCAAGTCTCTCCGCGTCATCTGCTGCTCAAGTAAGTATAGATGTAATCTTTAGAGCGGTTATTTGTATGTCTTTGTTTGCCGACTATTACGCTGCCAAAATATATGATTCAGTTAATGTTTAAATATATATTTTAGTAAATCTGTAATACTATTAAGATGTGGATGTGTAAAAATAACACAAACAATGGAAAATGCTATGAAACGTACGAGTACAATGAATGATATGTGAACAGAAAGTTGATACATGGGCGGAAGTCTGAAATGACAAGATTTTAAAACTAAATAATCAAATAAGTAAAAAAAAAACTAAACTTAACAATTTAAAAATCAAAGCCTTAATAGAAATACAAGGAACCACGTGTTAAAATAAATTAACCCATTATATTGACACAACAAAGGAAACAGGATATAGGCCAATCTATAGAAAACAAAACAATAGAACAGGATATAGGAAATAACACAAACAAGACCTTTGTTCGCGGGAAGCCCAACGATTGGCTGAGGGAACAACAAAGCATCTGATTGGTTAACTAGCTAGCCGTGTATATAAAAAAACCCAGCAAAAATAACTCCATGTATTTAGCCTGAAGATTCCCCCGGGGATGAAACGCGGGAGCCTCTGTGTAGCATAATTGCCATAAATATATTTTCATAGCTTACTATATATATATATATATATATATATATATATATATATATATATATATGCATATAACTATATACGTAAATATCCATAAATATTCATACACACACTCCAATCCTATTTCCCATCAGAGCAAACTGGAAAGGATTAACTTGTAAAACTTATAATATTGATTTAGTATTACTCAATGAACAGTAGAACTGGACATGTAATACATACACACACACATACATACACACACAGATACACGCAAGCATGAAACTGCTTATGTAAAAGTACTTCGATAAGTAAATGCACCTCGTTACCCGACTAATGAGTGTTTCAGGCTAAGGTACTACGTGAAATAAAACCTTTATCGTTTATTTAATTATATCAACAGCTTGCCAAGACGCGAGTACACACACACACACACACGCATATATATATATATATATATATATATATATATATATATATATATATATATATATATATATATTGACTCATTTACGATCTTGAGTCATGTTCACTCGCTATATCACCTGAAAATCTTGGAGACAATCCACGTTCGTTTAAAACGTCTCTCCCTTTGAAAACAGAAGGAGTGTCTATCAGGATAAGACGTGATGATTCTCTAAGATACATACCTTATTGTACATTTACCATAGCGCTATTTTACTGTTAAATATATACAGTTTTTTTCACTTCTCCCTTGAAAATATCCTTCGATACAGCTCCTGTAGAGTGAGGGTGAACCCAGTCAGCTGGCTTTTTTCAAACTTTTAATTATGAATGATAAAACATGTTTTCCCTTCACGCTTGCGATAATAAAATTTCATACCTTCCAAAAATCATGAAATATCTAAAGTCTAGGTACAACCCAATTTTAATTAAGAAATTAAACTAAATATGCTGATAAAGAGTAAAATAAGGTCAACGCAAGAAAACATCATTTCTACATTCTTGTGTAAATAATAATGTATGTCCTTCGTTTATTTTATTTAAAAAGATGAAAGCGAATTTACACCGAGGACATTAAATAGATAATGCATTTATCCATAATTTCCAGGTTAAACTAGCATTAACTCTCCAAACGTTTCAGACAAAATATGTACAAGTATGGAGGGAAACAGTGATCATTCACGGTATGTTGAAATTATACAGGTGCGCAGTCGTAAAAAAACAATGTTTTAATGTAAGAGTTAGTTACAACATTAAGTATACAAATAATCTGGTTGCTCCACCAATTCAGATGTAAGTAAGAACCTCTTTTATCTATTTTTTTCCAGAAGTTGTTTCTTGCTGAACTGTTAATACTAGATCATAGATTAGAAATCTGTATTCAATCATCTGGTATTAAATGTGAAGAAGAATTTTCAGAATTTGAAATTATCAATTCTCAAGCTGCGAGACTTCCACCTGTTTCTGAGACAAAAGTAAAATACCCAAAGGCTAGATTGAGTGACCTAGCTCACAGCTATGCGAGTACACAAGTATTCCATTCAGAGTTTTAAGACATAAAGAACATTTTGCTGTCATTAAAATTCTATGACAAAATAAGTCCTTAGAAATAACCAGAAAGGATAAAGGTTCAGGGGTTGTTGTTCAAAATCATCAAGATTACGTCGCCAAAATAGTGGTGATATTGAACGACACAGACAACTCGTCAAAATGGCGCCCTGTCGGCACACATGATTCAACAGATTCCTAACAATTTGTTAAGTGGGTGAAAAGTCGTGTACTCCCTTCCGATATAACCAGTGAGATCAGACCCTCGGGCTCTATCCGCCCACGTTTAAATGGATTACCCAAAACTCATGAAGCGAATATTGCAGTAAATACTGCTTAAAAGATTCCTGTTATTTTTCAAATTATATTCAAAGTCTAAGATAGCTAATAATTTTATGTGTTCCTACGATATTAGCAACCTATTTACTTGTGTCCCTGATATCCGTGAAGAAGTTTATATCGTAGCCACTTATCGCCTCTTTCCATTTCCGAAAGCATATTTGTGCAGTTGATGAAATTTGTCACTACATCTGCTTAATTCACTTTAACGATGTAATGGATACGAAAATAGACGATGTATTAATGGGTCCAATCCTGGAATCAACAATGGCGAATATTTTTGTAGTTTTCTATTAGAATGAATTATTACCTGGACCCATTAAACCTTTATTCTACTTTCGATATGTCGATGACATTTGGCCGTTTCAATAATCGAACACAGGCAAATAAAGTTATCTCTTTACTTAATAGCATGCATTTCGCATCAAAAATAAACTTAAGAAAAGGAACGTAATTCCACTTTAGCTTTTATTGATGTATTGGTAATGAAAAACTCCATAAGTTTCCTTACATCAATCTACCGTAAACCTATTTTTACACGACTATATACCAGCTGGGATTCATTTTCTCCTAACCAACGAAAGGTAAACTTAATTTGGATTCCAACACATAGAGCCCTTATTATTTGTTCACAATCAAAATTGGGCGAAGAAATAAGAACCATTACGAATACTTTGTCTTGATGTGATTAGGCCAGTTATCAAAAGGAAAATAAATATTTTTTTCCGGAATAAAGCAAAATACGGTGACTAAATTTCCGATTTACATTCGTTTACCTTGGTTAGGTACAGTAAGTGAGAAATTCGCGAAGCAAATCACCTCAATAGTTGAAAATTTATATTTTGCTTGGAATGTGAGTATTGTGTTCTCTACAAAGCCTTTATTGGCGTCCTCTCGAAAAGACGTTTACTCCCACCAACACCACCATAACAATAATTTGATTCATCATTTTAAATGTAGTTGAAGTATCGACTACGTGAGTTAGACGACGTTCCGATTAGATAATAGAGTTCAACAACACCTACCTAATAAAATTAGGAATGGGACCTTCAGTCCAACGGACATTCGAAATAATACATACAGTTCTTCTAACACGGACCATTTGCTTAAAACCACGCCGTGCGGAAGCAATTTGAACATTTACAATCTTGGACCATGCTTACTCGCTATACCACCTAACAATCTTTGAGACGATACACGTTTGTTTAAAGCGTCCCTTCCTTTGTAAACAGAGGGGTGTCTATTAGGATTAGACGTGATAAGTTTCTAAGAAACATCCCTCATTGTACGTATACCATCACGCTGTTTTTTTAAATTTTAAATACATGCAGTTTTCTTCTCTTCTCTCTTAGAAAAAATATCCCTCGATACAGCTCCTGTTGAGTAAGGGTGAAACCGGTCGGCTGGTTTTATTTGTTTTTTTAACTTTTAATCATGAATGATAAAACATGTTTTCCCTTCACACTTGCGATAGTAAAATCATGCACTCCCCTCATATCATTATATTTATATATATAAATATATATATATATATTATATTTATATATATATATATATATATATATTATATTTATAGGAGGACTAAAACAATTCATTATATATCTATCACTGTTTATATCTATCTATCTATCTATCTATCTATCTATCTATCTATATATCTATCTGTCTATCTATTTAAGTTTATTGTCTATAAATTGATCTATCGATAAACGCCCACATACACGGCCATTTATTTTATTACTGTCTTTCCTTGATTGTCTATAAATATATACGCTCGCCTCCATTCATTTAATTAATTTTCTGATTCTTGAAACTATTTAAACATCCTCACTGTCTCCTCTTCATAATTATTTGTCTATAAACCCTTATCTACACTTATTTATCAATAGTGACCTTTTATCTCTATATCAGCTCAATATCTATCTATCTATCTATCCATCTATCTATCTATCTATCTATCTATTTGTGATCATGTCCTCCCTTTCAGCAACCAGACACCACCGTGTTTGTGTTCGGATACTTTTCTGTCATTCCGGACTGGTACTCCGGCGTCGATTTCACTTATTGTTGGCCGTTCGCAGGGGCGCTAACCCGATGTAATCCAGCCATCGCCAAAAATTTCGCAACGTGGAACAAGCGCCTTCTTCACCGTTACAATGCCTCTCCCACCGCTATGTTTCAGTCAAGTCAAAAAGCAGGTGTCACCGTTGTGAGGGGGCGCGTCAACTGATGGAAGACAATCACACATAACAAAAAAAAACAGAAATTAAACAGAAACTGAACAAGTCAAAAACAACAAAGCTCTTGACTTATGTTTAAGTTAAGGTAATGCATTTTTCTTCAAACTAGTTTATACAAGAGACTTGTCTCTATTACTAGGTAAGGGGTTAGCGTCTTTGCTTCTAGATGCTATTAGGAGTGTTCTTTAACTTGGCAAACTTCCTTATTCAATGGGCAATCAACGCGAAACGAACTTTCTTTCCGGTTTACGAAAAGCGAATCGGCTCGACTCCATGCAGGGGTGGCGGAAGACGCAAATCTTAACTCAGCCTGACTCTGACTATTTCTCTCACTGTATCTATGCCTCTGTTGCCTTTTTTTGTCTGCCTCTTCCAAGAACTGATATATTTTCTCCGTTAGTTAGACTGGTCACTTGGCATTGCTCGGATGCATTCCTTCGTCACGGCCGGTACGCGTTCCTATTGGTCGCTGGCTACCTCTGCTCAGCCTTAGGAGAGAGATAGCCCTGTCAATCATTTAGCCTCACTGTTGTTTAACTAAAATGATCTCGTGTACTTAGTTTCTCTTGGCCGACATTTTCGTTACATATGATCACACCTAATCTTAAATTACCCCTTTCTCACCTGACCTCGGATCACACCTAATCTTAAATGACCCCTTTCTCACCTGACCTCGGATCACACATAATCTTAAAGGGCCCCTTTCTCAACTGGCCTTGGATCGCACCTGGAGTTCACGGTAACGTGATTCTACTTTAAATCGTAGTCTAAACAATCTTCTTCATCCAGACTTGATTTTCATAATTCCTGTGAATAATAATTCTTAATATTATCGGAACACTATTCCAACTGTATACTAGCGACTCTAATGGCCTTGACATATTCGTAGGGTCATGA
Organism: Sepiola atlantica; assembly: GCA_963556195.1. Lineage (NCBI taxonomy): Eukaryota > Metazoa > Mollusca > Cephalopoda > Sepiida > Sepiolidae > Sepiola > Sepiola atlantica. Next base: position 27,068,614 of record OY744537.1, read on the forward strand.
CACTTTGTCATATATATATATATATATATATATATATATATATATATATATATATATATATATATATATATATATATAATATTTATAAATAAATATTAAATTATTAATACTTACAGACGCTAGCGTTTCAAGCTTATTGCTCTCATCAGTGCAGGAAAGTAATAATTTCAGATGGTTCACAGAGTCAGCTTAGAATCTGCAAGCAGTCACCATATCCACTCGGCCAAGAGAAACTGTCACGTAATTAAGGGAAATTAAGATCTATATGTACCTAGAAGCGGGCACAGATAGAAGACTAGTCGGGAGTGCTCTACGAACTTATTCGGAACTTTGCATAAGAGCTTTTTGACAGTCTATTTTTAACATCCCCGAGAGTGCTCAACTTTAATTTCTTAAAGGGGATTCGTATAATATTTATAAATAAATATTAAATTATTAATACCTACAGACGCTAGCGTTTCAAGCTTATTGCTCTCATCAGTGCAGGAAAGTAATAATTTTAGATAGTCGGGAGGCGTGAACCTGGTTCACAGAGTCAGCCTAGAATATGCAAGCAATCACAATATATATATATATATATATATATATATATATATATATATATATATATATATATATATACTTTTCCTTCTCGTGAAATGCATGCCTTTCATACTCACACTAAAAAGATGTGAACCAGCGGAACAGTGAGCTCATAATTTATTATGTACCTATGTATATATATTAAAAGTCAAAACTAATATATAGAATAAATTTTAAGTATATTTACCATTATTTATTTAAATAATTCATATTATATTTATGTATAATAATAATGATGATAATACTACTAATAATTATTATTATTATTATTATTATTATTATTATTATTATTATTATTATCATAATTATTATTATTATTATTATTATTATTATTATTATTATTATTATTATTATTATGTACTCACTAAAAGTTCTCATACAGGTTTTTATTAGTGATTGCTCACTGATAATAACCGGTGCCGTTCCTTAGAGTCTGAGTGAGAACAAGTTTTCACAGATTTCCAGCACTCTCCACCTATTTCGAAAAGAATTGTTAATAATTTTGTGTTATCACAACAGCCGATTACCATTGCCTTTTCACTGACAAAAACATTGGTTTTCTTTAGGGTTTTGGTTGCAATACGTTTTAATACTCTCAGCACACTTTCAGTGGGTTAGGGGTAAGTGATCTCTCTCTCTCTCTCTCTCTCTCTCTCTCTCTCTCTCTTGGGTCTTTTCATCTTTTTGACCCTTCAGGACTATTTTATGTGGTATCAGACAAGGCTGATGCTATCGCATTGTTGTATTTTTCTTTTTTGCAGGATAGGGTAGTTTATGAAATTTCTTGCAGTTTCAGCTCTCTTCGGTTCATGGAGTTCTTTCTATGTTTTTGTTTTCTTTCTACTAAAACTTCAATGTGACTGCAAAGCCTTCTGCAGTTTATGTAAGTAATTTCCGTATTCGAGAATTTTCCTTAAAATTTCAGCTTGTACTATCATTGCTGGCCGTGGTATGGTAATGTCAGTTTTCTCTTTGATTTCAATTTCTCCCAATCTTTATTCCAGGTTTTCCGAAAGTGTTCCGAGTGCTCACACAATTATTGGTATTATATTGACTTTCTTCATGTTTTATATCTCTTTTAGTTTCCTGGCAAGTTTCGTGTATTTGCTTTTCTGTCTATTTCATTTTAACCGTGTGCGTCTGTTAGAATGGTAAAATCTACGATTTGGCAGTTTCTTTCCTTCTATTTTTGGTTATTAGTTTCCTAGTCTTCTGGTCAAGATTCCTAAGTTCTTCTTTTATCCAGCGTTTGAATTTTACTTGTGATACTGCTCACGTATTTTCGTTTCGTTTTACTAGACCGTTACTGTATAATTCAGTTTCTAAGAGTTTTTTTTTGTTTATCTCATATATTTTCTTTCCAAGTTTTTCTTTCATTTCTCTTGATTTGATGGCGTCTGCGTTACGAAGTCCAAAATATTCATAGGTATCATGTTCGGCAAGTGCATTATTGTTCATTGGCTGGGCAATTCCATGCCTCAGTTGCCTCCAACGGCCCCTTTCCATCTCTGGCAGTGCACACGTTTTAATTTCGAATTCCATTTGAATATCCTTTCTAAAGATTCCGGTTGTGTTTTTTTATAGTTTTTTCAGTTGTGTTTTGCTTTTTACAAATAGCGCCTGGTCGTCTATATACATGAAGTGGTTTATTATTTGTTCTATGTCTGTAAAGTATGATCTGGTATCCCATTTCCTGTTTCTGGCATGTGATGTTCTTTTTCCTGAAATTAGATGAGTCAACATTCACAGGATGCCGATTAGTTCCTCGTATTGGGCAACTAGGTAGCACCCGCCGATCATGACACTCATATATTTCTGTTGAGTTCCATGGCTTGCATCATGTATATGCAACATTAGTAATATTTTGGTGTATGTGGCAGCACCAGACCCAGGCTTAAATTACCTGGACCCTGTAACAATGATTGTATTTATTTCTTATGTTTGTGAGACATAAGGTGCACTATCACACAAACATGGAGAATATACATTTACAATAGACGAGACACAGTTACACAATATATATATATATATATATATATATATATATATATATATATATATATATATATATATATTGTTGCGTATTAAGACGACCTGATCCCCGAGTTGAGGAGCTAATTAAATGGTGGTGGTTGATGGGAGGAAGGGACTTAGGCATTATATGTAATTTATTGGAGTGTTTTTAAAATTGTGTTTGTTGTTTTTAATTATTTTTTTTTGCATTATTAATATTTTATTATTATTTTATTAGTTTTTCATTATTATTATTATTATTATTATTATTATTATTATTATTATTATTATTATTATTATTATTGTTACTATTATTTATTATTATTTTTCATAATAATAATAATAATAATAATAATAATAATAATAATAATAATAATAATAATAATAATACTACTACTACTACTAATAATAATAATAAATAAAAAAAACTTCCCGGATGACACACTAAATAATCCAGAAAAATATATCACCCAAAGTACAGGAAGGCTGATCATCATTGCAAGAGGCACCACCTAAATTAAGAAAACAGGGAGCAGAGAGACCAGAAACAAAAAGACGAGAAAAGCAACATGCACAGAGAAAGAATTACATATACGATTCATAAGACTGGCTAAGAGACCACGCAAACACATTGACATGGACATGAAAAGAACAGTTGAACAGAACAACGGGGTCGCTACTGACAGCCGCACAAAACAACGCGATCAGAATAAACTATATAAGAGCTAAAATAGATCTAACTTAGGAAAACAATAAATGTAAACTATGTGAACAAAGAGACGAAAGTGTAAATCATGTATAAGTGAATGCATCAAACTAGCCCCAAAATAATACACAGACATACATGGCTGTGTGGAGAATGTAATCAAATGGTTACTATGCAAACGTCTGCACTTTTGAAGTGCACACACATGGTACATATATAAATCGGAGACACTATTGGAAAATGAAAAGCACCAAATACTCTGGGACATTGAGGTACACCCAAGCAAGGATACCATACGTGATAATACTTTACAAACATGGTAAAACTTGCAAAATCGTCGGTTTTGTTGGTCAGCAGATCAAGAGGGTAGACGACGAGGCAAAAACATGGAACTTGTCAGATAATTTAAAGGTATATAGAATATAAATATAATCACTGTACTGCCAGTCATTGTTTAAGTACTAGGAACAGTCCGGAAAATAATCTGTTAAGAAGACTAGAAGAAATCGGAATAAACGGAATTGCTAACACCAAACATATCACGACACTGATAAAAACAGTCGTAATATTAAGGGATAGCATCGAGTACGGGAACCGCATAACCAACGAACGACAACCAGTCGCATACAAATTTAAGTATGAAATGAAAAAGAACAAAATATATACAAAACAATTACACAAACACTAGAGAACTGCCATGAAAAAAATAATCGGACACCCCTGTAAACGCACACACATATATATGTGGTGAGAACTAGCCTAGACTAGTACTACGCTAAGTGGTCGCGAAGGTTCAAGGGGGATAGAAATATCGACGTGGAAGAGCACTAAGAAAATCTCTGAAACCGTGAATAGGCATATTGTCACTCAAATTCCAGAGAACGCCAACGGTCGTTATATATATATATATATATATATATATATATATATATATATATATATATATATATATATATATATGTATATATATATATATATATATATATATATATATTATAAACATTTAAACATTTAGTCGGTTTCAATGTTTATAAAATAAGTATTCATAAAGCTCGACATAGTATTGAGCACTCATTTTATAAATACATGTTTAATGCAATATATATATATATATATATATATATATATATATATATATATATATATATAAAACTTTTTCAACAAGTTCTATTTTAATGTGGTATTCTAATCAAACAAGTTTAAAAAAATAATATTTAGAGTCCGCGGGTGACTGCATATGAAATAAAATCTGTTTGTTCAGTAGTAGAAAAATGTATTCACTGCAAGTAGACTTCATGAGGGAATCGAACAGGCTAAATGCATTTTTCTTTCCGAAATGAAACATCGACCTTTCTATGTAGCTTACTTGCCATAAATATATTTCTATACTGCTACTAAGCTCTTATCACTTATTAAGAACTGTTGCAGTAAGCCTCGAAATATATATACATATACATATATATATATATATATATATATATATATATATATTAACTTATACTTTTATATGTGTATATACTGGTAATAGTAATATATGTTTTTTTATATCTCTGTTTTATTAGTTATCAAATGTATATATTTGTAGTTATTATCTGTCTGTAATCTCTCCCCCTCTATCTCATATATATATATATATATATATATATATATATATATATATATATATATATATTCTACATAATCAGTTTCCGATAACTCTTCAGTCAACAGTCTCCAATCGGTCATCAAACATAAACATGCTATCGATTGTTCATAATTAAATTTGCCCGAGGAGCGCCATGTTTTCTACCATAGAACCCGAGATATCAATTCAACAAAGAACGTTACTTAATAAAAACATATCTACCTCTTTCGCTTTTTATTCTGACCAAACATTCACTTTCGCCGCCAGTTCCCAAATTCCGCATTCGTTCTATTCATAAACAAAATAAACCACTCGATACAAAGCGGTGGTTAAATACAAAGGATTTCCAGATGTCTTTTGTTAGAAAAACAAACTTTGCCCTACAATAAAGGACGAGGTGCCAATTTCGCTTTGCCGGTTTATATTTGATTTTTGGGAAAATACTTTGCTTACACTTCGCTTATTTTTTCCTTTTCTACTTCGCCAGAGTTATATTGCGTGCACCGAAGGGAGAATTGGTGTCGGTATTTATTTAAGTAGAATGGTTCACGTTCAGAAGAACACAGAAAAGAATATGAGATTGACCGCTAAGACATGAGGATACGAGCACATACGTTCATATTAAGTACATGCAGAATATTGCATTTAGTCGCCCTTAATCAAACGTGTCATTTATATATATATATATATATATATATATATATATATATATATATATATATATATATATATATATATGTAAATTAAATCTATTGACACGTTTTTCAAGCTACAACTCTTCATCATCATCGGCAACGATAGAACCATCGATGTAAATTTGTATAGTCTGTTACTTTACCATCTGGCTATAACGCGTTGCCCAAATATGTACGATTTTTCATCGCCTAACAAATTACGTAGTTTTGTTATTGTTTTTACTGGCGATGGAACAGTGTTGTTTTTTAGTATTTTTTCCACTATCCATGCGGTTAAGAATATGCAGCATATTGCATTCTGTTACCTTTAATCGACCGTGTCATTATATATATATATATATATATATATATATATATATACATATATATATACATATATATATACATATATATATACATATATATATATATATATATATATATATATACATATATACATATATATATATATATATATATATATATATATATATATATATATATATATATATATATATATAATTAGTATTTCATGTATCCACATAAAATTTTATTAGGAGATATATTTTTTTATGTATCAATTTTCAGTATTTACTTCAACAGAGCTCGATACGTAAGTAAGGCTAGGTAGTAAGCTATGAAAATATATATGGCAATCAAGCTACACAGAGACTCCCGCGTTTCATCCCCGGGGGTAATCTTCAGGCTAAAATGCATGGAGTTATTTTAGTCGGGTGTTTTTATATACACGGCTTGCTAGTTAGCCTGAAGATTCCCCCCCCCCCCCGGAGATGAAACGCGGGAGCCTCTGTATAACTTGATTGCCATATATATATATATATATATATATATATATATAGAGAGAGAGAGAGAGAGAGAGAGAGAGAGTGAGAGAGAGAGAGAGAGAGCGATAGCTTGGGAGTTAAGCTAACTCTGTGAACAGGGCTCGCGCCCTCCAATGGTCTCTAATTATCACTTCCTACACTGATGAGAGCTATAAGCTTGAAACGCCGGTGTATGTAGGTAATCATTATATATATATATATATATATATATATATATATACAATAACATAAATTGGACAAATATTCAAACGTAATGGAAAATAAAAACAGAAAAACCAAAAATATTATTTATGTATTCATCAACGTTTTTCATTATATATATATATATATATATATATATATATATATATATATATATATATATATATATATATATATATAATTACAGATCACAGTTTTATCATATTGTAATTTAAGGTCAGTTTCGGAGCAAAATAATCTTACACGTGTTTCTGGAAACAATTCACACCATACTTGAGCAAAATGTAAGTTATAATATGGAAACTAATAATAATATCCAGATAAAAACTCTATTACACCAAGTTAACAAATGTTGAGCTTTATTTGCTTGGGACTTTGATTATCATAAGAATCTGAACTATAAAAAAAAATGTTTTTATGCTGTTACATACACACGCAAACACCCACACACATACGTATATATCATTTCTAAAGTTATATACATTTTGGTCTAATTAATCTTATAATATGAATCGTGTCCAGTAGATACTGTGTTTCATGGTTTAATACCTCGTAAAAGTTTGATATGCGGTAAAATGAGATAAATAGACCACACATACAAATGCATATATATGCCTATATTTATACTTACCAAACTTAGTTTTTCTATTACTCTTTCCTTTTTACCTGAATCGTACCTAAAATCATTTATTATTTACGTTTTAGTCATTCATAGTTGCTGTGGGGAATTATTTGGTTGCCAACAAATCTCATCCGTGAGGTCAAAGGAAAGAATCTTTAAATTGATTCCGGATTTTTGCAGTTTGAATCAATTCATATGTTATGATATTAGTTGCTTTATTGGATAGGTATCTTTATGAAATATAGTGTCCATCGGTCGTTTGCTATGTCACGTTTGTAAATAGTATGTTCATCTCTAAAGATCTAGACTAAAAAGACGCATCTTAGTAGCGTCTAAGTATCTCTATGAGAATATATGCTCGTATATCAAACTACCACGCTTAAGTTATAAATAACATTTCCATTTGTCTATCACGTTTGAAGTTTCGTGGGTTTATCATGCTTAAGTTTAAAATAGCATTTTCGTTGGTTTATTACGCTTAAATTTAAAATATCATTTAGGTTGGTCGGTTACGCTTAAAGTTGAAATAACATTTTTAGAAGTCTGTGACCTTAATTGTAAATATCATTTATAGAACCATGTTTTTAAATAGCATTTGTCACTGGTCTGTCACGCTTAATTTGAAATAACATTTTAGGAGTCTGTCACGTTAAATTCGAAATAACATTTTAGAGCGCTGTCTCGCTTGATTTTAAAATATCATATTTAGGGTTTTGTCACGCTAAATATGAAATAGCATTTTAGAGGTTGTCCTATAATATTAAATAGCATTCTAGAGATCTGTCACACAGAATTACTCTGAATTGGCATTTTTGTTGATCTGTCACGCTAAATTTCAAATAACATTTCAAGGGGTGTGTCACGTTCAAGTTTGAAATAGAATGTTCGTCCCTCTGTCATCTTTCAGCTAGTTTAATCGCGGGACGTGCAGATTGAATGGACGTATGTTAAGTATATCCGGTTATCAGACACGACAGATATTTTCCCCATGTCGTATGAATAAAATTCATAACATTAATTCCTGCTTTCAATATGTTAGTCACAGACGACAAGGTTAAAACTTCAGACTGTCCTTCTTCGAGATAATCTAATATAGACGGCCGTTTATAGCTGGACTGATAGAAAAGAATATTGCAAAAAAATAGTTTATCAGCTACGATTTAGTCAATACAACACTTGTAATATATTTGGGTTTTACATATAAATACGAGGTGTCACGAAAGGTAAGGATACTGAGTGGTGTGTGTGCTGTGTGAGCTATGGACTTAAGGACGATAACTGGTTTGCGTTTTTATCAATGTTATATATGCATTCATTTAGGTATCTGATGAATAGTTATTGAATGAGGTTAATAACTGCATTTCACTCGTTAAAACAATTATAAGACCACAAGTTATTCTACCATAAAAGAATTTAAATAAAAATACATGATTTGATTTAAGACTGGATCATTTGGTCATTGGAATTTGAACAACCACTATATATACAGGGTGGGCAAAAATAAGGGTCCTATTTTTAAAAATTCATAACATTTTTATTTATTGATTTTTTTAAATTTTTTTTTTAGAATAAGTAAAGGACCCCTTCCGAAGCAAGCATGAGCCGTATTAGCCCTAAGGAACGTATCCTCATTTAGAAAACATTATTTTTGCTTAAAAAACTCAAAACAGTGTAAAAAACAATACTTTAGTTTTTGTAAGTTTTAAGAAGTGTTTTTCGGCTAAAATTTGTTTTGTTTATTTCAAAAAATCTCGGAAGGGTCAGTCTACACACACATACAGTTTGGTGAGTTTAACTTTTATTTTGTGGAAGTTATTCAAATTCAAGTTATTCAAATTTAAAGATAGGACCCTTATTTTGGCCCACCCTGTATATATATATATATATATATATATATATATATATATATATATATATATATATATATATAACTGTAATCTTATGTTTCTGCAATCGTTGCATTTTTTTCACATTCTTTTTTACACCACCCGTTTTCAGGTCATTTAGCTATAAACACTGATAAAATAAAATAACCGTAATGAACCAACCACCCTATTTACTTGATCTTGTTCAGCGTGATTTTCATCTTTTTCTCAAGATCAACCGAATCACTAAGGCTATCCATTTTAAAGGCGTAAACTCGATATACATGGCTGTTATGAGAGAGTTGCAGTGTACTTGGCAAGAACACTTTCCAGTATGACGTAGAAGCTTAGGAGATAAGGGTTAAAAATACATTCAACTCCGGAGCCAAACGGAACATCAATGAACAGAGTTTTTGTCTAAGAACTACCCGTTGTGAAGCACGATACCGCGGGGCTGCTTCCCTGCTGACTACAACATGGTCGTTTTCAAGTCAATTTTGCTCAGTTTCTTACCATGTTTCTAATTCCCAAGATGTTCGTCTCACTGTCTACCTTAAACACTTATTACCTCTTACCTCTAAGTTGTCTTTCGGGCTTCATAAACGGTGACCAATTAGTAAAAACATATTTGTGGTACAAGTCCGGTTACTTTTAAAACATATCATATAAGTATACAATACGACTATAAAATAAAATAACGATTGTATCGATATTACTCAATACACAGTTTACAATAACTCGTTTACAATACGTATATGTTCCTGCGTAAAATCACAAATAAGCATTGATATACCTGAAAAACGACGAAACGAAACCAAACCCAATCATATGTCCCGCTGTTTCCGCATCAACATTGTTTAATGCTGGAGGAATATTAGAAAAGCCACATGATGACTGAACACTTTGAGAATGATATAACTATAATTTTTACACCCACTCAAAGTAAAATTGCAATAGTCTACGTATCACTCAATAAGTCCAGTACTTAACAAGTAAAACAACTTTTCGTCAACATTAAACTTTATCCATCAACATAGTCGCCTTGTAGGAATATGACCCAATTTAAATGCTTCTCTAACAATTATGATGTCTTTTTGTAGAACGATTTATCTTTGGGCTCAAAATACGTCTCAGTTTCCGATCACTTCAGAAGCAATTCAAAGTACAATTAATGTGGTTTTACCATCGTTGAGATAGAATTGTGTCACGGTGCACTGTCTTGGTGAAGAAAGACCTTTTTCTTCTTCATTTGTAGCCATTTTTTGGCGGTTTTCTCCTTCCAAAGCTCCAACAATGCAATATAATATTCGCTACTGATGGTTCTTCCATTTTACAAGCAAATCAATGAGCAAAATACGGAAGCTCAAACTTTTCCTGCTGATGAGTACGATTTGGTCGCTTTGGACGGTTATCACCTGCTGCAATACATTCAGTTGACCGCTGATTTGACTCAGAAGTGAAATGGTGGATCACTGTTTTATCTATTATCAAATATTAAAGCAAAAAACCCTTTTCTTGCGTTGAAACAGTTGCGAACAGAGCTCTGAATCGTCTACGCGTTGATATTTTTGATCAACTTTAAGCAAAGGTCGCACACATTTTGAACACAGCTTTTTTATTGACAAATGTTCATGCAAAATTTTGAATACACTGTTTTCTGATATTTTTAACTCCTACGCTATCCTATGCAACTTCAATTAACGATTGGCCCTAACATTTTTTTCTTATGTTTAATGCCTGTCGAATATGGGCGCCCTGGGCGTTCAGCATTATTTGTGTCTGCACTAACGAGTTTCAATTTACGGTTAGCGTTGTTTCTGATGAAAAAGAGTTCGAAGAACGCGTAGGAAACTATTGCTGTTCATAAACAAAATTGTTTTATCAACACAGAACATTCAGATTTTTCCTATTATTCAAAATAAATGCAACAGTAGCTTCACTTAAATAATTGTAATTCGAAAACTAATGCCCTGATTAAGCTCATATTTTGACACGTGCCAATTGAAGTTTATTTACTTCATAAAAGTCATATAGCTTATTTAAAAGTAGTGCCATCTATATCAGGCCTTGGACTTATTGAGTGATGAGTTATATGTTTCAATTTACTATATATATATATATATATATATATATATATATATATATATATATATATATATAAGCAAAAACTTAACAATTTAAAAATTAAAACCTAAAATAGAAATACAAGGAACCACGTGTTAAAATAAATTCACCCATTATATTGACACTACAAAGGGAACATGATATAGGCAACTCTATAGATAACAGAACAACAGACCAGGATATAGGAAGTAACGCTAACAAGACTTTTGTTCGTGGGAAGCCCAACGAGTTGCTGAGAGCACAACAAAGAATCTGATTGGTTTGTTAGCTAGCTGTGTATATAAAAACACCCGACAAAAATAACTCCATGCATTTAGCCTGAAGATTCCCCCAGGGGATGAAACGCGGGAGCCTAGCTTAATTGCCATAACTATATTTTCATAGCTTACTATATCTATATATATATATCGTTTTAAAAATGTTCTTAATTGTATTAAACACATCTTTATTAATGCAATTGTTTCTGCCCATTTTAAATCACACATTTTTCTTGGTCATAAATTGAAGATGTTTCCAAATACTATTAAAATTAAACCGAGAATGAAAAACGCTAAGATCTCTTCATTTCACATAATTTCCTTGTTATTCTTACAACGAACCATATATATAAACTTTTAAAAGCTATATAAATGTATATATTTGAAAATAAAACCAGATTACAATATGTTAACTGATATAAATATTTTTCAGGGGTTATTTAAAAAAATATCCCATTTACAAAAAATCGAAGACAGGGGTTGTTTGTTGTTTCTTTCTTGGTTTTTATGTTTCGATTATATCTAGATTAAATAGGGTAAGCTACAATTGCACACCTCGGTTGTGCAACTACTCTTGGAAAATTAAAACTTTGAAATAACTCTCTGCTTATTCAGACATTATTAGTAGTCGGTTAAGGCTTCTTGCTACTTGACTTAAAAAATACCGGGTCAGGAAGTGTGGTGCAACACTTATAACACTATAAACTATTCGCCTTGGAATACGGGACGCTTTCTCTACTTACACTTTTTTCTCAGACGCAGTTTGATTAGCTAATCCATTCTAACTTGCCGGAATAAAAGATTAACAGAATTTCATTTGCCAAACACAATAGCTTTTGACAAATAAAATTCTGGTTATCTTTTATTCCGACCTCTAGTCATTCAAAACAAATTCACTCTTTCCAAGCTCTGGACACGATTTGTTTTCCGCATAGATTCTACTTATACATTGAACATAACCTTATTATTGTAGCATAATCGCTGATTAGTTATTTTTACTATTATCTGTTAGTTTGTTTGTCTCGAATAGCGGAATAGTAAATGAAAATATATATTCGATATTTATCGAATAGAATTTCATCAACTTGAAAACAAATAAAAAGTTATTGAAAAAACTGCTTTTCTTTACGGCGGCAACAATTTCCTAGTTATTTTAAAAACTAGAAAAAAATTAAAGTTTCTGTTTACAAATTATGTGACACACATATACAACAATAGAGAGAGAGAGACAGAGAGAGAGAGAGAGAGATAGAGAGAGAGAGAGAGAGAGAGAGAGAAATTGCAACCAACAAATAAACTAATCAGTTTTACTATATGATACCAAACAATAAATACATTTATTTTCGAATATTTTTGAACCACGAAAGACTTACTTTCCTTCTTGTAAAAATACATCGATATATTGACTTTTTAACCGATGCACTGATAAAATAAAACAAAATCATGTGATAACTTTATATAGAAAATCAGTTGGTGATAAACTTTATCCGACACTAACCGTTAGGCGTGTATAATTTCATAGAGAAGACGTCGACCTTACAAGCAGACAACAACTTAAATTGATGATGATTATATTTGCTTTCCCTTCATTTTAGCATTTCTTAAAACAATTTCATGAATACACGTAAATGGAGGCACCGGTGAAATTTAAATAGTCAGTGTATGAAATAAGAGCGTTTTTATGCTTGCCAACTTAAGAGACCACATATACATTGTGATTCGTTTTGCCCCTTGCTTTTTGCCACCATCTTTTTGTCACGTAAATAATTTTATGGTTTAAAATACTATATATAACGTATATCTTACATGTTTTATTTGTAGATAAAAAGAAAACACTGGAAGTAAGAAGACTCCAGTGTAATGTCGAATAGGTACGTATAGTATAAGATAAAACAAAGTTTTTCTGGTGCAAACGCATTATATTATTGTATAAAACTAGTACACAATTAATACCACAGTTGAATTGAATTTATAATTTTATTAGTGGCTTTTTTCATATTGGCTTTTGTTTAATTGCAGTCTCTGACTGACATACAGACATACATAAAGAAAGATAGATAACACATTGATATTGAATATATATATATATATATATATATATATATATATATATACTACTTCTTCTCATCAACCCATCATGTCAACCCGATATTTCTATGTACTTGCATGACATTTTTCTTAAAATTATCATCCTGAGAAAGTCTTACAAATAAAGACGAAACGTTGATGAATACATAAAAAACATATTTTGGTTTTTCCTTTTTCATTTCCCAATACGTCGGATAACTCTCATCCTTCCTGTCTCTTTTTTTGACGTGGTTGTCTATACATCTGAGGAGACCTAATTAAAGGGGTCGAAATAAGTTATTATGTGTACAACCTTAATGTGTGTATAGTTTTTCTTTTTATAATTCTGTTTTGCTCTGTTTAAATTACATTGAGCTCTGTTATTCAGATTCTCTACACAAAATTGAAATCTACACACTATATATATATATATATATATATATATATATATATATATATATGCGGTTTAAGCTTTTAAGTTATAGGCGTTCGAGTTTCTCTAGTTGACATAGGGTTAAACGGTGAAAGAGTCTGAAATGATTTACGTTAAATTGAAATTATGTCTACCCGACATGAATCTTGGTCCATGGCGCCTTGTACTTATTTTCGTGTCCTTCCTTTTCCGAAGCTGAAGAATAAGCGTCCATTTTCATTTGCCAATTTGTTTTTGTCTTTGGTTGGCATTCTGCTGAGACTGCAACTGCGAACAGCAGGAATTGCACCAGATTATGAATAGAGAAAGGAAAAGAAACAAAATGGGCTAAAAAGAATTTAAATTTACATTCGTGAACCGTATATATATATATATATATATATATATATATATATATATATATATATATATATATATATAATGTACATTAAATTATAAATTTTTTATATATATTTCTTTCAGTATTTCCTTCAAAGTGGTCAATCCCTAGGTCTATGCTAAAGTTTAATTGCAGTTAGCGTGACGAACCTTTTGGAGTGAAGCTGAAATATCTTTCTATAGTTTTCTTGCTATAAGTAAGTATATTTTATACTATATATATATATATATATATATATATATAATTTTTTTATATAAACAAGTATTTATTATCCACAAACTTGTATGGTTTATGTTTACTCAGTATGGCTTATATAACTGTACCGCCGATCGAACGATTTGAACCCTTGACCCGTGTAACTCTAATCTAACATTCTTAACTATTCGGCCACCATGTAAGTCACATTAACTGTTAGAGAAATAAACCCTTTCTTTTTTTACGAATATAGTAATTTCTGAAATTTTTCGCAATATGTTCAGAGAACATTCGCAGTATTGCTAAATTAGACACTTTTGCATATTTCTCTAATAGTGTTGAACGTGAATAGAGCTTTAAAAATTATTTTTTTCTAAATAAATATTTATTATCCACAGGTATATGTGTTTCATATTCACAATCAGTCATCAGTGTGGTCGAACGATTTGAATCTTGGTGTGTGTGCGTATAAGAATCTGACTTGCTTGTTTGTTTCCGTTTTAACGTCATGTCAGACGTAAAAGGCGGTTGATAAAAGAAGTATTGAAATAAAAAAAAAACAGAGTCGGAAAAGAGAGAAGGTAAATAAGTAAAGAGTGGAAAGGATAGAGAACGAAAGAAAAAATAGAAGGGGTAGAAAGTAACTAAGGAGAGAGGGGGAAGGACAAAAGAGAAAACAACGTGTAAAAAAGAAACAAAATTGTATTCCGATGCTACGATGACTAATTCCGTTCAGACTTTTTAATCTATGAATGGCTTGGGACGGACTTTGTGTTTAGACACCCGCCACCACTTATTGTTTCAAACATTTTGTACTTGTGTTTTTCTTTCTTCAGACAATCATCCTGAGGAAGTCTTGAAATAAAGACGAAACGTTGATGAATACATAAATAATATTTTTTTTTGGCTTTTCAATTTCCATATATATATATATATATATATATATATATATATATATATATATATATATATATATATATATATATACTATCCACTCCGAAAATAGAAGTGTGGTACTTTTGTTGATTAATGATTAATACAATTCGGCTATATAGACGATAATTCCTTGCCAAATTACACGTTATTAGGTCTACAAACCTAAAAGTAGCTAGCAGACACACAGACTCGTACACATACAAACATACACGTATACACCTACACAGGGTATCACAAATGATTTAATTAAGTTTTATATCCACTATAGCGCATGCGCGATCATTGTTTCCTGCCGCATACGAATAAAAAAAATATTTTTGTAAAATATCATAACAACATATATTATAGATAATTTTTGACTAAATGTATGGAATAATAAGTTACCATTATTTACTTTGTACTATTTATATTCTGTTTCGGTCGATGTCAAGTGCATTATTTAGTCTGTAAGATGTTATTTGTCTTCTGTATTTCCTTACAATATATGTAAATCATTTGTCTCTGTTGATGTTTTTATCTACTTTATATTTCGATATGTACAAAAATAATCAGCGTACAAAAATAATCAGCCTACACTATATTTAAACAGAAAAACCTCAGTGTGCATACATGAACAATGTACCTGACCAATGCCGTAAACGCGATGTTCGTTATTATTTTTGATATTCATAAACGACCTCCCTGATGCAGTTGTGTTCAAGATCCGGGCCGAACCTCTTTAAAACTTCAAATATATCATATTTTGATGAAATATATATCATATGTATAAAGGTATCAAGGGAAGACAATGGAAATGGTATTGTCTATTTACGTTACCCTCTATCTTTCGAATATCTGCGTGTCCCAACTTCTAAGTGACCCATGGGAACAGAACCCCCTTAAAACTTAAAATACGTATATCCGATTCAGAAAGTTTTCCTACTTTTAAGCTTCTGTAGACAATATTAGAGACGAAACGGGAAGAAAAGGGCAGTAAAAACAAATAAAATAATATTGTATTATGAGTATAGTGAAAAAGTACATAGTAGTGATCCCCATTCAAACCCGAGCAACGTCAGATCTCCCTGCTAGAGACAATTTTTAATTGCCATTAAGCAGAATTCTTTTTAAAACTATCACAAGTGTGGACAAAACCATTTTACCAAATATCAACATTGAACGGACAATTATGTAAAGAACCCGTATGAATCTTCTATATAATTTTGAATTCCAAGTTGCAGAAGATAAATAATATCGAAATCAATTAAAAAATGACAGCGAAAAAAAAAAGATGATAAGAAAAAGAAATAGAGAGAAGAGATAGAAAGAGATGGATTATCGGTATGAATCTTCATCTCAGTAGGTGAAACGAAATCCTTCCCCACCCTTTCATGTCCTTACCCCCTCAGGCTGCTAGACAGTCGGCAGCATCACATCGTCACAAGAAAACCCTTGCGGAGCCCAGGATTCGGGAAGCAGAGACTTTGCCAGATCTGGCACCCCCAGGGAGTCTTTGAAGGTGCACGTAAACATATTTAGCTTCCAGGGGAGATACTGGCTTCCTTCCCAATGGAACAATCGACTAGCCAATCAGCATACATACCGACATTGGGAAGATGGAGACACACACGCACAAACAGTCACACATAGGACAATTTGTTCACACATGTACACATGTATAGACACACACATACACAAATATACTGAAACAAAGGATTGCAGATCTAATTAATGCCATACAATTATAAAAAGTATATTCTTTAGTTTTATATATATATATATATATATATATATATATATATATTTGTTTTTATTTACATACGTATATGTTTCATCCTTTTGGAAATCGTCAGTGTAGAGAAGATTATTCATACCGGTCGGCGGACTCGAACCCCGGAACACGAGTTATGTTTCAAACTCAAATTCCGACGTCTTAACTATACAAGCGTCATCAACAACCCGGTAAATCATCGAGAGATTAATCCCATTTAAAGGCAGCCGTCGTTAAAGTGTTCTACTGAGAGGAAGATGATTTGATTTTCATAAACGACATCCCTGATGCAATTGCGTTCGAGATGGGTATATTTGCTAACGACAGCACGCTCTATTTTCGACACGTAGGTAAAAAAGCACACACACATTCAAAGCAATGGCTAAATCCTTTCAAACATTACCTCCAGTCTGTAATGGAATGGCGAGATAAATAGATGGTAACATTTAATCATACTAAGACAAAACTTTTCTTTTAGAATATATGAAAATCTTGTTTTTTACCACCGATTGCCATAGCTACTAGTACCTTACCCGATAGTCCACCATTTAACTCCTCGGTCTTACATTTTCAGGTAACATTAATTAGAACAGATACATAGAAGACATTTTGAATTTGTATTTATACAAACAGTTTTAGTTACATATTTGCATACATGTTTCAGCTCTCTCTCTCTCTCTCTCTCTCTCTCTCTCTCTCTCTCTCTATATATATATATATATATATATATATATATATATATATATATATATATACAGGATGATTCATAAGTCACTTAGCTATTTATTTTTCAAATTCTAAAGTTAAAAAATACGGTAATACAAAACAGAAAGTTTATTAAACAAATCATATATGGGAGTTTACAATTACAGTAAATTTTCAAATTTTCCACCTTCGTTCTGCATGCATAGCTGTTGTGCGAAGGAGGCTTTCTGTTCACATCACGTTTCCAACAAGTGATGGAGATTGATCAAATTTGGCCATATGAATAACAATAAAAATTGAAAATGACATACTGCCTGAAAAAAAGCACATATGATGATTTACAGAAATTTAAATAAATAAAAATAAATAAATATAGAAACAAATATATAAACGAACAAATTTAAAATAACAAATAGCAGTAAGTAGAGAGTAGGATAACAATTATCAAAAGTTCATAGTATGTTTGTTCTTCATATGATAATCATTTTAAATAGCTAAGTGACTTATGAATCACACTGTATATATATATATATATATATATATATATATATACATATATATATATATATATATATATATAGAGAGAGAGAGAGAGATAGTCATGCACTGACAGTTGTTCCGTCATATCAAAGCTTTTCAATGTGACTAAACATAACGTGTGGTTAAACTAGATTTGAAACCCGATCGCGCTGTCAGAAATCGTGAAAAAGTTACTCTTACGCCATTATACTCCCCACAAGTGTAAGAGAAGTGATAATATTTTTACATACATGCATGACATAAAATTTACACTACCACCGGCCGAGGGAGA
>OY744537.1:27089902-27109902 GCA_963556195.1 Sepiola atlantica
TATTTATTGCATAGTAATGTCAGTTGCAAGTGATATTCCAAAGTCTTTCGCGCACGCTCTTCCTCTTATTCGGCAATTTGTAATGTGTATATTTTCTAAAAAAAAAAGACGGTCCATGTCACCTGGTGTTCATTTGTCATTTTGAGTCTAGCCCTAATTTTCACAAAAATTAAGGATACAAAAGCAATCAATCAACAGATGACAATTTAAATCCTAAATTAGTATTCTAAACAAATGTATAACTTTTTTCTTTCTTTTTCTAACTACCAGAAGAGAAGGCTACGTCAACATCTAAATAAATGGTCCTTTCTTCAAATTCGAGAATATTCTTTATTTATTTCTCTCCCGGTAGGATTTAATTGTGCTGTTTTGATTTGTGATTTGCATTGATAACAAGGTATGTGTGTGAACTTCAATATATCTTATTTGATTATCACTTACGAACAGTTATACCTCCCCTCGAATGGAAGATAAATTTAACATAAGTGTGAAGTAAGAACAAACGACCAAACTCAGCATGTTAATTGTTTTTGTTCATATATTGTAATAGTTACATTTACATCATTGTTAGAAATAATAGCTACAAAAAATAATTTTTGCTTATCGATCCCCAATAAATTTATTTGAGGCAAATCAAAATATATTTCAGTTTTATAACTGTTCGGCTATATAAAACAAAACGTATTTCTGTCTATGCTTTTATCCGGCTAAAACTCAGAAACTACATAAGATACACTTACAAATCTTACATAATTGGATTCAGTATGATTATAACTTACATAAGTACCTCACTTTGAATAAATTATTAGTTAGTTTTTCCTGCAGCTAGAAGCAAGAACCATATAGTTTTTATTCCTAGCACAGTGACCGATTGTTGTTAATATGGTATTTGCATTTGACATTAAAACTAATGTTAACGGATATCTAGTCACTCGTTGCTTTCTACGTTCTATACCTTCATTTTAATCTCATAAACAGTTAGAAATTGAAAGACTACTTCGTTCAGAAAGATCTAACATCGGTATTACAGCTTTTAACAGAACAAAATACAAGCATTGGAAAAATACATTCACAAATTACCTTCATACGTTTACAGCCTATCAGATCTCTTTGTGTAAATTAATGGGATATCGGCGGAAGTGTCCGAAGTTATTAATGACACTAACGACTATTCCTCTGCCATAAAGGCACTTGATGCTGCATACATCTACCCCTTAAATATAGTATATAACGGACATCAAATGATAGCGATGAAACAGCAACCAGCCAAAACAGTAGACGCTTTCATGTTACAGTCAGGAAACCTTGCTAATAATGCGGCATTCAAGCGGTGAGTGCCGAAATAAATAGAATCCAACATATAGAGAGGCTCTTGTCAGTAGTATAAACTCCTAGTCGATTGTTCAACGGCTTCTCAGAAAATCCTCCCTAACTTTACGGGGAGTGAATGAGATATCTAGATCTCTGAACAAGGTGATAAACAATGTGCAATACTGAAACGAGGTCAGGCAGTCAATATTTTGTCTGTTATATTGAACACGTTCACAAAAGAAAAAGGGTTGATAGACATGAAGCGTGATGTCTTAGAGATGTAACATGACTGTCGATCTGTGAATAGAGAGATGCTTTTTAAAAAAGACGTTACGTATACTTTTTAAACTATTCTCTTCTGTTATCAATGACGTCGGGCAACGCCGAGTATCTATGCAAGTTAAATATAAGGCTCAGTTAGTAGAGACGTGTTTATGCATAAAATGTGATGTTTTTTAAAAAAATATCTCGATTATAAACATACTTGGAGATTAAACAGTTGATTCGATAGTTCGAGCGGTGGGGTGGAACCGAGTTGGACAGAAAAAGGATGAAGTAAAAAAGAAACAACAGAAAGAGAGAAAATAAAAGGAAAACTTTCATCAGGGTATCTACAAAATATATCAAAATCGATATGTATATATATATATATATCGATTAATATATGTTGACATAGATTAAAGACTAGATAAATAAAGTTTGGAAAAGACGATAGGAAGAAAACTATGATACATTTTTCTGATTCGGGTCAAGAATAATATTTATGTTGTTTAGAAAAAAGTTCATCTTGGTTCATAAACAAAGTCACCTACGATTCATTCGAACATATTACTATATATATATATATATATATATATATATATATATATATATATATATATATATATATATAATTATAATATAAAATGAAGTAATAAAATAAGGTGTCAATCAAATTTTATTAGAATTCAAAGTTCATGCAAAGCATCCTTAAGTCCTTAGCTCATGAGTTTTCAAAGATAATTCTTCTCTTCAGAGGACCATTACCGCAGTTATACTACTACAGGCAATAAAATTACGCTTTGAAAATATATAAAAAATTATATACACAAATATATAAAAATACATAACATCAAACATATCAATCCAAAAACCTGTTTGTATCTTGGAGTAATGTCCTTCCTGATTATGCTTCTCAACTTGTATGACCTGGATGGACTGTATGGATTCAACAAAAGTATGTTTTTGGATTGATATGTTTGATGTTATGTATTTTTATATATTTGTGTATATAATTTTTTATATATTTTCAAAGCGTAATTTTATTGCCTGTAGTAGTATAACTGCGGTAATGGTCCTCTGAAGAGAAGAATTATCTTTGAAAACTCATGAGCTAAGGACTTAAGGATGCTTTGCATGAACTTTGAATTCTAATAAAATTTGATTGACACCTTATTTTATTACTTCATTTTATATTATAATATTAATGCTCTATCCAGTATATTGAGCTTCAGTTTTTTTATCCGGATGTTTCACTAATTATAAGATATTAGTTGACGCTTATATCTTTTGTTGGATTGCTTCATATATATATATATATATATATACGTAGTTTTCTGTTGTTGTTTATTTTTCTAGCGATAGAAACAGAGCTGTTTTTCTAAGTATATTTCCAGACTGCTGAGAGTAATATCATAAGTTCGATCATTTCCCAGGTTAGCCATGCTGATGAAGGCTGATAGCCAGAAACACAACTCCATAGATTCCTTTTATGTACGAAAAAATAATTAGTACACATATATATACACACACATATATATATATATATATATATATATAAATATTAGTACGTACATATATATATATATATATATATATATATATATATATATATATACACGAGGCCTATCTAATACGTACCCAGCCTTAGGCCAGAAAAAATATTTCAAATACGTGATGCGGTTTGGACACTACTCCCCTTCAAAGTAGGCCACTTGGGCTTTGACACACTTTGCCCACCGATCTATCCCTGCCGGAAACACCTATGGAAGTCTTCGTTTGAAATGTTGTTCATCTTCGCCGTCGCGTTCCACATTATCTCTTTTTACGCACCCTCTCGACAACAGCTGCGCTCCTAGCAGTTTGGGGCCATCCAGAACGCTGGCCACTCTCCGCTGATATGCGGCCATTTTTAAATCGGTTAAACCACTCCTTAATTTGAGTTACACATCGAATTTTCTCCAAACACCTGCTGAATCTAACGCGACGGCGTAGATGAACACCATTAGGGTCCCAACAACGTCACGTATTTGAAGTATTTTTTCTCGTCTATGGTCGAATAATATTTAGACAGGCATCGTATATTTTCTATTGCAGACGTTGTTAAGCACTGCGTTAATAGAACTCGCTAGCTGCCACTTGTGATATTGAAAAGCTCACTCTACGGTTCTAATAGTTATTACATAAATATTATGATTAAACTTACTTGTGGCATGTATTGATAACCTAACAGGTAAAAGGGCTTACTGTTGGAAAAAGCATGGATTACCACCCCCAATCGAAGCGCTTACCTATTCAACCACGCTGGAATATAGCGACATAAATATATAATATAGTTTTGTATATATATATATATATATATATATATATATATATATATATATATATATATATATATATATATATATATAGTAACACGGAATTTCATAATCATAGATGCAATGGGGGTATTGTCAATCATCCAATTTAGATGATAACATTTTTGAAATTATTGCATCGATGATTATTTAATTTTATATTTTATTTTATTCTTACTCTGTTTATTACATTGAGCTCTCATACTCGGATTTCCTTTCTTGAATTTATTTCATTATAACACAATATATATATATATATATATATATATATATATATATATATATATATATATATATATATATATATATATATATATATCACAGAGTGGTTTTGTTTGATGCGACTTTTTTTTATTTTTTCAATTTTCCGAATTGTCCATCTAATATTTCGGTCAAATTGATATAAATATGATCCATGGCTTTCTTGTTCCATTCTTTTTTCTTTTTTGCAAGTACTTTCGATTTGAATCGTCAAATCATCTTCAGGCGGTATTAGTTTTAGTGTCTTTACTGTTGTGCTCATTTTTTAATTATAACGGCAAGTAGTTTATATTTGAAAACGCGTCTGTAAAGTTGAAATGTACATGAGAGCGTGATGGCGTTCTACACATACGAGAGATTTAAAGTTTGACTGTTTAAACCGTTAAGAAGTTGATGACGTTAAATAAAGTGCATACAATTCAAACGCATAACTACCTAATGGCTAAGAATTTTGTAATGTTAATTATTATGCTAGACACTTTAAAATGTTGCGACTAGTTTCATAATTGACATTATTAATTGTGGGATGTTTAGTTTTTATGTAGAGGGCTTCGAATTTTTTAAATTTTTTGATATTGGTATCATGGTGTATTATTTTGGTATTGTTAACAAGGATGTTTCTATATTGGGAGGTGGTGCAATTATGTTTTTTTAGGTGTTGGCATATAGAGCTAGTGTCGGAGAGATGTAGGGTGAGTCTTCGGGATAGTGTTGGGGAAGTGAAACCTATGTAAGAATGAGTTTTTCTATTGTTGTCGGAGATACATTCTCCCATAGGGCATTGGAACTGATATATTACATTGGTTCTTCCTAATGTATTTTGGGTTTGGGAAGTGTTATTTTTAACAACTTTGTTTGATGTTTTCATTTTTTTATAATAAATGATAAATCGTATTTTATCATCAGAATTGGTGGGGGATATATAGCGATGTATTATATTTTTAAGAGCTTTTTCATCCAATTTAAAGTTTGGATGCATTTGGTTACAATAGAATAGATTTATGTAGTGGGAATTATTTAGCTTATTAGTAGGATTATCTAAATTTCTAATCATTAATTTTATTTGTTCATCAACCATATAATTGGGAAAATGATTATTAATTAGGACTTGTTTTATGTTTTTTAATTCATTAAAAAATATTTTTTTGGATGAGGAGATTAATTTTGCACGGTTTAATAGATTTGTGACCATAGCAATTTTATATCTATATGGGAATTCACTTTTAAAACTTAAAATACAGGTGTTAATAGGAATTTCTTAACCTCGGACCAAACTGCCATTTATTTGGTAGATACAACCACCAAAATAAAAAGGCCGAAATCGAACTCGGAAAATTGAAAAAATAAAAAAAAGTCGCATCAAACAAAACCACTCCGTGTTATTTAATAATGTTTGCCTAAATTAAAATATGCTGCCTAAATACACACACAATATATATATATATATATATATATATATATATATATATATATATATATATATATATATATGTATATATATATATATATATATATATATATATATATATATAGTATGTATGTATATATATTCATAAAAAATATTATATATTTATATATATATATATATATTGTATACTTTCTAGAAAGTACATATATGTATTAAGTATAGCTACGTTTCATTTGTTCATTGAAAAATGTTACGCTTATTCTGTTCATCCTTCTCAAAATTGTAGATTTATTTTTGTTCAGGCTTACGACTAACTTAAGTCAACTTTTGCATGCATGGCAAACACACACGTATATTTCTGTCAAGAGCTCAAAAACCAAAAATTTAAAAATCAAGCATCTTTTTTGTGGGCCCGAGTGTGCTTTTTTGTTTAAATATGGATGTCGCTCCAGACAAGGCATGAAACCACTTGATGTATGGAGCTGAAAATTACCACTTCAAGGTTAAAAAGAAAACTAACCATTGATAAATGTCAGATTGATAGATTCCGGCTCGGAAAACAGCAATTATTCCCCCTTTGTCAAAAACATCGCTCATCGAAATGTGAGGACTAACGGACAAAATATCCTAGTGCGCTGGTTTCTTAAAACCACAACTGGCAGTAAGGTAAATAATATGGTGTTTCACCAAGAGACCATCTGTATCAAATTAAGAAAAGCAGCACGTGAGAGGCCCCTGCCGCCTGTCCCCTGCCCCCTGCCCCCTGCCTTATATACAGTCATTTGGGGAACGGGGTCGCTTTTTGATCTCTTGATTTTGCTCTCAAGATCTGACGTCTTTAGATTTATCTTTCAAGAAAGGTTTCTTTATTCAACCCTTTCATAAATTAACATGCCACACCTTAACTAATGAACATCTGCCACGTCTGTCTCCAACTGTCAGCATATTCCCCAGCTGCTTGAGCCACTTGATTGAACACTTGCTTTAACTTGATTGTCATAATAGCTCACTTGATTTATTTGTTCTAATATCGGTCATCACCAATGATTTATCGCCGAGAACAACCAGTGACTTTCGCTAGTGACATCATATTTCTTCAAACATACCAGTACTTTCTGTTCAATTCTATTATTATTGTAACTTACTTGGTGTTCTCGCACCAGTCGTTATGAGTGATTTCTCGCGGACCACAGCTGATCGTTTTTACCTTGATATAGAGCCTCAACAAGTCTTGTAAACTTAAAAGCCAGATCCGGTTTCCTACGAGTCGAGGTGTACGTGATGATTAACCTCCTCCTGGTACCAAACAATATTAGTTCAACTGCTTATTCTGTTTATTTTTGCTAGCGTCTTTCTTCCATATATATTACCATTCACAAACATGTGTTTCGTCTTTTGAAGAGTCATCAATATGGCTTTATCCACCAAACGAATGACCTCGAGGCTCCGACCCCGGACTTTTAGTCACAAATTACCCTGAAATTAAAATATCTTAGCTCTCGAAGTCGGCTTGATAATTGTTATAATAGAAGATAAATTTTACGGTATTTAATTACGCTAATTGTTTTCTGTAGATGGTTTAATTCAACTCAGAGAATAATCGCACATATTAACAGAAGTGAGCGAATATATATTATATAAATACTAGCATCTATAGATACGTGTTTCCTCCTTTAAGACTGATAAGTGTCGCTTTATCACACCAACGTATCGTCCTTGAGGCTCGAACACTAACATTCAGTGAACACTCAAAGTGCAACCTATTACACACACACACACATACACACACAGGAGAGTTTAAATTCCATACTAGAAACACTCCTAGATTGTCTGCGGTTTGTCTGTACAAGGGTTTATCAGTCTGACATGAGGATACTTTCCCCTATAAGTAAACCTGACCAAATACTCAAAATAACATAGTATTCAAAGCCCAAATAAGATCCACTCAATACGGCTATATACTGGCTTGTGCGAGTAAATGTTGAACCTTATCCAAGTTATGTAACCTCAAGTAACAACACTTAGCTGGATACTCAACGAGACCAGAAGAACTTTTGTCCTGGAATCCAGTAAGACCAAGGGACAACACAAAATATATAGCCTAGCATAGTTAAGTAGTCAATTAGGGAGAGCAAAATTAATGTTCTTCATTTCTTTATTAACTCAACGTTTGAGAACTTTAATCGAACACACGGATATCTATGTGTCTCATATAAAGATCATGTGTTCGCCCCAGAAAAGGGACCCCTTGATTTCTGAGAACTTCTACTCAAGTAAAATGAGTATATATATATATATATATATATATATATATATATATGTGTGTGTGTGTGTGTGTGTGTGTGTGTGAGAGAGCGTGACGACAAAATAGTTGAAAAAGTGCGCTATCAAATTTATGTCACCTTCGACTAAATTGACATCTCATTTACAATAGGAAGCCCAAAAGCTTGGTACATTTTAGTAAAGAATGTACATTATCACTCCTCTCACTTCGTATATATATATATATATATATATATATATATATATATATATATATATATATATATATATATATGTATATGTATATATATATATATATATATGTATATATATATATATATATATATATATATATATATATATATATATATATATATATATATATATATATATAAGTTAATTTGATGACTTATTTTACAAAACTTCTAGTTTATCCGCGACTTCAATTACTGAAAATTTTCCTCGTCCAGACATTATCTTTTGCCGAAAGCATATTTTTTTTTTGTATACATTTAGAAAATACGTCACAAAGCAACAACAACAAAAAAAAGCAAACATTATTATTATTCCATTGATCTGGTTATCGATGTTGGGTAATCAAATCTCAAGTCAGCTTGGCGCTGGTAGTTCTTAGTTTTTGTCTTTTAATCAATAAACAATGCAAAGCGACATTTCGAATACATCTGACGTTTCGATTTTTACAGAGGCCAACCAATATTACACCAGGTTTTGTTTAAACCTATCCTATAATAAATTAGAACTCATGCCCCGAGAGCACTTGGCTCTAAGGTCGCGTATTCGTTTATTTTACGGCATATCAACAATTCAGGTTCTCTGTATTCCGTAACACAATACCTATGTAAATAATTACTTGTATACGATTAACTGAACGCAAGTTGCTCTTTTACTCATAACTAGGCGGGCGTATCAAGGGGCGTTAAATAAAATTAAAAACAAATTAATAACGAATATGTTTCACTGAGAAATGTATCAATCCATATACCCTCCAGCCATGAGTGAAATAATATAACGAGATTGCCGTGGGGGTTGGGGTAGGGCTAGGGTCAGGGGTAGGGTTAGATTTAGGGTTAAGTCAGCATAATAATAATTGTCTTTTGGAATTTTTTTAAATGTAAATAACTCCAGACAAGGCATGAAGCCACTTGATGTAAGGAGCTTAAAAAATACTACTTCAAGGCCAAAAAGCCAGCCAACGATAACTGTTAGGTGGATAGATTCCGATCTCAAAACAGCAATTCCTCTCTCTTAGCAGATGGAATGTAAGGACTAAAGGACAAAATAAAGGTATCGAAAGTTACGATGCTGCCGAAGGTCCACTTTCTACTCTCCGTTAGTATAATTTAGTTAAAGAAGGCATTGCTGGAATTCAAATACTATACTGTGAGCTTTGAAAAATAAACATAATCGATGTATGAGTTAGTACAGGTATACACCAAACAAATAATTGAATAGATTAAAAAAAACATACACTTGTATAGTCAACGAATTAGAAAGCATCACAGTCGATTTTGTGACTGAATGATGAAAAAGCCTTCGGTGCTGACTTTCCCTAATTGGAAGGGGCTAGGATTTCCACGGTGCATGAAATAGAAGAGTGTGAGAAAAATGTTTAACATAAAATAACGTAAGCGATGAAAATTCTTTTTGTGTTTTTCGAGTCACCAAGGGTCGATACTTGAACCTTTATTAGTCTTGATCTTCACAAAATGCCTCTCTGATGCAATCGCGTCCGAGATGGGTATATTTGCTGATTACAACACGCTCTTTCATTGACATGACGGCAAATCGAACATACCCATATTTAAGGCAATGGCTGAATCCTTAGAAAATAGTAGAATGGGGCCAAAATGGACCGTTACATTCCATGTTACAAAGACAAAGCTTCTCTCCTTAAACGATTATTGGAAACCTTTGCAATCACCTATTGCCATGACCCATAGCACCCTTTCCGAGAGTCCAACGTTTAAACTTCTCAGCCTATTATTCACAAGCAACATGGATTGGAATAAATATATAAAATATACTTCAAGTCTGAGAATTCCGTTTACTGCTAAATACACGGAGTAAGAGGGAAATATATTTACATTTCTGATGAGAAGACGAGTTCTTGTTGCGAATGTCTTGCAAGGGTGTACCTGAGATTGCCTCTCAGTTGAGAAGCTACTATGGAAATAGAGAAACACTAGCAACGCTCTTTCTGTGTGAAAGGGTTTGTAGCGAAAAGAAGAGATCACCCCACTAGTTTTCAAAGTCGATTTAGAACGTTGTCAAGGCAAGAAAGAGTGTTACCCTCAGTAATTCGTTGGTGGCTGGCTGATTAAAGAGAAGGTATTTCCCAATTCTCGTGTTACGTCCAAATCACACGTGTTTTCCTACAAGTAACGAAACTCCACGTGTTATCCCTCGTTAGTAAGTGACGTCATATGATCAACTATTACTCTATAAAAACAATAAATTAAAATTACATTCGAATTAATCTACCGAAAATTAACCACAAATCCGTTTGGTCATCTTGTTATTAGAGAAATCATAGAAAAACGTGGAAGTTTCACTAGGAAATTGGCATGGAAACAAAAATATCTACGTCGTGAATAATGTCTATTACTTTGACTTAAGACAGAACAGGTACTACACTTTGATTCCAGCCCGTAGGCCTAATATCTGGGGGTTATTATCCACTTAAGGAGAACTCTACAAATTTCTGCTGATCATTAACATTTAAACACACCTTATCTTTTAAAATAAAGTGAACTTCCGTTGACATTTTTTTTATACGAAATATGTCTACATCCGGGCAACGTTTTCTTCAGTCAATTGGAAAACTCGTTGTTGTATTATTGCTGTGATTAAAAGAAACATAATGTAAAAAAATATAATAGTTTATTTTTATTACACGGCAGCACCAAATGAGTGGGATGGGCGACAGGTGGAAGAAGCATCGAAATTGAAGAATGATAATCTCTTGAACCCGCTAGCCAGCAGACTCTGTTCCATCTCGATTTGGGCGAGTTTATATAACAGTTTTGAAACCCACGCATCCACCTATAGGCGTGCATTCTGGAATCTTTTCTTCGCTGTCAAGTATCCAAAGATAATAAGACGCGGTTTTCATCCATTTTATTATTTATTGTAGTGTTTATTTAGCGACAAGAGTGTTTCTGTCTGCAGATAACCGTTGTAGATGACTTTCTGTATCTATTAATAAAATGACCAGATATTTTCTTTCCGGTCAGCTATGTTTCCCTATAAATCGACCGGGGGTTGATTCTTCCGACTAGGTGCGTTTATGTGTCAAATACGTTTTATTTATTCATGCTATTTCTGGTACACCAAACCTGATATTAACCACCCTGTTATATTTTTTGTTTACATTTGAGTGACGTTCGAGTAATGTTAGATATGGTGTCATGCTGAACCGTTTCTTTTAGATCCAGCAAAATATGTGGTGTTGAATGTACATATGGTCCTATATTTCCGATCCGATAAAAATATCATAACTTTCTGGAAATATTAAAAAAACATACTTACCATTTGTCGAGCGTAGAGCAAAATATAAAGAAGCAATTAATTCACAAGCTAACTCTATTATTAAAATATTATTATTTGTATATTGTTGATCTGTCGTACGTGAATGGTAGCGTGTCTTATACATTTAATGGGATTTGAGAAAAACGAGTGGAGGAAGCTTTTCAATATTTATTGGATAATTTAAGTCAATTGTTATGATGTTGAACCATGATTTAGGAATTATCTTCATGGATTATACTCTTCTATAAAAATAAAGTAATTGAATTGTTAAGTAGAGAGAATTTAGTTGAACTCTTCTATTGCAGTTGCACCTCATCTCATTTAATTATTGAATTGTTGAGTAGAGAGAATTAAGTTGAACTCTTCTATTGCAGTTGCACCTCATCTCATTTAATTATTGAATTGTTGAGTAAAGAGAATTAAGTTGAACTCTTCTATTGCAGTTGCACCTCATCTCATTTAATTATTGAATTGTTGAGTAGAGAGAATAAAGTTGAACTCTTCTATTGCAGTTACACCTCATCTCATTTTATTATTGAATTGTTGAGTAGAGAGAATTAAGTTGAACTATTCTATTGCAGTTGCACCTCATCTCATTTAATTATTGAATTGTTGAGTAGAGAGAATTAAGTTGAACTCTTCTATTGCAGTTGCACATCATCTCATTTAATTATTGAATTGTTGAGTAGAGAGAATAAAGTTGAACTCTTCTATTGCAGTTACACCTCATCTCATTTTATTATTGAATTGTTGAGTAGAGAGAATTAAGTTGAACTATTCTATTGCAGTTGCACCTCATCTCATTTAATTATTGAATTGTTGAGTAGAGAGAATTAAGTTGAACTCTTCTATTGCAGTTGCACATCATCTCATTTAATTATTGAATTGTTTAGTAGAGAGAATTAAGTTGAACTCTTCTATTGCAGTTGCACCTCATCTCATTTAATTATTGAATTGTTGAGTAGAGAGAATTAAGTTGAACTCTTCGATTGCAGTTTCACCTCATCTCATATAATTATTGAATTGTTGAGTAGAGAGAATTAAGTTGAACTCTTCTATTGCAGTTGCACCTCATCTCATTTAATAATTGAATTGTTGAGTAGAGAGAATTAAGTTGAACTCTTCTATTGCAGTTGCACCTCATCTCATTTAATTATTAAATTGTTGAGTAGAGAGAATTAAGTTGAACTCTTCTATTGCAGGTGCACCTCATCTCATTTAATTATTGAATTGTTGAGTAGAGAGAATTAAGTTGAACTCTTCGATTGCAGTTTCACCTCATCTCATATAATTATTGAATTGTTGAGTAGAGAGAATTAAGTTGAACTCTTCTATTGCAGGTGCACCTCATCTCATTTAATTATTGAATTGTTGAGTAGAGAGAATTAAGTTGAACTCTTCTATTGCAGTTACACCTCATCTCATTTAATTATTGAATTGTTGAGTAGAGAGAATTAAGTTGAACTCTTCTATTGCAGTTGCACCTCATCTCATTTAATTATTGAATTGTTGAGTAGAGAGAATTAAGTTGAACTCTTCTATTGCAGTTGCACCTCATCTCATTTAATTATTGAATTGTTGAGTAGAGAGAATTAAGTTGAACTTTTCTATTGCAGTTGCACCTCATCTCATTTAATTATTGAATTGTTGAGTAGAGAGAATTAAGTTGAACTTTTCTATTGCAGTTTCACCTCATCTCATTTAATTATTGAATTGTTGAGTAGAGAGAATTAAGTGGAACTCTTCTATTGCAGTTGCACCTCATCTCATTTAATTATTGAATTGTTGAGTAGAGAGAATTAAGTTGAACTCTTCTATTGCAGTTTCACCTCATCTCATTTAATTATTGAATTGTTGAGTAGAGAGAATTAAGTTGAACTTTTCTATTGCAGTTGCACCTCATCTCATGTAATTATTGAATTGTTGAGTAGAGAGAATTAAGTTGAACTCTTCTATTGCAGTTGCACCTCATCTCATTTAATTATTGAATTGTTGAGTAGAGAGAATTAAGTTGAACTCTTCTATTGCAGTTGCACCTCATCTCATTTAATTATTGAATTGTTGAGTAGAGAGAATTAAGTTGAACTCTTCTATTGCAGTTGCACCTCATCTCATTTAATTATTAAATTGTTGAGTAGAGAGAATTAAGTTGAACTCTTCTATTGCAGTTGCACCTCATCTCATTTAATTATTAAATTGTTGAGTAGAGAGAATTAAGTTGAACTCTTCTATTGCAGTTGCACCTCATCTCATTTAATTATTGAATTGTTGAGTGGAGAGAATTAAGTTGAACTCTTCTATTGCAGTTGCACCTCATCTCATTTAATTATTGAATTGTTGAGTAGAGAGAATTAAGTTGAACTCTTCTATTGCAGTTGCACCTCATCTCAGTTAATTATTGAATTGTTGAGTAGAGAGAATTAAGTTGAACTCTTCTATTGCAGTTACACCTCATCTCATTTAATTATTGAATTGTTGAGTAGAGAGAATTAAGTTGAACTCTTCTGTTGCAGTTACACCTCATCTCATTTTATTATTGAATTGTTGAGTAGAGAGAATTAAGTTGAACTCTTCTATTGCAGTTGCACCTCATCTCATTTAATTATTGAATTGTTGAGTAGAGAGAATTAAGTTGAACACGTCTATTGCAGTTGCACCTCATCTCATTTAATTATTGAATTGTTGAGTAGAGAGAATTAAGTTGAACTGTTCTGTTGCAGTTACACCTCATCTCATTTAATTATTAAATTGTTGAGTAGAGAGAATTAAGTTGAACTCTTCTATTGCAGTTGCACCTCATCTCATTTAATTATTAAATTGTTGAGTAGAGAGAATTAAGTTGAACTCTTCTATTGCAGTTGCCCCTCATCTCATTTAATTATTAAATTGTTGAGTAGAGAGAATTAAGTTGAACTCTTCTATTGCAGTTGCACCTCATCTCATTTAATTATTAAATTGTTGAGTAGAGAGAATTAAGTTGAACTCTTCTATTGCAGTTGCACCTCATCTCATTTAATTATTAAATTGTTGAGTAGAGAGAATTAAGTTGAACTCTTCTATTGCAGTTGCACCTCATCTCATTTAATTATTGAATTGTTGAGTAGAGAGAATTAAGTTGAACTCTTCTATCGCAGTTGCACCTCATCTCATTTAATTATTGAATTGTTGAGTAGAGAGAATTAAGTTGAACTCTTCTATTGCAGTTACACCTCATCTCATTTAATTATTGAATTGTTGAGTAGAGAGAATTAAGTTGAACTCTTCTATCGCAGTTGCACCTCATCTCATTTAATTATTGAATTGTTGAGTAGAGAGAATTGAGTTGAACTTTTCTATTGCAGTTACACCTCATCTCATTTAATTATTGAATTGTTGAGTAGAGAGAATTAAGTTGAACTCTTCTATTGCAGTTACACCTCATCTCATTTAATTATTGAATTGTTGAGTAGAGAGAATTAAGTTGAACTCTTCTATTGCAGTTGCACCTCATCTCATTTAATTATTGAATTGTTGAGTAGAGAGAATTAAGTTGAACTTTTCTATTGCAGTTGCACCTCATCTCATTTAATTATTGAATTGTTGAGTAGAGAGAATTAAGTTGAACTCTTCTATTGCAGTTGCACCTCATCTCATGTAATTATTGAATTGTTGAGTAGAGAGAATTAAGTTGAACTTTTCTATTGCAGTTGCACCTCATCTCATTTAATTATTGAATTGTTGAGTAGAGAGAATTAAGTTGAACTATTCTATTGCAGTTGCACCTCATCTCATTTAATTATTAAATTGTTGAGTAGAGAGAATTAAGTTGAACTCTTCTATTGCAGTTGCACCTCATCTCATTTAATTATTAAATTGTTGAGTAGAGAGAATTAAGTTGAACTCTTCTATTGCAGTTGCACCTCATCTCATTTAATTATTGAATTGTTGAGTGGAGAGAATTAAGTTGAACTCTTCTATTGCAGTTGCACCTCATCTCATTTAATTATTGAATTGTTGAGTAGAGAGAATTAAGTTGAACTCTTCTATCGCAGTTGCACCTCATCTCATTTAATTATTGAATTGTTGAGTAGAGAGAATTGAGTTGAACTTTTCTATTGCAGTTACACCTCATCTCATTTAATTATTGAATTGTTGAGTAGAGAGAATTAAGTTGAACTCTTCTATTGCAGTTGCACCTCATCTCATTTAATTATTCAATTTATGAGTAGAGAGAATTAAGTTGAACTCTTCTATTGCAGTTGCACCTCATCTCATTTAATTATTGAATTGTTGAGTAGAGAGAATTAAGTTGAACTCTTCTATTGCAGTTGCACCTCATCTCATTTAATTATTGAATTGTTGAGTAGAGAGAATTAAGTTGTACTCTTCTATTGCAGTTGCACCTCATCTCATTTAATTATTGAATTGTTGAGTAGAGAGAATTAAATTGATCTCTTCTATTGCAGTTGCACCTCATCTAATTTAATTATTGAATTGTTGAGTAGAGAGAATTAAGTTGAACTCTTCTATTGCAGTTGCACCTCATCTCATGTAATTATTGAATTGTTGAGTAGAGAGAATTAAGTTGAACTCTTCTATTGCAGTTGCACCTCATCTCATTTAATTATTGAATTGTTGAGTAGAGAGAATTAAGTTGAACTCTTCTATTGCAGTTGCACCTCATCTCATGTAATTATTGAATTGTTGAGTAGAGAGAATTAAGTTGAACTCTTCTATTGCAGTTGCACCTCATCTCATTTAATTATTGAATTGTTGAGTAGAGAGAATTAAGTTGAACTTTTCTATTGCAGTTGCACCTCATCTCATTTAATTATTGAATTGTTGAGTAGAGAGAATTAAGTTGTACTCTTCTATTGCAGTTGCACCTCATCTCATTTAATTATTGAATTGTTGAGTAGAGAGAATTAAATTGATCTCTTCTATTGCAGTTGCACCTCATCTAATTTAATTATTGAATTGTTGAGTAGAGAGAATTAAGTTGAACTCTTCTATTGCAGTTGCACCTCATCTCATGTAATTATTGAATTGTTGAGTAGAGAGAATTAAGTTGAACTCTTCTATTGCAGTTGCACCTCATCTCATTTAATTATTGAATTGTTGAGTAGAGAGAATTAAGTTGAACTCTTCTATTGCAGTTGCACCTCATCTCATGTAATTATTGAATTGTTGAGTAGAGAGAATTAAGTTGAACTCTTCTATTGCAGTTGCACCTCATCTCATTTAATTATTGAATTGTTGAGTAGAGAGAATTAAGTTGAACTTTTCTATTGCAGTTGCACCTCATCTCATTTAATTATTGAATTGTTGAGTAGAGAGAATTAAGTTGAACTCTTCTATTGCAGTTGCACCTCATCTCATGTAATTATTGAATTGTTGAGTAGAGAGAATTAAGTTGAACTCTTCTATTGCAGTTGCACATCATCTCATTTAATTATTGAATTGTTGAGTAGAGAGAATTAAATTGAACTCTTCTATTGCAGTTGCACCTCATCTCATTTAATTATTGAATTGTTGAGTAGAGAGAATTAAGTTGAACTCTTCTATTGCAGTTGCACCTCATCTCATTTATTTATTGAATTGTTGAGTAGAGAGAATCAAGTTGAACTCTTCTATTGCAGTTGCACCTCATCTCATTTAATTATTGAATTGTTGAGTAGAGAGAATTAAGTTGAACTCTTCTATTGCAGTTGCACATCATCTCATTTAATTATTGAATTGTTGAGTAGAGAGAATTAAATTGAACTCTTCTATTGCAGTTGCACCTCATCTCATTTAATTATTGAATTGTTGAGTAGAGAGAATTAAGTTGAACTCTTCTATTGCAGTTGCACCTCATCTCATGTAATTATTGAATTGTTGAGTAGAGAGAATTAAGTTGAACTCTTCTATTGCAGTTGCACCTCATCTCATTTAATTATTGAATTGTTGAGTAGAGAGAATTAAGTTGAACTCTTCTATTGCAGTTGCACCTCATCTCATGTAATTATTGAATTGATGAGTAGAGAGAATTAAGTTGAACTCTTCTATTGCAGTTTCACCTCATCTCATGTAATTATTGAATTGTTGAGTAGAGAGAATTAAGTTGAACTCTTCTATTGCAGTTGCACCTCATCTCATTTAATTATTGAATTGTTGAGTAGAGAGAATTAAGTTGAACTTTTCTATTGCAGTTGCACCTCATCTCATGTAATTATTGAATTGTCGAGTAGAGAGAATTAAGTTGAACTCTTCTATTGCAGTTGCACCTCATCTCATTTAATTATTGAATTGTTGAGTAGAGAGAATTAAGTTGAACTCTTCTATTGCAGTTGCACCTCATCTCATGTAATTATTGAATTGTTGAGTAGAGAGAATTAAGTTGAACTCTTCTATTGCAGTTGCACCTCATCTCATTTAATTATTGAATCTGATCTCGAATCATGCTTAAGGTAAAACAGAATTAATTTCTTTTCATTAAGTTTACTTTATTTGATATATTTAATTTCTTGCCTTATTTTCCTTTTTCTTGTGTTTCGTCAAGATGAGTCATTGAATATTTTGTCAAATCACGTAAAAAGCAAAACATGTTTCTATTTCTTTTCATTAATTTTACTTTAAAAAAAATGTTTACTATATTTATTTATATTCGGGGAGCTCCGGAAATTTCCGATAATTTTACTGATAAATAGATATATGTTCACTTTTCGTCTATTTCTGTTTATCTTTTATCATGTGTAGCTATTAAATATGAAGTCGAATCATGCTAAGAGAAAGAGATCATTTATTTTTGTTAATTTAATTTTATTTCAATTGATTACACTATTTATTTGTTCTCGGATAATTTCGGGCATTTCCGGCACAATTAGCAGAAAGTAATGTTATATTTTCAGTTTCTCATTTTTCTTCCACGCTTACTGTTTTACGACTTGACTTTTCACATTTGATTCTGACGAAGAATACCCAATACTCATTTCTATCGTTTCACCTCTACAATTTCAGTTGCAAATTTTTTAGCTTGCAGCTTACTATAAGCACCAAGGCCACAGGTATAAGACAAACGTAAACTCGTTCAATATTTGTTACCTTTTGTGTTTCGACCGATCTTCCTACAATTGATTAAAATCACAACGCTGCCAATACGGAATGTACACGGCTCTATCAGTTCTTTATTTTATGAAAGGTCGGACATTTAATCTGCCTCTTCTTTAAAGACTTCCCCAGTCGAATAAAAAACATGACTTTTCTCATCGGCGAATTCCTTTTGTTCGTTTTTCTTGGAGGGATGCAAATCAAATCTTAGAAAGTAAATGGCGGTGTCGCGCTCGATTTGTAAAGATGGCCGATATACAAATAGAATTCAGTAGATTCTTTTGTCACTATGCGACGACAAATAACATCGATTTAAATAAAGAAAATCATTAGACAGCTACAAAAACAGAAACATACACACGCTCATATATATATATATATATATATATATATATATATATATATATATATATATATATATATAATTATATATATATATATTAATTGATCAAGTTCAAATGTGTTCATAAAGTGAACATAAAATCAAGTTTTTCAAGAGTGCTGAATACCAAGTAGAGCATTTATAAAATTACATAAACAATATTATAGTCTTACGTCAATCAACCAACGTTTCAATGCGTATTACTGCATCTTGTCAAAGGCAGAGCTAAAATAAATTCAAAATCAAAAGTGAGAATTTCGTAGTCTCGCTTTGGAAGATATCAAACCGAGGCTAGATTTTAAGAAATAAAGGGAGGGGCAAAGAAGCTAGTTAGGATTGAGAAGCCGATCAGATTTCATTTTGGTTAACTGTAGGTTATTAGTTTGCACTTGATCACCGGCTCAACGCCTGATAGGCCGGACAAGCATGTATGTGGGTAGGGGCGCAAAAATTCTCCGGTCATTAAGCAGCCAGAGTGGACGATAATATATGTATTTTTATTCAAAAACGCTAGATAAATATAATTCCCCAATATTTAGAGTTGTCGTCTGCGTGTTTTGGATAGGTTTTAGTTATATAGATAATACCCGGATTATCAATTGCTTTAACCACAAATTACACGAACCACATATTCTCATTTACAACCCAAATAAAAAGAAAATAGGAACCTCACTATCCAACTACATAAAATGCCTAAAAGATGAAAATATCATACCTGTGGTGCAATGGAGTATTTAAGAAAAAGTCCACAAAACCTACACTACACAACCCCACGTGCTTTCTCTGTCTTAGCGAAAAATTAGCGATTGTTATGTTTCCTGATGAGAGTAGATTACTAAATCAACGAGACGAAATAGGCTTTAACTGTAGGCACTTTAAACGGTTAACTGTGGATAAGTTCGTGAACAACCTAGAATATAACATAACTAATTTAACAGTTAATTTAATCCGCCCTATTATAGTACGAATCTACTATAAGTGATCGAATCCAAGTAAAGTAATAAAAGTAAAGAACCAAAAGATAAACAATTAACTAAACAATTTAACTTAAATAATATTGAAGCCATAAAAATATATATATATATATATATATATATATATGTATATATATATATGTATATATATATATATATGTATATATATA
>OY744537.1:27114902-27124902 GCA_963556195.1 Sepiola atlantica
TTGGTGATGGTAGCGTTTCTTACTTTTGCTTACTACTATTTAAAATAATATATATATATATATATATATATATATATATATATATATATATATATATATGTATATATATATATGGTGATGAGTGTATATCTTCCAAACCCAAGTAAATGTTTCAAAAGAAACAAAAAGTCATGAACTACTCCGTTTATAAAGGTTTTGGAAATTGACACTCATGGCTATATATATTCTTAAAGTACATTATAAATATTATATACTATTTTACATTATAAGTATATATACGTATAACACAATAATACCTCTGATGTCTGTTTCCATCGCATAGTGTATCGATACTAGACGGATAGCTCGTTCAGCCTAAGATTTTTTCATATCAATAGTTCCTCTACATTCCATTGTTAACAACAATGTGTTCTGTATCGCATCCCATGTAACCGATTGATTAATGCTTGGTATTATACCCACCGAGAAATCTTAAGACACACCAAACAGCCAGCCGTGGTACACCTTTGAATGTGCCGCCGCCATTGCTCACAAATATCACTATTTCAATTGCTTTCAACGAAATAGATGTTCTGAAATCAAAGCCGCCATTAAAACTGCCCGCAACCACTTCAAAAAAGTGATAGAAAACGCAAAGGAGTCTTGTGCCCAACATGTTAAATCTAGAGTGGTTCAGCAGAGGCTTGGTTCACACGTGTTCGGACCAATAACAAACAAGGTCCTGAACGGATATAAGACCTTTATTTCAACCATCATCAATGGGCTAGAGGTGATTTCCTCAGCATCCGATAAAGAATAACTTTTTGCAAAGAACGATGCATCAAATTCCACCCTTTGCAGCCAGGGTCGCCTACATCCTGAACTTCCCCCATGACTGTAAACACTCTGAGCAACATTAATATATACATTATCTTATATGATCAAATTCTGCCCAGTTTCACCAATCGTTATCAATCCTAACGGTGTTATCTCACAGCAAACCTGACAAACTTATTAGCCTCGAGTGGCCTTTTGGACCTGATAAACGGTGACCCGTTTGTACATACATATAAAACAGTAATATATATATATATATATATATATATATATATATATATATATATATATATATATATATTACTAATGGGTCACTACTTATCAAGGTCAGTGGGCTATTCAAGAAGATGAGTTAATGAGATTGTCAGTTGGGCGATGAACAGTATCATGAGAGGATTGGAAACTATGTGTGGAATTTTCAACATTTGATTATCTAAGATTACGGCTCAACACATATTTGTACACATTGAATTTGAAGAGGACATGTTCTAGTCAGCTTAGAAGCAGCCCCGTGGTAATGTGTTCCACAAATGGGAAGTTTATGAAAGAAATGTTGCTCTTGGAAGTTCCATTTTTGTACTTTGCGCACACACAGATAAAGGAAACTTATTTTTGTGGTTGTTGCTAGATGAATGTTTGCTGTTAATGTCTTAAAGAAGAAACTAGAGACTTGAGCTCAGTCGAGCACCTACCATGTAAATAACGATAGAGTAAAGGGAGACAAACACCGCCTCTCCTGTGAGAAAGCGGTTGTAGTCAAGAGAAGAGATCACGCCTACTAGATTGCGAAATCGATTTTTTACCTTGTCAAAGCAATAAAAGTTGCCCTGAGCAGAACCTCTACAGATATGGCAGCAGTATTCCATCTTATGACGCAGTTGTCTATTCTACAAGTAGGGGATTGAGTCAGCCATGAGGTGCTTTCTGGAGCGGTAGAATGATCCAACTATTTGTCCAGCGACATGAGCAAGAGATTTAATAAAATTTATGCATGTCAGCTCTGGAGTTAAAAATCAATGGGAAGAGATTAGCTAAGAAGACGTCTACCGCAATAAAATAGTTATTTAATTTGGTAAAAAATGAAAAACACGTGCTCCAAGTCACAAGAGAGAGAGAGAGAGAGAGAGAGAGAGAGAGAGAGAGAGAGAGAGAGAGAGAAAGTCAGAAAGATCTTGATCATCATTATTTTTCTGAAGTGCTGTCATAGATTGTTGTCTCGTCACATAAATGTCAATGAATGATCGCAGAATATGTTTTGGTCGGAAGATCATTGACAGACTAGAAAGATGATTTGTCACACAATGAATCCTCCAGGCACGCTGGAATTGATGCTATGTGCTCCAGACTTCCGTCCGTCAAAAACTCCTTTGATAGGTCATCAGGTATAAATGGTTGTGATGGTTGAGAGGATATTTCTAGATATTCCATAGCTAACAAACTTGTGAAGCAAACTTTTCTGCCAAACTCTATCGAAAGACTTTGCTATACCAAGACCTATCGCCCGAGAAACAATGGCCCCGCAATGGATAGATTTACTGATTCTGTGCAATATCATTCTCAAAACGTCAGCTGTTCTTGCAGAACGAATTCCATATTACTGATCACCACACAGATCGCTTTTGCTCATGTGGTTGATAACTTCTTGATCTATTACAGATTCAAACAACTTACTCATGACGCACAAACAATCTGATCCGGCTGTACTGAGATGAAGAAGACCGATCTCCAGCATTTTAATCGCAGACTATTTTTTTCAGTATTTACTTCAACCATAGTAGTACAAAAATATCATTATGGCAAGTAAGCTACCAGACATGTTCATGTTTCATCCCCGAAATAATTTGTGATGATGTTAAATGAATTCTTTCAGAGATAAAACATAAAAACATATGTACGTGTGTGTGTACACTTTGTGTTTCATCCCCGAATATATATATATATATATATATAGAGAGAGAGAGAGAGAGAAATTAGTACCAAAAATAAATAAATATTACGCTCTTAATTTTAATTTTAATTCTCAATTAATCGATTTTTCCTACTATATTACAAAAGAGATAAATATATATACATATATAAATTAATTTTTACGATATGTTTTACGGATTGTAAATTACTATATATATATATATGTATATATATATATATAATAAATATTTGTTATTGTTTATTATCGATGTACTTATACGTTTCGTCCTTTATAATCTATACCTATTCACTACCGGTCATGCGATTCGAAACCCCGAATTACGAGTATTTTGCAACTCAAATCCTGACGCCCGAACCACTCGGCCATGTTGAACAGCGAATAAACAATGATAATTTTAACACTTTATGTGGCGGCTTCACGTCATAAGAGCGTTCTACTTAATGAAAGGAACGATGCATTTAAAGCTAGCGACGTCATGCTGTGTTAATACTACACTTACAGTGCTCTTCTGGACGGGGTTTTCTAGGAGCTACAAATAATAAATATTTGTTATTGTTTATTATCTATGTACGTCTACGTTTCGTCCTTTATAATCGGGACT
The DNA here is from genome assembly GCA_963556195.1 of Sepiola atlantica. Lineage (NCBI taxonomy): Eukaryota > Metazoa > Mollusca > Cephalopoda > Sepiida > Sepiolidae > Sepiola > Sepiola atlantica. Next base: position 27,118,250 of record OY744537.1, read on the forward strand.
CATCAGCATAGAGATTTGACTATTCACTACGAGCATTTTGCAACTCAATATATATATATATATATATATATATATATATATATATATATACATATATATATATATATACTGAATGCTTTTATTCAAACATGTACAAGGTCTGCTACACTGGCATGTCGATGTTATCGATCTACAGCTCTCAAGAGCTGAGGTCTCATCAGGCAGAACATTATTTTTTGATCCAACCTGGTTGCTGAATTCCATGGAGAATGAAGTCAAAAAATGAGATCAAAAAATAATTTTCTGCCTGATGAGACCTCAGCTCTTGAGAGCTGTAGATCGATAACATCGACATGCCAGTGTAGCAGACCTTGTACATGTTTGAATAAAAGCATTCAGAATACAGCTCTATATTTTATTGAGCACTCTTTTATAAGCCCGGTTTGATTCCCTTTGGATTTCTACCCTGTGGATTTTTACCCTACCTGGATTACTATATATATATATATATATATATATATATATATATATATATATATATATATATATATACATCTATTACAGCTGTCACTACGATAAGATAGAGGGGAATGCTTCTGTATTATTAGCAGTGGTGTCTGTTTCTGTGCAGGATCAATTATTTTTGGGGCTTAGATTATATTATTAATGTTGAATACACACACACACACACACACACACATATATATATATATATATATATATATATATATATATATATTGTGTTTTTAATGTATAAACGACTGAACACCTGTTTAACTACACACAGCTGTTAAACCTAACATCGTGATATGGGACAAAAGATAGAAAGTAGCAACCCTAGTCGAAGTCAGTGTTTCTAATGCTGCAGGATTAAACAGAGCTGAAGGGGAAAAGATTACGAAATACCAAGGTCTTATGTACGACATGAAAATAAACTGGAATCTTGGGAAAATCTTTATCATACCAGTAATTATAGGAGCAACAGGACTAATGAAAAAGAATTTCAAAAGCTGGCGAATATAACCGGTGGATCGAGTGCAAGAGAAATACGAACAATTGCACTTAAAGGGACGGTTAAAATTTTAAAAAGATCTCTCGGCTGAAATGTCTGATATAGCCGGTGAATATCTGGCATCCGGTAGGATGCCCTATCCTCAGCAATAACAAAAAGGTAAGAAAATTAACATATATATATATATATATATATATATATATATATATATATATATATATATATATATATATCGACTGAAGTAAAATGAAACAAGATATATATTTATATATATATATATATATAGAAATAGAGAGAGAGAGAGAGTGAGAGAGAGAGAGAAAGAGAGTGAGAATTTGAATGCCATTTAGACACTATCCTCAAGTGTCTAAGGTATAAATGTACGGGGGTTTGTCAGGAAAACATGGAATGAGCATATGCCCCTCTAAAAGTAAACCCTGACCAAATATACAAAATAAAATAGTATTCGAGGCCCAAATAAGATCTTTTCGGTATGGCTACACACTGGCTTATGCGAGGAATCGTGCACTTTCTCCAAATGATGTTTTCTCTAGTAACATCACTAAGCTGGATACTCCACCAGACCGTATGAATATTTTCCTGGAATCCGGTAAGACAAAGAGATCACCAGAAAGATATACTATAACATAGTTAACTGCTCACTGTTTGAGAGGTAAAGAGAACTTTGAATGAACACTCGGATATCTATGTCTTTTTCTTTGCTTGTCTTTGAAGCATATGGTCATACGAGAGTTTCTCACTTTTTTACGCGGTACTTTGCTTTATTGTAGTACGCTGAAATACATTTAAAGCTCCACCGGTTTGGCAGTAGGAAGCGGACAAGACAGTGTTGGGTCGTATAATACCTTTTTCTACATTCACAGATTGTTGGGTCAGTTTTGTAGCCATGTTTTAAGGCGTTTGAGTGTTTCCAACTGGAGCCAGGGTGCCTCTGAACTGTGTGGGAGGGCCTCAAAAAGGAAGATCCCCATCTCAGTAGGAGTGGGGGCCATTCTAAAGCCGTCTGGTCTATATATCTATGTATTTCGTATAGAGATCAAGAAAGGGACCGCTCTTGATTCTTGAGTATTTACACTGAAGTAAAATGTATATATATATATATATATATATATATATATATATATATATATATATATATATATATATATATATATACTTTCAAATATATGCTCCCTCCGGTCGCATATGTTGGCTAGGCTGACGCGTCAGAAATGAATGCTCACCCGAAAACCGATGGAGCCCCAGTCATATTTCTTGGGTGGTTAGACATTGATAATAGAACCATTTTGTAAATAAAAACTTAAAAAATGATAATATTGGAAGTTTTTCAAATCGGAGAAAACGTGTACCTAAAATATAACAGTAAAAAAATCAAATACAGCGAACACAATTAGTTATTTAAATGCTTTCGAGGAAAAGTTTACCTAAATTAAATTCATTAGAATGTGTGTTTTTTTAAATAGTAAATTTTAAAATCAATTATTATTTTAATTAAACAATTTGATTCAATAAATTTGTTAAAATCAACAATTTAATAATCTAAATACCGCGAACCCTATTTTTCAAATCGGAAGAAAAGGTGTACCTAAAATAAAACATTAAAAAAATCGGTGCTCTTTTACTATAGGACCCGCGCTAAATTTGACCATGACCCTAACCCTAACTCTAAACCCTAACACTAACCCCCACTTTGACCCTGACCCTGACTCTAACTCTAACGACGGGGTCAAAGTTAGCGCGGGTCCTACAGTAAAATAGCATCAAAAATCAAATACAGTGAACGCGATTAGTTATTTAAATGTTCTCGGAAAAAAAGTTTACCTAAATTAAATTCATTATAATGTGGGTGTTTGTGTGTGTGTGTTTTAAATTACCTTTTTTGATAAAACAATTTGATTCTAAAATCAGTTATATTGTTTTCCAGTACAATATGTCAATTTTTTTGTTGACAGAAAAGAAAAAAAATCAAATCTTTTATTTTAATAAATAATACACGTAATAATAAAAACAGTTTGTAAATAAAAGCTTCACGGCGTATAAGGGAAAATCTATATCATAAAGACAGTTAATGTTGTAAAAAAAATGATAATATTGTAAGTTGTTCAAATCAGAAAAGAAGGTGTAACTAAAATAAAAGTATTAACAAATCAAATACAGTAAACACGAATAGTTTTTAAATTCTCTCGAAAAAAAAGTTTACCTAAACTAAATTCATTATAATGTGTGTGTGTTTTTTAAATAGTAATTTTTAAATCAATTATTATTTTAATTAAAAAAATTGATTCAACAAATTTGTGTTTTAAAATATAATGGCTAATAAGATTAAGAAAATAAACAAATTCAGAACGTTTTAATTAATAAAATCAGAGTAAAAGTAACACGGTATATGCCAACGTTTTGTTTACATTTAAAATAACGCGCCCGTCTTGCGTCCATACTGAATAATCAGAGGGAGGTAACCGATTCAATGAAGTAACGCTGACTGTTCAATCAGTTTCACAGTAGGTAGATTAACTGCGTAACTCATTTCATATATATATATATATATATATATATATATATATAAAAGAAATAATTATAATTTATAAGTAAGGTTATTAGCGACAAAATAGCGTAAATACATGTGGAAATCCGAGGAAAACAATCATGAGCGTATATTTGCGAATACTAATTTTTTAGAAGTTTAAAAGCAATTGATTATGTAAATTGAGAAATGCGCATAGTGTTTACGGCGGTATTTGTAGTAGTATATAAAGAAGCTGGCATACTAATTAAATAGTAATATTACTCTGATGGAGTTTCGGCTTCATACAGACAAACAGACAGACAGGGAGGTACATAATCTCGATTATTAGTAGATATATATATATATTTATATATATGTATATATACATGTTTTATATATATATATATTATATATATTTTATATATATATATTATATATATATATATTTTATATATATATATACTATATATATTATATATATATATTATATATATATTATATATATATTATATATATATATATATATATATTATATATATATATATATATATATATATATATATATATATATATATATATATATATATATATATATATATATATATATATAGTTACGGCTCGGGCCTATAGTTTGTCAAGCTGCATTTCTACTCCCCAAAGGAAACTGCCAAATATGAGCCTCATCAAAAAACTAAAAACAAGATGTTGACTGAAAGTCTCAGATGTCAACTGATAATAGACTGATCAGTTATATCAACTGTTGTTTAAATTCAATGGTGATTGATCATTCTGCAACGCCCAGGAGCAGTGAAATAGATTTTCTATTTAAATAAAAAATCATTTCATTGGACGTTCAACATCAAAGTAAGTTTACATCATTAGGTATTTAGATATCTAATATTTAATATTAAGCTTATATTATTTAAAGTTACTTATTTTATTCTTCATAAATAGTTTACAAAATTTGAATATTTCTGTTGACTAAAGTCGCCAATACACACACACACACAAATTTATACATACATATATATATATATATATATATACATATACATTTATTTTACTTCAGTCGAAGTTCGCAGAAATCAAGGGGACCCTTTCTGGGGCTTACACTTGATCTCTATATATCAGTACATACATAGATATTCTAATATTCCATTAAAGTCTACCTTTAACTGTCAAATGTTGAGTTAGTAAAGAAACTAAGAGCATAAAATGTCATCTCCCTAATTGACCAGTTAACTATGTTATAGTATATCTGTCTTGTTGTCTCTTAGTGTTACCGGATTCCAGGACAAGAATTAATCTAGTCTGGTGGAGTATCCAGCTAAGTGCTGTTGCTTGACGTAAAATTACTTAGAGTAGGTGCGCCATTCCTCGTATGAGCCAGAATATATCCGTGTTAAAGCGGTCTTATTTAGGCTTCGAATACTATGTTATTTTGAGTATTTGGTCAGAGGTTACTTCGAAGATAAGTATCCTCATGTCAGGTTGTCTTTTGTTCAGAGAGACCTTAAACACTCGAGGACGGTGTCTAGTAAGTAATTCAAACTTTCTATTAGGTTATGCAAACTCCCCAGTAGGTAATTAAAACTCTAGTTTGTAATTCAAACTCTTCTTGTACATATATATATATATATATATATGTGTGTGTGTGTGTGTGTGTGTGTGTTTGTGTCTGTGTGCGTGTGTGTGTGTGAAAAAATGACAAACGGAAAACAGGTTAAAGTGCAGGAGAAAAACAAAAACAAGAGATTTGACCGGTTTCGTTCGTGTTGGCGAACGTCTTCAGATAAAGTGAAGATTCGGATGTAATTTCATTTTGAAGACACACACATGGGAGGAGGAAAGGATGATCCGATTGGACCATATGAGAAGACATTAAGTGACGTTGAAATATGACAAGTGGGTGACACATTCTTCTTTATTTCTTACTAGACCACCCGTGACCCGTTGGGTCAGTTTGTTATATTAGCTATGGAATTCATGTATGAGCGTGACACTTGTGGCATAAAGAAAATAGTTTTTTTTACATAACAGAAGCATTTCTATGAAAGTATATTAAAATGAAAAAAGAATATAGATAGATTTCTATGAGTCGTTCTGTTTATTATAATTGTTTTTTTTTTTAATTACAGTTACTGAATTATAAGTGGTTGGTTAGGGCGATTTGAGAAAGGAAGGGGGAACAGCAGGCTTTCTCGCGTACGTAACGAAAACAGAGGGAGTAGGAGTGGTGAAATCTATGAGAGGGAAAGTGGGAGGTGGTTTCGTTCACCGACCGCTAGTATGGCTGATATTAATAATGAGTGTTGTTTTTTTGTTTGTTTGTTTTTGTTTTTTAAAAGGGAGGAGTTTTTTTGAAACTGCGACAGACTTTACGAAGTCCTCCCGTTGAATGTTTTTAGCCGTGAAGAAAACAAATAAACTATTTGATGAAATTAAGTGAAATTGTTTAAAAATTTCCAGAATGAAAAATTTCATGCGTTCGTTAAAAATTTCATGCGTTCGTTAATCATAATAGAGAATAACGGAATTGGAATAACAGATTGAAGACGATGCTATTTACGCATGCGCAACCGGATGTTGAAAACCGGAAAGCTGAAAGCTGATTGCAAACATACAAGAACAATAGAGTTTTAGTATTATATAGATTCTTCTTTTTATATTTTTATTCATTTTCTTTTTCTTTTTAACTTTCACACCTACTGAGCTAGTTTGGGGGAGGCGGTGGGCGGAGGGGGTAAAAGGCGATAAGATGGAAGAAGACAGAGAAACTAGCCAGGAGGGGGTATGAAATTGATACGCCGAATGCGAGAACCCAAAAATTAATCGGAATGTATCAGAGATAGGTCTGCTAATTTGTCTCATATTAAGTTTTATAAAGCAATAAAAATCTTAAACTGATAGTGTAGAAAAAATCTACTTTACAGTCCAACTAATGAAAGTAATAACTTATTATAAGAAAAATAGTTTTTTTTAGTGTAAGATGATATGAAATACATGTAAGAAAAATCCTTAAATAGGGTTAAGTTTGAGAGAGATGTATTAAAATGATTTGATTAGCAATGAGAACTTGCTATTATCACAAACAATTTATATATATATATATATATATATATATATATTTAACCA
>OY744537.1:27134902-27199902 GCA_963556195.1 Sepiola atlantica
TGAATGCCGTACCAGGTACTAGATACTGTGACGATTTGCTTAATGGTGTATGTGTATCAGCATATTTTTCCTTTAGTCAACTCAATAAAATTACAGCTAAGATTAATAAAATATTAATGTAAGGGTTTATTAGAACCACCATGTCACGCTACACACTGTTATGTTTATTAGTCAATAAATTAAACTTCAAAATTATCAGTTCCTCAGGTTTAAGTACCTGAGAAATGCCGAAGTATAAATATAAACAAATGTAATCGTATTTAAATGCATATTAAGAAGCCCGGAGAGTCTATCGATCGAAACCTAGTGGAAATATAAATATCAGGAAAACAATGTAAATTATAATTGAATATTCGGTTAAATCTAACAGGGAAAAAACTGATACCTCTGTTAATATACACAATTAAACACAGTCATTTCAGACATCGTACAAAAAAAATTTAAAGAGACAAAGAGTAAGACAAAAAACTAAAATAAATCATTAAAAACTGATTTACAAAACAAGCAAAAACCAGAAGTGGAGACACATTATCTTGATTTGATTATCAAAACGTCTGCTTCTTGTTTTATTTCTATTTTCACTGGTCGCCATGTTTCTTTTTTTCTTTCATCGGTCCGCCATTTTGTTTTTTCTTTTCTTTGGCCGCCATGTTTGTTTAGTTTGATCGTCTCCTCTTTCGCCATTTTGTATCTGTAGTTTTTTTCTTTGTTTCCAGGTTTGTTTTTTCCCTCCATTGATTTGTCCATTTCTCGCGGCAATTTATGAGCGGCTCGACGTTGTCGGTAATAGCTTATATTGATGGCATCAAGCTTTTCTGTAAATATAAAAAATTACCGACGTCCATTTCCATGGGGGGTTCATGTAAGAACGAAATAGAATAGATAAGATCGTGTACAATCAAGTATCTCTCTCTCTCTCTCTCTCTCTCTCTCTCTCAACTCTCTCTCTCTCTTCCAATTTATCTGATCGGGGCCGATAACGTTGGTAACGCCCTTACAACGTTGCTTAACACTTTCTCCCGAAGAACACAGAATAAAGAACTTCAAATGGGCGAACGATTTGTATGATTGATTTTCGAGGAGAACTATCGAACTGATATCAATCAAAATGATCATTTGTTAATCAACACATTGGATTCAGCTCGATAGACGTCAGAGATTCACTTGAAAACCGTTTGATTTACCGATGAACATCCAAACAAATCAACAGTATTTTTCAATAAGCAAACAATCTGTATCAGAAAATCCTTTACGATGTATATATCTATCTGTCTAAAACGGTCTGTTACTATATACGTATGCCGTTATGTATACTTGCTGCTCGATATATGCAGGTCTGCCTATGTAAACTTATCTGTTACCCCTTATCTATTTCTCGTCTCAGTCTCTCTCTCTCTTTCTGTTACTTTCTCTCTCTCTCTCTCTCTCTCTCTCTCTCTCTCTCTCTCTCTCTCTCTCTATCTCTATGTATATATATATACACACAAACACACACACATATATATATATAATATTAGTATTTCATGTATCCACATAAAATTTTATAAGGAGATATAATTTTTTATGTATCAATTTTCAGTATTTACTTCAACAGTGCTCGATACGTTAGTAGAGCTAGGTAGTAAGCTATGAATGGCAATCAAGCTACACAGAGGCTCCCGCGTTTCATCCCCGGGGGGAATCTTCAGGCTAAAATGATTTTAGCCTGAAACATTTTAGCCTGAAGATTCCCCCCGGGGATGAAACTCAAGAGCCTCTGTGTAGCTTGATTGCCATAAATATAGTTTCATAGCTAACTATATATATATATATATATATATATATATATATATATATATATATATATATGTATAGTACAAAAATATACTCACAACAAGTAAGTTATTAGGCTGATAATTTCCCTCTGAAATGAAGCATACACGTTTTAGTGTAGCTTACTTTCCATAAGTATATTTTGATACTACTACTAAGCTTTACTCACGTATTGAGAACTGATGAAATAAATACAAAATGTATATATATATATATATATATATGGGAAATGATAAAGGAAAACAAATTTTTTTTTTATGTATTCATCAACGTTTCGTCTTTATTTGTAAGACTTCCTCAGGATACTAATTTTAAGAAAAATGTCATGCAAGTACATAGAAATATTTGGTTGACATGATAGGTTGATGAGAAGTAGTAGTCACTACTGGGAGCGCACCTTGTTCATTTCCCATTACGTCGGATTACTCTCATCCTTCCTTTCTCATATATATATATATATAGGAATGTATGTATGTATATATACGCAATATATTATATTATATGTGTAAATACCTGAAATTATTATATATATAGTATAAATATACTTATGGCAAATTATCTACATAAATATTAATTACAATTAGTCTGATTACTTCCATCGGGGATGAAGCACAGACGTTCATGTTCAGTTTACTTGCCATAAGTATAATTTCGTACTATTACGAATCTCTACTCACGTATTGAGAACTGTTTAACTTAATATTGAAAAAATATATACGTAATATATTATTTCATAATGTAACTGTATCTACATAAAATAGTAATAAATTATATATATATATATATGTATATATATATATATATATATATATATATATATATATATATATATATATATATATATATATATATGTATAGTTTGGTTTGAGTCTTTGTATTGTTGTGTTTGTTTATAAACCTACAGGGTTTTTCAGATAGACCCTGTAATTACACCTTCGGGTCACGGATCGTCTACTAAACGAACCGTTTACATCTTTAGATAGAGTAAACGACCTGCTACCTTTTGATAAAGATACTATATTACTTATAAATGTTATGATTTAAATATTTATATCAACAATGTTCAAAACACTATGAAGCGTCAATTATAATTATTGCAAGTGAGCTACACAGAAACGCTCTTGGCTCGATTAATTCCTTCGATGGAATGAAACAAACATTTCTGCGTAGCTCACTTTCATTTCTTTTGGCATAGTTCACTATAAACAAGGCAGGACGCCACTGTAGACGTAAGGGGCTACTGAGATTTAGAGTGCAAGTTTTGGGAGCCACCCTAAGTTCTGAGCTGTGTAGCAAGATGTCTGTTTACATTAGTTTTAAATTTCTGCATGCTAGTAAAGTTCGGAAAACAGAGAGCAGGAAGGGAGTTCCAGATGCCGGCAGCACGAGGAAAGAAGGTATTGGAGTAGAAGGTTCTCTGGCATCTGGGGATCTCCAAAGTGAATAGATGAGACTTAGCTGATTGTCGGGTTGGTCTAGTGTATTTACGTCGAGGGGGCATCGGGGCAGCAAGTTTTATCGAAGCACAATCCATTGAAGTACTTTTAAACAAGCACAAGGATACAACATTTCGGCGATGGGACAGGGGTTTGAGCTTGGTCGACTGTGAGGGACTTATTAAGTTGGTGACTCTTTTTTTACCTTGTCTAAGAAGGAGAGACAAGTAGATGACGCCCCAGCCCAGATGTGGCAACAATATTCCATTTATGGGTTGATGGTGGCTTTGTAAAGATATAGGATAATGTCAGGTATGAGAAGTTTACTAGCACGGTAGAGGGAGCCCACCTTCTTTGCAGCAGCCTTGCCAATTTATTCAATGTATTAGTTTCAATTCATGTTAGCTGTGAATGTTAGGCCGAGGAGTTTGAACGTTGAACTCTCAGGTAGGGTGTTATTTGTCATGGCAATCGGTGATTGAAGAGGTTTTATGTAGTTATACTTCTCTATAAAAACGCATACACGCACTCTCTCTCTCTCTTTCTGTCTCTCTCTGTCTGTATATATATATATATATATCGATATATTATTATTTCATTAATATCTATTAAGTGAATATAGTTATTTATTTCCATCGATGCTATGCATAACGATGCTTTTGGGTTGACACTCGTGTTAACGTAGATGATGCCATTATCAAATAAAGAGCTAAATATTCTACGAGCCTGAGAAATTAACTATTCAGTAAGAAAAAGATGTGACCTATTCTCACCTGTTCCTAATGAAAGGGGCCGCTTTTACACAGCATTGTTTTTACTAGTCAACCAAGAAGTCTACGATGAAACGAAACCTTCTTGTTCTGTGAAAGATGTATTTATATCTGTTCCCTTTATATTTATCAATCAAACTTTGTGCACGATAGCGACTCACTAGTCATTCTGATTCTATTCTATACCTACCTCTAAACACTATCTATCTATCTATCTATCTATCTATCTATCTATCTATCTATCTATCTATATATATATATATATATATATATTTATCTATTTCCCTTTCTATTCTCTTTCCTCTCTCTTGTTCTCGCCGCTTTAAATGTGTTAAAATTATCATTGTTTATAAGCTATTCAGAATTGGCCGATCGGTTAGCGACGTTGGATTTGGGTTTAAAAATACTTGTAATCCAGGGTTTCGAATCGTGTAACCGGTAGTGAATAGTCATATCTCTATGCTGAAGAGTCCCGATTGAAAAAGGACGAAACGTATACCTACATAGATAATAAACAATAACATATATATATATATATATATCGTTGCAGACCCGTGTCCCGGCGTTGCCCAGAAAAGTTGATTAACTCATGAAATGTCATATCCAATCTCGAACTATTGAATTATTTGCTGCTTATAATTGTCCATTTCGAACACAGACTTCACAATGTTAATATCAAACAGCAACCAGAAAAATATAGCCTTCGAGAATCAAGAATCCGGAGTAACATAATTGGGCATCTAGCTATCAGTTCTAATTTCCTCAAGCAGTTGTTGATTGATGACAGGCACCATGTCATTTTTAGGAGCTTGAATTGTACTCTCAGTTTACTACTAAGTTCTGTGTGTGATACAGCAATTGATGCAATACCTGGAGTAGTAACAATCTTGCCATAGTTTGGTTGTTGCAATCTTGTCATCAACAATTATTATAAATAGAGAGGCCAACTCACCAGCCATTAGGTCACTATTGCCATGCACACGCATGTTTGTAGATAATCATACAGTCTTGCTGTACTTCCATAAATCCGACCATTTAATGCAAACATTAAGCTCATCAGCGGGACTTCACCGTGGAACTATATGAAGTGTTTGACGGAAGTCACCTGATAATAAAAGTGTGATGCTACTCATTACAACATCCAAGGTCCACCCTCCCAGGCTTTGCCTTCCCTCTTTGAGGAGGAGTAAGGTTATTGCTTATAACCTGAGGCGCGCCTACCGGGGAATGCCGACGGGACTGCCAAGGCAATTTTTAATGGTCAGAGTGCTCACCTCTCGGGCGCTGGCTTTTCAAACCCCACTTTCTCGACCCGACCTTGGGTCACATCTTACTTCTGGGAGTAAGATAAAAACTGGCCTGGTGTCTAACTCCTGGAGAGGAGTAAATCAATACTCATTACAACATCACGTCTATTGAGATCACGCAATGTTTTATTGAGAACTTCGAATGCTTTGTAATGTGCCAGTGTACGTTCATCCCATACGACCAAAGAACAATTTTGTAAAACTTAAGATAAATCGGATCTTTTTTACTATTTCACAAACCGGATCCGCATTATTTCTTAAGGAGAGTCGCAAATTCAATGTCGACTGAGCTGTTCTAGCACCACGAAGAAGAGTACTCTCTGATTCATCAAGGAATATAAGGATACCTTGATGGTTTTCTACAGCATTAACTTCAATATGAATTTGCTCATGATTAAGTTGCGCGATACTACCCTAAACAATTAATGCTTGTTCATGCGGTCAATAACTAATTTCACGCGTTCATGAAGTAATGACTGGATGTGTATAAGATCGATCAGGTGAGTTAAGACCCAATTCATATTATAAGTCATATCTTCGATATGAACCAGAGCTGTATTGAAGATGTCTGAAAATACTACATTAACCTTAGGAAGTTGATTGCGTTCCCTAAGAAAGAAATCTTCACTCTTTTAAAAAAAATTTCTTATCTTTCTGTTTTTGCTGGAGATGGGGCATCCTACCAGATGCCAGACATTCACCGGCTATTTCAGACACTCCAGCCTAGAGATCGTTTTAAGATTCTAACCGTCCCTTTAAGTGCAGTTGTTTGTATTTCTCTTGCACACGGTTCACCGGGTATACTGGCCAGATAGCTCTTGAAATTCTTCTTCATTAGACCTGTTGCTCCTATAATTACTGGTATGATGGAGATTTTCCTAAGATTCCAGTTTCTCTTCATGCCGTACATAAAACTTTCGTAATCTAAATGCGTGTGTGTGTGCATCCCAAAGTCGTGTTGGATGAGACACTGCGCACGTAGTCAACGTGCTTCAGGTATAGTGTCTTCTCGTTGAGCAGCATTCCAGTGGTTACCATCCTCAATTAGTCCATGTGCACTACATGCATTCCTGAATGTATTCATTACTTGACCCTTAATAGTTTTGAGGTCATTACAGTTCTGTGAACCTCTAACATGTTGTAGAAGCAGTCTCAAACGAAGAAAAAGTATCAGTATTTGTTTATTATCACACCAATTGTAGTTTACCCCCCCCCCGTCCCTCAAATAAGAAATACATATATAAAGAAATAGGCGATTGATAGGTGAAATAGTAAACATGCTATTTAAAAGAAAGGTGTGGATTAATTCTCTGCAAGAGAACCGGTGCAATAGTTCAGCAGTAACAAAAATATTGGCCAGCATTCTCTCGTTTGTTGGCCGCCGCCCACGGATGAAACAAAAGATGATTCATAGCTCGCTGTTCTTTTGCCAAACATCGACAACAATATCTTTCGGGTGTCGTATTGAGAAAGTGTTTGTCTCGTAAATCAATGAGAACGAATTCATTATCAATATGCGGCTATTTAATCTGCGCGTTTATCAATTATATAATATATTAGTGGGGGAGACGACGTTCCAGACGTTTGTTTTAACTTAAATTTAAATTTACAACGTTTAATAAAATAAATAACAACTAACTAATAAATAATATATTCTCCCTTGTTGTTTGAAACTTCTTTCCGGCGTTCAACAAGATTTTCAATACCTTGTTGCTAGAAATAAAAAAAATACCCCCCCCCCCCAAAAAAAAAGAAATATAAAGAAGATAGGTGTCAAAAATTTTTTTTTTTTTTTAACTTTACATTCCATTTAAATAATCAGAAAATGTGCAGGACTTTACTGAAATTAACTAAAATAAAATAAGTTTCACAATGATTCTGAAATAGAATTCTTGAAAAAAAATTAAAAAATTGAAAACACAATAGATTCCAAAATTGAAACGGCGTGGACTTAGTTGCCAATCCTGTGTTTAATTTTTCCTTGCCTATATATATATATATATATATATATATATATATATATATATATATATATATATATATATATATATATATACATATATTTATATATATATATATTTATATATATATATATATACATATATTTATATATATACATATATTTATATATATACATATATTTACATATATATATATATAGACATATATATATACATGTATATATATACATATATATATACATATATATATATATACATATATTTACATATATATGTATATATATATAGATGTATATATAGATATATACATATATATACATATATATATGTATATATATCTATATATATACATATATATGTATATATGTATATATATATGTATATTTATACATGTATATACATATATGTATATTATATGTAAATATATGTATATATATGTGTATATATATATGTATATATATGTATATATATATGTAAATATATGTATATATATATGTATATATATATGTATATATATATACATGTATACATATATATATATATATATATATATATATATATATATATATATATATATATATATATATATATATAGGGTAAGGTACACGATAATTCATGAAAAAGAAATGCCGTGGTGGACAAAATGTGTGAAAAAATGACACACGGAAAAACAAGTTACGGTGCAGGAGAAAAACAAAAACAAAAGATTTTGACCGGTTTCATTCCGTTGGAGAACGTCTTCAGAAATTAAGATATTTTAAAATACATATATTAAATATACGTATATTAAAATACCTTCATTTCTGAAGACGTTCTCCAACAGGACGAAACCGGTCAAACTCTTTTGTTTTTGTTTTTCTCCTGCACCGTAACTTGTTTTTCCGTTTGTCATTTTTTCACACACACACACACACACACACACACACACACATACACACACACACACACACACATATATATATATATATATATATATATATATATATATATATATATATACGCTAAGGCAAATGGAAATCACGCGATCGTTGAAGATACAATACAAAAAAAGTAATTTAAAAAATTTCATCTTGTGTCGCTGTTGTGTCGAACGTGGGATGAACGGAAACACACTTTGTTGGCCTTTGTTCGGACCAAAGATGAGATAATAATATCATGGGACTCGAGTTTGCGCCGGACGTCCATAACATGGAAATATGTCACAAAGTCCTACAGGAGGTTTGAAGACAATCACCCCATAACCAGATATCTTTTGAAACGACAATAAGCAGCGTGCTTAGATGTTTCAGTTTAAAATAAAATGTTGGTACAATAATAAATTGCGGTCTCCGTTTATGTCTGACGCCAATCGAATGACAATATTTTTAAGAACGGCAGCAATATACAACAAATGAAGGAAACAACTGTGGAATTTCCTCGAGCCCCGCTTGTACATGAATACTGTCTTATTTCCTCGCTCGTAATTTACATTTATTATAAGATTCACATATGAAGTATTATTATTATTAGTAGTATTTCAGTGTGAAATTATTGGTAATAAAAGTGTTCAGAAGATTGTCCCTCACTACTATAAATGGCAAGAGTTTAACTTGACTTGAGTCATCCTGTACTAGTTGGTGAAACGTTTTCAAATTCCAAGCTCCAGAGGTGGTGCTGTAATTTCCATGTGTTTTCTTATATATGGATATGTATACGGAACGTTACACCTGTATACGTATACAGCGCTTTGTATTCCCAAATGGTAACCCATCTGGTAGTGACTAGGCTCAACGTCGCTTAACTTCGGTGATCTAACGAGAACCGGTGTGTCAATGTGATCATGCTGTATTCCGGAGAAACAACAAGCCACCATTTATGCGTAGTGTTAATCTGACAAGATTCAAATAGCCATCGCTGTCCAGGTTGGAGGTGCTTTGTTTTCTCATGTCGGTTTTTAATCTGGGGAAAATACAGCTCCCCTAAAAGGGGCATTCTTGTTTGGAACACACCATAGATAAACGTCAAGCAAATGGGATTCTACTTTCTGATAAATCTGCCAATTGTGGCGAAATTTTCAAAGTCTAGAATGATTCTTGTGTAGCTGTATCTTAATCCACAACTACGTAGATCCTATCAACTCGGATATGGCAGCAGAATACTGCTTGTGATGCTGTTACATATATTTAAAACAAAAAAAAAAACATACGGGTTCAATATAAGCTAACTATAATTAAAATTGTTCTGTTGATCAACGAAGGAAATTTATCTACAGTTTTGAATTTATATCTGTATTTCATTTAGTGATCGAACTTTTTACGTCCGTAGAAATTCATACGACGGCTATGGTGCAAGATGCGTGAACAACGATATAAACTACCCAAATCTGGTTTGGCGTTGGATATCTGCCACCGATGACAACGATTCATGCTACTGTTCATCAGGATGTCCTCGAAAATTTTCTTATACCACATAGTTCAAACTATGAATTCGCCTTCCAGCCTGACCTTGTTATATGCTACAAAGATGAATTTACAAAGCAATGTACATATAAATTGTGACACACCTTCCTGATTGGTCTACAAACAGTGAATATTCAAATCCAATAGATAATTTATGTTAAATCTTATAGACAAGATTTTTCTAAATACGATTCATCATATCTTGCGAAATTGCAACCTCTCATCACTGAACTTTGTGTATCTGTGTCTTCGAAGACTTGTAAGTTAATCGGTTTGTTACCAGAGCAAATGAAAGGAATATTAAAGCCAAATGGCGTATTTAGTGTACAGCTACCGTTATTCAAAGCCCTCTTGATTAATACATACTTTTCTTTGATAAAAACAGCCCATTTGTTACTAGATGTCACAATCTTCATATTTTAATTTTTTCGCATCCCCCCAACTTTGTTTGATAGTAAATTAATACCAGATTCCTTCACATATCAAATTGATATTTTGTTAAGAATAAACTGACAAAATTCAAACAAATTCTAACTAGAAATATGAAAGTTCAAATAAACTGAACATGGCATTTAACTGAATTAGTATAGTTTATGTACATGCCTTGTGATAAATTTCGAAAATAAATAGAAAAACAGAGACTTATGGGTGGTTTAAAACATTTCTGACACTCAGGAAAACCGGATGTACGATTCAACCTACCAAGCATGTAAAAAAGTGGATAGAATTTGTAGGCATAAAAGTTATTTCAAAGTGACGTTCTAAACTGTAAATATTCAGCGGCCGTTTTCTAGAGTGACCGAAATGTTTCCAAATGTCCACGTAAAATCATTTCCAGATAATAAAGAACTTTAGTCTATTCTCTGGAAATTATCCTACGTGGACATTTCTGAAATCGTGGCATAAAAAATGCATTTATAAGAAAATACTTAGCGGTTATTCTTATCTTTTTATTTGATGTCTTATATTAGAATCAATGCGATCTTTAATACAGGCCGTATAGTATCCGTGTTTATTCTTTGACTGTAGGCGAGTCTTTTGGGGTCATTCTGTCAATTGCAGTATAAACGCTAGCATGGCTGGATATCGTATACAATTGAATTGAATATTTCAAAGAATATTTTTAAATAAAGTAAAGTAAAGTAATGTAAATAGCAAGATTTCTGATGGTTAAAGTAACCATCAGAAATCTTGCTATTTACTAATACTGAAGTAAATATAAATATTAATTGATATAAATTTAGAATATTTTATCGTTGTCTAAAAGATATAAACAACAATATTTAATATTTAAGAAATTTTCATCAATAAAATGTTCGTAAAAAAATCATATTATAAAAATATTCGTCATAAAGAGTATCTTAATAAAAATATTATTTGTGCTTTCTTCATATGTGGTTTAAAAAAGTGTACTTTGTAATATTGAATATTGGTTCAATCGTAGAATAAGAACTGTTGAACTTCGTTTAATGTTCGCCTAAAAGAGGGCTTAATTATAGTATAAGTAGAATAGTATGGTGTAGGTCATTTAGCTTGGTATTCGCCAGAACTTTAGATAAAATTGAATAAAACTAGAATAGTATGATATAGCTCATTTAGCTTGGTATTCGCCAGAACTTTAGATAAAATTGAATAAAAGTAGAATAGTATGATGTAGCTCATTTAGCTTGGTATTCGCCAGAACTTTAGATAAAAATGAATAAAAGTAGAATAGTATGATATAGCTCATTTAGCTTGGTATTCGCCAGAACTTTAGATAAAATTGAATAAAACTAGAATAGTATGATGTAGCTCATTTAGCTTGGTATTCGCCAGAACTTTAGATAAAATTGAATAAAAGTAGAATAGTATGATATAGCTCATTTAGCTTTGTATTCGCCAGAACTTTAGATAAAATTGAATAAAAGTAGAATAGTATGATGTAGCTCATTTAGCTTGGTATTCGCCAGAACTTTAGATAAAATTGAATAAAAGTAGAATAGTATGATGTAGCTCATTTAGCTTGGTATTCGCCAGAACTTTAGATAAAATTGAATAAAAGTAGAATAGTATGATATAGCTCATTTAGCTTGGTATTCGCCAGAACTTTAGATAAAATTGAATAAAAGTAGAATAGTATGATGTAGCTCATTTAGCTTGGTATTCGCCAGAAATTTAGATAAAATTAAATAAAAGTAGAATAGTATGATGTAGCTCATTTAGCTTGGTATTCGCTAGAACTTTAGATAAAATTGAATAAAAGTATAATAGTATGATATAGCTCATTTAGCTTGGTATTCGCCAGAACTTTAGATAAAATTGAATAAAAGTAGAATAGTATGATATAGCTCATTTAGCTTGGTATTCGCCAGAACTTTAGATAAAATTGAATAAAAGTAGAATAGTATGATATAGCTCATTTAGCTTGGTATTCGCCAGAACTTTAGATAAAATTGAATAAAAGTAGAATAGTATGATGTAGCTCATTTAGCTTGGTATTCGCCAGAACTTTAGATAAAATTGAATAAAAGTAGAATAGTATGATGTAGCTCATTTAGCTTGGTATTCGCCAGAACTTTAGATAGAATTGAATAAAAGTAGAATAGTATGATATAGCTCATTTAGCTTGGTATTCGCCAGAACTTTAGATAAAATTGAATAAAAGTAGAATAGTATGATGTAGCTCATTTAGCTTGGTATTCGCCAGAACTTTAGATAAAATTGAATAAAAGTAGAATAGTATGATATAGCTCATTTAGCTTGGTATTCGCCAGAACTTTAGATAAAATTGAATAAAACTAGAATAGTATGATGTAGCTCATTTAGCTTGGTATTCGCCAGAACTTTAGATAAAATTGAATAAAAGTAGAATAGTATGATGTACCTCATTTAGCTTGGTATTCGCCAGAACTTTAGATAAAATTGAATAAAACTAGAATAGTATGATGTAGCTCATTTAGCTTGGTATTCGCCAGAACTTTAGATAAAATTGAATAAAAGTAGAATAGTATGATATAGCTCATTTAGCTTGGTATTCGCCAGAACTTTAGATAAAATTGAATAAAAGTAGAATAGTATGATGTAGCTCATTTAGCTTGGTATTCGCCAGAACTTTAGATAAAATTGAATAAAAGTAGAATAGTATGATGTAGCTCATTTAGCTTGGTATTCGCCAGAACTTTAGATAAAATTGAATAAAAGTAGAATAGTATGATATAGCTCATTTAGCTTGGTATTCGCCAGAACTTTAGATAAAATTGAATAAAAGTAGAATAGTATGATGTAGCTCATTTAGCTTGGTATTCGCCAGAACTTTAGATAAAATTGAATAAAAGTAGAATAGTATGATGTAGCTCATTTAGCTTGGTATTCGCCAGAACTTTAGATAAAATTGAATAAAAGTATAAAAGTATGATATAGCTCATTTAGCTTGGTATTCGCCAGAACTTTAGATAAAATTGAATAAAAGTAGAATAGTATGATATAGCTCATTTAGCTTGGTATTCGCCAGAACTTTAGATAAAATTGAATAAAAGTAGAATAGTATGATATAGCTCATTTAGCTTGGTATTCGCCAGAACTTTAGATAAAATTGAATAAAACTAGAATAGTATGATGTAGCTCATTTAGCTTGGTATTCGCCAGAACTTTAGATAAAATTGAATAAAAGTAGAATAGTATGATGTAGCTCATTTAGCTTGGTATTCGCCAGAACTTTAGATAGAATTGAATAAAAGTAGAATAGTATGATATAGCTCATTTAGCTTGGTATTCGCCAGAACTTTAGATAAAATTGAATAAAACTAGAATAGTATGATGTAGCTCATTTAGCTTGGTATTCGCCAGAACTTTAGATAAAATTGAATAAAAGTAGAATAGTATGATATAGCTCATTTAGCTTGGTATTCGCCAGAACTTTAGATAAAATTGAATAAAACTAGAATAGTATGATGTAGCTCATTTAGCTTGGTATTCGCCAGAACTTTAGATAAAATTGAATAAAAGTAGAATAGTATGATGTACCTCATTTGGCTTGGTATTCGCCAGAACTTTAGATAAAATTGAATAAAAGTAGAATAGTATGATGTACCTCATTTAGCTTGGTATTCGCCAGAACTTTAGATAAAATTGAATAAAAGTAGAATAGTATGATATAGCTCATTTAGCTTGGTATTCGCCAGAACTTTAGATAAAATTGAATAAAACTAGATTAGTATGATGTAGCTCATTTAGCTTGGTATTCGCCAGAACTTTAGATAAAATTGAATAAAAGTAGAATAGTATGATATAGCTCATTTAGCTTGGTATTCGCCAGAACTTTAGATAAAATTGAATACAAGTAGAATAGTATGATGTAGCTCATTTAGCTTGGTATTCGCCAGAACTTTAGATAAAATTGAATAAAAGTAGAATAGTATGATATAGCTCATTTAGCTTGGTATTCGCCAGAACTTTAGATAAAATTGAATAAAAGTAGAATAGTATGATGTAGCTCATTTAGCTTGGTATTCGCCAGAACTTTAGATAAAATTGAATAAAAGTAGAATAGTATGATGTAGCTCATTTAGCTTGGTATTCGCCAGAACTTTAGATAAAATTGAATAAAAGTAGAATAGTATAATATAGCTCATTTAGCTTGGTATTCGCCAGAACTTTAGATAAAATTGAATAAAACTAGAATAGTATGATGTAGCTCATTTAGCTTGGTATTCGCCAGAACTTTAGATAAAATTGAATAAAAGTAGAATAGTATGATGTACCTCATTTAGCTTGGTATTCGCCAGAACTTTAGATAAAATTGAATAAAAGTAGAATAGTATGATATAGCTCATTTAGCTTGGTATTCGCCAGAACTTTAGATAAAATTGAATAAAACTAGATTAGTATGATGTAGCTCATTTAGCTTGGTATTCGCCAGAACTTTAGATAAAATTGAATAAAAGTAGAATAGTATGATATAGCTCATTTAGCTTGGTATTCGCCAGAACTTTAGATAAAATTGAATACAAGTAGAATAGTATGATGTAGCTCATTTAGCTTGGTATTCGCCAGAACTTTAGATAAAATTGAATAAAAGTAGAATAGTATGATATAGCTCATTTAGCTTGGTATTCGCCAGAACTTTAGATAAAATTGAATAAAAGAAGAATAGTATGATGTAGCTCATTTAGCTTGGTATTCGCCAGAACTTTAGATAAAATTGAATAAAAGAAGAATAGTATGATGTAGCTCATTTAGCTTGGTATTCGCCAGAACTTTAGATAAAATTGAATAAAAGTAGAATAGTATGATATAGCTCATTTAGCTTGGTATTCGCCAGAACTTTAGATAAAATTGAATAAAACTAGAATAGTATGATGTAGCTCATTTAGCTTGGTATTCGCCAGAACTTTAGATAAAATTGAATAAAAGTAGAATAGTATGATATAGCTCATTTAGCTTGGTATTCGCCAGAACTTTAGATAAAATTGAATAAAAGTAGAATAGTATGATATAGCTCATTTAGCTTGGTATTCGCCAGAACTTTAGATAAAATTGAATAAAAGTAGAATAGTATGATGTAGCTCATTTAGCTTGGTATTCGCCAGAAATTTAGATAAAATTGAATAAAACTAGAATAGTATGATGTAGCTCATTTAGCTTGGTATTCGCCAGAACTTTAGATAAAATTGAATAAAAGTAGAATAGTATGATGTAGCTCATTTAGCTTGGTATTCGCCAGAACTTTAGATAAAATTGAATAAAAGTAGAATAGTATGATGTAGCTCATTTAGCTTGGTATTCGCCAGAACTTTAGATAAAATTGAATAAAAGTAGAATAGTATGATATAGCTCATTTAGCTTGGTATTCGCCAGAACTTTAGATAAAATTGAATAAAAGTAGAATAGTATGATGTAGCTCATTTAGCTTGGTATTCGCCAGAACTTTACATAAAATTGAATAAAAGTAGAATAGTATGATATAGCGCATTTAGCTTGGTATTCGCCAGAACTTTAGATAAAATTGAATAAAACTAGAATAATATGATGTAGCTCATTTAGCTTGGTATTCGCCAGAACTTTAGATAAAATTGAATAAAAGTAGAATAGTATGATATAGCTCATTTAGCTTGGTATTCGCCAGAACTTTAGATAAAATTGAATAAAACTAGAATAGTATGATGTAGCTCATTTAGCTTGGTATTCGCCACAACTTTAGATAAAATTGAATAAAAGTAGAATAGTATGATGTAGCTCATTTAGCTTGGTATTCGCCAGAACTTTAGATAAAATTGAATAAAAGTATAATAGTATGATATAGCTCATTTAGCTTGGTATTCGCTAGAACTTTAGATAAAATTGAATAAAACTAGAATAGTATGATGTAGCTCATTTAGCTTGGTATTCGCCAGAACTTTAGATAAAATTGAATAAAAGTAGAATAGTATGATATAGCTCATTTAGCTTGGTATTCGCCAGAACTTTAGATAAAATTGAATAAAAGTAGAATAGTATGATATAGCTCATTTAGCTTGGTATTCGCCAGAACTTTAGATAAAATTGAATAAAAGTAGAATAGTATGATGTAGCTCATTTAGCTTGGTATTCGCCAGAACTTTAGATAAAATTGAATAAAAGTAGAATAGTATGATATAGCTCATTTAGCTTGGTATTCGCCAGAACTTTAGATAAAATTGAATAAAACTAGAATAGTATGATGTAGCTCATTTAGCTTGGTATTCGCCAGAACTTTAGATAAAATTGAATAAAAGTAGAATAGTATGATATAGCTCATTTAGCTTGGTATTCGCCAGAACTTTAGATAAAATTGAATAAAAGTAGAATAGTATGATGTAGCTCATTTAGCTTGGTATTCGCCAGAACTTTAGATAAAATTGAATAAAAGTAGAATAGTATGATATAGCTCATTTAGCTTGGTATTCGCCAGAACTTTAGATAAAATTGAATAAAACTAGAATAGTATGATGTAGCTCATTTAGCTTGGTATTCGCCAGAACTTTAGATAAAATTGAATAAAAGTAGAATAGTATGATATAGCTCTTTTAGCTTGGTATTCGCCAGAACTTTAGATAAAATTGAATAAAAGTAGAATAGTATGATGTAGCTCATTTAGCTTGGTATTCGCCAGAACTTTAGATAAAATTGAATAAAAGTAGAATAGTATGATATAGCTCATTTAGCTTGGTATTCGCCAGAACTTTAGATAAAATTGAATAAAAGTAGAATAGTATGATATAGCTCATTTAGCTTGGTATTCGCCAGAACTTTAGATAAAATTGAATAAAAGTAGAATAGTATGATATAGCTCATTTAGCTTGGTATTCGCCAGAACTTTAGATAAAATTGAATAAAACTAGAATAGTATGATGTAGCTCATTTAGCTTGGTATTCGCCAGAACTTTAGATAAAATTGAATAAAAGTAGAATAGTATGATATAGCTCATTTAGCTTGGTATTCGCCAGAACTTTAGATAAAATTGAATAAAACTAGAATAGTATGATGTAGCTCATTTAGCTTGGTATTCGCCAGAACTTTAGATAAAATTGAATAAAAGTAGAATAGTATGATGTACCTCATTTAGCTTGGTATTCGCCAGAACTTTAGATAAAATTGAATAAAAGTAGAATAGTATGATATAGCTCATTTAGCTTGGTATTCGCCAGAACTTTAGATAAAATTGAATAAAACTAGATTAGTATGATGTAGCTCATTTAGCTTGGTATTCGCCAGAACTTTAGATAAAATTGAATAAAAGTAGAATAGTATGATATAGCTCATTTAGCTTGGTATTCGCCAGAACTTTAGATAAAATTGAATACAAGTAGAATAGTATGATGTAGCTCATTTAGCTTGGTATTCGCCAGAACTTTAGATAAAATTGAATAAAAGTAGAATAGTATGATATAGCTCATTTAGCTTGGTATTCGCCAGAACTTTAGATAAAATTGAATAAAAGTAGAATAGTATGATGTAGCTCATTTAGCTTGGTATTCGCCAGAACTTTAGATAAAATTGAATAAAAGAAGAATAGTATGATGTAGCTCATTTAGCTTGGTATTCGCCAGAAATTTAGATAAAATTGAATAAAAGTAGAATAGTATGATATAGCTCATTTAGCTTGGTATTCGCCAGAACTTTAGATAAAATTGAATAAAACTAGAATAGTATGATGTAGCTCATTTAGCTTGGTATTCGCCAGAACTTTAGATAAAATTGAATAAAAGTAGAATAGTATGATATAGCTCATTTAGCTTGGTATTCGCCAGAACTTTAGATAAAATTGAATAAAAGTAGAATAGTATGATATAGCTCATTTAGCTTGGTATTCGCCAGAACTTTAGATAAAATTGAATAAAAGTAGAATAATATGATGTAGCTCATTTAGCTTGGTATTCGCCAGAACTTTAGATAAAATTGAATAAAACTAGAATAGTATGATGTAGCTCATTTAGCTTGGTATTCGCCAGAACTTTAGATAAAATTGAATAAAAGTAGAATAGTATGATGTAGCTCATTTAGCTTGGTATTCGCCAGAACTTTAGATAAAATTGAATAAAAGTAGAATAGTATGATGTAGCTCATTTAGCTTGGTATTCGCCAGAACTTTAGATAAAATTGAATAAAAGTAGAATAGTATGATATAGCTCATTTAGCTTGGTATTCGCCAGAACTTTAGATAAAATTGAATAAAAGTAGAATAGTATGATGTAGCTCATTTAGCTTGGTATTCGCCAGAACTTTACATAAAATTGAATAAAAGTAGAATAGTATGATATAGCGCATTTAGCTTGGTATTCGCCAGAACTTTAGATAAAATTGAATAAAACTAGAATAATATGATGTAGCTCATTTAGCTTGGTATTCGCCAGAACTTTAGATAAAATTGAATAAAAGTAGAATAGTATGATATAGCTCATTTTGCTTGGTATTCGCCAGAACTTTAGATAAAATTGAATAAAACTAGAATAGTATGATGTAGCTCATTTAGCTTGGTATTCGCCACAACTTTAGATAAAATTGAATAAAAGTAGAATAGTATGATGTAGCTCATTTAGCTTGGTATTCGCCAGAACTTTAGATAAAATTGAATAAAAGTATAATAGTATGATATAGCTCATTTAGCTTGGTATTCGCCAGAACTTTAGATAAAATTGAATAAAACTAGAATAGTATGATGTAGCTCATTTAGCTTGGTATTCGCCAGAACTTTAGATAAAATTGAATAAAAGTAGAATAGTATGATATAGCTCATTTAGCTTGGTATTCGCCAGAACTTTAGATAAAATTGAATAAAAGTAGAATAGTATGATATAGCTCATTTAGCTTGGTATTCGCCAGAACTTTAGATAAAATTGAATAAAAGTAGAATAGTATGATGTAGCTCATTTAGCTTGGTATTCGCCAGAACTTTAGATAAAATTGAATAAAAGTAGAATAGTATGATATAGCTCATTTAGCTTGGTATTCGCCAGAACTTTAGATAAAATTGAATAAAACTAGAATAGTATGATGTAGCTCATTTAGCTTGGTATTCGCCAGAACTTTAGATAAAATTGAATAAAAGTAGAATAGTATGATATAGCTCATTTAGCTTGGTATTCGCCAGAACTTTAGATAAAATTGAATAAAAGTAGAATAGTATGATGTAGCTCATTTAGCTTGGTATTCGCCAGAACTTTAGATAAAATTGAATAAAAGTAGAATAGTATGATATAGCTCATTTAGCTTGGTATTCGCCAGAACTTTAGATAAAATTGAATAAAACTAGAATAGTATGATGTAGCTCATTTAGCTTGGTATTCGCCAGAACTTTAGATAAAATTGAATAAAAGTAGAATAGTATGATATAGCTCTTTTAGCTTGGTATTCGCCAGAACTTTAGATAAAATTGAATAAAAGTAGAATAGTATGATGTAGCTCATTTAGCTTGGTATTCGCCAGAACTTTAGATAAAATTGAATAAAAGTAGAATAGTATGATATAGCTCATTTAGCTTGGTATTCGCCAGAACTTTAGATAAAATTGAATAAAAGTAGAATAGTATGATATAGCTCATTTAGCTTGGTATTCGCCAGAACTTTAGATAAAATTGAATAAAAGTAGAATAGTATGATATAGCTCATTTAGCTTGGTATTCGCCAGAACTTTAGATAAAATTGAATAAAACTAGAATAGTATGATGTAGCTCATTTAGCTTGGTATTCGCCAGAACTTTAGATAAAATTGAATAAAAGTAGAATAGTATGATGTAGCTAATTTAGCTTGGTATTCGCCAGAACTTTAGATAAAATTGAATAAAAGTAGAATAGTATGATATAGCTCATTTAGCTTGGTATTCGCCAGAACTTTAGATACAATTGAATAAAAGTAGAATAGTATGATGTAGCTCATTTAGCTTGGTATTCGCCAGAACTTTAGATAAAATTGAATAAAAGTAGAATAGTATGATATAGCTCATTTAGCTTGGTATTCGCCAGAACTTTAGATAAAATTGAATAAAAGTAGAATAGTATGATGTAGCTCATTTAGCTTGGTATTCGCCAGAACTTTAGATAAAATTGAATAAAAGTAGAATAGTATGATGTAGCTCATTTAGCTTGGTATTCGCCAGAACTTTAGATAAAATTGAATACAAGTAGAATAGTATGATGTAGCTCATTTAGCTTGGTATTCGCCAGAACTTTAGATAAAATTGAATAAAAGTAGAATAGTATGATATAGCTCATTTAGCTTGGTATTCGCCAGAACTTTAGATAAAATTGAATAAAAGTAGAATAGTATGATGTAGCTCATTTAGCTTGGTATTCGCCAGAACTTTAGATAAAA
Source organism: Sepiola atlantica (assembly GCA_963556195.1). Lineage (NCBI taxonomy): Eukaryota > Metazoa > Mollusca > Cephalopoda > Sepiida > Sepiolidae > Sepiola > Sepiola atlantica. The sequence goes on from OY744537.1 coordinate 27,155,434, forward strand.
TTGAATAAAAGAAGAATAGTATGATGTAGCTCATTTAGCTTGGTATTCGCCAGAACTTTAGATAAAATTGAATAAAAGTAGAATAGTATGATGTAGCTCATTTAGCTTGGTATTCGCCAGAACTTTAGATAAAATTGAATAAAACTAGAATAGTATGATGTAGCTCATTTAGCTTGGTATTCGCCAGAACTTTAGATAAAATTGAATAAAAGTAGAATAGTATGATGTAGCTCATTTAGCTTGGTATTCGCCAGAACTTTAGATAAAATTGAATAAAAGTAGAATAGTATGATGTAGCTCATTTAGCTTGGTATTCGCCAGAACTTTAGATAAAATTGAATAAAAGTAGAATAGTATGATATAGCTCATTTAGCTTGGTATTCGCCAGAACTTTAGATAAAATTGAATAAAAGTAGAATAGTATGATGTAGCTCATTTAGCTTGGTATTCGCCAGAACTTTACATAAAATTGAATAAAAGTAGAATAGTATGATATAGCGCATTTAGCTTGGTATTCGCCAGAACTTTAGATAAAATTGAATAAAACTAGAATAATATGATGTAGCTCATTTAGCTTGGTATTCGCCAGAACTTTAGATAAAATTGAATAAAAGTAGAATAGTATGATATAGCTCATTTAGCTTGGTATTCGCCAGAACTTTAGATAAAATTGAATAAAACTAGAATAGTATGATGTAGCTCATTTAGCTTGGTATTCGCCACAACTTTAGATAAAATTGAATAAAAGTAGAATAGTATGATGTAGCTCATTTAGCTTGGTATTCGCCAGAACTTTAGATAAAATTGAATAAAAGTAGAATAGTATGATATAGCTCATTTAGCTTGGTATTCGCCAGAACTTTAGATAAAATTGAATAAAACTAGAATAGTATGATGTAGCTCATTTAGCTTGGTATTCGCCAGAACTTTAGATAAAATTGAATAAAAGTAGAATAGTATGATATAGCGCATTTAGCTTGGTATTCGCCAGAACTTTAGATAAAATTGAATAAAACTAGAATAATATGATGTAGCTCATTTAGCTTGGTATTCGCCAGAACTTTAGATAAAATTGAATAAAAGTAGAATAGTATGATGTAGCTCATTTAGCTTGGTATTCGCCAGAACTTTAGATAAAATTGAATAAAACTAGAATAGTATGATGTAGCTCATTTAGCTTGGTATTCGCCAGAACTTTAGATAAAATTGAATAAAACTAGAATAGTATGATGTAGCTCATTTAGCTTGGTATTCGCCAGAACTTTAGATAAAATTGAATAAAAGTAGAATAGTATGATATAGCTCATTTAGCTTGGTATTCGCCAGAACTTTAGATAAAATTGAATAAAAGTAGAATAGTATGATATAGCTCATTTAGCTTGGTATTCGCCAGAACTTTAGATAAAATTGAATAAAAGTAGAATAGTATGATGTAGCTCATTTAGCTTGGTATTCGCCAGAACTTTAGATAAAATTGAATAAAACTAGAATAGTATGATGTAGCTCATTTAGCTTGGTATTCGCCAGAACTTTAGATAAAATTGAATAAAAGTAGAATAGTATGATGTAGCTCATTTAGCTTGGTATTCGCCAGAACTTTAGATAAAATTGAATAAAAGTAGAATAGTATGATGTAGCTCATTTAGCTTGGTATTCGCCAGAACTTTAGATAAAATTGAATAAAAGTAGAATAGTATCATATAGCTCATTTAGCTTGGTATTCGCCAGAACTTTAGATAAAATTGAATAAAAGTAGAATAGTATGATGTAGCTCATTTAGCTTGGTATTCGCCAGAACTTTACATAAAATTGAATAAAAGTAGAATAGTATGATATAGCGCATTTAGCTTGGTATTCGCCAGAACTTTAGATAAAATTGAATAAAACTAGAATAATATGATGTAGCTCATTTAGCTTGGTATTCGCCAGAACTTTAGATAAAATTGAATAAAAGTAGAATAGTATGATATAGCTCATTTAGCTTGGTATTCGCCAGAACTTTAGATAAAATTGAATAAAACTAGAATAGTATGATGTAGCTCATTTAGCTTGGTATTCGCCACAACTTTAGATAAAATTGAATAAAAGTAGAATAGTATGATGTAGCTCATTTAGCTTGGTATTCGCCAGAACTTTAGATAAAATTGAATAAAAGTAGAATAGTATGATATAGCTCATTTAGCTTGGTATTCGCCAGAACTTTAGATAAAATTGAATAAAACTAGAATAGTATGATGTAGCTCATTTAGCTTGGTATTCGCCAGAACTTTAGATAAAATTGAATAAAAGTAGAATAGTATGATATAGCTCATTTAGCTTGGTATTCGCCAGAACTTTAGATAAAATTGAATAAAAGTAGAATAGTATGATATAGCTCATTTAGCTTGGTATTCGCCAGAACTTTAGATAAAATTGAATAAAAGTAGAATAGTATGATGTAGCTCATTTAGCTTGGTATTCGCCAGAACTTTAGATAAAATTGAATAAAACTAGAATAGTATGATGTAGCTCATTTAGCTTGGTATTCGCCAGAACTTTAGATAAAATTGAATAAAAGTAGAATAGTATGATGTAGCTCATTTAGCTTGGTATTCGCCAGAACTTTAGATAAAATTGAATAAAAGTAGAATAGTATGATGTAGCTCATTTAGCTTGGTATTCGCCAGAACTTTAGATAAAATTGAATAAAAGTAGAATAGTATGATATAGCTCATTTAGCTTGGTATTCGCCAGAACTTTAGATAAAATTGAATAAAAGTAGAATAGTATGATGTAGCTCATTTAGCTTGGTATTCGCCAGAACTTTACATAAAATTGAATAAAAGTAGAATAGTATGATATAGCGCATTTAGCTTGGTATTCGCCAGAACTTTAGATAAAATTGAATAAAACTAGAATAATATGATGTAGCTCATTTAGCTTGGTATTCGCCAGAACTTTAGATAAAATTGAATAAAAGTAGAATAGTATGATATAGCTCATTTAGCTTGGTATTCGCCAGAACTTTAGATAAAATTGAATAAAACTAGAATAGTATGATGTAGCTCATTTAGCTTGGTATTCGCCACAACTTTAGATAAAATTGAATAAAAGTAGAATAGTATGATGTAGCTCATTTAGCTTGGTATTCGCCAGAACTTTAGATAAAATTGAATAAAAGTAGAATAGTATGATATAGCTCATTTAGCTTGGTATTCGCCAGAACTTTAGATAAAATTGAATAAAACTAGAATAGTATGATGTAGCTCATTTAGCTTGGTATTCGCCAGAACTTTAGATAAAATTGAATAAAAGTAGAATAGTATGATATAGCGCATTTAGCTTGGTATTCGCCAGAACTTTAGATAAAATTGAATAAAACTAGAATAATATGATGTAGCTCATTTAGCTTGGTATTCGCCAGAACTTTAGATAAAATTGAATAAAAGTAGAATAGTATGATGTAGCTCATTTAGCTTGGTATTCGCCAGAACTTTAGATAAAATTGAATAAAAGTAGAATAGTATGATGTAGCTCATTTAGCTTGGTATTCGCCAGAACTTTAGATAAAATTGAATAAAACTAGAATAGTATGATGTAGCTCATTTAGCTTGGTATTCGCCAGAACTTTAGATAAAATTGAATAAAAGTAGAATAGTATGATATAGCTCATTTAGCTTGGTATTCGCCAGAACTTTAGATAAAATTGAATAAAAGTAGAATAGTATGATATAGCTCATTTAGCTTGGTATTCGCCAGAACTTTAGATAAAATTGAATAAAAGTAGAATAGTATGATGTAGCTCATTTAGCTTGGTATTCGCCAGAACTTTAGATAAAATTGAATAAAACTAGAATAGTATGATGTAGCTCATTTAGCTTGGTATTCGCCAGAACTTTAGATAAAATTGAATAAAAGTAGAATAGTATGATGTAGCTCATTTAGCTTGGTATTCGCCAGAACTTTAGATAAAATTGAATAAAAGTAGAATAGTATGATGTAGCTCATTTAGCTTGGTATTCGCCAGAACTTTAGATAAAATTGAATAAAAGTAGAATAGTATGATATAGCTCATTTAGCTTGGTATTCGCCAGAACTTTAGATAAAATTGAATAAAAGTAGAATAGTATGATGTAGCTCATTTAGCTTGGTATTCGCCAGAACTTTACATAAAATTGAATAAAAGTAGAATAGTATGATATAGCGCATTTAGCTTGGTATTCGCCAGAACTTTAGATAAAATTGAATAAAACTAGAATAATATGATGTAGCTCATTTAGCTTGGTATTCGCCAGAACTTTAGATAAAATTGAATAAAAGTAGAATAGTATGATATAGCTCATTTAGCTTGGTATTCGCCAGAACTTTAGATAAAATTGAATAAAACTAGAATAGTATGATGTAGCTCATTTAGCTTGGTATTCGCCACAACTTTAGATAAAATTGAATAAAAGTAGAATAGTATGATGTAGCTCATTTAGCTTGGTATTCGCCAGAACTTTAGATAAAATTGAATAAAAGTAGAATAGTATGATATAGCTCATTTAGCTTGGTATTCGCCAGAACTTTAGATAAAATTGAATAAAACTAGAATAGTATGATGTAGCTCATTTAGCTTGGTATTCGCCAGAACTTTAGATAAAATTGAATAAAAGTAGAATAGTATGATATAGCTCATTTAGCTTGGTATTCGCCAGAACTTTAGATAAAATTGAATAAAAGTAGAATAGTATGATATAGCTCATTTAGCTTGGTATTCGCCAGAACTTTAGATAAAATTGAATAAAAGTAGAATAGTATGATGTAGCTCATTTAGCTTGGTATTCGCCAGAACTTTAGATAAAATTGAATAAAAGTAGAATAGTATGATATAGCTCATTTAGCTTGGTATTCGCCAGAACTTTAGATAAAATTGAATAAAACTAGAATAGTATGATGTAGCTCATTTAGCTTGGTATTCGCCAGAACTTTAGATAAAATTGAATAAAAGTAGAATAGTATGATATAGCTCATTTAGCTTGGTATTCGCCAGAACTTTACATAAAATTGAATTAAAGTAGAATAGTATGATGTAGCTCATTTAGCTTGGTATTCGCCAGAACTTTAGATAAAATTGAATAAAAGTAGAATAGTATGATATAGCTCATTTAGCTTGGTATTCGCCAGAACTTTAGATAAAATTGAATAAAACTAGAATAGTATGATGTAGCTCATTTAGCTTGGTATTCGCCAGAACTTTAGATAAAATTGAATAAAAGTAGAATAGTATGATATAGCTCTTTTAGCTTGGTATTCGCCAGAACTTTAGATAAAATTGAATAAAAGTAGAATAGTATGATGTAGCACATTTAGCTTGGTATTCGCCAGAACTTTAGATAAAATTGAATAAAAGTAGAATAGTATGATATAGCTCATTTAGCTTGGTATTCGCCAGAACTTTAGATAAAATTGAATAAAAGTAGAATAGTATGATATAGCTCATTTAGCTTGGTATTCGCCAGAACTTTAGATAAAATTGAATAAAAGTAGAATAGTATGATATAGCTCATTTAGCTTGGTATTCGCCAGAACTTTAGATAAAATTGAATAAAACTAGAATAGTATGATGTAGCTCATTTAGCTTGGTATTCGCCAGAACTTTAGATAAAATTGAATAAAAGTAGAATAGTATGATGTAGCTAATTTAGCTTGGTATTCGCCAGAACTTTAGATAAAATTGAATAAAAGTAGAATAGTATGATATAGCTCATTTAGCTTGGTATTCGCCAGAACTTTAGATAAAATTGAATAAAAGTAGAATAGTATGATATAGCTCATTTAGCTTGGTATTCGCCAGAACTTTAGATAAAATTGAATAAAACTAGAATAGTATGATGTAGCTCATTTAGCTTGGTATTCGCCAGAACTTTAGATAAAATTGAATAAAAGTAGAATAGTATGATGTAGCTCATTTAGCTTGGTATTCGCCAGAACTTTAGATAAAATTGAATAAAAGTAGAATAGTATGATATAGCTCATTTAGCTTGGTATTCGCCAGAACTTTAGATAAAATTGAATAAAAGTAGAATAGTATGATGTAGCTCATTTAGCTTGGTATTCGCCAGAACTTTAGATAAAATTGAATAAAAGTAGAATAGTATGATATAGCTCATTTAGCTTGGTATTCGCCAGAACTTTAGATAAAATTGAATAAAACTAGAATAGTATGATGTAGCTCATTTAGCTTGGTATTCGCCAGAACTTTAGATAAAATTGAATAAAAGTAGAATAGTATGATGTAGCTCATTTAGCTTGGTATTCGCCAGAACTTTAGATAAAATTGAATAAAAGTAGAATAGTATGATATAGCTCATTTAGCTTGGTATTCGCCAGAACTTTAGATAAAATTGAATAAAAGTAGAATAGTATGATATAGCTCATTTAGCTTGGTATTCGCCAGAACTTTAGATAAAATTGAATAAAAGTAGAATAGTATGATATAGCTCATTTAGCTTGGTATTCGCCAGAACTTTAGATAAAATTGAATAAATCTAGAATAGTATGATGTAGCTCATTTAGCTTGGTATTCGCCAGAACTTTAGATAAAATTGAATAAAAGTAGAATAGTATGATGTAGCTCATTTAGCTTGGTATTCGCCAGAACTTTAGATAAAATTGAATAAAAGTAGAATAGTATGATATAGCTCATTTAGCTTGGTATTCGCCAGAACTTTAGATAAAATTGAATAAAAGTAGAATAGTATGATGTAGCTCATTTAGCTTGGTATTCGCCAGAACTTTAGATAAAATTGAATAAAACTAGAATAGTATGATATAGCTCATTTAGCTTGGTATTCGCCAGAACTTTAGATAAAATTGAATAAAACTAGAATAGTATGATGTAGCTCATTTAGCTTGGTATTCGCCAGAACTTTAGATAAAATTGAATAAAAGTAGAATAGTATGATATAGCTCATTTAGCTTGGTATTCGCCAGAACTTTAGATAAAATTGAATAAAACTAGAATAGTATGATGTAGCTCATTTAGCTTGGTATTCGCCAGAACTTTACATAAAATTGAATAAAAGTAGAATAGTATGATGTAGCTCATTTAGCTTGGTATTCGCCAGAACTTTAGATAAAATTGAATAAAAGTAGAATAGTATGATATAGCTCATTTAGCTTGGTATTCGCCAGAACTTTAGATAAAATTGAATAAAACTAGAATAGTATGATGTAGCTCATTTAGCTTGGTATTCGCCAGAACTTTAGATAAAATTGAATAAAAGTATAATAGTATGATATAGCTCATTTAGCTTGGTATTCGCCAGAACTTTAGATAAAATGTAATAAAAGTAGAATAGTATGATATAGCTCATTTAGCTTGGTATTCACCAGAACTTTAGATAAAATTGAATAAAAGTAGAATAGTATGATGTAGCTCATTTAGCTTGGTATTCGCCAGAACTTTAGATAAAATTGAATAAAACTAGAATAGTATGATGTAGCTCATTTAGCTTGGTATTCGCCAGAACTTTAGATAAAATTGAATAAAAGTAGAATAGTATGATGTAGCTCATTTAGCTTGGTATTCGCCAGAACTTTAGATAAAATTGAATAAAAGTAGAATAGTATGATATAGCTCATTTAGCTTGGTATTCGCCAGAACTTTAGATAAAATTGAATAAAAGTAGAATAGTATGATATAGCTCATTTAGCTTGGTATTCGCCAGAACTTTAGATAAAATTGAATAAAAGTAGAATAGTATGATATAGCTCATTTAGCTTGGTATTCGCCAGAACTTTAGATAAAATTGAATAAAAGTAGAATAGTATGATGGAGCCTATTTAGCTTGGTATTCGCCAGAACTTTAGATAAAATTGAATAAAAGTAGAATAGTATGATGTAGCTCATTTAGCTTGGTATTCGCCAGAACTTTAGATGAAATTGAATAAAAGTAGAATAGTATGATATAGCTCATTTAGCTTGGTATTCGCCAGAACTTTAGATAAAATTGAATAAAAGTAGAATAGTATGATGTAGCTCATTTAGCTTGGTATTCGCCAGAACTTTAGATAAAATGTAATAAAAGTAGAATAGTATGATATAGCTCATTTAGCTTGGTATTCACCAGAACTTTCGATAAAATTGAATAAAAGTAGAATAGTATGATGTAGCTCATTTAGCTTGGTATTCGCCAGAACTTTAGATAAAATTGAATAAAACTAGAATAGTATGATGTAGCTCATTTAGCTTGGTATTCGCCAGAACTTTAGATGAAATTGAATAAAAGTAGAATAGTATGATGTAGCTCATTTAGCTTGGTATTCGCCAGAACTTTAGATAAAATTGAATAAAAGTAGAATAGTATGATATAGCTCATTTAGCTTGGTATTCGCCAGAACTTTAGATAAAATTGAATAAAAGTAGAATAGTATGATGTAGCTCATTTAGCTTGGTATTCGCCAGAACTTTAGATAAAATTGAATAAAAGTAGAATAGTATGATATAGCTCATTTAGCTTGGTATTCGCCAGAACTTTAGATAAAATTGAATAAAACTAGAATAGTATGATGGAGCCTATTTAGCTTGGTATTCGCCAGAACTTTAGATAAAATTGAATAAAAGTAGAATAGTATGATGTAGCTCATTTAGCTTGGTATTCGCCAGAACTTTAGATGAAATTGAATAAAAGTAGAATAGTATGATATAGCTCATTTAGCTTGGTATTCGCCAGAACTTTAGATAAAATTGAATAAAAGTAGAATAGTATGATGTAGCTCATTTAGCTTGGTATTCGCCAGAACTTTAGATAAAATTGAATAAAAGTCGAATAGTATGATATAGCTCTTTTAGCTTGGTATTCGCCAGAACTTTAGATAAAATTGAATAAAACTAGAATAGTATGATGTAGCTCATTTAGCTTGGTATTCGCCAGAACTTTAGATGAAATTGAATAAAAGTAGAATAGTATGATGTAGCTCATTTAGCTTGGTATTCGCCAGAACTTTAGATAAAATTGAATAAAAGTAGAATAGTATGATATAGCACATTTAGCTTGGTATTCGCCAGAACTTTAGATAAAATTGAATAAAAGTAGAATAGTATGATGTAGCTCATTTAGCTTGGTATTCGCCAGAACTTTAGATAAAATTGAATAAAACTAGAATAGTATGATGTAGCTCATTTAGCTTGGTATTCGCCAGAACTTTAGATAAAATTGAATAAAAGTAGAATAGTATGATGTAGCTCATTTAGCTTGGTATTCGCCAGAACTTTAGATAAAATTGAATAAAAGTAGAATAGTATGATATAGCTCATTTAGCTTGGTATTCGCCAGAACTTTAGATAAAATTGAATAAAACTAGAATAGTATGATGTAGCTCATTTAGCTTGGTATTCGCCAGAACTTTAGATAAAATTGAATAAAAGTATAATAGTATGATATAGCTCATTTAGCTTGGTATTCGCCAGAACTTTAGATAAAATTGAATAAAAGTAGAATAGTATGATGTAGCTCATTTAGCTTGGTATTCGCCAGAACTTTAGATAAAATTGAATAAAAGTAGAATAGTATGATGTAGCTCATTTAGCTTGGTATTCGCCAGAACTTTAGATAAAATTGAATAAAACTAGAATAGTATGATGTAGCTCATTTAGCTTGCTATTCGCCAGAACTTTAGATAAAATTGAATAAAAGTAGAATAGTATGATGTAGCTCATTTAGCTTGGTATTCGCCAGAACTTTAGATAAAATTGAATAAAAGTAGAATAGTATGATATAGCTCATTTAGCTTGGTATTCGCCAGAACTTTAGATAAAATTGAATAAAAGTAGAATAGTATGATGTAGCTCATTTAGCTTGGTATTCGCCAGAACTTTAGATAAAATTGAATAAAAGTAGAATAGTATGATGTAGCTCATTTAGCTTGGTATTCGCCAGAACTTTAGATAAAATTGAATAAAAGTAGAATAGTATGATGTAGCTCATTTAGCTTGGTATTCGCCAGAACTTTAGATAAAATTGAATAAAAGTAGAATAGTATGATATAGCTCATTTAGCTTGGTATTCGCCAGAACTTTAGATAAAATTGAATAAAAGTAGAATAGTATGATGTAGCTCATTTAGCTTGGTATTCGCCAGAACTTTAGATAAAATTGAATAAAAGTAGAATAGTATGATATAGCTCATTTAGCTTGGTATTCGCCAGAACTTTAGATAAAATTGAATAAAACTAGAATAGTATGATGTAGCTCATTTAGCTTGGTATTCGCCAGAACTTTAGATAAAATTGAATAAAAGTATAATAGTATGATGTACCTCATTTAGCTTGGTATTCGCCAGAACTTTAGATAAAATTGAATAAAAGTAGAACAGTATGATATAGCTCATTTAGCTTGGTATTCGCCAGAACTTTAGATAAAATTGAATAAAACTAGAATAGTATGATGTAGCTCATTTAGCTTGGTATTCGCCAGAACTTTAGATAAAATTGAATAAAAGTAGAATAGTATGATATAGCTCATTTAGCTTGGTATTCGCCAGAACTTTAGATAAAATTGAATAAAACTAGAATAGTATGATGTAGCTCATTTAGCTTGTTATTCGCCAGAACTTTAGATAAAATTGAATAAAAGTAGAATAGTATGATGTAGCTCATTTAGCTTGGTATTCGCCAGAACTTTAGATAAAATTGAATAAAAGTAGAATAGTATGATATAGCTCATTTAGCTTGGTATTCGCCAGAACTTTAGATAAAATTGAATAAAACTAGAATAGTATGATGTAGCTCATTTAGCTTGGTATTCGCCAGAACTTTAGATAAAATTGAATAAAAGTAGAATAGTATGATGTAGCTCATTTAGCTTGGTATTCGCCAGAACTTTAGATAAAATTGAATAAAAGTATAATAGTATGATATAGCTCATTTAGCTTGGTATTCGCCAGAACTTTAGATAAAATTGAATACAACTAGAACAGTATGATGTAGCTCATTTAGCTTGGTATTCGCCAGAACTTTAGATAAAATTGAATAAAAGTAGAATAGTATGATATAGCTCATTTAGCTGAGTATTCGCCAGAACTTTAGATAAAATTGAATAAAACTAGAATAGTATGATGTAGCTCATTTAGCTTGGTATTCGCCAGAACTTTAGATAAAATTGAATAAAAGTAGAATAGTATGATGTAGCTCATTTAACTTGGTATTCGCCAGAACTTTAGATAACATTGAATAAAAGTAGAATAGTATGATATAGCTCATTTAGCTTGGTATTCGCCAGAACTTTAGATAAAATTGAATAAAAGTAGAATAGTATGATGTAGCTCATTTAGCTTGGTATTCGCCAGAACTTTAGATAAAATTGAATAAAACTAGAATAGTATGATGTAGCTCATTTAGCTTGGTATTCGCCAGAACTTTAGATAAAATTGAATAAAAGTATAAAAGTATGATATAGCTCATTTAGCTTGGTATTCGCCAGAACTTTAGATAAAATTGAATAAAAGTAGAATAGTATGATATAGTTCATTTAGCTTGGTATTCGCCAGAACTTTAGATAAAATTGAATAAAAGTAGAATAGTATGATATAGCTCATTTAGCTTGGTATTCGCCAAAACTTTAGATAAAATTGAATAAAACTAGAATAGTATGATGTAGCTCATTTAGCTTGGTATTCGCCAGAACTTTAGATAAAATTGAATAAAAGTAGAATAGTATGATGTAGCTCATTTAGCTTGGTATTCGCCAGAACTTTAGATAAAATTGAATAAAAGTAGAATAGTATGATATAGCTCATTTAGCTTGGTATTCGCCAGAACGTTAGATAAAATTGAATAAAAGTAGAATAGTATGATGTAGCTCATTTAGCTTGGTATTCGCCAGAACTTTAGATAAAATTGAATAAAAGTATAATAGTATGATATAGCTCATTTAGCTTGGTGTTCGCCAGAACTTTAGATAAAATTGAATAAAAGTAGAATAGTATGATATAGCTCATTTAGCTTGGTATTCGCCAGAACTTTAGATAAAATTGAATAAAAGTAGAATAGTATGATGTAGCTCATTTAGCTTGGTATTCGCCAGAACTTTAGATAAAATTGAATAAAACTAGAATAGTATGATGTAGCTAATTTAGCTTGGTATTCGCCAGAACTTTAGATAAAATTGAATAAAAGTAGAATAGTATGATGTAGCTCATTTAGCTTGGTATTCGCCAGAACTTTAGATAAAATTGAATAAAAGTAGAATAGTATGATGTAGCTCATTTAGCTTGGTATTCGCCAGAACTTTAGATAAAATTGAATAAAAGTAGAATAGTATGATGTAGTTCATTTAGCTTGGTATTCGCCAGAACTTTAGATAAAATTGAATAAAAGTAGAATAGTATGATATAGCTCATTTAGCTTGGTATTCGCCAGAACTTTAGATAAAATTGAATAAAAGTAGAATAGTATGATGTAGCTCATTTAGCTTGGTATTCGCCAGAACTTTAGATAAAATTGAATAAAAGTAGAATAGTATGATATAGCTCATTTAGCTTGGTATTCGCCAGAACTTTAGATAAAATTGAATAAAACTAGAATAGTATGATGTAGCTCATTTAGCTTGGTATTCGCCAGAACTTTAGATAAAATTGAATAAAAGTAGAATAGTATGATGTACCTCATTTAGCTTGGTATTCGCCAGAACTTTAGATAAAATTGAATAAAAGTAGAACAGTATGATATAGCTCATTTAGCTTGGTATTCGCCAGAACTTTAGATAAAATTGAATAAAACTAGAATAGTATGATGTAGCTCATTTAGCTTGGTATTCGCCAGAACTTTAGATAAAATTGAATAAAAGTAGAATAGTATGATATAGCTCATTTAGCTTGGTATTCGCCAGAACTTTAGATAAAATTGAATAAAACTAGAATAGTATGATGTAGCTCATTTAGCTTGTTATTCGCCAGAACTTTAGATAAAATTGAATAAAAGTAGAATAGTATGATGTAGCTCATTTAGCTTGGTATTCGCCAGAACTTTAGATAAAATTGAATAAAAGTAGAATAGTATGATATAGCTCATTTAGCTTGGTATTCGCCAGAACTTTAGATAAAATTGAATAAAACTAGAATAGTATGATGTAGCTCATTTAGCTTGGTATTCGCCAGAACTTTAGATAAAATTGAATAAAAGTAGAATAGTATGATGTAGCTCATTTAGCTTGGTATTCGCCAGAACTTTAGATAAAATTGAATAAAAGTATAATAGTATGATATAGCTCATTTAGCTTGGTATTCGCCAGAACTTTAGATAAAATTGAATAAAACTAGAATAGTATGATGTAGCTCATTTAGCTTGGTATTCGCCAGAACTTTAGATAAAATTGAATAAAAGTAGAATAGTATGATATAGCTCATTTAGCTGAGTATTCGCCAGAACTTTAGATAAAATTGAATAAAACTAGAATAGTATGATGTAGCTCATTTAGCTTGGTATTCGCCAGAACTTTAGATAAAATTGAATAAAAGTAGAATAGTATGATGTAGCTCATTTAGCTTGGTATTCGCCAGAACTTTAGATAACATTGAATAAAAGTAGAATAGTATGATATAGCTCATTTAGCTTGGTATTCGCCAGAACTTTAGATAAAATTGAATAAAAGTAGAATAGTATGATGTAGCTCATTTAGCTTGGTATTCGCCAGAACTTTAGATAAAATTGAATAAAACTAGAATAGTATGATGTAGCTCATTTAGCTTGGTATTCGCCAGAACTTTAGATAAAATTGAATAAAAGTATAAAAGTATGATATAGCTCATTTAGCTTGGTATTCGCCAGAACTTTAGATAAAATTGAATAAAAGTAGAATAGTATGATATAGTTCATTTAGCTTGGTATTCGCCAGAACTTTAGATAAAATTGAATAAAAGTAGAATAGTATGATATAGCTCATTTAGCTTGGTATTCGCCAAAACTTTAGATAAAATTGAATAAAACTAGAATAGTATGATGTAGCTCATTTAGCTTGGTATTCGCCAGAACTTTAGATAAAATTGAATAAAAGTAGAATAGTATGATGTAGCTCATTTAGCTTGGTATTCGCCAGAACTTTAGATAAAATTGAATAAAAGTAGAATAGTATGATATAGCTCATTTAGCTTGGTATTCGCCAGAACGTTAGATAAAATTGAATAAAACTAGAATAGTATGATGTAGCTCATTTAGCTTGGTATTCGCCAGAACTTTAGATAAAATTGAATAAAAGTATAATAGTATGATATAGCTCATTTAGCTTGGTGTTCGCCAGAACTTTAGATAAAATTGAATAAAAGTAGAATAGTATGATATAGCTCATTTAGCTTGGTATTCGCCAGAACTTTAGATAAAATTGAATAAAAGTAGAATAGTATGATGTAGCTCATTTAGCTTGGTATTCGCCAGAACTTTAGATAAAATTGAATAAAACTAGAATAGTATGATGTAGCTAATTTAGCTTGGTATTCGCCAGAACTTTAGATAAAATTGAATAAAAGTAGAATAGTATGATGTAGCTCATTTAGCTTGGTATTCGCCAGAACTTTAGATAAAATTGAATAAAAGTAGAATATTATGATATAGCTCATTTAGCTTGGTATTCGCTAGAACTTTAGATAAAATTGAATAAAAGTAGAATAGTATGATGTAGCTCATTTAGCTTGGTATTCGCCAGAACTTTAGATAAAATTGAATAAAACTAGAATAGTATGATGTAGCTCATTTAGCTTGGTATTCGCCAGAACTTTAGATAAAATTGAATAAAAGTAGAATAGTATGATGTAGCTCATTTAGCTTGGTATTCGCCAGAACTTTAGATAAAATTGAATAAAAGTATAATAGTATGATATAGCTCATTTAGCTTGGTATTCGCCAGAACTTTAGATAAAATTGAATAAAACTAGAATAGTATGATGTAGCTCATTTAGCTTGGTATTCGCCAGAACTTTAGATAAAATTGAATAAAAGTAGAATAGTATGATATAGCTCATTTAGCTTGGTATTCGCCAGAACTTTAGATAAAATTGAATAAAACTAGAATAGTATGATGTAGCTCATTTAGCTTGGTATTCGCCAGAACTTTAGATAAAATTGAATAAAAGTATAATAGTATGATATAGCTCATTTAGCTTGGTGTTCGCCAGAACTTTAGATAAAATTGAATAAAAGTAGAATAGTATGATATAGCTCATTTAGCTTGGTATTCGCCAGAACTTTAGATAAAATTGAATAAAAGTAGAATAGTATGATGTAGCTCATTTAGCTTGGTATTCGCCAGAACTTTAGATAAAATTGAATAAAAGTATAATAGTATGATGTAGCTCATTTAGCTTGGTATTCGCCAGAACTTTAGATAAAATTGAATAAAAGTAGAATAGTATGATATAGCTCATTTAGCTTGGTATTCGCCAGAACTTTAGATAAAATTGAATAAAACTAGAATAGTATGATGTAGCTCATTTAGCTTGGTATTCGCCAGAACTTTAGATAAAATTGAATAAAAGTAGAATAGTATGATGTAGCTCATTTAGCTTGGTATTCGCGAGAACTTTAGATAAAATTGAATAAAAGTATAATAGTATGATATAGCTCATTTAGCTTGGTATTCGCCAGAACTTTAGATAAAATTGAATAAAACTAGAATAGTATGATGTAGCTCATTTAGCTTGGTATTCGCCAGAACTTTAGATAAAATTGAATAAAAGTAGAATAGTATGATATAGCTCATTTAGCTGAGTATTCGCCAGAACTTTAGATAAAATTGAATAAAACTAGAATAGTATGATGTAGCTCATTTAGCTTGGTATTCGCCAGAACTTTAGATAAAATTGAATAAAAGTAGAATAGTATGATGTAGCTCATTTAGCTTGGTATTCGCCAGAACTTTAGATAAAATTGAATAAAAGTAGAATAGTATGATATAGCTCATTTAGCTTGGTATTCGCCAGAACTTTAGATAAAATTGAATAAAAGTAGAATAGTATGATGTAGCTCATTTAGCTTGGTATTCGCCAGAACTTTAGATAAAATTGAATACAAGTAGAATAGTATGATGTAGCTCATTTAGCTTGGTATTCGCCAGAACTTTAGATAAAATTGAATAAAAGTATAAAAGTATGATATAGCTCATTTAGCTTGGTATTCGCCAGAACTTTAGATAAAATTGAATAAAAGTAGAATAGTATGATATAGCTCATTTAGCTTGGTATTCGCCAGAACTTTAGATAAAATTGAATAAAAGTAGAATAGTATGATATAGCTCATTTAGCTTGGTATTCGCCAGAACTTTAGATAAAATTGAATAAAAGTAGAATAGTATGATATAGCTCATTTAGCTTGGTATTCGCCAAAACTTTAGATAAAATTGAATAAAACTAGAATAGTATGATGTAGCTCATTTAGCTTGGTATTCGCCAGAACTTTAGATAAAATTGAATAAAAGTAGAATAGTATGATGTAGCTCATTTAGCTTGGTATTCGCCAGAACTTTAGATAAAATTGAATAAAAGTAGAATAGTATGATATAGCTCATTTAGCTTGGTATTCGCCAGAACGTTAGATAAAATTGAATAAAACTAGAATAGTATGATGTAGCTCATTTAGCTTGGTATTCGCCAGAACTTTAGATAAAATTGAATAAAAGTATAATAGTATGATATAGCTCATTTAGCTTGGTGTTCGCCAGAACTTTAGATAAAATTGAATAAAAGTAGAATAGTATGATATAGCTCATTTAGCTTGGTATTCGCCAGAACTTTAGATAAAATTGAATAAAAGTAGAATAGTATGATGTAGCTCATTTAGCTTGGTATTCGCCAGAACTTTAGATAAAATTGAATAAAACTAGAATAGTATGATGTAGCTAATTTAGCTTGGTATTCGCCAGAACTTTAGATAAAATTGAATAAAAGTAGAATAGTATGATGTAGTTCATTTAGCTTGGTATTCGCCAGAACTTTAGATAAAATTGAATAAAAGTAGAGTATTATGATATAGCTCATTTAGCTTGGTATTCGCCAGAACTTTAGATAAAATTGAATAAAAGTAGAATAGTATGATGTAGCTCATTTAGCTTGGTATTCGCCAGAACTTTAGATAAAATTGAATAAAAGTAAAATAGTATGATGTAGCTCATTTAGCTTGGTATTCGCCAGAACTTTAGATAAAATTGAATAAAAGTCGAATAGTATGATGTAGCTCATTTAGCTTGGTATTCGCCAGAACTTTAGATAAAATTGAATAAAAGTATAATAGTATGATATAGCTCATTTAGCTTGGTATTCGCCAGAACTTTAGATAAAATTGAATAAAAGTAGAATAGTATGATATAGCTCATTTAGCTTGGTATTCACCAGAACTTTAGATAAAATTGAATAAAACTAGAATAGTATGATGTAGCTCATTTAGCTTGGTATTCGCCAGAACTTTAGATAAAATTGAATAAAAGTAGAATAGTATGATGTAGCTCATTTAGCTTGGTATTCGCCAGAACTTTAGATAAAATTGAATAAAAGTAGAGTATTATGATATAGCTCATTTAGCTTGGTATTCGCCAGAACTTTAGATAAAATTGAATAAAAGTAGAATAGTATGATGTAGCTCATTTAGCTTGGTATTCGCCAGAACTTTAGATAAAATTGAATAAAAGTAAAATAGTATGATGTAGCTCATTTAGCTTGGTATTCGCCAGAACTTTAGATAAAATTGAATAAAAGTCGAATAGTATGATGTAGCTCATTTAGCTTGGTATTCGCCAGAACTTTAGATAAAATTGAATAAAAGTATAATAGTATGATATAGCTCATTTAGCTTGGTATTCGCCAGAACTTTAGATAAAATTGAATAAAAGTAGAATAGTATGATATAGCTCATTTAGCTTGGTATTCACCAGAACTTTAGATAAAATTGAATAAAACTAGAATAGTATGATGTAGCTCATTTAGCTTGGTATTCGCCAGAACTTTAGATAAAATTGAATAAAAGTAGAATAGTATGATGTAGCTCATTTAGCTTGGTATTCGCCAGAACTTTAGATAAAATTGAATAAAAGTAGAATAGTATGATATAGCTCATTTAGCTTGGTATTCGCCAGAACTTTAGATAAAATTGAATAAAACTAGAATAGTATGATGTAGCTCATTTAGCTTGGTATTCGCCAGAACTTTAGATAAAATTGAATAAAAGTAGAATAGTATGATATAGCTCATTTAGCTTGGTATTCGCCAGAACTTTAGATAAAATTGAATAAAACTAGAATAGTATGATGTAGCTCATTTAGCTTGTTATTCGCCAGAACTTTAGATAAAATTGAATAAAAGTAGAATAGTATGATGTAGCTCATTTAGCTTGGTATTCGCCAGAACTTTAGATAAAATTGAATAAAAGTAGAATAGTATGATATAGCTCATTTAGCTTGGTATTCGCCAGAACTTTAGATAAAATTGAATAAAAGTAGAATAGTATGATGTAGCTCATTTAGCTTGGTATTCGCCAGAACTTTAGATAAAATTGAATAAAAGTAGAATAGTATGATGTAGCTCATTTAGCTTGGTATTCGCCAGAACTTTAGATAAAATTGAATAAAAGTATAATAGTATGATATAGCTCATTTAGCTTGGTATTCGCCAGAACTTTAGATAAAATTGAATAAAAGTAGAATAGTATGATATAGCTCATTTAGCTTGGTATTCGCCAGAACTTTAGATAAAATTGAATAAAAGTACAATAGTATGATATAGCTCATTTAGCTGAGTATTCGCCAGAACTTTAGATAAAATTGAATAAAACTAGAATAGTATGATGTAGCTCATTTAGCTTGGTATTCGCCAGAACTTTAGATAAAATTGAATAAAAGTATAATAGTATGATGTAGCTCATTTAGCTTGGTATTCGCCAGAACTTTAGATAAAATTGAATAAAAGTAGAATAGTATGATATAGCTCATTTAGCTTGGTATTCGCCAGAACTTTAGATAAAATTGAATAAAAGTAGAATAGTATGATGTAGCTCATTTAGCTTGGTATTCGCCAGAACTTTAGATAAAATTGAATAAAAGTAGAATAGTATGATGTAGCTCATTTAGCTTGGTATTCGCCAGAACTTTAGATAAAATTGAATAAAAGTATAATAGTATGATATAGCTCATTTAGCTTGGTATTCGCCAGAACTTTAGATAAAATTGAATAAAAGTAGAATAGTATGATATAGCTCATTTAGCTTGGTATTCGCCAGAACTTTAGATAAAATTGAATAAAAGTAGAATAGTATGATATAGCTCATTTAGCTTGGTATTCGCCAGAACTTTAGATAAAATTGAATAAAACTAGAATAGTATGATGTAGCTCATTTAGCTTGGTATTCGCCAGAACTTTAGATAAAATTGAATAAAAGTAGAATAGTATGATGTAGCTCATTTAGCTTGGTATTCGCCAGAACTTTAGATAAAATTGAATAAAAGTAGAATAGTATGATATAGCTCATTTAGCTTGGTATTCGCCAGAACTTTAGATAAAATTGAATAAAACTAGAATAGTATGATGTAGCTCATTTAGCTTGGTATTCGCCAGAACTTTAGATAAAATTGAATAAAAGTAGAATAGTATGATATAGCTCATTTAGCTTGGTATTCGCCAGAACTTTAGATAAAATTGAATAAAACTAGAATAGTATGATGTAGCTCATTTAGCTTGTTATTCGCCAGAACTTTAGATAAAATTGAATAAAAGTAGAATAGTATGATGTAGCTCATTTAGCTTGGTATTCGCCAGAACTTTAGATAAAATTGAATAAAAGTAGAATAGTATGATATAGCTCATTTAGCTTGGTATTCGCCAGAACTTTAGATAAAATTGAATAAAAGTAGAATAGTATGATGTAGCTCATTTAGCTTGGTATTCGCCAGAACTTTAGATAAAATTGAATAAAAGTAGAATAGTATGATGTAGCTCATTTAGCTTGGTATTCGCCAGAACTTTAGATAAAATTGAATAAAAGTATAATAGTATGATATAGCTCATTTAGCTTGGTATTCGCCAGAACTTTAGATAAAATTGAATAAAAGTAGAATAGTATGATATAGCTCATTTAGCTTGGTATTCGCCAGAACTTTAGATAAAATTGAATAAAAGTAGAATAGTATGATATAGCTCATTTAGCTGAGTATTCGCCAGAACTTTAGATAAAATTGAATAAAACTAGAATAGTATGATGTAGCTCATTTAGCTTGGTATTCGCCAGAACTTTAGATAAAATTGAATAAAAGTATAATAGTATGATGTAGCTCATTTAGCTTGGTATTCGCCAGAACTTTAGATAAAATTGAATAAAAGTAGAATAGTATGATATAGCTCATTTAGCTTGGTATTCGCCAGAACTTTAGATAAAATTGAATAAAAGTAGAATAGTATGATGTAGCTCATTTAGCTTGGTATTCGCCAGAACTTTAGATAAAATTGAATAAAAGTAGAATAGTATGATGTAGCTCATTTAGCTTGGTATTCGCCAGAACTTTAGATAAAATTGAATAAAAGTATAATAGTATGATATAGCTCATTTAGCTTGGTATTCGCCAGAACTTTAGATAAAATTGAATAAAAGTAGAATAGTATGATATAGCTCATTTAGCTTGGTATTCGCCAGAACTTTAGATAAAATTGAATAAAAGTAGAATAGTATGATATAGCTCATTTAGCTTGGTATTCGCCAGAACTTTAGATAAAATTGAATAAAACTAGAATAGTATGATGTAGCTCATTTAGCTTGGTATTCGCCAGAACTTTAGATAAAATTGAATAAAAGTAGAATAGTATGATGTAGCTCATTTAGCTTGGTATTCGCCAGAACTTTAGATAAAATTGAATAAAAGTAGAATAGTATGATATAGCTCATTTAGCTTGGTATTCGCCAGAACTTTAGATAAAATTGAATAAAAGTAGAATAGTATGATGTAGCTCATTTAGCTTGGTATTCGCCAGAACTTTCGATAAAATTGAATAAAAGTACAATAGTATGATATAGCTCATTTAGCTTGGTATTCGCCAGAACTTTAGATAAAATTGAATAAAACTAGAATAGTATTATGTAGCTCATTTAGCTTGGTATTCGCCAGAACTTTAGATAAAATTGAATAAAAGTAGAATAGTATGATATAGCTCATTTAGCTTGGTATTCGCCAGAACTTTAGATAAAATTGAATAAAAGTAGAATAGTATGATGTAGCTCATTTAGCTTGGTATTCGCCACAACTTTAGATAAAATTGAATAAAAGTAGAATAGTATGATGTAGCTCATTTAGCTTGGTATTCGCCAGAACTTTAGATAAAATTGAATAAAAGTAGAATAGTATGATATAGCTCATTTAGCTTGGTATTCGCTAGAACGTTAGATAAAATTGAATAAAACTAGAATAGTATGATGTAGCTCATTTAGCTTGGTATTCGCCAGAACTTTAGATAAAATTGAATAAAAGTATAATAGTATGATATAGCTCATTTAGCTTGGTGTTCGCCAGAACTTTAGATAAAATTGAATAAAAGTAGAATAGTATGATATAGCTCATTTAGCTTGGTATTCGCCAGAACTTTAGATAAAATTGAATAAAAGTAGACTAGTATGATGTAGCTCATTTAGCTTGGTATTCGCCAGAACTTTAGATAAAATTGAATAAAACTAGAATAGTATGATGTAGCTCATTTAGCTTGGTATTCGCCAGAACTTTAGATAAAATTGAATAAAAGTAGAATAGTATGATGTAGCTCATTTAGCTTGGTATTCGCCAGAACTTTAGATAAAATTGAATAAAAGTAGAATAGTATGATATAGCTCATTTAGCTTGGTATTCGCCAGAACTTTAGATAAAATTGAATAAAAGTAGAATAGTATGATGTAGCTCATTTAGCTTGGTATTCGCCAGAACTTTAGATAAAATTGAATAAAACTAGAATAGTATGATGTAGCTCATTTAGCTTGGTATTCGCCAGAACTTTAGATAAAATTGAATAAAAGTAGAATAGTATGATGTAGCTCATTTAGCTTGGTATTCGCCAGAACTTTAGATAAAATTGAATAAAAGTTTAATAGTATGATATAGCTCATTTAGCTTGGTATTCGCCAGAACTTTAGATAAAATTGAATAAAACTAGAATAGTATGATGTAGCTCATTTAGCTTGGTATTCGCCAGAACTTTAGATAAAATTGAATAAAAGTAGAATAGTATGATATAGCTCATTTAGCTGAGTATTCGCCAGAACTTTAGATAAAATTGAATAAAACTAGAATAGTATGATGTAGCTCATTTAGCTTGGTATTCGCCAGAACTTTAGATAAAATTGAATAAAAGTAGAATAGTATGATGTAGCTCATTTAGCTTGGTATTCGCCAGAACTTTAGATAAAATTGAATAAAAGTAGAATAGTATGATATAGCTCATTTAGCTTGGTATTCGCCAGAACTTTAGATAAAATTGAATAAAAGTAGAATAGTATGATGTAGCTCATTTAGCTTGGTATTCGCCAGAACTTTAGATAAAATTGAATACAAGTAGAATAGTATGATGTAGCTCATTTAGCTTGGTATTCGCCAGAACTTTAGATAAAATTGAATAAAAGTATAAAAGTATGATATAGCTCATTTAGCTTGGTATTCGCCAGAACTTTAGATAAAATTGAATAAAAGTAGAATAGTATGATATAGCTCATTTAGCTTGGTATTCGCCAGAACTTTAGATAAAATTGAATAAAAGTAGAATAGTATGATATAGCTCATTTAGCTTGGTATTCGCCAGAACTTTAGATAAAATTGAATAAAAGTAGAATAGTATGATATAGCTCATTTAGCTTGGTATTCGCCAGAACTTTAGATAAAATTGAATAAAAGTAGACTAGTATGATGTAGCTCATTTAGCTTGGTATTCGCCAGAACTTTAGATAAAATTGAATAAAACTAGAATAGTATGATGTAGCTCATTTAGCTTGGTATTCGCCAGAACTTTAGATAAAATTGAATAAAAGTAGAATAGTATGATGTAGCTCATTTAGCTTGGTATTCGCCAGAACTTTAGATAAAATTGAATAAAAGTAGAATAGTATGATATAGCTCATTTAGCTTGGTATTCGCCAGAACTTTAGATAAAATTGAATAAAAGTAGAATAGTATGATGTAGCTCATTTAGCTTGGTATTCGCCAGAACTTTAGATAAAATTGAATAAAACTAGAATAGTATGATGTAGCTCATTTAGCTTGGTATTCGCCAGAACTTTAGATAAAATTGAATAAAAGTAGAATAGTATGATGTAGCTCATTTAGCTTGGTATTCGCCAGAACTTTAGATAAAATTGAATAAAAGTTTAATAGTATGATATAGCTCATTTAGCTTGGTATTCGCCAGAACTTTAGATAAAATTGAATAAAACTAGAATAGTATGATGTAGCTCATTTAGCTTGGTATTCGCCAGAACTTTAGATAAAATTGAATAAAAGTAGAATAGTATGATATAGCTCATTTAGCTGAGTATTCGCCAGAACTTTAGATAAAATTGAATAAAACTAGAATAGTATGATGTAGCTCATTTAGCTTGGTATTCGCCAGAACTTTAGATAAAATTGAATAAAAGTAGAATAGTATGATGTAGCTCATTTAGCTTGGTATTCGCCAGAACTTTAGATAAAATTGAATAAAAGTAGAATAGTATGATATAGCTCATTTAGCTTGGTATTCGCCAGAACTTTAGATAAAATTGAATAAAAGTAGAATAGTATGATGTAGCTCATTTAGCTTGGTATTCGCCAGAACTTTAGATAAAATTGAATACAAGTAGAATAGTATGATGTAGCTCATTTAGCTTGGTATTCGCCAGAACTTTAGATAAAATTGAATAAAAGTATAAAAGTATGATATAGCTCATTTAGCTTGGTATTCGCCAGAACTTTAGATAAAATTGAATAAAAGTAGAATAGTATGATATAGCTCATTTAGCTTGGTATTCGCCAGAACTTTAGATAAAATTGAATAAAAGTAGAATAGTATGATATAGCTCATTTAGCTTGGTATTCGCCAGAACTTTAGATAAAATTGAATAAAAGTAGAATAGTATGATATAGCTCATTTAGCTTGGTATTCGCCAAAACTTTAGATAAAATTGAATAAAACTAGAATAGTATGATGTAGCTCATTTAGCTTGGTATTCGCCAGAACTTTAGATAAAATTGAATAAAAGTAGAATAGTATGATGTAGCTCATTTAGCTTGGTATTCGCCAGAACTTTAGATAAAATTGAATAAAAGTAGAATAGTATGATATAGCTCATTTAGCTTGGTATTCGCCAGAACGTTAGATAAAATTGAATAAAACTAGAATAGTATGATGTAGCTCATTTAGCTTGGTATTCGCCAGAACTTTAGATAAAATTGAATAAAAGTATAATAGTATGATATAGCTCATTTAGCTTGGTGTTCGCCAGAACTTTAGATAAAATTGAATAAAAGTAGAATAGTATGATATAGCTCATTTAGCTTGGTATTCGCCAGAACTTTAGATAAAATTGAATAAAAGTAGAATAGTATGATGTAGCTCATTTAGCTTGGTATTCGCCAGAACTTTAGATAAAATTGAATAAAACTAGAATAGTATGATGTAGCTAATTTAGCTTGGTATTCGCCAGAACTTTAGATAAAATTGAATAAAAGTAGAATAGTATGATGTAGTTCATTTAGCTTGGTATTCGCCAGAACTTTAGATAAAATTGAATAAAAGTAGAGTATTATGATATAGCTCATTTAGCTTGGTATTCGCCAGAACTTTAGATAAAATTGAATAAAAGTAGAATAGTATGATGTAGCTCATTTAGCTTGGTATTCGCCAGAACTTTAGATAAAATTGAATAAAAGTAAAATAGTATGATGTAGCTCATTTAGCTTGGTATTCGCCAGAACTTTAGATAAAATTGAATAAAAGTCGAATAGTATGATGTAGCTCATTTAGCTTGGTATTCGCCAGAACTTTAGATAAAATTGAATAAAAGTATAATAGTATGATATAGCTCATTTAGCTTGGTATTCGCCAGAACTTTAGATAAAATTGAATAAAAGTAGAATAGTATGATATAGCTCATTTAGCTTGGTATTCACCAGAACTTTAGATAAAATTGAATAAAACTAGAATAGTATGATGTAGCTCATTTAGCTTGGTATTCGCCAGAACTTTAGATAAAATTGAATAAAAGTAGAATAGTATGATGTAGCTCATTTAGCTTGGTATTCGCCAGAACTTTAGATAAAATTGAATAAAAGTAGAATAGTATGATATAGCTCATTTAGCTTGGTATTCGCCAGAACTTTAGATAAAATTGAATAAAACTAGAATAGTATGATGTAGCTCATTTAGCTTGGTATTCGCCAGAACTTTAGATAAAATTGAATAAAAGTAGAATAGTATGATATAGCTCATTTAGCTTGGTATTCGCCAGAACTTTAGATAAAATTGAATAAAACTAGAATAGTATGATGTAGCTCATTTAGCTTGTTATTCGCCAGAACTTTAGATAAAATTGAATAAAAGTAGAATAGTATGATGTAGCTCATTTAGCTTGGTATTCGCCAGAACTTTAGATAAAATTGAATAAAAGTAGAATAGTATGATATAGCTCATTTAGCTTGGTATTCGCCAGAACTTTAGATAAAATTGAATAAAAGTAGAATAGTATGATGTAGCTCATTTAGCTTGGTATTCGCCAGAACTTTAGATAAAATTGAATAAAAGTAGAATAGTATGATGTAGCTCATTTAGCTTGGTATTCGCCAGAACTTTAGATAAAATTGAATAAAAGTATAATAGTATGATATAGCTCATTTAGCTTGGTATTCGCCAGAACTTTAGATAAAATTGAATAAAAGTAGAATAGTATGATATAGCTCATTTAGCTTGGTATTCGCCAGAACTTTAGATAAAATTGAATAAAAGTACAATAGTATGATATAGCTCATTTAGCTGAGTATTCGCCAGAACTTTAGATAAAATTGAATAAAACTAGAATAGTATGATGTAGCTCATTTAGCTTGGTATTCGCCAGAACTTTAGATAAAATTGAATAAAAGTATAATAGTATGATGTAGCTCATTTAGCTTGGTATTCGCCAGAACTTTAGATAAAATTGAATAAAAGTAGAATAGTATGATATAGCTCATTTAGCTTGGTATTCGCCAGAACTTTAGATAAAATTGAATAAAAGTAGAATAGTATGATGTAGCTCATTTAGCTTGGTATTCGCCAGAACTTTAGATAAAATTGAATAAAAGTAGAATAGTATGATGTAGCTCATTTAGCTTGGTATTCGCCAGAACTTTAGATAAAATTGAATAAAAGTATAATAGTATGATATAGCTCATTTAGCTTGGTATTCGCCAGAACTTTAGATAAAATTGAATAAAAGTAGAATAGTATGATATAGCTCATTTAGCTTGGTATTCGCCAGAACTTTAGATAAAATTGAATAAAAGTAGAATAGTATGATATAGCTCATTTAGCTTGGTATTCGCCAGAACTTTAGATAAAATTGAATAAAACTAGAATAGTATGATGTAGCTCATTTAGCTTGGTATTCGCCAGAACTTTAGATAAAATTGAATAAAAGTAGAATAGTATGATGTAGCTCATTTAGCTTGGTATTCGCCAGAACTTTAGATAAAATTGAATAAAAGTAGAATAGTATGATATAGCTCATTTAGCTTGGTATTCGCCAGAACTTTAGATAAAATTGAATAAAACTAGAATAGTATGATGTAGCTCATTTAGCTTGGTATTCGCCAGAACTTTAGATAAAATTGAATAAAAGTAGAATAGTATGATATAGCTCATTTAGCTTGGTATTCGCCAGAACTTTAGATAAAATTGAATAAAACTAGAATAGTATGATGTAGCTCATTTAGCTTGTTATTCGCCAGAACTTTAGATAAAATTGAATAAAAGTAGAATAGTATGATGTAGCTCATTTAGCTTGGTATTCGCCAGAACTTTAGATAAAATTGAATAAAAGTAGAATAGTATGATATAGCTCATTTAGCTTGGTATTCGCCAGAACTTTAGATAAAATTGAATAAAAGTAGAATAGTATGATGTAGCTCATTTAGCTTGGTATTCGCCAGAACTTTAGATAAAATTGAATAAAAGTAGAATAGTATGATGTAGCTCATTTAGCTTGGTATTCGCCAGAACTTTAGATAAAATTGAATAAAAGTATAATAGTATGATATAGCTCATTTAGCTTGGTATTCGCCAGAACTTTAGATAAAATTGAATAAAAGTAGAATAGTATGATATAGCTCATTTAGCTTGGTATTCGCCAGAACTTTAGATAAAATTGAATAAAAGTAGAATAGTATGATATAGCTCATTTAGCTGAGTATTCGCCAGAACTTTAGATAAAATTGAATAAAACTAGAATAGTATGATGTAGCTCATTTAGCTTGGTATTCGCCAGAACTTTAGATAAAATTGAATAAAAGTATAATAGTATGATGTAGCTCATTTAGCTTGGTATTCGCCAGAACTTTAGATAAAATTGAATAAAAGTAGAATAGTATGATATAGCTCATTTAGCTTGGTATTCGCCAGAACTTTAGATAAAATTGAATAAAAGTAGAATAGTATGATGTAGCTCATTTAGCTTGGTATTCGCCAGAACTTTAGATAAAATTGAATAAAAGTAGAATAGTATGATGTAGCTCATTTAGCTTGGTATTCGCCAGAACTTTAGATAAAATTGAATAAAAGTATAATAGTATGATATAGCTCATTTAGCTTGGTATTCGCCAGAACTTTAGATAAAATTGAATAAAAGTAGAATAGTATGATATAGCTCATTTAGCTTGGTATTCGCCAGAACTTTAGATAAAATTGAATAAAAGTAGAATAGTATGATATAGCTCATTTAGCTTGGTATTCGCCAGAACTTTAGATAAAATTGAATAAAACTAGAATAGTATGATGTAGCTCATTTAGCTTGGTATTCGCCAGAACTTTAGATAAAATTGAATAAAAGTAGAATAGTATGATGTAGCTCATTTAGCTTGGTATTCGCCAGAACTTTAGATAAAATTGAATAAAAGTAGAATAGTATGATATAGCTCATTTAGCTTGGTATTCGCCAGAACTTTAGATAAAATTGAATAAAAGTAGAATAGTATGATGTAGCTCATTTAGCTTGGTATTCGCCAGAACTTTCGATAAAATTGAATAAAAGTACAATAGTATGATATAGCTCATTTAGCTTGGTATTCGCCAGAACTTTAGATAAAATTGAATAAAACTAGAATAGTATTATGTAGCTCATTTAGCTTGGTATTCGCCAGAACTTTAGATAAAATTGAATAAAAGTAGAATAGTATGATATAGCTCATTTAGCTTGGTATTCGCCAGAACTTTAGATAAAATTGAATAAAAGTAGAATAGTATGATGTAGCTCATTTAGCTTGGTATTCGCCACAACTTTAGATAAAATTGAATAAAAGTAGAATAGTATGATGTAGCTCATTTAGCTTGGTATTCGCCAGAACTTTAGATAAAATTGAATAAAAGTAGAATAGTATGATATAGCTCATTTAGCTTGGTATTCGCTAGAACGTTAGATAAAATTGAATAAAACTAGAATAGTATGATGTAGCTCATTTAGCTTGGTATTCGCCAGAACTTTAGATAAAATTGAATAAAAGTATAATAGTATGATATAGCTCATTTAGCTTGGTGTTCGCCAGAACTTTAGATAAAATTGAATAAAAGTAGAATAGTATGATATAGCTCATTTAGCTTGGTATTCGCCAGAACTTTAGATAAAATTGAATAAAAGTAGACTAGTATGATGTAGCTCATTTAGCTTGGTATTCGCCAGAACTTTAGATAAAATTGAATAAAACTAGAATAGTATGATGTAGCTCATTTAGCTTGGTATTCGCCAGAACTTTAGATAAAATTGAATAAAAGTAGAATAGTATGATGTAGCTCATTTAGCTTGGTATTCGCCAGAACTTTAGATAAAATTGAATAAAAGTAGAATAGTATGATATAGCTCATTTAGCTTGGTATTCGCCAGAACTTTAGATAAAATTGAATAAAAGTAGAATAGTATGATGTAGCTCATTTAGCTTGGTATTCGCCAGAACTTTAGATAAAATTGAATAAAACTAGAATAGTATGATGTAGCTCATTTAGCTTGGTATTCGCCAGAACTTTAGATAAAATTGAATAAAAGTAGAATAGTATGATGTAGCTCATTTAGCTTGGTATTCGCCAGAACTTTAGATAAAATTGAATAAAAGTTTAATAGTATGATATAGCTCATTTAGCTTGGTATTCGCCAGAACTTTAGATAAAATTGAATAAAAGTAGAATAGTATGATGTAGCTCGTTTAGCTTGGTATTCGCCAGAACTTTAGATAAAATTAAATATTGCTCTAAAATTTTAGCAATCAAATGAAATACTAATTTACATTTTAAAATATATCAAACTTTAATTCAATGTTTTAATTTCTGGTAGCCATTCCTTTTCGTGCTTTTCTTCTATCAAGAATATTATGACAAATATTATTACACTAAATACCTTTTGACTCAAAAATGAACTTGGATAATTTGTTTTACACAAAAACACCGGTTTTGAACGATTTTAAAGAAGAATAAAGACTTTTTAATATAGTTTTTAAATAAAATTTCACGTTTCATACTTTTGAGCAAATAATAATAAGTTTCATTTTTTTTATAAATCAACCTAAAAATATTCTAAAAGGTTGTTTTATGTATAACGTTTATTCTTACAGTGTGCGAATAACATGAAAAATACATTAATTTGACAAAATTATCGGTTTATAAAGTTATACTCAATAGTCGTCTACTACTTCTAACTTTTTATAAATTTAAAACCTTTTTTCTTCTCATTTTTATTATTATCTTTATTTTATTTGTTTAATAAATTAAAAGTGAAATCTTCGATATTATGGTAGATCAACACCATCTATTAAATCTCTCCCCCTTAAATCATATTAATCAGGGCATTATTTGGGAGCACATTGGTGCTAGCAAAATTGGAAGTTGTAAAAGTTTCTTACGAACTTAGTTTGTTAAAAAAAAACTGTTTATCAACGAAACGTATACCATTCTTTAAAGAATATTGCAAACACAGTTCATTTTAATGAAAAGGTTTTGACATTTAAAAAAATTGTCAGTGTCAAAGAAATTTATCTCAAAATTGAGAAAATATATCCACTTATAAAAGTGATATCAGACTTAAATGATGAAAATTTTATATTTCTTTCTAAGTTTGGAAAAATGACACAAAAATTGGAAAGCAAGCAAGGAAAAAAGAATTAAAACATTAACAAGGGATACTATTTACACCATTGACCATACATGCACTCGTTTATAGATATTTGCTAAGCAGTGGGTTTAACTTTGTTATGCTTAGTGTATTTAGAATAGATTATTCAAAAATGAATTTGAAAAATTAAGACAATATATATAATGGTATTATGAAGAAATAAGTGTTTCACCTTCTGCAAAACAAATTGTAAATGTAACAATCAGCACCATCTTTGTCAAAATTAACAAAGTTCTTTCTCTAAACATCATTTTGTTTATAAAGTATTTGATCATGTAAAAGGTTGAACTTGCTTTCTGATTGTATTATGCAATTATAGTTTCTACAGGGTGGGCCAAAATAAGGGTCCTATCTTTAAATTTGAATAACTTGAATTTGAATAACTTCCACAAAATAAAAGTTAAACTCACCAAACTTTATGTGTGTGTAGACTGACCCTTCCGAGATCTTTTGAAATAAACAAAACAAATTTTAGCCGAAAAACACTTCTTAAAACTTACAAAAACTAAAGTATTGTTTTTTACACTGTTTTGAGTTTTTTAAGCAAAAATAATGTTTTCTAAATGAGGGTACGTTCCTTAGGGCTAATACGGCTCATGCTTGCTTCGGAAGGGGTCCTTTACTTATTCTAAAAAAAAAGTTTAAAAAATCAATAAATAAAAAAGTTATGAATTTTTAAAAATAGAACCCTTATTTTTGCCCACCCTGTATAATCAATTAGTCAATATAAACAAATTGACTCATGATTGTTGAAACATCTCAAATATGCCCAATTCATTATGAATAAAGTGATTTTTATCAGTATTTACTTCTTGTTTATTTTAGCTTTTTCTTTTTACATGTTATTTTAACGAAATAAATCAATAATTATTAGCTGCTTCCTAATAATATGTATAATTGCGAATTAACTAATTGCATGACATTAATAAGAATTTCTTTGCTAAATCTTGTTTCTGTAATTATTATTTAATAGTCATTTTGGTATTCACATGTTTTCCTTAAGTCGTCGACCCTAGTTGCATGTTTGCCAGGCCTGGTATAAGTATCGCGATGATTAGAATAAACATGAACTTGTTTTTTCTCATTTAATTGGGTAACAAAGGTTCTAGCCGCTAAGTATTTAATGGTCTTGCTATTAATATTATTTCTTATTGCAGGTATAGCCTGCTAGAACTCTGTCATCTACGTATTTGATAGAGTTTATATATATTTGAGAGATATACTAAGGTTGAATACCAGGTGAAGCCGTTATCGCATTTGTCATATAATGCATGGATTGAACCGGCCAACTCTCTTCACCAGGCAAGTGATGATAATAAACGTGCTCAGTTTACTACTTGTCAGACACCTATCACTGCCGGACGATCATATCAAAGAAATAGAATGGAAAAATACGACTGCTTATACAAGTGACTTAAAAAAAGCCTAACCCTAACCCTAACCCTAACCCTAACCCCGAAACCTTTCGTAATTCATCCGGTGGTGCTTTAGGGCAGGTGCGTTAATATATCAACACAACATAAAAGTAATTCGTTATGGTTTATAATACAAGAGTTATTTTGGAGTTTTATTTTTCCTAGAGTAGTTTCCCTACTATAGCTTAATAGTTTCTGTCTACCCTACTATTCTATCTATCCATAGGAAGAGGAGAGAATAGCATAGATTCTTTTCTCAAATATAATGGTTAAAAAGAGATTAAACTTCCATCAACATGATACGAACTCGGTCTTCTGGTTTCCCTGTTGGCTCCAGTTATATTCATAAAAAAATATATACAATCTCAAAGTTAATCAAATTAAGTCATCAAAACGTTTGTGTTGATAAACATATAGAAATTTCGAAACAATAGATAAATGTATTAAAGGTTCGTCGTTCCACAAAAGTTTAAATAACAGTTGGCATTCTGAAAATGAGTCAAAATTACTGTGGAACCACAGGCTGAGCTAGAGATTCAAATCGATGATTAGCCACAAAAACATTTCTAAATTATCGGAGTATCGTGCGAGGCAATCCCACGAGAATCCATCGACATCTTGAAATTATTTTAGAAAGTAGCTCTTAGTCTAAAACCTTATTCCCCCCTCCCCCCCCAAAAAAAACGTTAAAAATTCCCCAAAGAGTAGATTGCAAGAGCGATTTAAACCAAACCAAACAAGCAGTATTCAATTGTATATGTTTTGTAAACGCGCTATTTGTAGATAATCTTTGATAAAAAGAGAGAAAATGTCTTGTCTAGACCTCTTGAGGTCGCGTATATAAATGTTATTTGCTTGTACATTCGATAAGATATAAGCATATTCCCTATTCCCTCCTCACTATGTGCACGGATAGCAATTCGTATCCGACGATAATCATGGAATGCTTAAAATAGATATTGAGTTTCGACATAAAATCACCCAAACGAGGTTGATATGCCGTAAGTCATTTACTTCGCTTTTCTTTGTATGCTTTTATTTTTGTATAGAATGACACGTTTTATATTCACAAACTATTATCTATCTGTCTATCTGTCTATCTGTCTAGGTAACCGCGATATGTTGGCCCTTCTTCGGTGACACATGTTCGTATCTTGTGCTTGTCTTTTTTTTTTATTTCTCTTTCTATTATTATGCCGGTCTAGGCACGAAACATAACCGTTTACTTTAGGGTATTACGCATGCACCGACTAGTGTCAAGTAGCCTATGATTTCCTTTACTTTGGTGGCAAAAAGAGATAGCGTACGCGTAAGATTGTTGATTACTGTCAAAGCCGTCGGGTTTCGAATCTCGGATTGAAACATTCGGAATGTCGAGCCGAATTGAAATACTGTGATACAGCGAAACAGGTTTTTATTGATGATTTATATATATATATATATATATATATATAAATATATATATATATATATATATATATATATATATATATATATATATGTTGTCACTCCCTCTGTCTCTTATTATATTTGAATTGCCGAGTGTGAATTTCTCTTTTCTCAATTTAAAAAATGTAATCATCTAACTTGGATTCTTGACAATATCACAAGGATGAAACCAATTATTACATCGATGGTTATGTATGGTTTCGTGTTACTATATTTTATTTTATTCTTGCTCTGTTTATTACATTGAGCTCTCATATCCGGATTTCCTCTCGAGATTTTATATATATATATATATATATATATATATATGTATATATATATATATATATATTACTATTTCATATCTCCACATAAAATTTTATAAGGAGATATAATTTTTTATGTATCAATTTTCAGTATTTACTTCAACAGTGCTCGATACGTAAGTAGGGCTAGGCATTTTAGCCTCTAGATCCCCCCGGGGATGAAACGCGGGAGCCTCTGTGTAGCTTAATTGCAATAAATATATTTTCACAACTTACTCTCTCTCTCTCTCTCTCTATATATATATATATATATATATATATATATATATATATATATACAATATATGTTATTTATAGTTTACTTGTAATCTAATCTGTTATATATAATGAATGGTTCTCATATTGTATTAAATTCTATACTAGCGAGCAATTGTCGCCCAACATATGCACTGCTTTTTGAGTCGTCTTACTCTCCGCCTACCTTCTCTGTCTATAATGTTTACGTCGTACCATAAGGGTAGATGTTTACCCTTTTCCCTCTATATGTGCTAACCAATACCCGACTTTTCAATATCTCCACTTATTACGGCTTTCCGGTGTTATTCTAACCTTATTTTTTGTAGACGACATGTATCATGTTTCGAGATTGTCTAACACTTATAATTAAAAGAGGCTTATCTTAACATTTTTTATAAGGGTTTAAAGTATATTTGCTGATTTGAAAGAAGCATATTCTTATCTCGTATGTCTGTATATATTTGTATGCAAGTTCAAACACGCTGAGAATCGAATACCTTCCTTCCCTCAATCTGTCGTGGTCTAAAGAAGCTTAGATTCATTTTAAACATGCAGTTTAAATTCCCAGGATACTAACTAAATCCAACATATCGCAGACTTATCACTCACATAAGCAGACTTACTGCTGGAAACTTCACAAATACAAAAGGGGGTTCAATTATATAACAGTGAAACATAAACAGGGAACCGTAACTAAATTGTGAAATATTAAACGGAGATCATCAGCTGTTTACCATGTAACTGTTTCTGAGATTTAAAAACAGAACAGCTATGCAATTCAAT
This sequence comes from Sepiola atlantica, assembly GCA_963556195.1. Taxonomy (NCBI): domain Eukaryota; kingdom Metazoa; phylum Mollusca; class Cephalopoda; order Sepiida; family Sepiolidae; genus Sepiola; species Sepiola atlantica. Next base: position 27,189,965 of record OY744537.1, read on the forward strand.
CGCTCTCCTTTCATTACTGATTAAATTACCACCTTCCAGTAACCAAATCTATAAGCAATTCAGTTATTATTTCACTAATATATGTAAGTAAATAAATAATAATAAATTAATTAAAAAAAACAAACATTACCATTAAGACTACAATATGATATGACAATTTCCATATGAAATGATGATACTAATTATAACAACAACAAAAACAATAATAATAATAATAATAATAATAATAATAATAATAATAATAACATGAAAACACTACACTTAAGAACTATTCCGCGATATAGTAGTTAGTATATAAAATCATATAGAAATAAAAGATGCATTAGAAAGAAAGCTCAAGTACCTTTAGTACCAGATAGGCGAATAGATAAGAGGAATGAAAACTTAATATATATATATATATATATATATATATATATATATATATATATATATGAAGTGGGGAAAATACTAGGAAAACAACTATGTTTCTATCGCCAGTAAAAAAAATAACAAAAAACTACGTAACATTATGGCGATAAAAGATCGTACATATTCTGGCAAGGTGTTTGTGGTTTGGTGGTAAAACTCTAGACTGCAGAGAATAGTATTGTAAGTTCGATCCTTGCCCATGTTATCCATGCTGATGACGACTGATAGCCAGAAACACGTGTCCGTGGATTATTTATATGTACGTAAAAATGGATTAATATATATATATATATATATATATATATATATATATAATTTTAAGTGTGAAAATAAAGATATTTAAAGTTATTTTGAATAGCCAATGCTCGATATACGAGATAGAGCAATAGTATAAGTAGATAAGTGAGGTGAATAAAAATCGGGTAAAAGTCAAGATTTATTAAATCATCAATTGTTCAAAACAAGGGTTGAATATATTAAAAACTATATCTCATTCGTTAAACAATGGCTTTTCAAATATGTAATCGTCAAAGGAATTTTAGAAAAGCCATGGTTTAAGGAACGAACAATAGTTTTTCTTATATATAACTCTTGTCTTGAACAATTGATGATTTAATAAATATTGCATTATACATACGATCTCACAAAATATATAATGGGAAATATTTCATTAGATAGACCCCAACATATGTTTGTAGATTAATGGTATACCATTATTTCTGAATTCATTCAGTTTATCTTTGACATTTGTTACACTAGTTCTATTTTTTAATTCCATGTCATTTGATACAAAATATATATTATTCTATTATTCCAGATCATTTGATACAAAATTTATATTATTCTATTATTCCAGGTTATTTGATACAAAATATATATTATTCTATTATTCCAGGTCATTTGATACACAATATATATTATTCTATTATTCCAGGTCATTTGATACAAAATATATATTATTCTATTAATCCAGGTCATTTGATACAAAATATATATTATTCTATTATTCCAGGTCATTTGATACAAAATATATATTATTTTATTGTTCCAGGTCATTTGATACAAAATATATATTATTATATTATTCCAGGTCATTTGATACAAAATATATATTATTCTATTATTCCAGGTCATTTGATACAAAATATATATCATTCTATTATTCCAGGTCATTTGATACAAAATATATATTATTCTATTATTCCAGGTTATTTGATACAAAATATATATTATTCTATTATTCCAGGTCATTTGATACAAAATATATATTATTTTATTATTCCAGGTCATTTGATACAAAATATATATTATTCTATTAGAAAAAGAAATCTAAGTTAGAAATCTCTCTGGCTAATAGATATGATGTGCACTAAGGGGTATTAAAAATGAAGTGCGTTCCATATTTATGAATATAATCGTCATAAATATATATATATATACATATATATATATATATATATATATATATATATATATATATATATATATACATATATATATATATATATATATATATGTGTGTGTGGGTGTGTGTCTGTGTTTGTGTGTATGTGTGTATATACTAGATGAAGTACCAGCCAACACCGGGTTAACTAAACCTTTCTCTTCAGCACGTCAGTTCAAATAAAAAAACGTATTGTTTTTACTTGAAATCGCAATAAAATAAATAAATAAACATGTGAATAATTCACGTTTTATGATGATGATCGATATCGGCTAGGAAATAACTGGAACGATATACAAAAAAAAACAATCGATCGTCTAGTGTGACATTCAAACTCGGAAAGATGGTATAAAATATTCAAACTGAATTCGAACGCATATTTACGGAGCCATTGATCAAACGAAAATATTTTGTCTTTTTAGCCTACTTACACTGTTTTTGAGTTCATCGTCGGGATGCAAAATTAAAAATCTATGTTACTTCTCTGTATAGATCGAACCATTTTCGATTGTCTAAAATAAATACAGAAACAAAGAAAAGTTCAATTTGGAATAAATAAAAAAAGGATGTCAAATACGTACCATGATTTGACTGAAGAAACAATCTTGACTTATTTTTATATAATTGTTTAGTTTTGTTTTACTGGATGTAAAAGGGTTCAATTCATTATATGTATGTTGTTCGGTCGGATAATAATACAAAAATAATCAACTTAAAAGGAAACGCTAAAATGTCGGAATATTTGGTTCTAATGTTATTTTTACGTACTTGTAATTTTTAATAATGAGTTTTAAACAAAGGTTCAAACCGTCTGATATCGATATGACTATCAGATGACATTCACATATTTATACAAAAATAACAATGAAATAAAAATCAACAAAATTATATTGAAAGTGTTTCACTTTTTATTTTGATTCTAATTAAGTATTTTGCCCTTCGAATTTCTTCGTTTCCAGGGCGATAGCTCTTGATTCATCAAAGGACTTCGATGGAGTTTAGCACAAAGGTTTCTTCACAAACTTGTTACCTATGGAATATCAGGAAATGTCCTTACAAGCACCGAATATTTTCTCTCCGATAGCCTATTAAAGTGGTTGTTTACGGGCAGAAGTCTGAAGCTCATAATATCAACGTCGGGGTACCTCAAAGGTCCTATTTTAGATCTAACCCGCTTCCTGATCTTCATAAATGATCTAAATCGTATTCGATCATTCCTTGATATATATGCAGACGACACACCTATCTATGGCAGCACATCGAAGAGCACTGATGACAAATATATTTCTGACGCTTTATCTTCCGTGGTGCAATGGATGAAAATGTTACTTTTAACGTCTCCAAAACCAAGCTTATCTCTTTTCACCACCAACGCTCAGAGACTCATTTCTCCGCAGTTGAAATAAATGTATCGCTCTTTGAAGAAGCCTCTTTGTTTGATAAGCTCCTATGGCTGACTTTTACTCGAAATCTGAAATGGAGGATTTATATGAAATCTGTTGCTAAGGTCGCTGAAAAATAGTTGGATCATTCTATCGCTCCAGAAAGTACCTCACTCCTGACGCAATCCTCTACTTGCATAAGAGCCAGATCCGTCCCAAGATCGAGCACTGCTTTCATATCTGGAGAGGTTCCACTTACAGCACTCTTTCTTGTCGTAACAGAGTAGAAAACCGACTTCGCAGTCAAGTGGGGGGGGGGCGATCCCTTCTCTTCCAAACACCCTCTTTCACCTAGAAGAGATGTTGCTGGCCTCTCATACTCTGTCATTATGTTCATGGTAGGTTCTTTACTAAGCTTCAATCTATCGCTTCCCTTCCCCTGTAAAACATTCGCAGCAAAACCCGCCTGTCCAAAAGCACAGCAAATAACTTTTCTTTCTCTCTCTCTCTTTACTAAAAACCAAACGAAACTTCCATGAACAAAGTTTCTTTCCTAGAATATCCGATCTATATGAAAAAATATCACAAGTCTGATAGCCAACTGAATACAACATAGTCGTCTTCAAATCTAATATAAACAAATACTTATTGAGCCGACTTCTTGGATAATCAATAACTCAAAGAAAATATTCTGTCCATTCCACCGGTTGTTTCAAACCTTCGCGTTGTGTCACTCAACATCAAACCGACGATCTCTTTAACCCTTATATTCGAGTGACCACTCGACCTTGATAAACGGTGACCCATTCCTAAAGAAAAAAATACACTTATAATTATCTTTTCGCCATTGACAATTAAACTGTTCTCAAAATTACGCATCTGCCATATTCTTTTGACTGTGTCGATATCAATCTTTACATAATCTGACACTTAAAATCTTTCTTTCGTTTGCAAATGAAATAACGTACCTTTACAAGATTTCATAATGTTATATTATATCTAAAATACAACATTTTACATCTGTTTGTCCTTCCCATGGTTAGTTAGAACAGCTGTAACGCTACTAATACGGTTTTAACATTTTTAAAAACTTTTGTTCACTTCAAACAAAGCGTATTGCCACTGGATCGTAAAGGGCTGCTGTGGTAGAGGCCAGATTTATAGTGGAGCAATTTAGGTGGGGAGTTTGACAGCAAAATGTTTGTTACATTACATTTGAAATTTTGCAGGTTTGTACAGTCGGGGAAACAGGAAGCAAGGAAAGAATTCCAAAGACAAACGGTACGAGGAAAGAAGCTATTAGGGTGGAAAACCTTCCGACATCAAGGAAGTCTACTGTAGAGGGGGTATGATTTTGCTGTGAGACAGATGAGTCGGGAGTAATTCCGTTTATACACGTGTAGTAAGTTCATCGGAGCACATTCCGTGGAAGTACTTGTAAAACAAGCACAGGGATGCAACACTGCTGCGATGCGACAGGGACTGACTCTTGGAAGACAGTGCGGGACCTATAAGGTTATAGTTTTTGTTTATGCACCCTGTCCAAGAGACAGGGGTTAGTGGTTTATGCACTAGTCCGGATTTGGCAACAATACTCCATGCACGGGCGAATAGTGCATTTCTAGAGATATAGGATACTGGCAGGTGTGAGCAGTTTTCTGACATGGTATAATGAAGATTCCTTCTTTGCAGAAGACTTGGCAGAATCTTCTATGTATTTTATTCTATTCCTGTTGCCTAAGAATGTAAGGCCGATCAGTTTAAATGGTGGACTCTTTGAAAGGGTGCTATCGGCCATAGCAATCGGTGGTTCGAAAGATTTCTCATAGTTGTTAAATGAAGGGAGCTTTGTCTTTGTAGCTTTAACTGTGACCCAAACCTGACGCAGTAGTAATACTAGTAGATGTAGTAGTAGTAGTAGTAGTAGCAGTAGTAGTAGTGTAGTAGTAGTAGTAGTAGTGTAAATGCATCGTTCTCTGTATATAACGTAAAAATGAAGCAGACATCTACTTTTTTCAAGTTCATTTAATTACAAGTGTTTTTGCTACTGAAGATATCAACCAGAAGTTGTAGAAGAAAAATGGGTAAAAACAACAATAAAACACAGTTCTACAAATCAAACAATCTTTCTTTTTATTCACTTGAATGTTTTTTTATTGAAAAATACTTATTTTGAATAAAATTATTCGTAATAAATAATTTTATTCAAAATAAGTAGTTTACTTATATCTTTATTATAAAATAAAATATTATAAAAATCTCTTACATCTCATGGATTTTGGACTTTTCAAAAAGTCAAATGGAGAAATCCACCGTGGAATTTCAAAAGGGTTCTCTTCAGCGTACATTTATTTAATAAAAAAACAGATGGTTGCTCCATTTAATTCGTTATGATGCATCTAAATGAAATGAGAAAAATTACCAAAGAATTTCGAAGAATCAATTGAGTATTTTATCATTTTTATCTGAAAACATATCCGAAAACTTTTCACTGAAAAAGTTTGCCAATGGAAATTTCTAGAGTGCAACTAATAAATAAATTATATTTACAACTGTTACTTGATATTTACACAGACACGGACACACACACACACACACACACACACACACACACATATATATATATACATATATATATGTATATGTGTGTGTGTGTTGTCAAAGATGAACGCCAATAAGTAGCTTCGTATTAGGTATGCCAAATAAACAGCAATACGTTTAGCTTGTTATTTTAATCAAGGTCTATACACACTACACATAAACACACAGAGATACAAACACACGCACACACACACACACACACACACACACACATATATATATATATATATATATATATATATATATATATATATATATAATAAATCTTAATAGAAATTTCCCATCAATTTCTTTTTATTTTTCTATTTTGGTACAAAAAAGATTACGAGGTCTATACGCTAAAAGATTAAATAAATAAAAATTCCTTGGCATAAAAGATCTGGGAAACGTGTGTGGGGGCCGGGATTCTGCCGTCGACATTGTACGCAACTAATATATGGCCCCTATTATTATTATTTCCCCCCTTATGTACTGCGGACTTTGATTCTGTTGTTGATAGTTTCGTTGGCCGTAAGGCGCGTCTACGATATCGACACTTTCCCCGATGACTATTCAAAGTTCATTAGAAGCCTTTCTTTCGACTGTGTCCTGGGCGGATCAAGACGGCTTAAGGTTTTTGCTTTTTTATCAGAAAAACCAAAGAAAAAAAAAAAGAAAAAAAATGGCTTTTCTTTTAGCTTTTTAGACAGCCTCGTATTGACTGAAGGTTGAGTGCATCGGGATATCAATAACCGCATAAATAAACATGGATATAAATTATGATATCTGTAATGTTTTTAGAAACAAATTTTATTTTAGACAGCCCATCGATATTCGATGACATCCATGGATTCTATCTATTATATGAAGCAAATTCGAATCGCTAATAACTACAACTGCGGGTGTTACTATTTGTAAAACATTTTTTTTATTTCAGGAATTAATGATTCTCGTCAAAACAATATTCCACAAAGGCTGTGGTTTTTCAATATTTCTGACACCGCATCTAAAAGAATTCTTATTGAAAATAATTAAAAAATGATAATGCCTGATTTCAACTGCCTCCCCCCCAACTGCCTTATATTTATATTTTTAATTTATTTCGAGCTTGATCTATGTTTTCCACCACGTGTTTAAATTTTTTTTTTCCCTTAACACTTCTAATCACCCATTTCCTCTCGTCTATCCGTCTACCCACTATTCCATCATGTATTGGGCTCACCACCACTATTTAATCTCTACTTATCCCTGCCTTACATGTTGTTAAGATTAAACTAATCCTGTAAATGAAGTTCAATTCTCTCACGTGAGAATGGGGTAACAATGTGCAGATAAATCATCAAAAGAGAGATATAGGACGAAAGCCTGAGAGAAGGAACACAAACACCAGAATGTAGTTTCACAGCAATTTTACTAAGAAAGAGAAAGATGCAGTCATAGAATATTTACAAACAGAGTTTTCAAAGTTCAGTTAGGCATAGTGAATTTGAGAGGGGGTTTGCGAAAACGTGGTTCGCGAGAACTTATCTGTATAGAGTTCGGGTAACTGCGGAAGGTCATTCTCTGTGACTGCTGTCGTGGGCTGTTATCACTGAGGATACCAGCCGATGTGTTACTGACTTGAGCGGAGTCGTCGAAAAAGAGGGTGGAAAGCCGTGCGCAAAGGTTTTTAAGGGCTTACTCACGTGACACCTAAGGGAATAGGGGTTTCAATGCCTGACAGCAAATCCGTGATGGGGGCTTAAATAAATTCCAACAATGTCCACCTTATCCTTTTCTCACATACTAACTTCCACAATTTCCACAACCCTTCTTACTTTCTCTTCCCTCCGTGGATTATCTCCATTGTATAAAATGTATAAAAGTTTTGCCCAATAAAGCTTATTTACACCAAATGAATATGGTCGAACGAATCAACCGAACAATCTTGGCTCAGCATTAATGATGTGTTTGTGCCATTATTTTTACTAGTCTTTGGCCATGCTTATCCACTATTTCATAAACTAATATTCCATTTATAAGTAAACAAATATATGCTTCCAATTACGTGTAAAAATAAGAATATATATATATATATATATATATATATATATATATATATATATATATATATATATATATATATATATATATATATATATATATATATATATGGAAATAGCTCGGGATAAGGCATGATGTACAGCAACAATACCCTTTCTATGAACTAAATATATTTTAAAGCTAAACATTAGTCAAGCGATTTTTTTATTTGATGTATTTTTTTATTTGATGTATTTTTTTATTTGATGTATTTATTTTATTTGATGTATTTTTTATTTGATGTATTTTTTAAATATTCTATAAGAAGTACATAACTTTGTAGGATGCGGTACTTTAATGGGTTTTTTTAAACAAATCGAGTATATCCTCTATTTACAAATGTTGATGTGATACAGAAAAAAAAAACTTTTTTTGTATTGAGAAGAAACAATGTGTCAGTGATAACAGGCGATTCTTCAACGACACATCCGATTTATCGATTGTTTCATCTGGCAAAGGTGAAGGACAAAACTGACAGTCTCGGTTTTACTGTAAACCAAAAGCGAATGACGTGAGTCCTCAAACATGGAGAGTTCGCCAATCCTATTAGAGTTATAACGAGACAACAAATTAATGTTAAAGCTTGCCTCAAGGTTAGAGCCATACTTGATGTGTGAGAGTCAGCATTAATTCATCAAACCCGGCTGTTAGTCAAATTAATTATTCATATTAAGTAGGTGATGTTATTGGCAAGATGACTTAGAAGGAAAGGATAATTATGGATGACGATTCCAATCTGTTTCGTCGGTCTTAATAAACTTTTCAAACAAATCAACTTTCTAATTTGTATTATTTCGATTATTCGGACAACTATTTGTCTAGATTGTTATTTATACAATTATTCGGCCAATGTAACTCTGGCTTCGCTTATTTTGTCCTTTAGTCCTCACATTCCATGAGCGATGTTTCTGATAAAAAGGTAATAATTGCTGTTTTCCAGGTTGAAATCTATCCATCTAACACTTATCATTGGCTAGTTTTGGACATTGAAGTAGTATTTTTAGCTTCGTACATCAAGTGGCTTCATGCTGTCTCTGGAGCAATTTCCATTTAAAAAAATAGGACTACTATTTGCCTAGGTTTTTATTCATACAATTTCTCGACCAATGTAACTTTCAACATTCTCCAGGTGCATCTTTTCGAACTCGGGAATATTTATGTGTATCTCGGGAATTTATACGTACTTTCGAACTGAAGCCTTTATATAATCAAAGTTTGAAAAGATGCACATTAGAAAGGCTAAATGTTACATCGGCCGAAACGTTGTGAAAATATAAAACCAAAATAAAACTAGTAGTCAAAATAATCTAAATAATAGAAATTATCTATCGTCATTGCAACATTGCCGAGACATAAGTTAACTTTGTAGTTATTGAATTTTATCCGTGAATACCAGAAGGGAAAATGTTATATCCGCTCTGTTCTCGGTCAGGCGAGGACATTTTTATTTCAGTCCCAGTCCAGAGTGCTCCCTTTTCGGGAGTTTGATTGTACCCACATTGAAGTCTGAGATGTTGTCACACTTTGCCATCCTGAGCAGACAAGTGAATAGCGAGGTGAATAGAACAAAGAACGGATATTCATAAGATGCGTATATTTAATTTGCACGCTTAGTAATGAAATTCTATTTCAAAATTAGGTGCGACTGACATGCGAAAATGTTATTTTAATTGTGAGAGTCGAAAATTCCTATTTCTTACGTAAACGTGGCAAACAGACAAAAATAATATTTTAAACGTAAGCGTAAGAGACAGAAGAAAATGCTATTTCAATATTAATTGTGAGAGTCGAAAATTACTATTTCTTACGTAAACGAGGCAAACAGACAACAATGATATTTTAAACGTAAGCGTAAGAGACAGAAGAAAATGATATTTCAATATTAATTGTGAGAGTCGAAAATTCCTATTTCTTACGTAAACGTGGCAAACAGACAAACATGATATTTTAAACGTAAGCGTAAGAGACAGAAGAAAATGCTATTTCAATATTAATTGTGACAGTCGAAAATTACTATTTCTTACGTAAACGTCGCAAAC
>OY744537.1:27212402-27214902 GCA_963556195.1 Sepiola atlantica
CCATAACCCTAACCCTAACCCTAACCCTAACCTTAACCCTAACCCTAACCCTAAACCTAACCCTAACACTAACCTTAACCCTAACCCTAACCCTAACCCTAACCCTAACCATAACCCTAACCCTAACCTTTACCCTAACCCTAACCCTAACCTTAACCCTAACCCTAACCCTTACCCTAACCCTAACCCTAACCCTAACCCTAACCCTAACCCTAACCCTAATCTTAACCCTAACCCTAACCCTAACCCTAACCCTAAACCTTACCTTAACCCTAACCCTAACCCTAACCCTAACCCTAACCCTAACCCTTACCCTAACCCTAACCATAACCCTAACCCTAACCTTAACCCTTACCCTGAGCCTAACCTTAACCCTAACCCTAACCCTAACCTTAACCCTTACCCTAACCCTAACCCTTACCCTAACCCTAACCCTAACCTTAACCCTAACCCTAACCCTAACCCTAACCCTTACCTTAACCCTAACCCTAACCCTAACCCTAACCCTAACTTTAGCCCTAACCCTAACCCTAACCTTAACCCTAACCCTAACCCTAACCTTAACCCTTACCCTAACCCTAACCCTAACCTTAACCCTAACCCTAACCCTAACCCTAACCCTAACCTTAACCCTAATCCTAACCCTAACCCTAACCCGAACCATAACCCTAACCCTAACCCTAACCCTAACCTTAACCCTAACCCTAACCCTACCCCTTACCTTAAGCTTAACACTAACCCTAACCCTAACCCTAACCCTTACCCTAACCCGAACCCTAACCCTAACCCTAACTCTAACCCTAACCTTGACCCTAACCCTAACCGTAACCTTAACCCTAACCCTAACCCTAACCCTAACACTTACCCTTACCTTAACCCTACCCCTAACCCTAACACTAACCCTAACCTTAACTCTAACCCTAACCCTAACCCTAACCTTATCCCTAATTCTAACCTTAACCCTAACCTTAACCCTAACCCTAACCTTATCCCTAATTCTAACCCTAACCCTAACCTTGACCCTAACCCTAACTTTAACCCTAACCCTAACCCTAACCCTAACCATAACCCTAACCCTAACCTTAACCCTAACCCTAACCCTAACCCTAACCTGAACCCTAACCCTAACCCTTACCCTAACCTCATCCCTAATTCTAACCCTAACCCTAACCCTAACCCTAACCTAAACCCTAACCCTAACCCTAACCCTAACCCTAACCCTAACCTTAACCCTAACCCTAACCCTAACCCTAACCTTAACCCTAACCCTAACCCTAATACTAACCTTAACACTAACCCTAACCCTAACCTTAAGCCTAACCCTAACCCTAACCCTAACCACAACCCTAACCCTAACCCTAACCGTACCCTAACCCTAACCCTAACCTTAACCCTAACACGTAACCCTAACCCTAACCCTAACCTTAACCCTAACCCTAACCCTAACCCTAACCCTAACCATACCACTAACCTTAACCCTAACCCTAACCCTAACCTTAACCATAACCCTAACCCTAACCCTAACCCTAACCCTAACCTTAACACTAACCCTAACCCTAACCCTAACCCTAACCATAACCCTAACCCTAACCCTAACCTTAACCCTAACCCTAACTCTAACCTTAACCCTAACCCTAAACCTTACCCTAACCTTAACCCTAACCCTAACCCTAACCCTAACCTTAACCCTAACCCTAACCCTAACCCTAACCCTAAACCTAACCTTAACCCTAACCCTAACCTTAACCCTAACCCTAACCCTAACCCTAACCCTAACCTCGACCATAACCCTAACCCTTACCTTAACCCTAAACCTGAGCCTAACCTTAACCCTAACCCTAACCCTAACCCTAACCTTAACCCTAACCTTAACCATAACCCTACCCCTTACCCTAACTTTAACCCTAACCCTAACCCTAACCTTCACCCTAACCCTAACCCTAACCTTAACCCTAACTTTAACCCTAACCCTAACCTTAACCCTAACCCTAACCCTAACCCTAACCCTAACCTTTACCCTAACCCTAACCCTAACCCTAACCCTAACCTTAACACTAACCCTAACCCTAACCCTAACCTTAACCCTAACCCTAACCCTAACCCTAACCCTAACCTTAACCCTAACCCTAACCCTAACCCTAACACTAACCTTAACCCTAACCACAAGCCTAACCTTAACCCTAACCCTAACCCTAACCCTAACCTTAACCCTAACCATAACCCTAACCCTAACTCTAACCCTAACCTTAACCCTAACCCTAACCCTAATGCTAACCTTAACCCTAACCCTAACCCTAACCCTAACCGTAAACCTAAACCTAACCCTAACCTGAACCCTAACCCTAACCCTAACCCTAACCCTAACCTTAACCCTAACCCTAACCCTAACCCTAACCCTAACCCTTACCCTAACCCTAACCCTAACCCTAACCAAAACCCTAACCTTAACCCTAACCCTAACCCTAACCTTAACCCTAACCCTAACCCTAACCCTAACCCT
>OY744537.1:27219902-27222402 GCA_963556195.1 Sepiola atlantica
CACCCTAACCCTAACCTTAACCCTAACCCTAACCCTAACCCTAACCATAACCCTAACTCTAACCTTAACCCTAACCCTAACCCTAACCTTCACCCTAACACTAACCCTAACCCTAACCTTAACCCTAACCCTAACGCTAACCCTAACCTTAACCCTAAACCTAACCCAAACCCTAACCCTAACCAAAATCCTAACCCTAACCTTACCCCTAACCCTAACCCTAACCTTCACCCTAACCTTAACCCTAACCCTAACCCTAACCCTAACCCTAACCCTAACCCTGACCCTAACCCTAACCTTAACCCTTACCCTAACCCTAACCTTAACCCTAACCCTAACCCTAACCCTAACCCTAACCTTGACCCTAACCCTAACCCTAACCTTAACCCTAACCCTAAACCTACCCCTAACCCTAACCTTACCACTAACCCTAACCTTAACCCTAACCCTAACCCTAACCATAACCTTAACCCTAACCCTAAACCTAACCTTAACCCTAACCCTAACCCTAACCCTAGCCCTAACCTTAACCCTAACCCTAACCTTCACCCTAACCCTTACCATAACCCTAACCTTAACCCTAACCCTAACCCTAACCTTAACCCTAATCCTAACACGAACCCTAACCATAACCCTAACCGTAACCTTAACCCTAACCCTAACCCTAACCCTAACCTAAACCTAACCCTAACCCTAACCCTAACCCTAACCCTAACCCTAACCTTAACCTTAACCCTAACCTAACCCTAACCCTAACCATTACCCTAACCGTAACCTTAACCCTAACCCTAACCCTAACCTTAACCCTAACCCTAACCCTAACCCTAACCTTAACCCTAACCCTAACCCTAACCCTATCGCTAACCTTAACCATAACCCTAACCCTAACCCTAACCCTAACCTTAACCCTAACCCTAACCCTAAACCTAACCCTAACACTAACCTTAACCCTAACCCTAACCCTAACCCTAACACTAACCATAACCCTAACCCTAACCTTTACCCTAACCCTAACCCTAATCTTAACCCTAACCCTAACCCTAACCCTAACCCTAAACCTTACCTTAACCCTAACCCTAACCCTAACCCTAACCCTAACCCTAACCCTAACCCTTACCTTAACCCTAACCATAACCCTAACCCTAACCTTAACCCTAACCCTGAGCCTAACCTTAACCCTAACCCTAACCCTAACCTTAACCCTTACCCTAACCCTAACCCTAACCCTAACCCTAACCCTAACCTTAACCCTAACCCTAACCCTAACCCTAACCCTTACCTTAACCCTAACCCTAACCCTAACCCTAACCCTAACTTTAGCCCTAACCCTAACCCTAACCTTAACCCTAACCCTAACCCTAACCTTAACCCTTACCCTAACCCTAACCCTAACCTTAACCCTAACCCTAACCCTAACCCTAACCTTAACCCTAATCCTAACCCTAACCCTAACCCGAACCATAACCCTAACCCTAACCCTAACCCTAACCTTAACCCTAACCCTAACCCTACCCCTTACCTTAAGCTTAACACTAACCCTAACCCTAACCCTAACCCTTACCCTAACCCGAACCCTAACCCTAACCCTAACTCTAACCCTAACCTTGACCCTAACCCTAACCGTAACCTTAACCCTAACCCTAACCCTAACCCTAACACTTACCCTTACCTTAACCCTACCCCTAACCCTAACACTAACCCTAACCTTAACTCTAACCCTAACCCTAACCCTAACCTTATCCCTAATTCTAACCTTAACCCTAACCTTAACCCTAACCCTAACCTTATCCCTAATTCTAACCCTAACCCTAACCTTGACCCTAACCCTAACTTTAACCCTAACCCTAACCGTAACCCTAACCATAACCCTAACCCTAACCTTAACCCTAACCCTAACCCTAACCCTAACCTGAACCCTAACCCTAACCCTTACCCTAACCTCATCCCTAATTCTAACCCTAACCCTAACCCTAACCCTAACCTAAACCCTAACCCTAACCCTAACCCTAACCCTAACCCTAACCTTAACCCTAACCCTAACCCTAACCCTAACCTTAACCCTAACCCTAACCCTAATACTAACCTTAACACTAACCCTAACCCTAACCTTAAGCCTAACCCTAACCCTAACCCTAACCACAACCCTAACCCTAACCCTAACCGTACCCTAACCCTAACCCTAACCTTAACCCTAACACGTAACCCTAACCCTAACCCTAACCTTAACCCTAACCCTAACCCTAACCCTAACCCTAACCATACCACTAACCTTAACCCTAACCCTAACCCTAACCTTAACCATAACCCTAACCCTAACCCTAACCCTAACCCTAACCTTAACACTAACCCTAACCCTAACCCTAACCCTAACCATAACCCTAACCCTAACCCTAACCTTAACCCTAACCCTAACTCTAACCTTAACCCTAACCCTAAACCTTACCCTAACCTTAACCCTAACCCTAACCCTAACCCTAACCTTAACCCTAACCCTAACCCT
>OY744537.1:27237402-27239902 GCA_963556195.1 Sepiola atlantica
ACCGTAACCCTAACCTTAACCCTAACCCTAACCCTAACCCTAACCTTAACCCTAACCCTAACCCTAACCCCAACCCTAACCATAACCGTAACCCTAACCCTAACCCTAACCCTAACCTTAACCCTAACCCTAACCCTAACCCTAACCTTACCCCTAACATTAACCCTAACCCTAACCTTAACCCTAACCCTAACCCTAACCCTAACCCTAACCTTAACCCTAACCCTAACCCTAAGCTTAACCCTAACCCTAACCCTAACCTTAACCCTAACCCTAACCCTAACCCTAACCCTAACCCTAACCTTAACCCTAACCCTAACCCTAACCCTAACCCTAACCTTAACCCTAACCCTGACCCTAACCCTAACCCTAACCTTAACCCTAACCCTAACCCTAACCCTAACCCTAACCTTAACCCTAACCCTAACTTTAACCCAAACCCTAACCCTAAACCTAACCCTAACCTTAACCCGTACCCTAACCCTTACCTTAACTCTAACCCTCACCCTAACCCTAACCCTAACCTTAACCCTAACCCTAACCCTAACCCTAACCCTAACCTTAACCTTAACCCTAACCCTAACCCTAACCCTAACCCTAACCCTAACCTTAACCCTAACCCTAACCCTAACCTTAACCCTAACCCTAACCCTTACCCTAACCATAACCCTAACCCTAACCCTAACCCTAACCCTAACCTTAACCCTAACCCTAACCCTAACCTTAACCCTAACCCTAACCCTAACCCTAACCTTAACCCTAACCCTAACCCTAACCTTAACCCTAACCCTAAACCCTAACTCTAACCCTAACCCTAACCTTAACCCTAACCCTAACCTTAACCCTAACCCTACGACTAACCTTAACCATAACCCTAACCCTAACCTTAACACTAACCCTAACCCTAACATAAACCCTAACCCTCACCGCAACCCTAACCCTAACCTTAACCTTAACTCTAACCCTAACCCTAACCCGTACCCTAACCTTTACCCTAACCCTAACCCTAACCCTAACCCTTACCCTAACCTTAACCCTAACCCTAACCCTAACCTTAACCCTAACCCTAACCCTAACCCTAACCATAACCCTAACCCTACCCCTAACCGTGACCCTAACCCTAACCGAAACCCTAACCATAACCCTAACCCTAACCTTAACCTTAACCCTAACCCTAAACTTCACCCTAACCCTAACCCTAACCCTAACCCAAACCCTAACCCTAACCCTACCCCTAACCTTAACCCTAACCCTAACCCTAACCCTAACCCTAACCTTACCCCTAACCCTAACCCTAACCTTAACCCTAACCCTAACCCTAACCCTTACCTTAACCCTAACCGTAATACTTACCCTAACCCTAACCTTAACCCTACCACTAACCCTAACCCTAACCCTAACCCTAACCTTAACTCTAACCCTAACCCTAACCTAACCGTAACCTTAACCTTAACCCTAACCCTAACCCTTACCCTAACTTTAACCCTAACCCTAACCCTAACCCTAACCTTAACCCTAACCCTAACCCTAACCCTAACCCTAACCCTAACCATAACCATAACCCTAACCCTAACCTTAACCCTGACCCTAAGCCTAACCTTAACCCTAACCCTAACCCTAACCCTAACCTTAACCCTAACCCTAACCCTAACCTTAACCCTAACCCTAACCCTAACCCTAACGTTAACACTAACCCTAACGCTAACCCTAACCATAACCTTAACCCGAACCTTAACCCTTACCCTAACCTTAATCTTAACCCTAACCCTAACCTTAACCCTAACCCTAACCCTAACCCTAACCTTAACCAGAACCCTAACCCTAACCACAACCCTAACCCTAACCTTAACCCTAACGCTAACCCTAACCTTAACCCTAACCCTAACCTTAACCCTAACCCTAAACCTCACCCTAACCCTAACCTTACCCTAACCTTAACCCTAACCCTAACCCTAACCTTAACCCTAAACCTAACCCTAACCTCACCCTAACCCTAACCCTAACCCTAACCCTTACCTTAACCCTAACCCTGACCCTAACCCTAACCCTAACCTTAACCCTAACCACAACCCTAACCTTAACCCTAACCTAAACCCTAACCTTAACCCTAACCCTAACCCTAACCTTAACCCTAACCCTAACCCTAACCTTAACCCTAACCCTAACCCTAACCCTAACCCTAACACTAACCCTAACCATAACAATAACCCTCAGCTTAACCCTAACCCTAACCCTAACCCTAACCCTAACCTTAACCCTAACCCTAACCCTCACCCTAACCTTAACCCTTACCCTAACCCTAACCCTTACCCTAACCTTAACCCTAACCCTAACCCTAACCTTAACCCTAACCCTAACCCTAACCCTAACCATAACCGTAACCCTAACCTTAACCCTAACTTTAACCCTAACCATAACCCTAACTTTAACCCTAACCCTAACCCTAACCCTAACTTTAACCCTAACCCTAACCCTAACCCTAACCTTAACCCTAACCCTA
>OY744537.1:27257402-27269902 GCA_963556195.1 Sepiola atlantica
TCATATGTCAAGGCAACCCAGAGATCCAGAAACGTCAGGTATGATTTTGTGTTATCCGTGTGTATGTACGTACGTATGTGCCACCCTGTATCTCATCAACTATTTGATAGATTCAGCTGATTTTTGGCAGATATAGAGATTCTATGGTCTAGTTGATGGCATTTTAATTTCAGCTTACCATATACCTTAGTTTTCCAGAAAATTACAAAAACCTTAAAAATGACCATTTTATTTTACAAAAGTAGTGACATTCCATGAAAAATGCCAGTATACTGAAATCATATGTCCTTAATAGGGTTAAGATGAAAATTCATATACACTAAATGTACAAAAGCAAGGAAATTCCCCAATTTTTACACTTTTATTGTCATTAAGGGTATGCGAGCACAACAGAGCTATGTATTTTACTTGTAGGAATTTTTCTTCAGCGCACCCCACACACTTCATCCACTCATGCATAGAGATTTATACTGTAGTGATGTGATAATGAAATGGTTTGGTTGATATGTAGTCATACCCTTAATTAATCACAATAAAAGTGTACAAATTTGGGAATTTCCTTGCTTTTGTACATTTAGTGTATATGAATGTTCATCTTAACCCTATTAAGAGCATATGATTTCAGTATACTGGCATATATCGTGGAATATATATATATATATATATATATATATATATATATATATATATATATATATATATATATATATATATATTGGGGAACACTGTGCATATAAATATTTTATAAACAAGAACAATCCCCAATTTCTAAAAATTAAAAGTTATTTGATTTATTTCACTCTGTTTTAAAATGAAACTTTTAAACCAAGTCTCTTTTTTCTTATTTTAATCCCTCAAAGAGTCACCATATAACATTATTAAGTAGACGAGTAAGTATACTAAGCGATTTACAAATACGATTAATAGTATAAATCATAGTATATTCTCCGCTACACACTAAGGGCAAGGCTTAGTGTTTACCATATGAGGCTGTGCAAGAATGCAAAACTATCGGCGGTTACATTTTTTTAATAGTGATTCCCCCTTTTGTGTCACTGGATGGACTCTTCCCGACACTCTGTATAATGATTAGTGTGGTAACAGGTAGATTCGCTATGACGAAACCAGAAGCAGTCTCTGACAACACATTCGTTCTGTACATTCTGTAACTAAATACTCTTGTTAGCTCTATCTCCTGTTGTCTTATTTAATTTCGGCCCTTTAAGGTCACACCACTTTTATAATTTATATTGCTGCCCCACCCCTTGCATTAAATAACACATTGTGAGAAAGACAATAATTAAGCCTAGTTCTCGGAGACCCTTCCCCAAGGCAATACATCTCAGTCGCAACGTTCGTAGAATAATGTGTTTTATTTTACTCTAAATTCATATTAAAATTATATTTGTTAAACCTAGTTTTATCATATATATGTTATTTATATATTCAAACTTTTCTGTAAAGATTGCATTTAATATTGACTTTAAAATTCGAAAAGACTGATGGAATCGTAACTGCTTGTTTTTTTAATTTTTTTTATTTAATTACGAAAACCGAACGACTGAATTTTATAGAATCATTTTCGATGAGTTCGTAGAAGAATATTTGTGTTTTCTTATATACTAGCGGGGCTACCCGGCGTTGCTCGGGGTCATAAAAACATATAATTGAAGAAAAATTGCGTGTGTAACATCTTTATATTAAAACTTCTATTTCTGTCCCTCTCTCTATAGCCGTCTCTTTATCTTTCTACTTTTCTCTTCCCTGGTCGCTCCATTTACCCGCTACTTTCTAATTTTGCCTTTTGCAAAAGCTGTTTCTTCCCCACCATTTCATCCTATGTTTCCCAGGGCAATAGTATGACTTATTTCTATAAAAACGTACCACCTCTGTCTGCGCCTTCTATATAGGTACTTATCACCGCCCCGGTGTTCATACTATATACGTATCTATTGCCACCCCGGTGCGCATACTATATACGTACCTATCGCCGCCCCAGTGCACATAATGTATACATACCTTTCGCAACTCCTGTGCAGATACTTTATAAGTACCTATCGCCGCCCTGGGTGCAGATATAATATAAATACCTATCGCCGCCAGGGTGCGAATGCTAAATACGTACCTATCCCCGCCCCGGTGCAAATGCTAAATGCGTACTTATCCCCACCCCGGTGCAAATGCTAAATATGTAGCTATTGCCGCCTCAGTGTGCATACTGCATAAGTACCTATCACTGCCCCAATGCAAATACTAAAAATGTACATATCGCTGCCCTGGTGCGAATGCTAAATACGTACCTTTCGCCGCCCTGGTGCCCGTTATATATATGTAGCTATCGCCGCCCCGCTGCGCGTGCTGTATACGTACCGATCTCCGCCCCGGAGCGCATGCTAAATACATACCTATCACCGGGCCGGTGCACATGCTATATACATACTTTTTGCCGCCTATGTGCACATGCAATATACGTACCTATCGCCACTCCTGAATGCTAAATACGTACCTATCGCCGCCCCGGTGTGAATACTTAATATGTACCTATCGCCGCCCGGTGCGAATGCTAAATACATACCTATCGCCGACCTGGTGCGAATGCTGAATACGTACCTATCGCCGCCCCGTTGCGCGTGCTATATACATACCTATCGCCGCCCTGTTGCGCATGCTATATACGTACCTATCCCCGCCCCACTGTGCGTGCTATATACGTACCGATCGCCGCCCCGGAGCGCATTCTAAATACATATCTATCACCGGCCCAGTGCACATGCTGTATAATACTTATTGCCGTCCATGTGCACATGCTATATATGTACCTATCGACGACCCAGTGTGCATACTACATATGTACATATCGCTGCCTCAGTACGAATACTAAATATGTACATATCGTCGCCCCGGTGCGAATGCTAAATACGTACCTATCTCCACCCCGGTGTGAATGCTAAATACGTACCTATCGGCACCCCTATGCACTACTATATACATACCTATTGCCACTCCAGTGCACATACTATGTATATACCTATCGCCGGCCCGGTGCACATACTATATTCGTACCTATCGCCGCCCTAGTGCGCATGCTATATTTTTTTGGCACCACCCAAGAAAACCTTTTTTTTTCATCCTCCCACATACTTAGAAATATTTTTAATTTAAAAGAAAAAAACAATTTTACCCCCCTCGAAAGAATTTTTTTTTTTACCCTTCCCCATACATAGAAATATTTTCAGTTAAAGAAAGAAAAAAAAATTTCCGAGGTGCCTCGGTCATATCAGAGAACCATACTGCAGAAGCCTCCGGGTCCTATGTTGTAGAAGCACCCCTGGCCGCTATACTGCAGAGCACCCATGGTCCCTATTCTTCATAGGCCTCCGAGTCCTATATTGTAGAAGCACCCCCGGTACTGGGTCCTATATTGTAGAAACACCCCTGGTCCCTATACTGGAGAAGCACCCATTGTCCCTATTCTGCAGAAGCCTCCGGGTCCTAAATTTAGAAGTACCCCTGGTGCTGGGTCCTATACTGTAGAAGCACCCCTGGCCCCTATACTGGAGAAGCACTTATATTTCTAGGGACCGTTGTACTTTAGAAGCACCAACATTCCTGGGGGGGACCGTCATACTTTAGAAGCATCAACATTTGTGGTGACCGTTATACTGTAGAAGCACCAATATTTCTAGGGACCGTTATACTTTAGAAGCACCAACATTCCTGTTGACCGTAATACTTTAGAAGCATCAACATTCCTGGGTACCATTATACTTTAGAAGCAACATTCCTGTGGGACCGTTATACTTTAGAAGCACCAATATTTCTAGGGACCGTTATACTTCTGAATCACCTACATTACTTTACAAATCAAGTAGGCCTCCTGAGAACTACTGACATCACTCTTATCGGTTGCCTTCCTATGTTGTTATTGATGCATCCGGACAGAAGTTATGGGATGACCTGATACAACCGGACACAATTTAGGGCAAGACGGGTACATCCGGCAAGGGATTATGGAGGATGTTTAGTGAGTCAGCATTTTTATAAAGTTATTACATTAATACATTGGATAATTTCCAAATTACTACTGATTAACGTTGAAAAAATGGATATGTATCATGAATATGTATCATGGATATGTATCATGTATATGTATCATGTATCATATATATGTATCATGTAACATATATCATATATATGTACAATGGTATCATAGATATGTATCATGTATCAAGGATATGTATCATGGATATGTATCATGGATATGTATCATGGATATGTATCATGTATCAAAGATATGTATCATGTATATGTATCATGTATATGTATCATGGATACGTATCATGTATCATGGATATGTATCATGGATATGTATAATGTATCATATATATGTATCATGTATCATTGATATGTATCATGTATAACAGATATGTATCATGTATCATAGATATGTATCATGTATATATATCATCGATATGTATCATGTATCACCGATATGTATCATGGATATGTATCATGGATATGTATCATGTATCACCGATATGTATCATGGATATGTATCATTTGTCATTGATATTTATTATGTATATGTATCATGGATATGTATCATGTATCGTTGATATGTATCGTGAATATGTATCATGGATATATATCATGGATATGTATCATGGATATGTATCATGGATATCTATAATGTATCATGGATATATATCATGATATGTATCATGGATATGTATCATGTATCATGGATATGTATAATGTATCATGGATATGTATAATGTATCATGGATATGTATCATGGATATGTATCATGTATAATGGATACGTATCATGTATCATGAATATGTATCATGTATCATGGAAATGTGTCATGGATATGTATCATGTATCATGGATATGTGTCATGGATATGTATCATGTATCATAGATATGTATCATGTATATGTATCATAGATATGTATTATGTATCATATATCATAGATATTCTTAATCATTTTCAATCCCCTCATGATTTTCTTCATCATTTTCAATCCCCACATGATGATCTTCATCATTTTCAATTCTCTCATGATGTTCTTCATCATTTTCAATCCCCTCATGGTATTCTTCATCATTTTCAATCCCTTTACGATGTAATTCATAATTTTCAATCCTCTCATGATATTCTTCATCATTTTCAATCCTCTCATGGTATTCTTCATCATTTTCAATCCTCTCATGATATTCTTCATCATTTTCAATCCTCTCATAATATTCTTCATCATTTTCAATCCTTCATGATATTCTTCATCATTTTCAATCCCTTCATGATATTCTTCATCATTTTCAATCCTATCATGGTATTCTTCATAATTTACAATCCCCTCATGATACTCTTTATCATTTTCAATCCACTCATGATATTCTTCATCCTTTTCAATCCTCTTATGATGGTCTTAATCATTTTACATCCTCTCATGATATTCTTCATCATTTTCAATCCTCGCATGATATTCTTCATCATTTTCAATACTCTCATGATATTCTTCATCATTTTCAATCCCCTGATGATATTCATCATTTTCAATCTTCTCATGGTATTCTTCATAAGTTTCAATTCTCTCATGATATTCTTCATCATTTTCGATCCTCTCATGATATTCTTCATAATTTTCAATCCTCTCATGATATTCTTCATCATTTTCAATCCTCTCATGGTATTCTTCAACATTTTCAATCCTCTCATGGTATTCTTCATCATTTTCAATCCCCTCATGGGATTCTTCAGCATTTTCAATCCTCTCATTGTATTCTTCATCATTTTCAATCCTCTCATGATGTTCTTAATCATTTTCAATCCTCTCATGATGGTCTTCATCATTTTCAATCCTCTCATTATATTCTTCATCATTTTGAATCATCTCATGGTATTTTTCATCATTTTCAATCCTCCCATGATATTCTTCATCATTTACAATCCTTTCCTGATATTCTTCATCATTTTCAATCCTCTCATGATATTATTCATCATTTTCAATCCCCTCATGGTATTCTTCATCATTTTCAATCCTCTCATGATATTCTTCATCATTTTCAATCCTCTCATAATATTCTTCATCATATTCTTCATCATTTTCAATCCCTTCATGATATTCTTCATCATTTTCAATCCTATCATGGTATTCTTCATAATTTACAATCCCCTCATGATACTCTTTATCATTTTCAATCCACTCATGATATTCTTCATCCTTTTCAATCCTCTTATGATGGTCTTAATCATTTTACATCCTTTCATGATGTTCTTCATCATTTTCAATCCTCGCATGATGTCATTCATCATTTTCAATCCTCTCATGATATTCTTCAGCATTTTCAATCTCCCTCATGATATTCTTCATCATTTTCAATACTCTCATGATATTCTTCATCATTTTCAATCCCCTCATGATATTCATCATTTTCAACCTTCTCAAGATATACTTCATCATTTTCAATCTTCTCATGGTATTCTTCATCATTTTCAATCCTCTCTGGGTATTCTTCATCATTTTCAATCCTCTCATTGTATTCTTCATCATTTTCAATCCTCTCATGATGTTCTTAATCATTTTCAATCCTCTCATGATGGTCTTCATCATTTTCAATCCTCTCATGATATTCTTCATCCTTTTCAATCCTCTCATGATATTCTTCATCATTTTCAATCCTCTCATGGTATTCTTCATCATTTTCAATCCCCTCATGGTATTCTTCAGCATTTTCAATCCTCTCATTGTATTCTTCATCATTTTGAATTATCTCATGGTATTTTTCATCATTTTCAATCCTCTCATGATATTCTTCATCATTTACAATCTTTTCATGATATTCTTCATCATTTTCAATCCTCTCATGATATTCTTCATCATTTTCAATCCTCTCATGATGTTCTTAATCATTTTCAATTCTCTCATGATATTCTTCATAATTTTAAATCCTCTCATGATATTCTTCATCATTTTCAACCCCCTCATTTTATTCTTCATCATTTTCAATCCTCTCATGGTATTCTTCATCATTTTCAATACTCTCATGGTATTCTTCATCATTTTCAATCCTCTCATGATATTCTTTATCATTTTCGATCCTCTCATGATATTCATCATTTTCGACCTCTGATAATATTCTTCATCATTTTCAATCCTCTCATGATGTTCTTCATCATTTTCAATCCCCTCATGATATTCTTAATCATTTTCAATCCTCTCATGGTATTCTTCATCATTTTCAATCCCCTCATGGTATTCTTCAGCATTTTCAATCCTCTCATGATATTCTACATCATTTTCAATCCTCTCATGGTATTCTTCGGCATTATCAATCCTCTCATTGTATTCTTCATCATTATCAATCCTCTCATTGTATTCTTCATCATTTTCAATCCTCTCATGATGTTCTTCATCATTTTCAATCCTCTCATGATGTTCTTCATCATTTTCAATCCCCTCATTATATTCTTAATCATTTTCAATCCTCTCATGGTATTCTTCATCATTTTCAATCCTCTCATGATATTCTTCATCATTTTCGATCCTCTCATGATATTCATCATTTTCGACCTCTGATAATATTCTTCATCATTTTCAATCCTCTCATGATGTTCTTCATCATTTTCAATCCCCTCATGATATTCTTAATCATTTTCAATCCTCTCATGGTATTCTTCATCATTTTCAATCCCCTCATGGTATTCTTCAGCATTTTCAATCCTCTCATGATATTCTACATCATTTTCCATCCTCTCATGGTATTCTTCGGCATTATCAATCCTCTCATTGTATTCTTCATCATTATCAATCCTCTCATTGTATTCTTCATCATTTTCAATCCTCTCATGATGTTCTTCATCATTTTCAATCCTCTCATGATGTTCTTCATCATTTTCAATCCCCTCATTATATTCTTCAGCATTTTCAATCCTCTCATCGTATTCTTCATCATTTTCAACCCGCTCATGATATTCTTCATCATTTTCAATCCCATCATTTTATTCTTCATCATTTTCAATCCTCTCATGATATTCTTTATCATTTTCAATCCTCTCATGGTATTCTTCATCATTTGCAATCCTCTCATGATATTCTATATCATTTTCAATCCTCTCATGGTATTCTTCATCATTTTCAATCCTCTCATGATATTCTTCAGCATTTTCAATCCCCTCATTATATTATTCAGCATTATCAATCCTCTTATGGTATTCTTCATCATTTTCAATCCTCTCATGATGTTCTTCATCATTTTCAATCCTCTCATGATATTCTTCAGCATTTTCAATCCCCTCATTATATTATTCAGCATTTTCAATCCTCTCATCGTATTCTTCATCATTTTCAACCTGCTCATGATATTCTTCATCATTTTCAATCCCATCATTTTATTCTTCATCATTTTCAATCCTCTCATGATATTCTTCATCATTTTCAATCCTCTCATGGTATTCTTCATCATTTTCAATCCTCTCATGATATTCTTCATCATTTACAATTCCCTCACAATCCCCTCATGATATTGTTCATCATTTTTAATCCGCTCACCTTATTATTTATCATTTTCAATCACTTCATCATATTCTTCATCATTTTTAATCACCTTATGATATTATTAATCATTTTCAATCCTCACATGGTATTCTTCATTAGAGCTATACTAAAATAACTCTCGCTTATTCCCCTCCCTTTTATCAGGGCAATAGTCCGAAGAAAAATGCAAAAAACACAATAATAACGTGACGATAGCATAAAATAATATCCGAACCTATCACTATGACGTCATGTACCTATCTATGTGACGTCATGTGCACAAGATAACATTAAAAATCGTGATCACATTAAACGAAAAAATGGCTATTTGACCCCTTAAAAATGAATCTTTTTTTTAATTTTTCGATATTATTTTCTCGAGGTTATGCCGGTTAAAATAATACCTAATTCGGAGGTGTGTGTTTAGTATTTTAAAAGCCTTAGCGTTACATACATATCACAGATTTTTGCCTTATATATATTGAGATTATATGTTTTTAAGTTCAGTCCGTGAAGTTAAATAACGAAATAAGAAAGCAAAACAACATCTCTCAAACTGGAAAGTTTAAAGAAAGAAAAACGAAAGAAAAAACGTAACAATCGGTATCAAATGTAGAAACGATTAAAAGAAATAAAACGTCTAATTATGGAAATAGAGGATAGTTGTTTTGTTTTTTTCGAATTTATACGAGACGGCGATGTGTTTTTACTCGCTACATGTTTGACGTGGCATATATATATTTATATTCATAAATACTCATTGGTTTTTATTTTAGAGTGAAGAATTGTAATACAGAATATAACTATGGCTATTATCTATAATTATTTATTACATTTATTGAATAAAATGTCATTGATATTTTTTCAAAGAAATTGAGATTATTATTACATTGTCAAATGCCTGTCTCTCTCTCATATCTATGTGTGTGATCTCTCTACACAATCACGTCGTTCGCGGCTACGAGGATGCAAAGTAAAAAAAAAATAGACTGAAAATGTAATATAACAACAACAGCAAAAGCAGACCATTGTTTGTATGCGTGTGTATTCTGAATCGGAAAGCTCACAATAACCGGTGAAAAAATTCTTCCAAAAACGCACAGAAAGAAACACTCAAAGACTTACCTAAATTAACAAAAACAAAAATTCATTCAACTCAAAAATAAGCAAAATATCACACGATATAAACAGAGATGACTTAAAGTTCTAAATAGTTTTTAATACATTTGAAATATTTTTTTATTACATTTGAAAATAAAATGTAAAGTTTGAAAATATTCAAGCAAGTTGGCATTTTTTGGGTTGTCTTTTAGCCTGACATTCATTGCGATAAATTGATCACTTTCGCTAACACGTCACTTGTCTTATAAATCTTTGTGTGATATTGAAATCTATAAAGATGTATACGTGGTGTTTTATTATAATATACGTGAACAAAGGGAGATTTTAAGCTTATTCCCTACAGTATTCTTTATTTGACATGATTTCAGTCAATAGTTCATTATTAATAGTAATAATAGTATTAGCAGTAATAGTGTTAGCATTTGAAAATCAGATGCCATACGCTTTATGCCAAATGTTTCATTTTCTCCAATAGTTTTTAACCCTAAACTATCAGTAGTAGTAGAAATAATAGTAGTACTATAAGTAGTTTTTTACCGCTATGACACAATCGCATTTCGAAGGTTACTTCATGCTAAATTTTCTAAAATTCTGACGAATAGTTTTGGAACGTATACATGTTTATTTACTCACTATCAGTTATCACACTGGTCATCGTCAGTGATCGCCCACTGCCGACAACCTGTGGTATTCCCTGGAGTCTGAGTGACAACAAGTCTCCTCAGACTTCCAGTATGCTCCACTTCTTTTCGTTCATCACCGCTGATGACCTTGCGGTAATCGCAACAGCCACCTACCAACGATTTCCCGCTGATAAGGGCCATTGGTCCCCTCTGGGGCCCGGGTGGCAACAAGCCTCCCCAAGGTCCCAGAGCTGTCCGCGCTCTTCCAGTGGAGGTCTGGTTTGCGCTTTCCTTCCTCGACCCTCTGTCCATAATTTTCGTGGCGTCAGCCTCTGCTTGCACCTCTCTCGTGCGGTTGTATTTTCCCCGGTTCTGTTGTCTTGTGCTTCCATGTGTTCGTTCTCCATTCGTTGCTTATGTGGGTTGGTTTCCGCATTCGAGGACATTTCTCAGGATTGTAGCTGTTTTGATCATTACTGTCCTTTGTATGATCTTAGTTATCCCTTTGATTCCTATTTCTCCTAGTCTTTTCTCGATGTTTTTGGGGACTGTTCCTAGTGCTCCTATGATTATTGGTGTTATACTGACTTTCTTCATGTTCCATATTCCTTTCAATTCTCTGGCAAGTTCAGTATATTTGCTTCTTTTTTCCGTCTCTTTGATCTTCACTCTGTGGTCTGCTGGAACGGAAAAGTCCACGATTTTGCAGGATTTTTCTTTCTTGTTGATTATTATCATATCCGGTCTCCTTGCTGTTATGGGTTTGTCTGTTTGTACATTCATATCCCATATGATTTTGTGTTTTTCGTTTTCTAGTACAGTTTCTGGTTTGTGTTTGTACCGTTTTTTTGCATATTCGAAATTCAGTTGTTTGCACATTCCCCGGTGTACTTCTTTCCCCACGCTGTCATGTCTGTTCTTGTATTCCCTTTGTGCTAGCTTGCTGCATTCACTTATTATATGATTTATCGTTTCGTCTCTTTGTCCACACAATCGGCATTTGCTGTTTTCCTGGGTTTTATCTATCTTTGCTTTAATAAAGTTTGTCCTAATCGCATTGTTCTGTGCGGCCGTCAGCAGAGATTCCGTTTCTCTGTTCAAGTGTCCTTTTCTTAGCCATGCCCAGGTGTTTTCATTGGCTTCATCGCTTGTGAGTCTTATAAAGCGTCCATGTAGTTGTCTTTCTTCCCACTTTTCCTTTCTTGTCTTTTTGTTTCTGGGTTCAGTGCTTCCGGAGTTGTTTGTTGGGCTGGTGTCTCCTGCTGTGGTGATCAGTCTTTCCGTGTTCTGGGTTACATATTTCTCCAGCTCTTTTTTGGTGTCTTCCACACAGTCTTCTATACTTACCAGTCCTCTACCTCCTTCATTTCTTTTCATGTAGAGTCTGTCCGTATTGTCTTTTGGGTGCAATGCATTGTGCATAGTCATTAGTTTTCTAGTCTTTTGGTCAAGGTGCCTAAGTTCTTCTTTGGTCCAGCCTATGAATGGTCCAGAGTATCTTATTAGTGATAAAGCCCATGTGTTTATCCCTTTTACTAGGTTTCTGCTATATAGTTTAGTTTCTAAGAGTTTCCTTGTTCTTCGTAGATATTCTTTTCCAATCTTCTCTTTCATTTCTGTATATTTGATTGTGTCTGCTTCCAGAACTTCCGAGATATTTATAACTATCTTGTTCTCCTAGCGCCCTCATCTCATCTTAGTTGGGGAGTTCTATACCTTCTGTCGTCTCCAGTTTTCCTCTTTTGATCTCTAGCAGTGCACATTTTTCTATTCAAAACTCCATTTGGATATCCTGGCGGAATATTCTGGTTGTGTTTATCAGCTTTTCCATTTTTTTTTATTTTTTGCAAACAGTTTAAGGTCATCCATGAACATCAGGTGGTTTATTCTTTGTTCTGTATCCGTAAACCTGTATCCGGCATCACACTTTCTGAGTATGTAGTTGAGTGGCATCATGGCTATTATAAAAAAATAGTGGTGATAGAGAGTTTCCTTGAAAAATGCCCTTCTGTATTTTTATCTCAGACAGGTGTTGTCCTCCGGCTGTCAGTTTTAGTCTCCATGTTTCCATTGCTTTCTGGATGAGATTAATAATCCTGTCTGGTATCTTGTATATTTTTAAGCATTCAATTATCCATGTTTGGGGGATTCTGTCGTAGGCTTTCTTGTAGTCAATCCATGCCATGGTTATGTTCCTTTGTCTGCTCTTCACCTC
>OY744537.1:27274902-27327402 GCA_963556195.1 Sepiola atlantica
TATACATACTTTGAATGTATCACGAATGTATGTAATTATGTATATATTCAATCGAACGTAAGCATGAGCAGCAGCTCGGTGACATATTAGTAATTTTTAATGTAAACAAAACAACTGTTGTATTTAAATGAATTTAATTATAAAAATTGTCCATAAGTTGGGAACCAAACTTTTTAGATTAAACCGGAGTTTGGTTTCCTTTTATAATGTTGACAGTATATAAATAAATTATCTATTTATTATGCACGTGAAATTGAAATTGGTAAATTATGTTTGTCCATGTGTCGGATTTTTTTAGACGAGGATTAATAATTTGTATTATTTGTATTATTCGAACTACCGTACTCATCTTGGATGTTATTCTCACAACGTTTTGGCCGATGTAACTTCTGACCTACTTAAGGTGCGTTTTGTCGAACGCGGGAATCTGTACGCAATTTGAAAATTGACCTTTTCTTTAATCAACGTAGGTAGCTAGCTCTCGTGTTGTCATCCATTACCGGATAGGAGGTTTAATTAATTCGTGATTGTATTCTTAGTATCGTCTGTACTAAGGATTGAACCTTCAACCTCCAGAAGACTGCTCATGAGGACTGATTATGACTCAGGACTTTTAGTACTAAGGATTGAACCTTCAACCTCCAGAAGACTGCTCATGAGGACTGATTATGACTCAGGACTTTTATGCGTTGCGCCTCGGGTCCTTGCGGACAATACTAAGAATACAGGCGATATTAAGAATACCATTGCGAATGACTTAAGACTTCTACCAGGTTATGGCTGACTAAACGAAAGCTAGCTATCCCCGTGGATTAAATAAAGGGTTACGTTCGAAATTCGGTACATATTCTCGGGTTCGACATAAAGATTCCCGAGTTCGACAATCTGCACTTATAGAAACTCGGAGGTTACATCGGCTGAAACTTTGTGAGAATAACATCTATGGTTGTAGGAAACAGTAGTCCGAATAATTCAAATAATACACATATCTGTTTATGTTACAATGTGTATCTTTTCTTTTTACAAACGAAATTTTTACCAGCATCAACAACAGCTAACTTGAAGCATTAGATTTTTTCAAACAAGTCGAAACTGTTTTTTATATAGGTGACTTTAATTATAAAAAAGTTGTAGGTTTCTTGAGAAGCAACGTAAAATATGTGCCGCCATTTTGACGGCAAGGGGGTACCAGTTTGTTTGGTATTATAATAGACCGTATAAGTGTTTGTCACCTTGTGATGGCTGATAGCATCTCCCAATCTCGTTCGTAGTGTTAATTGTAATGGCCGTACAGATGGCCGAATCTTAATCCGCACAGTCCTGGGTGGTTGGTTGGGAATGGCTGTCACACAAAATGAATTGACAGCAGAAGAAATTGAGATCCCGATCTTTCGACCTACACTATGAAGATCTCCATCAGTCAAAGAGCGCGTCGTATTCATCGGTCTAATTAGTGATCGCGGCGGCGGCGGCGGCGGCGGCGGCATGGGGTGTACCCCATTATATGCCACAAATGCACATCATAATTACGTCACGCAACAGCGGGCCTATCAAACAGCGTCACTATGAAGAAGAGACGCAATCAGTCCTGATTAATGCAGACGAATTAGTGGCTTCCCAATTTGGACCAACGAAATGTATCAATGTCATTATTTCGCAACGTGTTTATACACCCATATGTGATTAAACATAATTATACACGCATATTTCGCGCGCGTGCGCACACACTTTTATTAGCTGTCAGCCATTTCTTAAAATGCCAGTTCTGGCTCTGCTACCAATAAGTCCTCATATAGTTGTACAGTTTAAAGGTTAGTGATCTCATCGAGATAGAGACGAATACCTGCACAATTAGATCATTTAGAATACCTGTGAGGGTGCGCATATCTCAACAGCAAGTTTTCACTGCAAAAGAGCGACATCCAGTTGCAATAGGAAAATCTAATACAACTAGCATTCTTTATTTCGCAACGACGGGAAGCTGCTATTAGTTCATCATCAAAGGGCGCTGATCGTGCAGCGCCAAACACGATGATATCATATATGCTAAGTAATCTGCCTTTGTCTTGTCATGTATTTTATATTGCTGGGTGACAAGACATCCCTTCGCTTATCTAACTTGGGGATAGAAGCAGTTTAAGTCGCTGAAAATCCGACTATGGGCCGAATTTTACTTGATTACAAATAGAATTTGTTTCGTAATCGTCAGATTAAAACCATAAAAGTCATCCGCGTTTTTTTCAAGCGGTAACAAATTAGCTCCATTTTGTAGTAAAAACTAGAAGCTGTTTTGTAGGGAGAAAAAAATGTCGTTTGAAAAGAGAATTTTGGACGTTCAAAACATACAATGCCTCACGCCTGTCATGAACACGACTCAACGTGGATCAGTAATATTATTATTATAGTGTTTGATGAAGCAATATATGCAGAAACCGTTTTCATTTAAATTAATTCAACCGTTATATTTGGCAGTCATTAAACATTATAATAACTTGATAAACAAAAATGTGATTTTATAGCGATGTTTGTTTCGCATTTTATTTTTTATAATTCTATATATTTACCAGAAAACAGTATTTTGAAAATCATGTTAGTATTCTATCGGCGTCAGAAATATATACTAAATATTAAACCCTTCTACAGAAATACAAAAATGACATTTACATATGAATTGATGATACGAATCAGTTAATCTTTCCTTTGTATTTTTAAGAAGCCGTCATATTTGTTAAAATGAAATACTATAGTAAAACACCATTTTCGAAGTGTGCGTATGAATGCAATATGCAAAGATATGAGGAACATGTATTTATTACACTGCTTAGGGGTAAGCTTAATGTCACGTGATTTTTAAATTTTTTGAACATCTGTTTCTCTATCAATAATAGTGTTTATTACTATACTGAATGCGACTTATCAACGTGTGCTCCCCTTTAAAGGGTTTACTATATAGTTTTATAACTCAAAATACATGTTATAATATACCTTAGTTCTGGGGTCGACTTGTGTTTAAAAACTCCGTTTTAATTGTTCTTATTTGCCGTACTTTGTAATTAATGAAACAAGTCATACTTCTTCCTTAGCTATCTATGTATTTATCTCGATCCTTCTCAGTTTGTGTTTATTCAACAACAATCTAATATTTATTAACGTCTATGTGAACATTTAGAAAACAAGTGACTATTTTAATTGAAACCATATAATGTACATACCATAAACAAACAATATAAATTAGATTACTTGCATATAATAATAATTATAATAATGATTATAAATAATAATAATATTAATACTAAAGATAATAATAATAATAATAATAATAATAATAATAATAATAATAATAATAATAATAATAATAATAATAATAATAATAATAATAATACCCTTGGGGAGGCTTGTTGCCACTCGGGCCCCAGAGGGGACCAATGGCCCTTATCAGCGGGAAATCGATGGTAGGTGGCTGTTGCGATTCCACAAGGTCATCAGCGGTGATGAGCGAAAAGAAGTGGAGCATACTGGAAGTCTGAGGAGACTTGTTGTCACTCAGACTCCAGGGTATACCACAGGTTGTTGGCAGTGGGCGATCACTGACGATGACCAGTGTGATAACTCCTACTTAGTAAATAATAATAATAAAGAAATTGAGGATAATAAGGATACTATAGAACTAAAGATACTTATTCATATTTATACAAGAAGAATGTCCCGAGAGATATGTCAGAAGTTATGAATCTTCGAATGCAATCAAAGTAGAATAAATAATAGTACTGGTTGTAACCAAATCAATCACAGTTAGACTAGTTATAATATATATATAAACAATAAATAAAATAATAGAGTATTTTTAGCGTGTACTCTCAGTAAGAAAATTTGCTTCTTAGAAGAATTATGACGTCCATTTAAATACGACTTTGCTGCTGATAAAAAAAATGGCAGCTATCAGAAAAATTATACTAGTTGACCAAAGTATTTTTAAAAGGTATTAATTCAAAATAATTTTATTTATCTTAATAATGTGGACCAACGATAAAGAAAAGAAAATGGGTAGTCAGAATCAAATACTGATTTGTCAGATGCATTGCTATTTAAGTATAACTTCGAAAATTCGAGCAAAATAAATTTATATATATATATATTTATCTCTGTATATAAAAGGTTATGCACATACATCTGTTTGTTCGTATCACGGGTCTGCAGTGTGCTTGGACGTGGCGAATATATACATGCCAGGTAATTACCAGCTGTGATCAACCGTGTCATATGTCTTACACAGATCCTATGAAGTCAGATTTTCTTTTATTTCGAAGATCGGTATAGATTAATATACACAAATGTGTGTATACTATTCTACTTCGTATGCTCTTTAAGCCGATTCTTAATACGTGTTTTCAGAAATTATAGGTTTGTGTCGTTCGATTACAGCATTTTTTAAATAGTTAACAGGTCATCCATTTTCTCTTTAATCACTCATTTCAGAGTGAGAGTAGGAGTGTCTACTTCAACAGTAATAAGCTCTATTCATTCAACCTAAAACACTGTAAAATAAATACGGTTAGAATCTAATTCGGGTTACTTTTTCGTCTCACACTATGCGCTATATAGGGTAATATTAATAATTATGCCGACTAATTACGCTAATAAAACAACAAATAACAAACTTTCGCTCTTTGAATACAAAATATGCAAAGTAACAAGCTATATCTATTGCGAAATATGTTTACAATATACGTAGCAAAACGGACCCTAAAATCTGTAATTTAAAACTAACTATTCTTAAAGAGTATGCACTACTTTTCGGTTTCGTTGACCAAAAATGCGTGATTCGTTTCCCAATATACAATAAATGGTGGTGAAGTTCTTTCGGGAATATATATTAGTCCAGCTTGGCCTGTTCCATAAGATTCTATGGCAAGTGTATCCGACTAAAGAGAGTGTTATACCGAATATATACGTCGTCATATAAACGCACGGCCGTGATCTGGAAGACAAAACACAAGTGTAACCAACATGATAAACCGTACTAGGCATTACATAAGTTGTGACATAGCACGATATTTTTTAATTTTATTTTCATTCATACGAAAATTTGAATATTCATTATGTATATTTTTAATAATTGGTGAGGATGTTCTTCATTAGTCATGAAATAATAAGACCATTTATTATTATTTGCAGTTCTATTTCCGACACCTTTAACGAAAACGAACGTAGGTCACTACAAGGGTGGTCTTTCTCAATTATGAAATAAGACAAAGGTTGACACGCTCATTATCTATATAGTAAAGTAAATTCGAATTTCCGCTATTTCATCGGACATTATAACTCTGTAAACATAAACGATTTATAGAATTCCGCTATGGTAACGCTTTGTACCAAGTATTGTATGTGTGTTTTTTTTTAAATACTGCGTCCATTTCGTTTGATTTCAGTAATCTCTACATTTTTTCCGGCTTGCGAACACCTGAACAAAGGCTGTCCAAATATATTTAGTGTCGTACCGAGGAGAAATTTGATTGGAACCATAGATTGGACACGGATAGATACTACCACACCGAGTTTGAATGGACATGAGAGTAATAATGACTAAAAAGTGAATGAAAACTCCGCAAAGTTCCAAAATAGGAACCTCACCATCCGATGCACTATTACGTCATACCCACGACCGAGAACAACTATAAACTTATTTTCATTGTTTTTTTTTTGGTTTAAAAATTATTTCGAAAGGTTTGAGATGAGAATTTATAATTTGTATTTTATTGAACTATTCAGACTACTTTTCTCATTTTAGATTTTATTCTCACAGCATTTCGGCCGATGTAACCTTCGACCTTCTTTATGTGCATCTTGTCGAATTCGAGAATCTCTGTTTTGAACTTAGGAATCTCTACAAAATTTCGAACAAAACCTTTTATTTAATTGACACGGATGACAAGGATCTGTGGCGCAACGTATGAAAGTGCTAAGTTGTAATCAGTACTAATTGACAGTTTTCTGGGGGTTGAAGGTTTAATGCTCAATAGGGACGATACTAAAAATGCAATTAAAAATTACTTAAAACTTCTATTCGGTCATGGCTGATGGAACGAAGGCAAGTTACATCCGTGGATTAAATAAAGATTTCCGTTCAAAATCCTGAAAAGATTCTACTTTTCCGTAGTTAATTGTTTGTAAAACCTTAATCTGTCAATTTAAGATCATCTTTCTTGCTTGCGTATTTCGTTCTTTGTAGATTGAATGTTTTAGGTTGTTTGATGAAAGGCAAACATGACGTGAAATAATGGCAGATAGGAACAGGACGGAAGGCGAAATCGAGAGAGGAAGTACATAGCTGGAGTAGAAATAGTAACATCATCGTAACGAGAAATTATAAAGATGTTGTAAATTAATAAACGACATGAATAAAGAAGAAAAGTTAAAGTCTAAATGTTTACAGTAATGTACAATGTACAAACGTTTTATGTGATGAGTGAAATCTCGAGAGATTTCGTTAAATTCAAAGCCGACGTTATCTTTCCTCTCTAACTCTGTAAAAAAATATCCAGGGAGTCTGACATTTGGCCTTTCTTTACATAACTCGATTGATCTATCAGTGTGGATAAACGCGGTGAGCACATCAATCCGAACATCAGTCACTATCGTTGTTACAGTCCAACGCTCTTTCGTCTTACAACTAATGGAGGAAAGATCTTCATTTCTATCACCAGTGCCCATTCTCTGGGAGTATATATATATATATATATATATATATATATATATATATATATATATATATATATATATATATATATATATATATATATATATATTAATATATATAATGTATATATGTATATATATATATATATATATAGTCTAAAAAAGCTTTGAGTCATAAAAAAAAATGTAAAATGCAGTTAAAATTTCCAGACAAACTAGCTAAATCCAAGATATTGCAGACTTAACATTTGTTGGAAAGTTAATAAATGAAAAAACATAAGTAAAAAAAAAAAAAAAAAATTTGAGGCTTAGAGTAAAAGCCTTAATTCTTTTTTGGCGGAACTGACGTAGTCAGATGTATTGAAGGGAGCGTCTGCAAAAAAAAAATATATATATATGTTGTCCGCCTTCTTGACATAAATAGGATTTATTTCTTATCACGTCGTGTAACGGTGGAAATTCTCCGGTTCAAACCGTTATATAAACACTGATGATTCCACAAGGATGAAACGTATGCGTATGTAGATAATATTATTACATAATTATATATATATATGTATATATATATATATATATATATATATATGTATATATATATATATATATATATATATATATATATTCATCTACACATACATGCACACACGCACCCCCCACACACATATATATATATATATATATATATATATATATATATATATATGTATATATAGTAAGATGTTCAAATATATTTGCAAGGCTTAAATCCCCTTATTTGTTTACAATAACATTTATTTAAACATAAACAATGTTTCAAGTAGCCTTTTTTACTCTATAAAAGTCTAAAGTAAATAACATTTTTATTAAATAATGTTACATTCAATTCTGTACAGAAACAATTTTTTTACTTTAAAATCATATAATTTTAAATTTTAGGGTGATTTCCCAATGTAGTGTCTTTTATACTTTTAGATTCTGTTAATGAGAGATTATTTCCGAAGCGTTACCGTTTTCAAAATAAAAATCCATCGGTGCGAGCGAAACATTTGATTTTCGTCAAACAAATCTACGGGAGAGATCTGCAAGTTACTAAAACTTCTCGAACGAAGAAAAAAATCTATTTATCTAATAACAAAAGTAAAGTCAGTATCTGTATCCTTTCTTCGCCATCAATAGTTTTCGACCTACACGATCGATATTTGATTCTGGTTCTCCAGTTTTTTGTTTGTTTGTTTCTTACGTTGGTAAATGTTTTAACCAAATTTCACAAACTATTTTCTCCGACCGAATAATTTTCAAACATTTCTAAAAAAGAGCAAGTAACTATGTGTTCGTCAATACGGTGTAATTTCTTTTTGTTTGGTCGACTCTGTATTGACGAATACCGAGTTATTTCCCTTTTTTGTCGACTTGTCAATTTCTTTATAAGGAACACAACATCTTATTAAAATTTCAGTTACATAAATTATGAATAAAAGTGAAAATAATTTTGTGCAACGCTTCTAGGGAACAGCTACTTGATAATAAAAGTATGCAATTACAGAAAATGGGATTACAATGATATAATTCTTTGTTTTTTTTGTAATTCTTTTAATTTCTGATACTTTAATTAATATTGCAAATGATCTGCTCGGTGTTCTATTTAAAGTTACCTACAAGAATCCAAGAACATAAATATTCAGGAAAAAACATGAGAATCAGGGATTTTATATCAATAACAAATCGTTTGTGTTCATCATGCGGTAAACAGCAGGTTGAAATGTTGCGGTAAACAACTTTTGAGCAAAAATAAATACTTTGAACTCGCGATCAGCTCAGCTCGAGCTTTCGGTGTCTTAGGGAATAAGAACAACAAGAATCTTGGACTTTCAAAATGTCCATTATTCATTCGTGGAAAATAGGATTGATTCAACAAAGGGAAGTGCAACGGAATCCGCTTATTATAATCACTTTGACATAGAGGCTTTTCTGATCACAATTGGCAGATGATTACATTAAGCAAACGATATGAATGATTTTAGATGTATTCACACATTTCTATATGAGGTTCGATATGGTTTCGAATCGATGTACGTCAAGCGACATCTTGAATACATTTGGTTATCAATATCACAAAAATATAAATAAATCGATCCATTTTAATACGATATATTTTCTCCGTCCTGTCAATAACAGTTTCGTTTGCTCAGTTGAATGAGTCCCGAATACCAACAACTGGAGTCCTGGTTTCGAATCTTGCTATATTTACCCACAGTGATGAGTCGTAAATACGGTAAACACGTGTATATATATATATATATATATATATATATATATATATATATATATATATATATATATTTATATATATTAGCCTATTAGTTGTTGTTTAACAACATTTAAAATAACATTTTAAATTTTAAATACATTGTATAGTATGTGAACGTGCAAAAAATAACATCGTCAAATAAATTGTGGACTTAACGACCGCAAGTAGATGTAATCATCTAGATAAAGTTTATATTTCTGTATGGGAGAATGCATTATTTTGTAATACACACTGTAATTGTAAAGAATATATATATATATATATATATATATATATATATATATATATGTACATATATATATATATGTGTGTGTGTATGTGTTTATATATATATATGTAGGTAATAAATATATAAATGAATAAGCAATAACTAAATAAATGATTAATATTTATTTATAAAATATTATTATTATTATATATATATATATATATATATATATATATATATATGAATAAAGTGAATACCTTCTAACTATTTTTACATCTACAAGAACTCCGTAATATAATTAGGTGACAAGTTCACGTATGAGTGACCTAATTCTTATTTTAGAACAAAGAATATATATATATATATGTATATATATATATATATATATATATATATATATATATATATATATATATATATATATTATAATATATATATATGTACATACTATATAAAATATATATATATATATATATATATATATATATATATATATATATATATATATATATATATATATATATATACTTGATAATAATTAGCATAATTCATTTTCCTTATTTGATGGGATGTATCCAAACATAGACTTGTTTATCTCATTAATCATTTGTTGGAATCTAAATTAATAAGCTTTTCGTTATCACTCTTAGGACATACACACACACACAGCAAATACACATCATATATATATATATATATATATATATATATATATATATATATATATATATATATATATATATATATAGGGGGGGTCTTTGTCGTATAGAACTGGCTACCAAGTCTTTAGTCGTTTTTAAACAACTGCCGATCTACCCTCAGACCCTTGCATGCCTCTTATCAATTAAATAAGTAAAACTGTCAATTGATGGCTATATTTTATTAAATCGAATGCGTTAGGATATTTTGATAGTAATTTTCACGTTATTATTTGTAATTTATAATTATCGATATAATATTAGTATTTATTGATATACTATTAGTACTAGTCATTATAATGCTGTTGGCAAATACGGTAACTATATTTTGACCGCATTTGAATGGGATATGGTAAGAAATAATATAATGAGTTCATAAACAGTTATTGTATTAATGTATACAGTTGGCATTTTTTTTTGCATTTTAGAATCTATTGTATTTTCAAATGTTGGTGTCTTTCTTTTTCGACAATTTTATTTTGGAAACATTTTGTAATCTATTTTTCTCGACTTGATTTAACTTAATTTCTGTTTATTTTCCACTCATTCAACTGGATTGTTAAATTAAGATAAATGTACATTTTGATACCGTCTTCTTTTTTAGATCTTTTTCCTGATTAAGTTTTGAAAATAAAATCTTGTTGAACGCCCGAAAGAAGTTGTAAACAACGAGAGAGAATACGTTATTGATTAATTAGTAGTTATTTTGCTAAACCTTTTAAATTTAAATTAAAAAAACAGCTAGCACTAAGTTTCCATACGATTATACAACTATATATATATATATATATATATACAGGGTGGGCCAAAATAAGGGTCCTATCTTTAAATTTGGATAACTTGAATTTGAATAACTTCCACAAAATAAAAGTTAAACTCACCAAACTTTGTGTGTGTAGACTGACCCTTCCGAGATTTTTTGAAATAAACAAAACAAATTTTAGCCGAAAAACACTTCTTAAAACTTACAAAAACTAAAGTATTGTTTTTTACACTGTTTTGAGTTTTTTAAGCAAAAATAATGTTTTCTAAATGAGGGTACGTTCCTTAGGGCTAATACGGCTCATGCTTGCTTCGGAAGGGGTCCTTTACTTATTCTAAAAAAAAAAAAAAAAATCAATAAATAAAAAAGTTATGAATTTTTAAAAATAGGACCCTTATTTTTGCCCACCCTGTATATATATATATATATATATATATATATATATATAAAGAAAACATTTGCATAGACATCGTAGTTGTCAGCAGTATAATTTATTTAGACATCCTGGCCTCTTCAAAATGTTAACGGGACTCCTGGCCTCTCAAAATCTTAACAGCACAACTGCATATTTGAAATGACGGAAAAAGAAATATTCACCAGTCAAAAAAGAAGTCAGAGACAGGGGAAGAAAGGGGAAGAACAACGTACGTAATTTAAAATAATAACAAAAGAAGGGGAGGGAAAAATAAGGAAGTCAAATCATATGTATCTCAAGTTAGGACGATTAACATTTTATCAAAATACGCCGATGATTACGCAAGAAAGTAATATCTGTCATGGTATGATGACACAAAGCTAAACTTTACCGCCACCTCCTCATCTGCGAGACCCATATATATATATATATATATATATATATATATATATATAAATAATAAAGCGTTATGCTATATATATATATATATATATATATATATATATATAGCATAACGCTTTTTATTTTAAATATATAAAGTATACATTCATTTTCAAATTTCTCGAGTTAGCTCGGTAGATTTAGGGCTAAACTTGTCGGCTGGTCATTTTTCTACTTGTAATCAATTTTTCCACTTGTAATCATTAACGAAATAATATAAATTCCTTTCTTACTTGCTTATTCACATTTACCATATATATATATATATATATATGCTAGCAAGATTATTCGGTGTTGCCCGGGACCATGAAAACAAAATAGAAAAGGTTAAAAAGTTTCTGTAACATCATATTAAAATACCTATCTCTGTACCTATCTCAATCCGTCTCTCTATCTTCCCCTTTTTCTTTCTTCACCGTGTTTACACACACATCTCCCCCAACCTTCTTTCAATTCTACCCAACCCATTCCTCTATCTTGTTTTAATGCATTGAAAATAATACTAATGTAAGTCAGTCATCTGAGCTTTCAGTTTTAAAGTTATTTCTCTCGGGCAACTTCAAGTTTCTTCACACTCCATCACTTCCTCAAAATTATAATGAAATCTATATTTGTTTTTATTTATTCTCGGGCAACGCCAAGTTTTTCATCTCCCCTTCCTTAATAATATAATGAAACTTATAGTTATTTAAGTGCATTCCTGGGCAACGCTGATTGTCTTGTCTTCCCCTTCTATCAAGCATATACCACATTGAAAATGTACAACTGTATTATTGCACGCACCTACTTTATCTAGGATATTAAACATTGACTGCCGAGCAACACAAAGTACTTTTTCTGGTATATAATAGTATAGAACATAAAGTGAACATCTTTTTACCGAACAATGCAGCGTTTAAAAACACTTGCTCTATGTAACACCGTGTATATGATATTTAGCACCTTTGATTCACTTACACCACTTACCAAATATGATACTGTATTATTACCAAAAGACAGAAAAGTACTTCCTCCCTTCCCCTTTTTTCCACATCTCTCTCCCCCATCCCTCTTTCACCTCCACCCAGTCCATTCCTCTCTCTTGTTTCATTCACTTGAGCTTACAGTTTAAAAGTCATTGCTCTCGAGCAACACCGAGTTTCTTGCCCACCCACTTCCTCCAAAATATAATGAAATCTATGTTTGTTTTAATTAATTCCCGAGCAATGCAGAGTTGGTTGTCTTCCTCTTCTCCATCAAGCATATACCACATTAAAAATGTACTACTGTATTATTGCACACACCTGCTCTATCTAGGATATCGAACGCTGACTCCCGAGCAACGCGGAGTACCTTTTCTGGTATACAATAGCATAACAAAATACAGTGAAAATCTTTCTCCCT
Source organism: Sepiola atlantica (assembly GCA_963556195.1). Lineage (NCBI taxonomy): Eukaryota > Metazoa > Mollusca > Cephalopoda > Sepiida > Sepiolidae > Sepiola > Sepiola atlantica. The sequence continues at coordinate 27,287,794 of OY744537.1, forward strand.
GGCAACACGGGGTTTAAAAAACACCTGCTCTATGTAGGATTGCTCTATCTAGGATATTGATCATTTCTGGGCAATGCCGAGTAAACACACCTGATCTATCTATGATATTGAGCACTTTGGATTACCAATTATCAAATATAATACTGTATTATTACTATTATGACTCCTGGGCAACACCGAATTAACAAAAGACAAAAGTTGTTTCTCCCTGACAACAATGCATATAAACACACCTGCTCTATCTAGGATGTTGAGCACATTTGGATTTCTATATACTACTTACCAAATGTAAAACTGTAAGTTTTCATGTCTTGTTCGCGTGGAGAGCACTACGGAAGCCACGTCATAAAATTAAGGATGCCTCCAGAGCACTCCTAAAACAATCTTTCTACGTTTCTTGCCATGTCTACCCCCTCTCTCATCCTAAGAGGAGTTTAAGAAACGTTAAATAATTTTGAAAGAAAAAGTTGAGCGGAAGGAACACATTAACATTACAGTGTTTTCTTTCCACATTATTACTGAAAAACTCGATCCCACCCGACGGTTTTTGCTCTATAGTTCCCTTAGGGGTACACTTAGAGATTCGGGAATACTTCACTTATCTTCCCCGCTTAATTTCACATGAGAACATACTTTTAGATTTCATGTATGTACTTTAACCTTTCTTCCATAGGGTACACACGCATACACACGCAGACATTGAGGCATATATATATGATAAAGACAGGAATATAATGTTCCGACGTAATGAAAAATAAAAAATGAAAACGAAATATATTATTTATGTATTCATAAACGTTTCGTCTTTATTAAAAGACTTTCTCAGTATGATTTGAAGTAAAAATCATACAAGTACAAAAATGTTTTGCCAGAAGGCTCAGAGCTGCGGCCAATTTGAGCAAGAAAATCAAAATATCGCAAACAAGTAAATAGTGACAGTGGTAGTAGTTAGAGTAAAGTTTCATTAGGAAGTGGGGGAGCTGATACAATAGATGTGGAAAAAAGAAAGAGGCGAAGCGTGCTTCAGCTAGGATTAATTAAAATTATGAAGGGGGAGGGGTGATATGCTAGTTGAAACAATTTATTGATTTAGCCTTGAAAGAGAAAAAAAATGTCGGGATCAAGGATTGTGTGGGTCATGTGTAGAGTAAGTGTTTGAGGTGATGGGGCTAGGGCGAAGGGAGTGGACGAGAAAACAGAGTCAGGACTTGGAAGGGTGGCGTATGTAGGTAAAAATAGTTCCCCTTTAATAAGATTGAAGCTGGACCCTGTTCGGGGAAGTTAAAAATAGACTGACACGTAGCTATAATGCAACTTCCGAAAACGTTCGTTGAATACCCTAGTCAGTCTTCCTATACGTGCCTCCCTTCGCATAAATAGAACATAAATTTCCTTCTTGGCGTAGTAATGGCTCGTGGCCGTATGGTTATTGCTATGGTGCCGTACCTATGACGAACATTTGAACTCGTCCATTCTCAATAACTACTAGAAGCATAACGCTTCTCACTTGTTGAATGCCACCCCCAGTCTTCGGACAGGGGTACACCTGTCGAGGATTTGTTCTCAACAGTCGGTCCGGCAGAGAATGGGCCATTTCGGTGGCCTTTTATCTGTCGGGCTGAGGGGTTGAGACCTGGGTGCACCCTCCAAGGCCTGCCCCCCCCCCCACTTTGGAATGGACTAAGTTTATTGCGTACTACGTAAGGCGCACATACCGGGGAATGTCGACGAGGTTGCACAGGCGATGTTTGCTAGGCCAGAGTGCTCCTCCTTTAAGTGCGCCGGCTTGATTCTTCTCCCAACTACTAACCTCGTGTCATATTTCTGCGGTGGGAAGCAATTAAATACCGTTGAATGCAACCCCAGTCTACACTGGCAGTCAGGACTAACGGTCCACTTCTCTTGTTCCTCTGTTGTATATACTTTTCTCCAATATATTTGTTTTACCTAAACCCCGTGTCCGTGTTCTCATTCCGGCCTTAAACTGGGCCATAACAATTGGCGACGAGATATTTAAGCTTACACGGGACCACCCGCCCCTACCACCACCACAACAACAACAACAACCACAACAACAACAATAACAACAACAACAACAACACCAACACCATCACCAAAAACAACTGTCGACAAGATATTTGAATTTACACGGTATACAAAAACATGAAGAATTTTTCTTGAGAACCTTCAAAAAAAGGACCCTACAACAACCGGTAATGTGCGATTTCAAATTTCAAACTTACACCACTACACTAGACTGACAGCGTGGTTACAGTAAAAGATTAAGAGTACTTTTTAAAATGGACGCCACAACGGGTGACAACATTAATTATGTAAAAATGTAAAGAGAATGAAAACTTGGGGAAATCAACTACAAATTCAGCAGACAACGTTCTAATTCAAAACACTGGCTTACCGTTAGAAAAAAAGAAGAAAACTCACGTAAGACCAACTTATTATTCTATTAAGTGAAGAAAGGTCAGTAATTAGTTTTGAATTGCTATTCCAACACTATTGTAATATAACATATAAAAAAACACATGCAATTTATTTGGTGTATAGCTTATTCAACTATTAAAATTATGGGGATTATCAACCAACAATTCTTGTCAGAAGAAAATAAATTTGAAGACCATATCAGAAAAACGAAAATAGGATTTTGTTTTTATCATTAAAAATCTTATCAAATTGACTCAAAATAAATTTCCAGCAGAAATGACAGAGATTAAATCACACAAGGAAACAAAATGCACGCTGAAAAAGAGAACACAAAACTAAAAGAAATTACGCGAAATTATTTGAATAACCAGTGGAAGGTAAATGAAAGTGAACTCTTAGTTACAAAACTTCAATTACAAAGTTACAATCTAAAGAGGTTTCTGAAGAACTTAAAACTATGAAAGATAAGGTGACTTGTCTTTAAGTTGAATGTCGAAGAAAAGGCGACATTTTTTTTTCATAATTAAAGGTGTGCTAAAAACTCAGATATCTAGAATTAAAAAGCTGGAGGATATCACATATGAATTTGATAGAGATACTCAGTTCTTTCATAAGAGATACATAAACCAAATTAGGGAACGACTATCGTAAGAAAACGACAGCACAACCCAGGAGGAGGTTATGGCTACCAAAAATAACACTTTTGACACACAGGTATCTAAAGCAAACCTCAAAATAGCATCAATCCAAAAAGAAAAAAATACTAGACTCTCGAAGAGGTCAGGCTTAGGAAGGGGTGTTATGGTGCCGTACCTATTGCGTCCATTCTCAATAAATACTGGAAGCATTACACTTATCACTTGTTGAATGCAACACCAGTCTACACTGGAAGTCAGGAGAGACGGTCCACCACTCTTGTTCCTCTGTTGTATATAATTTTCTGCAATATATTTGTTTTACCTAAACCTCGTGTCCGTGTTCTCATTCCGGCCCCTAAACAAGGCCATAACAGTTATGACACTAGCTTGCGAGGTCTAGGTTGATACGGTAGTAGGGGATCGAACCTTGCGACCGTTTGAGATTATAATTCCCTACACTAATGAGAGCGACAGCTTGAAACGCTGGCGTATGTAGGTAAACATAATTCAATATTATTTACTTAAAATTTATATATATATATATATATATATATATATATATATATATATTATGTATATGTATATATATATATATTATTTATAAATATTATTTTTCAAGTATATATATATATTATATATATGTATATATATATATTATTTATAAATAGTATTTTTCAAATATATATATATATATATATATATATATAGATCAATAGATATATTTAGATATGCAAGTGTGTGTATAAATATATATGTTTTCACATAAACATACATGTTTGGACATTTTGTGGTGGGTCATCTCTTTTCTATACATTCGTGACCCTCTATTTGAGGGATTGTGCCCAACAGATACGGTGTACTTCATTGTTTTCTTTTAACGGTCATATTTCTTTTCTCTGTCCTTAACAATGTTTGACCCACATCCATCAAGTGGGCAACAAAAGAAAAAAGTACATAATAAATAAGCAGAAAATGGCCAATAACTAAAGAAAAACAAAACAATTTCACACACAAACACAGTTTCATATATATATATATATATATATATATATACATATATATACATATATATATATATATACGTATATATATGTGTAAGTATACGTATATATATATACATATATATATATATATATATATATATATATATATATATATATATATATATATGTCCTTTTTTAACTTTAGTTATGGCCCATTTTCTGTTTATATATGTACTTTTACTTTCCTTTATAATATGGAAAACATAAAGAAGAGTTAAGTATGTCTGCACACACACACACATACACATAAATATATATATATATTTATTTACATATATATATATAAACATATATATGTATATATATATGTAGATGTATATATATATATATATATAGATGCATATATATATATATATAGATGCATATATATATATATATATATATATATATATATATATATATATATATGTAGATGTATATATATCTATAAGTATTCATAAATGAATTTCATATATGTCCTTTCTTATGCTCTACATATTTTGTCCCCCTTTTTTTGTCTGTTCGATGTTTTCTCGGCAAAATAATGAAAACAAAAAAAAAAACACAAAAAAAAAAATGTCTGCTTCGTTTTGGCTTTTCTCGTGCAATTTCCCTTCGTATTCTTCGCCGCCTTCGTTCGACTTCCTGCTTAATATTTATTTCATTCTTTCTCACTTGCTATTTATTAGGCTCACTTTCTATGGCACTTGTCCCAAAGAACCCTCCCCCTTCTTTCTCTGGCTCCTTTTTTTACTTTCACAGAACAGATTTATATATTATACCAATGTAATGTTTCTTCATCCCATCCCCTTTTCTTCCGTTCCTTTCGTTCTTGTGTTTTGATAAGCCAAAGATACAATTAAATAAGCTTTCTTCAGAACTTATCAAATGAGCATTTTCTAAATATATTGAATGGCATCAAAATAAGAGTTGATGTTCCGTGAAACCAACAAAATCAAAATCCATATATGTTTTTTTCACGGATACGTATGACACCAGCAAATAGCTTTTTTCTAATTTTATTTATTTATTCTTTGTTTTTTTTCTTTTCTTGTCTCAGAAGAGTTTAGCGTTATCATAATGTTGTTTTTTTTTAAAATCTTTCTTTGTATCTTGTTTCGTCTTTGTGTCTCACACACATACGTACGACACCCGTCGAAACCTCTTTCCATTTTTGTTTTCTTGTTTTTTACCCTTTGCTTTTTTGTTTGTTTTTGTTATGCCAAAAAAACTTAGTCCATCATATCATACGTTTTCATTCGCTTTTTTTGTCTTATTTATGTTTCCTTTTCTATCCTTATTTTGTCATCTGTGGTCTTGTTGTTGTTTTTTTATTTGAGTCCCCGCGTTTCTATCATACGATGTTTCCCCGTTAGTCGGTCACTCTTCGATTACCAATACAATTTCCCTCGTTAAACGCGTAGAATAAATGGACGCAAGGTAAGAGTTTACAATTGTCGTCCTCGTTGTCTCAGAACAACCGAGTACATAATGTTTATGTATACCTATACCACACCTTATTCATACAATAAGGTATGCACGATACCGCATAAAAGTCTTTTTCCATTTTCTTTCTTTCTTTTTTCTGGACGTATTATTTTTTTTACATATTATTAAACAACATTATTTTTAAAATATTATTTTATGATATATTATTTGTTTTACATATTATTAAATAACATATTATTTTTAAAAATATCAGTTTATGATATATTATTTTTTTTAAATTAATTATTTAAAAAATAGTTTTTGACATATTATTTTTTGACATATTTTTTACTTTATATCTATATATGATTTTGACATTAGTTTTGACATTATTTTCTTGACAAATTATTTTTGTTCCCTCAGAACAGCTGAGCACATGATTTGTTATCTTTCTTTTTTCTTTATTCTTTTATTTTTTGATTTATTTTATTCAAACTTTTTTCATCACAAAACCCTTTTGTATAACATAAAAAAACAATTCTTTATTTCTATTAGTGCTATTATTTTCTCAAACAGCTTAGTGTATTATTCAAAGGAAATGTTTCTTTCTATTTGTATAATCGTTTGTCCCCAAACCACTTAGTATATTATTCCAAACTAATGTTTCTTTCATTCACGTACCCGATATTTGTAGGGTATTTACTGTTGCACACGACCCCTACTTGGACCGCAGCAGTACGCGCCTCGCATACTCGTCGTGTAGAGGGTTGGTCGTGTCGTCCAGTGGATGAATTCTTTCTTCTCTGCCGTCGTCTGTTGTCTGCAATAAAAGCCATGTTCTGCACTCCGAAGACACACTCTTCTGTTGAATTTAATTCATTTTATTACAAGAGTTGTTATTTCAACTGGGAGTCATTCACCGCGTCGAGAGAGAGGGAGAGAGCAACTTAATCGTAGTCAGTTATTAATGTTTTCTTAACTATTCATAGAGAGGGGGGATTCTCGCGCTTGTCTTCCCTGAAGGGAAATATTCCTTATCTTTACATTGTGAATCGCACGTCCTCTCAGTTCGCTTTCCGAATCAGACTGACTAAAAAATCGCTTCTCACGAGCACGAGTGACGTCACAGATCCATTTGTTTCCTACGCAAGGCCCGCGAATCAAAGAGCCTCTCGCAGGTGTAGACTGACCCTTGATCTGGGGTCTCGTCACACGTAACCTTGTCACGTCTGCCAGCTCTGACTGAGAACAAGCCCTGTTCTGCACTCGACTGCTCCGCGTTAATTTGCGCAAGTCAAATCAACGATTCCTAACAGATACGTCCATTTCCATAGGGTCATTATCTAACATTACGTCGTCCACCGAAAGTCGCTTTCCATCTATCCTCCCTTCTTTTAATATTTTACAGAAACAAACAGACATACGTACAAACTAATAAACAAAATAAAAAAAGCAACCGTGAATCAAAAACAATGTTTCTATTAGTTGGCGGCGTTAATTGTCACTTGAACATAGATTCTGTTAGTCGTACTGAATATCTTCACAATTTTTAAATATCCGTCGATTGTCCGATCAGAGTTTCGAAAATCAAAAAGAAATCACCAAACAACTTTTAGTCATGTCGTTTAAACGCGCTACTACTGATTGCTGCTGATTTTAAATTATGCTGTTTTTGGCCGAGTTTTTTGACACATTCAGTTGTATGTACCTCCCTCCCCTACTTTCCGTCTGGACCGCAAATGATTTATTTCTATCTATCTATCTATCTATCTATCTATCTATCTATCTATCTATCTATCTATCTATCTATCTATCTATCCTTTTTAATTCTACCTTTCTTTTCTACTTTATTTAATATTTTATATTAATATTTTTTATTATTTTTTGTTTTTTGTATTTTATATTTTGGTTTTGAACTTTACTGTTTTGATTCTTAACGGGCCCAACCACGTGAATCCCTAAATTTTGAAATTTAAATTTCTTTTCTTTTTATTTTTCTTTTCCTTTTTTTTTTCTCCATTTCATTCTTTCCAAACATGATCTAGGGTTAAGATCGGATTCTAACTCTGCCTGATGAGATCTCAGATTGTAATAGCTGTTGATCGATAACATCGACATGCCAGTGTCGCAGATTTTGTACATGTCGGTGTAAATTAAAATAATCATATATAAAAGCTCTATTGGATACTGAGCACTTTTTATAAACCCGGTTAAAATTCTTTGGATTACTACCCTGTGGATGTTTTACCTAGATTATATATATATATATATATATATATATATATATATATATATATATATATATATATATATATATATATATATATTTGTAACTCTAGGTTAAAGTAGTAATAGTTCTTTGCCGGTAGGATGCGAGTAGAGTGATCATCGTAAAGCACAGAACAATAAAGATAAAAGTATATGAAGAAATTCTAATTTCAAGCGCATTAAAACTTTTCACACCTTCACTTTTTTTTCAAAATTATGAAAACCTTGCGGGACTTTGAAAACTGTATCCCCAGTTTTGACGTGAGTCACTTGCACGTTTCAAATTCTACTACTTCACTTATTACTTAGCTGCTCCCATTCTGTCACTTTTCTGTGTTTTCATTTAACACGGTACAAGGTTATATGAACAGTGTAAAAAAAACTTTATATAAGAACCATGCACCCCGCCATTTTTTATAAACAAAACGAGACGCCATTTATTTTGTTTGGTCATTTCCGACTCTAACCCTTTCCCCTTTTCATAATATTCCCGCCTGACATGTCACTCACTCCGATGCAGAGTTTTTGAGTCATGGGGATACCAATGTGTCAACCTGTTTTCCGATGCCGGAACAAGAAAGGGGGTGGGGATGGGATATCATCTGTTTTATTTCTTGGATACGTCTTCGCATTGTTGTGCGAGACTTGGTCTGTCAGTCGGTTTGTCCCACTTCCGGTCGAAATAGCAATTTCATTGTCCGGCACGCAGATTTAATGGGCACAGTTTTAGATACGTCAAAGTATCTCCATGTCAAGTTCCGCACGTTCATAGGTCTGTAACTCTTAAATGAGACATCATGTTTTCCTTAGTCACCTGAAAGTTTAAAACATGATTTTTATCGGTCTGTAAAGCCTAAATCTGAAACAGTATTCTCGTTAGTCTGTCAGGTTAAGATATCTTTTCCTTTGGTACTTCCTGTTTAAGTATAACGGCACTTAAATTTTAAATATAATGTTCGACAGTTTGTTACACTTCTTTTTCTAAGGTAATACACTGACTCCAACGTTTCTAAAACAATTCGATGCCTGTTTGTAGAACGAGTTGTATTTGGCCTTAAAATACTCCTCAGTTTCCGATATCACTTCTTTCATTGGAGCCAAATCTCATTCTTTAGAACATTTTTTGTGATCTGCAAACAGCCAGTAGTCGCTGGGGATCAGACATGGAGAATAGGTTTGTGCGCAAATCGAAGTGCAATTCCTGTAATGGCCACTTTCCACATGAAGCACAACCTTGTGTACTATCTAGCTCTCGTAGTTTCTTTTTTTTTCAACTATTAAAAGCTATTAAAATAATATTTATATGGCTAACCGAAATGCATTTCGGTGGACCTAATTTCGAATTTCTTATTTTCAAATAGGATTTTTTAAAGTTCGTTATAATACTTAAAATTTTTCGTTTTAATACTTTGTATTTTTTATGTAACTAAATAATCTGTTAACACTAAAAAAAATATAATAATAAGAGGCGAAAAACACAGAAGCGCGCAAAAAATGTTAAGATAACAAGTTTTACTAATATTATATATACATATATATATATATATATATATATATAATATGGGTTGGTCGTTCAATTTCAAAGTATTGCAGGGTTAGTTAATAAAATTGAAATATAAGCCATTAGCAATACAAGATTAATTTATTATTATTCAAAAAAATTTTTTTTTTTTACATTAATCCTATTAATTTCGGAATAAAATTCCATCATCAGGAGTGACAAGTATTGAGTCATTTTTTTTCATCAAAAAAACAAGAATAAACAAACTTATTACTTTGTTACTTGATAAACGTCTTTGGTGCGATGTCTCCGCTCTGTTGTTGTTGGCGGTTATGATTCACATTCTGGTGTCGAACGAAAAGAGCGTTGCAAGTATAAGATATTTTCCACGTGTAGCCACTAACTAGTCGTCTCTGAAATATTATGTATAGTGGATTAGCAGTCCGTTTGAGGATATAATGTTTTAGGTTTAGATTTAAGCCGTTATTTTTCCGTAAAATAATTAAGCACATTGGGTTATCAGTATAAAAAAAAAACATTCATGAATCGCTACGTTTATATACGGTATATCTTCCCCCATTTCAACCAGCAGTTTCGTATAGATCAGTTAGTAGAGCACCAGACGCCAACAACTAGAACCCCATTATGTCAGTCTCGCTATTTCTAGCTACACTGATGTGTTGAAACAACAACGAAACCTGTTTCTGTGGATAAAGTATTTTTACTGTATGTTAAGTTTAAACCTGAAATAGTATTCATGTCAGTCGGTAACGCTTCAGTTTAGAATATAAGTTTCGTAGGTGCGTCTCTGTCAAGTATACCGGCATTTTTGCCGATCTCTACCACATTTCCAAAATAAGTATCGACGGTTTGTCACACTTAAGTTTGAAGAAATATTTGAGACGCATCTTAATAATATCAGTTATTGTCTTAACATGCGCACACATCGGTGTATATGTGAGTTCGTCTGTCACATTTTCAGTTCGAAATAGAATTCTCCTCGCTAAACGCGCATGTTAAATCGACGTATCTTAAGAATATATCGTGTTATTTTTCTTCGTATCTATTTTAAAGGGTTTTTGTCTATTTCGTTGACAAACCAACGCAAATGTTCTTGTTTTTCTTTCCCGAAAGAAAGGCTTTTGGGAGGAAAGAAAAGACGCCATTCTTACCCGACTCCCGCCAAAAAATGCATAATGCATGAGAAGTAAAAGAGTTCCGCTTTTCTCTGTCACACAATTCAGGTGCCATTTTGTTTTGATCGTGTTGTTGCCAGATTGATATGTTTGTAGTGAAGTGTGTCTTTTTTATTCAGTTTAGTTTACTTCTACACGTATATATGATTCCAATAACGTGTCACACACACCTGAATATAATTTGAAACACACGAAAATACATACATATATACATGCGCGCATGTGTGTGTTTCTATATATATATATATATATATATATATATATATATATATATATATATATATATATATATATATGACCACACACACGCTTTCAAAACTATAGTACCACTTATATTATTCATCTCAAGGCTGCCAGGGCATTCACTAGAAGCATCGGGCATACAAACAAACTCTCCAATAACATCGGAGGAAATCGCCAATCTTCGGCCACGGCGTTAGATTTTCACCATGAAAAAGAAAATAAATTACAATGTTTGTTTACCATGATGATGGTTTGTTTAAACCGAAAATTCGGATTCATAAACTATTAAAAAACTGATTAGATAAATTTTGATTTATTGATATAAATTCACGCGTCTTTTAACTGGTTTCTTAAAAAGTTTTAAATATATTTTCTGACGACGCTATATATATATATTATTCATATAAGGGAAGTTGGGTCTGATCAACTCTGTTGGGAAGCCATGAAATTAAATACTGTCCAATTTAAAAATTCATGAAACAGTTTTTCATGGTAAACAACTGATGATCCCTTAAATAATGTTAGAAGCAAACTAATATAGTAACTGAACGACTTGGGACTTAAGGTTATTTTGTTTTGTTTTTAAAAATTTTTTAATATAGTTTTAATAGTTGAGAAACTTCCAAGACTATATATATATATATATATATATATATATATATATATATATATATATATATATATATCAATTTTAAGTAAATAATATTAAATAATTTTTTCCTACATACGCCAGCGTTTCAAGCTTTTGCTCTCATAAATGTAGGGAATGATAATGTCAGACGGTTGGAAGGCTCGAACCTCTGCTACAGAATCAACATAGACTCTGCAAGCAAGCGTCATGGCCATACATTACCACGTCAAGAAGAGAATGTAAGTTCTATTCATGCGAAGGGAAGCACATATAGAAAGACCGACCAGAGCATTCAACGAACGTTTTCGGAATATACTTTATAGACGATCAAAGAAACGGTTATCACCAAGAACAGACATGCAGAAATAATATCCTCGATCGACCACGGCCACACTCATTATATAACGCATAGTCCGAAACGGTATCCATTCGGTCGCTCAGGAAACTTCGTATAAAGTAATGAAATAATAAAGATAAATGTAGAGAGAGAGGCTACCGGATGAAGAAACGAATAAGAAATTCTAATATTTACCTGAGGATCGGCGATGCCGGTTACAAATACTATCGGATCGGGTGTGCCGAATTGAGCACTGATACAGTTAGGAAAGGCATTTCGACTACATTTCCCTACCATATAGAATATATTATTTTTTTACGGAAATCGCTCCAGACAATACAAGAAGCCACTTGATGTAAGAAACTAAAAAAAAAATTCTACTTAAATGTTAAAAACTAGCAAACGATAAGTGTAAGATGGATAGATTCCGACTCAGAAAACAGCAATTATTTCCCCTGTGTCAGAAAAATCGCTCATGGAAGTAGAGGACTAAAAAAAAAAAATAAGGGAAGCGAGAGTTACGAGGCTGCCGAAAGTAAACCCAATATTTAATCCTATGCAATCCATAGTTTACTATAGGGGTTTACATTTCAGCATTAAATAACCACAAAAGGGTTGATATGCCGTAAACATTTAAATCAAACGATGGCGAGAGAGTGAAATGTCTTGAATAATGCTATACTATAATATCAGTTGGAATTATAACTAGAATGACATTGGAATTTGCGTCCAAAGGCTTTACAGAGTGATGAGCGGTTAACTGCACGTAGAGGTTGGCAAGCTTATACTCTGATGTAAAATGATAAATTCCACCATCTGAATCAATTAGGCACATATTCAGAATTTGATGCAATATTTGAATACAACGAGAGGCAATTATTATTACAGGCTGAATTGATCCCATTGTCTTTGTCGCTATGATTCGGCTGTTATCGCTAAGTAGCGGACAGACGCCCAATAAAGTGTTATATGGTCTGCTGATGACCACATAATTTGTTGGCAATTATGTGGAGTGATAAATCGGTTATGATTAATTATACGGTTAACTGGACCTGATACCAACGTTTACCAATCGGCTAACCGGTTGGCAAATGACCCAACCAATTGATAGACTAATCAAAAGCACTTACCAATTTCAAATCACTTAAGTCATTTAACATTACGCTATGGATGTACTAATAAATACTACTACTACTACTACTACTACTACTACTGCTACTGCTACTACTACTACTACTACTACTACTACTACTACTATTACTATTGATATAATAAATACCGTCGCTGTATGCGGAAACGGCTACATGCCGTGTTCAAATCCAATCGGATATGTTGTGACCATTTATGCATTTACATACCTTGGGAAATGTATGAACCCTCTATTTCTTCCCAGCAACCTGTGCACTCTTGTTTGATAGGCACATGGCCAGTAAGAAAGAGCGCACTCAAATCTATATATATAAATCAAAGCTACTATTATGTGTGTATCTGTGTCGCTGTATCACAGTTACACAGTTGATAGGAGATGTATTTATCGATGTCGAAAGTTATTGATCCTTTTTTTAAAACTCATTAATCAAAATTAAAATTACGAAAAAATAACATTAGAGACAAATGTTCCGACATTTTAGAGTGCGAACAAAATACGTACAATAATTGTTGACATTTTTCACGTCAATCAGCGTACGTATTTGACGTATTGTTTACTTCGAAGAGAACACATTTAACCATTTTCTGTATCAAAAATGGATCAAAAATATTTTATAAATGTTCACTAAAAAAAAATTATATTCATGTTTCTTTGTGTGTATTTATTTTAGGCTATCGAACTATTTTACATTCATGCGGAAAGGGGTAAAAACTCCGTACGCTGATCTGATGTAAGTAGGTTAAAAAGACAAAATATTTTTGTCGGATCGGTAGCCAAATCGATAAAGGTTTTTTTTTTTGTGATATCGTTTTAAGTTATTGCTTAGCGGATATCGATTATGATCATACACCTGAATATATTTATAATAAAAAAGTCGATGAAAAAATGTTTAATAGCTCTTTTGAACTACTAATTTTGGTTATGAATTCAAGAAAAGTTAACAAATCCGGCATAGACGTGTATTTTAGCTAGTAGGCTTATAAAGCATATAATTATTTCGTTATTAGCTGTTACGTAAGCTCTGAAGTAAAATAAAGTCTTTCATAACATTTCCGCTACGCCACTAAACAAAAATAAATTATGGTAAAGCGAACATGGTATCAGTCGACCTAACAAAAGAACTGCATTAATTTCTGCACACTGTCCACTTACAGAACATGTTTCGAGTGCATAAGTCACAGAATCACTATTGATACATTCGTGCTAGGGTGTGGTATCGGTCTTTTCTCGGCTAGAAGATGGTAAATCCTTCTATATTGGAGTAATCATTATTTTTGTCTTAATTTGGAGTGCACCTTTTTTATTTATTTATTTATTTATTTATTTATTTTTTAACATATTTCACCCAAAACAAGGCACCCCACCACTGTAGACGTAAGGGGTTACTGAGAATTAGGGTGTATGTTTTGGGTGTCACCCTTAGTTGGGAGCTGTGTAGCGAGATGTTTGTTTAAATTAGTTTTAAACCTCTGCATGTCGTTACAGTCGGGGAAACATAGAGCAGGGAGGGAGTTCCAGAGGCTGGCAGCACGAGGAAAAGAAGCTATTGGAGTAGAAGGCTCTCCGGCATCTGGGGACCTCTACAGCCAATGGATGGGATTTAGCTGATTGTCGAGTTGGTCTAGTGTATATTTTTGGAGTTTAACTATCTCTAAATAAAAACCTGACTTTGTTTCTAACGTTGCTATCGTTAGAATGCAATTAAAAATCGTTAAACTGTTATCGAGAATAAAACGTTATGTTAGCATCAATTTGAAAAAGATATCGGTTTTTGCTCTTCCACACTTCATCAGGAGATTAGAAAATTACATTTTATTTAAATTTCCCGATTAAATATAAATGTAACTAGCTTTATCCATTGTTCTTACTTTAATTCTTGTTTCCTTTGTTGACCCCCTTCCTTTTCTCTTTATCTCTTGAATTGCAAATATCGTTTTTTTTTCAATGAAATAAAAATAATAGTACGTTTTTTGAAATGTTGAGATCCAAATCCCTTAAATACATTCAATCTTTGTAAACAAGAAAATTATAAAACATTAATAAGAAACGCAGAGCCTGAAAATGCCTAAAAACGCATGTCTTTTTGCCATTTTCTTTTTTAAACAGAACTTTTGTGAATATCAAAATAGTTTCATTAAAATAGCGTTTAGTTATTGAATTTATTGACTATAATTGTTTAAACATAAGTTTTTATTTGAAACGGTCACGTAAAAAAAGATTCGCACTTATGTTATCTAGTCTCATGATTTTATTATGTAGAAGAACATTTTTTTAGTTACATGCAAGACCTCACAATTTTTAATGAATTTACAAACGAATTCATTTAACCGTATATAAAATGAATAGCATTTATTTTGATAATGTCAACATTAACTCTTTACTAAAAAATATATTTGTTGTTTTACAAACCGTTTTATCTTTCAAATTATTGACATATTTCCGATTTTGTCATAACCTTTTTTTTAATCTGGTATATTTTATGGGATTTTATTTTTCCGAGAAATAAATATGTTTTGTACTAGAAAAATGATTATCTCGGTGAGTTTCATCAAGCAAATTCGATGTGTATGTGTGTGTGTGTGTGGGGGGGGGGCAAAATACATATGCTCGAAATGTCTATAATAATAATAATAAATACTTACTCATTATAATATTAATTCAGTAATGAATAGTTATAAAATATGGTCACGTGACAAGGGGCAGTGGTCTCTCCAAAACCATCCTGCAGGGAGCAGTGCAAGGCAAGAGAAGGAGAGGTAGACAATACAAAAGATGGACGGACAACATCAAAGAGTGGACGGGCTACAACTTCGCTACAACCCAGTCCATTGCCCATGACCGTCAGAAGTGGAGACAGCTGGTGTGGAGTTCATTGGTGCAGCGCCCCTACGACCCAGGAGGGGGTTAAGGGACCAAGTCAAGTCAAGTCAAGTTATAAAAAATGTCATTGCAATCGGATAATGGACTAGTCTTCCGGTTTTTCTTATCCCCTAATTTGGGTATTGGAGAATCACTTCCCTTAAAACACCACCCATAACATCGTTAATAAAATGTACAATCCTTTCTGCAATGTAGTCATGTTTTGTAGAAAAACACTTGAAACGATATATGACTTGTTCACCAAGTTTCAGTTATGAATGTCCAACAGTCTATGTTTTATTGTCGTTTAATCATATGCGCACATCTGCGTTGATGAAGATCATTTCTCTTTTCTGAACTAAAATAATAACATTCTAAGGGTCAACCAGATCAGAATATTGTTTGCAAATTACACTGAATGTGTTGTAATGAAATCATTAATAATTACAGTTTTGAAGATGAGAATGAATTTTTAGTCATGATTAATACTGATTATTATTTAGTTGTTGTTTAGATGTTTTGCGGAGACGAAAAGTTGTTGTGAGGGGTGAACAGTGGTTTCAACGGGATTGGGTAATTCTCACACTTCAACTGCCTCGTTAAAATGGCTACGAGGACATTTTGGTTAACGTCTTATCAGTAGGGGGTATATTCCTTGATGTGTATTAAGTAGGAGGTATATTCCTTGATGTGTATTAAGTAGGAGGTATATTCCTTGATGTGTATTAAATAGGAGGTATATTCCTTGATGTGTATTAAGTAGGAGGTATATTCCATGATGTGTATTAAGTAGGAGGTATATTCCTTGATGTGTATTAAGTAGGAGGTATATTCCTTGATGTGTATTAAGTAGGAGGTATATTCCTTGATGTGTATTAAGTAGGAGGTATATTCCTTGATGTGTATTAAGTAGGAGGTATATTCCTTGATGTGTATTAAGTAGGAGGTATATTCCTTGATGTGTATTAAGTAGGAGGTATATTCCTTGATGTGTATTAAGTAGGAGGTATATTCCTTGATGTGTATTAAGTAGGAGGTATATTCCTTGATGTGTATTAAGTAGGAGGTATATTCCTTGATGTGTATTAAGTAGGAGGTATATTCCTTGATGTGTATTAAGTAGGAGGTATATTCCTTGATGTGTATTAAGTAGGAGGTATATTCCTTGATGTGTATTAAGTAGGAGGTATATTCCTTGATGTGTATTAAGTAGGAGGTATATTCCTTGATGTGTATTAAGTAGGAGGTATATTCCTTGATGTGTATTAAGTAGGAGGTATATTCCTTGATGTGTATTAAGTAGGAGGTATATTCCTTTATGTGTATTAAGTAGGAGGTATATTCCTTGATGTGTATTAAGTAGGAGGTATATTCCTTGATGTGTATTAAGTAGGAGGTATATTCCTTGATGTGTATTAAGTAGGAGGTATATTCCTTGATGTGTATTAAGTAGGAGGTATATTCCTTGATGTGTATTAAGTAGGAGGTATATTCCTTTATGTGTATTAAGTAGGAGGTATATTCCTTTATGTGTATTAAGCTCACTGGATCTTAACTCATCAGATTATCGCAGAGATAATGTATATCAAAACAATCCCAGACTAGTGCTGAATTGAAGAAGGTCATCAAAGCAAGATCAGGAAGAGTGGGTCTGAGTTATTGGCAATTTTTTATGTCCTATCCACGTGTGTTTGAAAGCATATCATTGAACCACGATAAAACGAAGATTGTTAGACATTCATGATTGAAACTTGGTGGAAAAGTTAAGCATCGACTGAAGCTTATGTAGAAGAAATATGGTTGGGACGTAGAAAGGATGGTAAATTTTATTATGAATTCCACGGGGTGCACTTTCAGGGGCGGGGGGTAACCCTATATTACAAATTAAACCTTAATGTAGTAGGAGCGCAAATTTTCTTCCCTTTCTTTAAAATGTTTTTATGCTCCGATGAACTGGCTACTCTGGTGCCCCCTCGACGTTAATTCACTAGACCAACTCAACAATCAGCAAAATCTCATCCATTCACTGTGGAGGTCCCTAGATGCCGGAGAGCTTTCTACTCCAATAGCTTCTTTCCTCGTGCTGCTGACCTCTGGAACTCCATCCCTGCCCCCTGTTTCTCCGACGGTATCGACACGCAGAAATTTAAAACTAATGTAAACAGACATCTCGCTGCGCAGCTCCCAATTTAGATGACCCTCCCAAACCTTCTCCCTTTTTTTCTCAGTAGCCCCTTACTTCTACAGTGGCGGCCTGTCTTGTTTGGGGTGAACTATGTTAAAAAGAAATGCTACTTCTGAGCCGCAATTATTATATCATGCCTTTCAGCTTCTCTCAAGTTTTGCAATACTGCACGATAAAAACGTTATTAATAATTGTACATATTAAACGTAATGTGGCATCTCCTTATTAGCTGTGATTATTAAAAAACACATCAGAACTGGAATAAGAAACATTAATACTGACTTTTTTGCAATTCTATTGGACAATGTCCTGAGAGATAATAAAAAGGCGAACAGTGATGTGCTTCCTTGCGCCCTCTTTTCGTATTTCCGATGTAAATAAGCCAACACAAGCAAAAATAAGATATTAAGTTTGTGCCTGTTGTATTAACTCTCTATATTGTGTTCACTATAATATAGGTATTATTATAATACATACATCTTTTCCAATATTTATTATATTTTCTGACTTCCATATATCTAAAATATAAACCCTTCCAAATGTGTTTATGACTTTAATATACACACCGTCTAGAAAAGTTCAAAACAGATTTTTAAACATTTAAAACAGTTATATAAAAGTAAATTTGAACCCCATCTCAAAATCATCAAAAACCAATTTCACGCTGCTTACATGCCCTGTTCTTCTTCATCTTTCTTATCTTCTTTTTTTTTCTCTTTTTTCCCAGACCAAATATCTTTCTTTATTAAGTTGTAATATTTTCTTTCGATATCGCATATATTCGGAATGTACATAATGTGTCGAAACGTTATATACATTCAACAAAACCTTTCTTACATAAAACGATTTTGTAGGCATATAGTCAGATATCTACCCCGAAATTTCCGATATTTTCATGTATGAATGTACCTATCTCTCCATATAGCTGGTGGTTCGTCATTACCATTGTGGATATCGTCGCGGATTATGTAATCGATGATGCCATATTGAATTTATATTGGATCTACTGTGTTTAATTACGCACAGATTCCATTGAGAAACCATAGATTTACCCACAGCTAGTTGTATAAGGTATAGACGTTTACTAGGTACGTTAAAAATGTCCGTGGCTTGTACGGACTATGGTTATAAGTTTCCATTAACATTTTGATTGTGTTGGAAAGATAAAAGGATAAAGTTAATCTCTAAAAAATATAATTTTACGCGTAAAAATAAATTTAAAAATGAAAACTGTTCTAACGTCGGCTAAAATATACATAAAATCATTAAAATTGAAACATTAAGAAATTCATTAAAAGTCTCTTTGAAATATATATATACTAATTTTCTAGAACTATTCCAAAGCTAATTAGTAAATTAAAGTCTAAAAACACTGAATTTAAAAAAGTACATACTTTTTACTAAAAGTTGCATAATTATCCCAAAAATGTCAGAGTAATGATTAAATTCGTAAGCGATCAAATATAAACACGATTGTTAGCTTTATTCAGGGATTATATGTGAGCTCATAATCGCAATAATATATCATTATTAATTTTTTACTTTTATAAAGAAGATATGGTTTTGTAATAGTATCTAAAAATTATATAATTATTATACCATATTATTTATTTTTTTACTTATTAATGCTATATACTATTTCATTGAGCCCAATGAGATTTGATTTCCCAATTTGCTATTAAAAATTTTAAATAGCGACTAATATTTTTTAGCATTACTCTTTTCATTTTGTTTCATTTTATTTTAAACGCATTTTTTGTGTGCGTAAAATCGTCCAAAGTTCATTTTGTATCAAATACTTTGTTTTGTGTATGTAATAAAACTTTTTTTTACGTATGAACATATTTTTGGTGCATGAAAAAATAATATGGCCGCCAGCGATTAAAACATTGAATTAAAATGAGATTTTCAAAACTCTAAAAAGTAAATTAGAATTTTATTTCAGAACAAGATATGCAATCAAGACAAACAATTAATTGGATCCAAAATTTGTGTAAGATAGACGAAATGAAAACAATTTTGTTTACATTTCTTTGTCATATAAACCCACGCTTTTTTATTTTGATGGCGTAAGGTGGCGGTGCAAATCCCGTCTGTTTGTTGCAATTCTGGGCATTCATACATCTTCCAGTTAAAAGTTAGAAGAAATAATTGCATTTTTTAAATTAAGTTTTTCGGAACGGCCAAGTTTCTCAATTGTTTCATTTTTTTTTATTTTCAAGATAATAAAAAAAACTCTTTCGCTGTTTATTATACGTTCATGTGCGAATAGGGAAATTTAATAATATCGCGTTTTAAAATTACCCGGAAACTATTATCATGAAAATCATATAAAATATCTTTTGAAATTATATATATATTTTTTTTTTTGGGGGGGGGGGGATATTGATTAAACAATGCTTTATTCAATGATGATATCGTTAATTCGAGAAATTAATTGTTCTTCGAGTTATATGATTATATTAACACGGAATTTAGCCGCTTTTTTCGTAATATATAACATATATTTTTGGGAGGTGACGGTGATTAAGTTGATATCGACACGGACTGAAGACCTGGGTGTTCCAAGTTCGAATCCAGTCGGTTCCACAGTACCACTTTCGCTTAGGGATGTTCGCAACCTTCTCGTAGTCCTTCCCGTAAGTACCCGATGTTTTTCTAGTTAGAAATGTTTCTGGAAAAACATCTAATGCCAACACAAGAATCATCTGATTCACACGAAAGAAGAAGATATATTTGATAAAAAAAAATCTGTAATTGTTAACATCTACCGTGCTTTATTTTAGTAAACCTTTTAAAAAATGTATGCGTTTTATTAGTACTTAAAAATGTAACTTTAGTAAAGTATATTTTGTTTTCACAAAATGATACATTTTCACTTAGCTTAATAAGAGATTCATTATATTTCGTGATCGTTGCTCAATAAATACTGAAAATTCTATTAAAATTGGTTTATTTCATGAATTTTGGTAAACTTTTAAGTGAACGGAGGTGTTAAAATGTTTCTACAGTCATTTCGCATGTACGTAACGTTTACTTAACATATCACGGGTCGTCTATTAGGAACTATTTTACAACATTAAATAAATCCAAACGGGCTGATACGCCTTAAAATAGACAAGCTAATAAATCGTATACATTGAATAGTGTTTAATTAGTAGTACTTTGGAATTCATTAATCCCAAATAAATGGTTCTAATTTAATAAATTGTATCATCCCTGTCAAATCGATTTGTATAAATCTGAGCACGCTAAAATCACGCTTAAATAATACCATTTAATTCGTTTTGAAAACGTATTTTTGTTTCTTATGCTGAACTTTAGAAAACACACACACGCACACACAATATATATATATATATATATATATATATATAGAGAGAGAGAGAGAGAGAGAGATATAGAGAAAGAGAGAGAGAGAGAGAGATATAGAGAAAGAGATAGAGAAAGAGAGAAAGAGAAAGAGAGAGAGAGAAAGAGAGATGGTAGGTAGATGAAAAGGGAGATAGATATAGACCGGAAGTTACTCTTGTGATTTCAGAGAGAGTTACTCTTTCCATTTCTTCTTCTTAAACGCATTTTAGTCACACATAACTTCATAATAGAATCAAGTGTTTACTTTTTCAGCCGGAAACGTCCGGACATTGCCGAAGGGTTAAATGAGTACAGATGCGATCGATCCGGGCGGGAAGGATATCCCTTGGGGCGATAATCAATGGTTTCCGTACTCGAGGGCCCGATCTCGGTGCATTCCTAGGGTCTTTTATTTTTGCTTCGTAGCCAGCGGTTTGTATCTCTAAATTGATTTGCAGGCACGGGTTAACGAGAGATAGGGATAGAGACGTAGAGGCTTTGCGACCTGTCGACGACCGGCCCCTTACTTGTGATGCTAAGCGCCTACCGGTTAAGTAAGCCTAACCGTACCAGACCGGCAAGTAATGACAATTCGCGTCACTTCAGTCGTCGCTCTGCGGGGAGACGCCCTAAAGGTTGTGATTTGACGCAAGAAAGACCTGCGCTGAGGCCGGGGGTAATGTCGGGTTGATGGGGCGTTTGGGGGTTCGGTTATCTCAAGCTGAAGTTATTAACAACATACATTAAGTCTGACGGCTATTTTGCCTTCACCAGAAGAAACTGAAACTATCGTGACACGTAGAAGTGACAGAATCCATATATATATATATATATATATATATATATATATATATATATATATAGTCAAATGGAGAGAAAATAGGGAGATAGCATGAATGAGACAGAGAAGGAGAGAGGCATACCAGCTGTTTCAGTTGTCCAAACTGTTGATTAAACAAAAAGATGATACACAAGTGCAAAATTAAAAAGAATTGTAGAAATCATATCATCCAATCAAATTTCAATATTAACACTGTACATATATATATATATATATATATATATATATATATATATATATATATGTGTGTGTGTGTGTGTGTGTTTGTGTATTTTTTTTTATTTTTGTAACACAAAGTACTTATAATAGCTCAATAGTTTAAAGCTAGAGCTATGCTATATTTAGTATCTTTATGTAGTTCAATTCAACATCATTATCACAGAGGACTTATTTTTTTATTTCGCAGACAATTTCTTCGGTTTACATCAGGATATTTGTAAAATTATCCTATGCAATTATTTATTTATTTATTTATTGGTGTGGCTATCTTCAGTGCAAATTTTTTTATACATAGAATTATGGTTTCTTTATATATAGTGTCGGAAGGCTTTCAACCATTAAAACTATATGGAATAAAAAACAACACTTTTTATTCCAAGTCCTTCGGTGGAAAACTACATTTCTTGTAATTCAATTTACTTTTTACAGTCACTATATAAGTTTGCTTCTAAGAATTTACGCTAGTTTTAACATTATTTAAATAGTATATATATATATATATATATATATATATATATATATATATATATATATACTAGAAACTTAGATTCCAGTAAATCATTCTTTATTCATTTTCAAAAAGATCCAGTTTCTGACGGACCGTATCGCCTTTCCTTGGAAAATTCAAATATAGAGTTATATATTGTATTTTCTATAAGTTAAACTCATCAAAAGGACAGACGAAAATCGTGTCCCAAAACATCAGAAAATAAAAACACGAATAATAAAATTCACATTATTAAAACATTGATATACGTAGTTTCAATTAAGGACATACGTTTCTGTTAATTTTCATAAACGCCATATTTGACACGAACGAAGATAGAAAAACTACGTATACTTTTCCTAAAAATTGTTACTTTTAATTAGATCGCTAAAAAAAGCTAATACAAATTGGACGATAGAAGTAAAATAGAAGTGAATTAAAATTTAAAAAATGAATGAAAATAAAAAGGAGAAAAAGTGAAAAAGAAATAAGAAAAGTGTCTGTTTGTTCGTGTGTGAAACAATACATATAATTTATATGTTCATAGACGCTTCGTCTTCATTGCTCAAAAACTTTCTCAAGATGACTGATTTTAAGAAAAACGAAAATGTTAGAAATTGGAAATACGTGATGCGTCCTGTACGTGGAGAGAATGTTTTTTGTTTCTTTAACACCGTAATAGCTCCTACAATTTA
This sequence comes from Sepiola atlantica, assembly GCA_963556195.1. Lineage (NCBI taxonomy): Eukaryota > Metazoa > Mollusca > Cephalopoda > Sepiida > Sepiolidae > Sepiola > Sepiola atlantica. Next base: position 27,311,287 of record OY744537.1, read on the forward strand.
TGTCGTCTTATCAGCAAAATAGTACTAAACGAACAAAAGTTAAATTTAGAATAAGGCTCGCTATTTTAAACAAGTTTCCTGACAAAAATTTATACATAAAAACGTTATTAAAAAAAACATATTTATTTCACTTCATAGACGCACCACATATTTCAATTTTAACGGCAATGATTTTTTTCGAAAAAAATAATAAAAACATTCATTCCACATCGCAAGCGCTTCACGTATTTCAAATTTTAACTTCCATGATTTTTGTTCAAATCCATCACCTTGAAAATGTCTTTGAACACTAAAGGCGAAACGTCGATGAACATATAAATAATTTTCGTTTTAATTTTTTTCATTCTTCATTGAGTTGTATTATTAATCCCATAACTATCATCATCATATTTCGCAATTTTTTAGATGAGGATGGATAATTTGTATTATTTGATTTATTCGGACTACTGATCTCGTCTGTACAGATTCCTGACTTCGACAAGATGCACCTTAAGAAAGTCGGAGGTTACATCGGCCGAAACGTTATAAGAATAACATCCAAGATGACAATAGTTGTCCAAATAATCAAATAATATAAATATATATATATAAATAAATAAATATATATATATATATATATATATATATATATATATATATATATATATATATATATATATATATATATATATATATATATATACATACATATATGATAATCCAGGTAATGTAGACACCCACGGGATAAAAATCCACAGAAATAAAACCGGGCTGATAAAAAGTGCTTAATAGTAAATAGAGCTATTTATATAATTATTTTTTTTATTTATACAGACATTTACAAAAAAACGCTACACTGGCATGTCGATGCTATCGATCAATAGTTATTAGAAACAAAAATCTCACTAGAAATAAAATAAAAATTATATATATATATACAGGGTGCGTCAGGTATATGAGAACATCGCGTAATGTCGTTATTGTTACGTTATATTAATTATTTTTATTCTTTTTTTGCAGATAATGAAAAATGGCAGATAATAATGTAACGGAACAAATGAAAAGACAGGCTGTAATTGTCGCAATAAAGGCAGATTATAGCGATTTACAAATCGCACAATTTCTTAAAGTCGCCCGTTCTTTTGTTTATAAAGTTCGTAGGGAGTTAGAAGAAATGATGGTGATTGTAAGCAGGTTGCTAAACGTAAAAAGCACGACCAACGGTCAGACACGATTAGAACACCTGAATTTATTCATCAAGTTCAGAATATTATTGATGAGAGCCCCCAAAAGTCAATGAGGTCCATCGCAAAAGACCTGAATGTTTCAGAAGCCACAATTCGAAGGACTGTTCATGAAAATCTTCGTTACAAGTCTTATGTGATGAGGAGAGGCCAGTTTATGTCCGAGACCACCAAAGAGAATCGTTTGATAAGGTCCAAGAAGCTGTTAAACAAACTGAAACATCCTGTTGAGCAAGGCATGCTTTGGTTTTTCTCAGATGAGAAAAACTTTGATCAAGATCAAAAGGTAAACAGAAGGAATGACAGATGGCTGTGTAATGACCCTTCCGAAGTTCCAACAGTCATGCATACAAAATTTCCTGCAACTGTTATGGTTTTGGGGGTTGTTAGCAACGAAGGACATGTGATGCCACCACACTTCTTTCGGCAAGGACTAAGAGTCACTTCTGCTGCTTACATTGAAGTCTTGGATACTGTTGTTAAGCCCTGGATCGATAGAGTAACAAATGGAAGGCCCTACATCTTTCAACAAGACTCTGCACCAGCACATAAGGCTCAAAACACTCAGGAATGGTTGGCGGATCATTTTTATGATCACATCACTCCAAACTGGTGGCCTCCAAACTCTCCAGACCTGAATCCATTGGATTATTATGTGTGGGGCGTCGTGGAGAGAGATGTTAATAAACACCCCCACAACACTAAAGATTCTCTTAAAGCATCCATTGTCAGAGTGATGGACAACATAGATGAGGACCATCTCAAGCGCGCTTGCAGTCGGTTTAGGTCTCGAATCGAAGCTGTCATTGAAGTAGAGGGGAATTTCATTGAATGAAATTATTAAACAATACCTTAGCTTACATGTTTATATAATTGTTTTTGATTAAGAATATTTTTGTTTGATTTTTTTTATCATTTAATAAAATGGAAAATATGTTCTCATATACCTGACGCACCCTGTATATATATATATATATATATATTTATATTTATATATATATATCCTGATAATCTACTGGCTAAAGATGGTATTTATATCTTTAAAGTATGATCTTACTCTCTCTCTCTCTCTCTCTCTCTAGATATATATATATATATATATATATATATATATATACAGTTTTTTATTTTCTATATGATAACCGATTATGACGATAGATTGAAATGTTTTACGATAATCATTTAAAGCGTTAATCATTTTTCTTGATATTCGATCATTAAATTTAAGTCGTAGAAACCTTTTTAAACGACAGCCAGTAATTTCTGTTCCCATATGTTCATATATATGTCTATATATTTCCATGTAGAGGATTCACTCCTATACTTATTAAACGATAATTATGAATTTTGGCACACGGGGTTGTAATTAGGAATATATTTAGTTTACTTTGCAGTGAATTTGATCCATAGTTATTCGACATCAATTAAGCAAGATTCTTTGAATTTCATCATATTGATATTCGATTATTCAATTAAATTCGTAGAATGATTTTTAAACGACGGCCACGAATTTCCTTGGCCAGAAATCATATTTTGATATGTCAACACACACATATACACACGAAAGTATACATGCACACGCACACACACATGCCCCTCTATATAAAACTCAATGCCTGCGCGTATGTGTGTGTTTGTGTGATTTATTGGTTCCTTATAGAAAGAAAGGTTAGAGAATGTACAAAAAATGTAAAAGTGTATTCTCATGTAACATTTACCGAGAAGACACTGGGAGTGTTTTCGAATATTTAAATAGGGCATGACCTCTTTAAAACTTCAAATACATCTTATTTTTATGAAATTTAAATAGGGCATGACCTCCTTAAAACTTCAAATACATCTTATTTTTATGAAATTTAAATAGGGCATGACCTCTTTAAAACTTCAAATACATCTTATTTTTATGAAATTTCAATAGGGCATGACCTCCTTAAAACTTCAAATACATCTTATTTTTATGAAATTTAAATAGGGCATGACCTCTTTAAAACTTCAAATACATCTTATTTTTATGAAATTTCAATAGGGCATGACCTCCTTAAAACTTCAAATACATCTTATTTTTATGAAATTTAACTCATATGTAAATTAATTTCTTGGAGAGAGAATGGAAGTGGTCCCAAATCTCTAAGTGACCTCTTTACCTAAAGAAAGCTATGTGGACTGAACCTCCTTTTAAACTTAAAATATGTCTTATTCTTTCCATGGAAATCGTTGCAGACAAGACTATGAAGCCACTTGATGTAAGGAACTGAACAAATACAACTTCATGGTCAAAAGCTAGCCAACGACGGGTGTCATACGGATAGATTCCAACCCAGAAAACAGCAATTCTTCTTTCTTTGTCAGAAACATTGCTTATGGAATGTGAGGACTAAATGACAAAATATGGGTAGCGAGAGTTACGATGCTGCTGAAAGTAAACTCAAGGCCCACTTACTACTCTCCTAATGTTGACGTAATTTATATCATAAGTATAAAGAATCTCTGGGGTAGACAATGGAAGTGGTCTGGAATATCTACGTTACCGTCTATGTGCCGAATATCTACGTGTATTCACATTTACGTGACCGATACGAACAAAGATTCTTTACAACTTCAAATACGTGTATTTGATGTCAATGGAATTCAAGCCATACTAATTCCAATAATTTTTTTAACATTTCAACCTCTTGCGACTATATTAGGGGGCGAAACAAGACGAGGGGGAAACAAAGAGAGTAATATAGTGTATGCGGATAGTGAACAAGTACATAGTAGTGATCCTCATTCAATGCGGAATAACGTCAAGTCTTCCTGTTAGTAAATATCTATTCAAAAGAAGCTTTTAGTCATTTATACACGAAGGAAAAATATATGTTTAAATTCGCGTATTGACGACTTACAACTTGCATGTCGGCACGTATACAGTATTGTTGTATATTTCCACCTTATATCTATTCATAGTAATTGCTTTTATAGGAATCAACAATTAATGTTGGTTATCTTAACACTTTACTGCTGTTTAATAATGAATCCGACTGGAAGAACTATATTAATAAAATGCTGAACGTCATATATATATATATATATATATATATATATATATATATATATATATATGTGTATGTATAAAATGCTGAACGTCTTTATATATATATATATATATATATATATATATATATGATTTTTTTATTTACACAGACATGTACAAAATCTGCGACACTGGCATGTCGATGTTATCGATCAACAGTTATTATAAACTGAGATCTCACCAGGCAGAGATAGAGTCCGATCTTAACATTAGATCATATTTGGTCTAGTGATGCTAATATGATATTACCATTAAGGCTTACGTCGACATGTCATATATTAATTATTTTTAATTATTTAATTATTATTCTGCGTAACTCACTTGAGTTTTTATTTCATATTCGATGTATTAGGTGAAACGCAAAAAGGTCTTCACCCCTTGAAGTAGAAGAGGACGTGGAACAGCCTCAATGATGAAGAAACTCTGTCATCATCAAGTAAGTGCTGAAAGCATACGTATTCGCATCATTGCGGTGGAATTACTTGTTCGATGTCGATAAAGTAGGATGATTCCTGAGCGAAGTTTCACTAAAGACCAAGAGTTATGTTTTGTTCAATGACGAAACCAAGGTGACCCTTAATTTATCTGATGGTTGGGAAAATGGCAGGGTCTATTCTGGAGATTAACGGAAGTAACGTTTTAGACATCCAATCCAGGATAGAGGAGGTAGGTTAGAGGTTAGCATTATTGGAGACATAGATGTTGGTCCGATCAGGGTTTCTGTAAGGATTAGAATAAGGACATCCACCTACGGCAAAAGGGTCCTGTATCTGTGGCTAGATTACATACCACTGTCGCTTTTAAGGATTCTGGTAGGCATGCATGACAATACCCCTTCCCACTTTTCCAATACTACCAAATCGTTTCCAGCCTTACACAAGTTTAAAGCTTCATGGTGTGCCCACTAGCCTCACCGGATGTCAATCCTGTGTAAAATGTTTAGTTCATCATTAAACAATATGTTTATGCCGACGGGCGTCAATTTATAGCAATCGATATATTGTGGGCGATCATCATAGCTAAAGCAGAGGTAGTTCAACTTGCTACTATAATAGCTTTGACACATTAAATGACAAGGGTTTTAAAGGTATCCAGAGAAATGGCGCTCATGTGAACAAATAATTCACTATGTAAATGAATCCTAAATATGTAGTCTCTCTCTCTCTCCTTCTCTCTCTCTCTCTCTCACTATATATATATATATATATATATATATATATATATATATATATATATATATATATATATAAAGTGGAGAACTAAAAGCGAACTTTTAGGAAAGGTAAAACCTATTGTGAAAAGTGCGCAGCTCAATATACAGGATAGAGCATATATATATATATATATATATATATATATATTAGGGGAGGTCGATTTTGAAACTGTAAATTATCGCACTCGAAGAAAGTTGCCAAATAATGTCAAAAGTTACCACAAGAAATATTTTTCTTCAAAATTTTGTATTTATTTGAGCATTGCAACTTTAAGATCAAATAAATCGAGATTTTTTATCACTGCCGAGATTTCACCGGCAGATGTGTCGCCTTAAATTAAACCCGGGTTTTAACAAAAAAAGTAATACATTACTTAATAATAAATATTTTAAAGTTTATTATTATTTTTCTTAAGAAATTAAATGTACATATTCAAATTAAAAAGGAATAAAACACTATAATATTTAATGTTATATATAAATAATTATTTGTTTACATAGGCGTTTTATTTATTGGATATTTTTTATGGTATTCACCGGTTGAAAATTCATCGGGCGAATTTGAGTTACCGTGTTGATTCTGTGTTTAATTATCACACATATATATTGAATTGTCGAGCGCTGGCTTATCTAATCCCACTTTCCTGACCTTTTGTCACACCTTACCTTGTGGGAGTTAGATAAATAAAAACTAGTTCAGCCAGGGGGTTTTACCCCACCAAATAAACCGGTATCGTCCGGGCCTTTGGGTCTGGATTCACGCCCGTCTATTGGGGCTTGTCCGTCCTGTGCAGTTCTAGGAGGTGCATCTCCCAGGTTTTGCCTTCCCTCTTTGGGGAGGAGTAAGTTTATTGCTTACTGTCTGAGGCGGCCCTACCGGGGAATGCCGACGAAGCTGCCTAGGCAATTTTTAAATGGCCAGAGTGCTCACATCTCGAGCACTGGCTTTCTCATCCCACTTTCCTGACCTTGTGTCAATCTTACCTTGTTGGGGGTAGATAAATAAAATCTAGTTCAGCCAGGGGTTTTTACCCCACCAAATAAACCGGTATCGTCCGGGCCTTTGGGCCTGGATTTACGCCCGTCTATTGGGGCTTGTCCGTCCTGTGCAATTCTAGGAGGTGCATCCTCCCAGGCTTTGCCTTTCCTCTTTGGGGAGGAGTAAGTTTATTGCTAACTGTCTGAGGCGCCCCTACAGGGGAATGCCGACGGGGCTACCCAGTCAATTTTTTAATGGCCAGAATGCTCACCTCTATAGCGCAGGGTTATCTAATCCCACTTTCCTGACCTTGTGTCACATCTTACCTTGTTGGAGGTAGATAAATAAAACTATTTCAGCCAGGAGTTTTTACCCCACCTAAAATATATGTATTGGAGTTGATGGGAGAATGGATAAGGACACATTGATGTATAAGAAAATTGTGGATGAAAATAGACAGAGAATTATGAAAAAAACTAAGGGACCAGAACACCATTTAACTTTTACAAAAGAAACACCATGTGAAAGTAAATATCTGACACATAGAGTTCTTCCGAATAGTGGTGCAACAGGTGCTGTTCATGCAGATCAAGTGGTGGATGTTTTGCATGAATTCCACAGTGAGAACAGTATCAAGGCTATACTTGTTGACAACACTAATACCAACACAAGTTGCGATGGTGGAATGGTTGCAATTTTAGAAAAAAAACTTTTTAAAACTCTTCACACAATTGGTTGCTCTTTGCATCATAATGAACTACCTTTCAGAGCCCTTTTTAAAAACATAGATGGTTGCGCAAAGGGCCCTACAACATTCAGTAGCCCTCTGGGGAAATTATGCTCAAATGATTGATATGATTTACCCCAAATATCATTTTCCACTATTAGCAATCCTCTAGAGTCAATTTTTAAAATTGATGAAATACATGATCTTAGTTCTGACCAAAGACTCCTTTATGAATACACAGTAGGTATTTCTAGAGGTAAGGTTGACTCTAGATATGCCTCCTGGAAAATTGGTCCTTTAAACCAAGCAAGATGGTTAACTTTGGCCATCAGGCTTATGTGTTTATGGACTCGTGGTGCATACCCACAAAGGCACACAACAAAACTACACTATGTAGTAAATTTTATTGTAAATGTGTATGCCACTTCTTGGTTTGAAATTAAAAGAAATAGTAAATTCCACAATCAGTAAGTGCACATTTTTAATATGATCCAGAGGATTAAGGAGCAGCCTCAGGAAATCCAAGATATCACATTTAGAAATATACAAGGTAATACATTTTGTTTACTGCCTGAAAACTTTCTATATTCCATGGTTAAATCTGAGGAGATTGAAGTAAGAGAAGAAGCTTTAAAAAGAATTTTGGCCATTAGGTAAGTAATATTTATTCATATATCTCTGACTCAATTATTTATTCCAATTTATAGAATGATTTTTAAAGATTTTATCTAATTTCACCATAATTATTAAAGCAGTACAGATTGGAATTTTTTAATAATTCAATTAATTAATTTGTTCTTTCAGGAGTGAGGAGTCAACCAGAAAAAGATTAAAAAGAATACTACCTATTAATTTTAATGCCACACATTGGACACAATTAATAGATTTAAAATTATGCGGCATTTTTGAACCACCAATGACGGAAGATTTTACTGAATCTGAACTTCGAGAATCGTTGATGAATGGAACCAAGCTTGATTTGCCAGATTTGCCCTCACATTCTCAGGGTGTGGAACGGGCAGTTAAGTTAATAACAGAAGCTTCACAAACTGTATATGGTTTTGAAGCAAGGCATCAACACATTACAGCCAAAGTTTTGAGTCAGAAATTGAGACCAGCATTTTTGTCTAAGGGGTCTTATATGGAGCAATTTGACTCTCTATATTAAGCTTCATTAAAATAGTGTTAGGTTTTTCCTTATTTCTTTGCTTGTTATATTTTCACTAATAACAGAAAAAATCATTTTTTTAGGTATTCAAATATTACTGTTTAATTCATAACGTTAAAAGGTAGTTTACAAAAGCAGATACTGAAAATGAGGGGGGGGGCAAATTTTAAATTTGAAGATTTCTTTAATTCATATCATTTATATAATATAAGGACATTCCCTGCTTTTAAATGCTAAAATTATTTGGTTTTCACACCAATATTCAAGCAAATCTTGCAAAAACGAGGAATTTTCAGTATATTCTTGTCTACGATCTTTGATACCAAACGCTCAAAAAACCGCTGAAGTTTTTGATCTAATTTTTTGCATGAGTATTTAATAGGTCTATATACAACTTTCGGAACGTGCCTTTTTTTAATATTAAAAAAAAAGTGTAAAATCGACCTACCCTAATATATATATATATATATATATATATATATATATATATATATATATATATATATATATATATATCTAATAGGTGTGATTGTCTTATATTATCTACAAAATATGTCTCGATGGGCGATTTTAATATTAAGTTATTAGTTTGTTCACCCCTTTCCAAATCTGAAAATTTAAAAATAAAATGTTATGCATAATAATGAAACATAACAATAATATTTTCATATTAGGCAATCTGGAAAATACCTGTAGAATACTCTATATAAAGAGAGGCTGAAGATAGTCCGACAGAAGAGATCAAATATAGGTCCCTTTAGTTTTGATTTAAAACCGACGGTACCGATGTTATTCTGATATTCAGTAATACATATGTAAATAAATATTACGCTCTTATTTTTGAAGTTTTTTAGATAATCGAACACTGTGCTGGAGTTCTTTGCCACTAACCTTACGTGTGTATATATATATATATATATATATATATATATATATATATATATATATATATATATATATATATATATATATATATAAGATTAATATATATATATATATATATATATAATAAGATTAATATATATGACGATTTAACTTCACTACACGTCTTGGCAGCCACTGAAGCCGAACCTTCTTAGATCATATGATTTAGTAAACCAATCAGGTATCTAATTACGATATATATGATTCAATTACATGTTAATACTGTTATGAAAGGTATGAACACCTACAATTCCCTATCAATTTTGCTAAACTAGTGACTCGTATTTAATAAATCGCACGAAAGTAATAGTTAGCAATAGATATTGTTTCCGTATTAAATGACTCAGAATCTTTTAAATCCTAAATAAACAAATCCAAACTAATTAGGGCCAGGGTAAACCCCAACGGTCATACACTGTCAATCCAAATTAAGAACTTTTCCCACGTGGCAAATCAAACTTACCCTTAACTTTAAAAGTATATTATCCTGAATTAATATTTAACACATCATTGATCTCAGATGATTGATTTACCCGATCGGGTTTCGGCTTTTCTACAACAATGAAACGCCGAGATCTCAGTTAAACAGGTTAACCTTATTGAGACCTTCATCAAATCGATTTAAGCAACGAAGATAGACAGTGATAATTACACCTTTGAATATCGTGTATAAAACGTCAGCTTTCTTCTGAATAATAAGCTCAGATAATCTTAAATCCGATTTTCCAACAAATAATTCGCACCTGTATTTCCTAGTCAGGTGTTCACACCTGTAAACGACTTCAGCGAAATATTTTGTCTAACAGGAGGATCTCAGAATAACCTTTCTTAGAAAAACGACATATATTTGTTCTTCTTTTTTCGAAATTCGCAAAGGGGGTTACATTTAATCCTTGCTTAATACTGCATAAATCGAAGGCCACATGTTTTAAAAGCAATCTATTCATTATTTGAAATATGTTCTGCTGTTAACTAAAAATAATGAAGAAACATCAAAAGCCACTATAGTGCTAATAATTTAAATCTGAAATCTCATATGTTTAAAAGTGAATACAAATATTTTAAATGTTGATAGTTAACAACAGAATTATGTAACTGACGAAATATCTCCTTATTTCTGGTAAGCTTACCCTTTGTTTGTTTAACCCATCTCGTAGTGAAGAACTCTAACATCTTTTTTTAAACAAAGGGAAGAAAATTAACGAACAGGTAGTGAATAGTAATAAAATAAAGTACTCTGATTGTTTCTAATAAGGAGTGGACACGGCTTAACTAAAAAAACGATTGTTGAATGTAAATCCATGCAATGAACTTACTGATTTCTCTCAAGAATGAAGCACACACATTATTTCATAGCTTAAATGTTGTTTATATTTTTTATACTATACTATATATATATATATATATATATATATATATATATATATACAGTATAGAAGAGAAAGTATAGTATTAAACAGAACTAAACAAAAATTAGTTGATGCCAATTTTTAACAGATGCAACATCATTCTTGATCGGGTTTCTTTCAACAACGACATTTGTCTACTGATTTTTATAATTTTATATTTGGATGAAAAAAAGTGGTTGCCGAAAATTTCGAAACCCTAAGTGGAAAAAGAAAAAGGAGTAAACAAAATCCATATATTTAGTAATATATTTATATATACCATACTTCGAAAGAAGTTCAATCAAGCCTTTAATAATTTAAGAAACAAAACGATGAGTTGCAGTGATCCGTAATTCGCTTGTTTTTTATCTGTTTCATACAATAACATTTAACAACGAAAGCATTTGTGGACAAGCATTATATATATATATATATATATATATATAATTGTTTTTTTATTTATACAGACATGTACAAAAAGTTGCTACACTGGCATGTCGATGCTATTGATAAATAGTTATTAGAAACTAAAATATCATCAGGCGAAAGTTTATTTTCGCCTGATGAGATTTTAGTTTTTAATAACTATTAATTGATAACATCGGCATGTCAGGGTAGCGGCTATTTGTACATGTCTGTATAAATAAAAAAAATAATTATATAAATAGCTCTATTTTAATAGTAAATAGAGCTATTTATATAATTATTTTTTTCAGTATTTTACAATTCAAATATATATATATATATATATATATATATATATATATATATATATATATATATATATATATATGCACAAATGAAACTATAAAGATAAATGTTATAGCTTCATATTATACCATTTCGTGATAAGTGAATGCTCAATACACTAGATAGAGAAATACTACGTTATTTAAGTTTAAATATTATGGTTAAACGAGTACTAGAGGATAAAATATTAAATTAATATATTAAACTTTTTATATTTTCAAATATTTGCTAAACATTAATACACTTTTTTTCTGATTTTGTCTCATTTTTCTGTGATAAAAAGCGCTTATTTTTGAAAATCCATGGATTAAGGAAACGAAAATAGTTTTTCTTTATATTCCTTGTTTGAAAATTTGATGGTATTCTATTTTTAATTTTACCTTTCATTTTCTTATATATATATATATATATATATATATATATATATATATATATATATTAGCAACTTGTATTCAACAGAACTCTTAAAACATTGTTTTATAATAGAAATTGTAATTTTGAATTAAATAACACGAAACACTAACACATTAAGCTATATCTCTACTTTCATCGCTTATTTTTCTTCATAATTTTTCCTTTGTTCTATCAAGATAATAACTTTGCCGATAGCTTTCCCTACGAGTTATTGTTCTCAAAACGTAAATGATAATTTTCGAAAACTTCCAGTTCGGAGTGAAGTCCATTGTCAAACCATGGCGTCGTGTCTTCAGGCGATGATTTACCAAACTATTTTATTATTTTGTATTCGTGTTTTCATACTTTAATGCGTGAAACACTCAAACATTTTACGATGCCAGACTTCGTAGACTGGTATTTATTTCTTAGAGGCTAAAAATCTTTAAAAAAATAAACAACCAAAATAAAATGAAAAATAGTTCAAATACCTGAAAGAATAATTTTAATTTGTTTCATTATAAAATATTTTTGGCCCGTATAAATAAGGGGGTATCTATTATTTTACAGTTTTCATTATAGATTTTTAAAAATTTTATTTTAAAATTATTTTACTACTTATATTGTACTTCATTAAATTTGACTGTGTTATTGACTTATGGATATATTAGATGAGCTGCCTGATTATGCCCGGTGACAAACGAGAACCGCTGTGTACTCCCTCAAGAGACCTATGCACTTTTCCCATCTTATAAAGTTCCCATTTGCTTTCAATTTAACGAAAATTAGCGAGAGTTCGCGTATAATGGATCAACGGTTATGCATTGCAATTCGTGTTTATATTTTATCGTTAGCATTTAGTTATACACGCCATTTATTTGTTTACACCGTCCTCTTAATATAAAGTTAACTTTTTATATTCTTCTTTATTTATGTTATTTATGTATTTAATTAATTTTCCCTCTCTTCTAAAACGGGACGCAACTACTGCTTCTTCTATTACGTCTCTTATCGCCCATATTTCAAGATTTCTCATCCAATTCATATCTCCCCATATATATATATATATATACATATATATATATATATATATATATATATATATATATATATATATAGTGAATAATTCTGGTAGGAAATCCAAGTAAGGGAGCTCAATGTAGAAAACAGAGAAAGAATATGATATAGAAAGAAAAAATTCACAAACACATTCTAACTGTCAGCATTTATAATTTATTTTTACTTCCCAGTCTCCTCAGAATGCTAGCGGGATAGTTACATAGCATTCTGCGGAGACTGGGAAGTCGAAATAAATTATAAATGCTGACAGTTACAATGCGTTTGTGAATTTTTCTTTCTATATTCTCTCTCTCTCTCCATATATATATATATATATATATATATATATATATATATATATATATATATATATATATATATATATTATATGTATTTATATATATATGTATTTATATTAATATATATATATATATATATATATATATATATATATATATATATATATATATATATGTATATATATATATGGGAAGAGAAGGATGAAGGTAATCCGACGTGATGGGAAAATGAAAAAGGAAAACGCCCCCAAAAAATGGATGTTTTTTTATGTGTACATCAACGTTTCGTCTTTATTTATAATACTTCATCACGATGATAATATAGAGAAAAATGTCATGCAAGTACAAACACATGTAAGGTTGACATATTGGGAAAAAGGAAGTTTGTGGCCATTATTTTATTTTCTTCCTTTTTCCCAATATGTCAACCCTACATGTGTTTGTACTTGCATGACATTTTTCTCTATATTATCATCCTGATGAAGTCGAAACGTTGATGTACACATAAAAAACATCCATTTTTTTTTGTTCTCCTTTTTCATTTTCCCATATATATATATATATATATATATATATATATATATATATATATATATATATATATATATATATATATATATACATATACATATATATATACATATATATATATATATATATATATATATATATATATATATATATATGCATGAAGTCCTTAAAATTTACATGGACGTTAGGATAATAGGTCTATGGTCTATGGTGTATGCATTCTTCTTCTTATTCTTATTCTTCTTCTTAAGGTATCAGGTCTCTCCACAGACATCGATGATTATGGCTCTCTATTCATTTGAATATTTTATTTCACCGTAATGTTCTTTGCAAATGACTTACCTATAGTGGGTTGCAATTAACCTACTATTGGGACAGTGCTTTTACAGAGCATGAAGTCTTAGCCATTGTACAAAAATTAATATCATCTGCCTAACACAAAACGAAGGGTTGACCAGTTTCTTAAATCCATTAGGCTACTCAACCTGCCTGCCATGACTTCACGTATCCTGATCGGGGGGGGGGGGCTAAGTGGGTACTCGACCTTGCCCAAGGGTCTCTCACAGGCTAGCGGAGGTAAGGATGCGCCTTACTGCTCCTGTTGGGGGACATTTTTCTACCTCACTGTATGCATTACTAGAGCTAAACATATAATATTATAATTTAATAAATGTTTCGAATTTGTTAAAAACACTTAATTACTCATACACTCATTTTATGCTTATTTTAAAACATACATTCTCTTGATACAAACTCAAGATTTTTTTAAAGGCCTTTTCAGTCAAATTTTTCATCAAATTAAGTCCCCTCAAAGCAGAATCGTAAATATATAAAATAACTTTCATTGGTCTTTTGAAAAAAGGGACAGATATGTCGAATAAAGAGATACTTTTGAATGTTAAAGGCTCTTTTTTATTAATTTGATGGGTAACAATTGTATGAATTAAAATGTTTATATTTAAATACATTCGGAACATTAAATGACTGTATCATAATATATATATATATATATATATATATATATATATATATATATATATATATATATATATATATATATATATATATATAAATATATATATATATATATATATATATTTATATGGATAATTTCTATTTATAGGTTAAAAAGATATATTTCGTCACATTAGACAAATTAAACTAGTCTTATGATCAGCATGGAATGGTGGAAAAGTGTTTATATAAGGTTCCCCGTCTATTTTATAACATATTTTGATAAACATTTCATGAATATCAAAATTCTAGCAAGAAACTAAACTTTCGTAGAATGCTTTAGTGATTCGTAATTGTATTTTCGTACCCCTCACACTAGGGATTGAAACTTCAATTTCCAGATGAATATTACACAGAAGTGATTGACTAAGCACTTTATCCGTTATGCTACAGGTTTTTGCAGGAAATCCTTGCATGAATTATTACAATATATTTGTGCATATTCCGATATACACATTTATATATATACACATTTATATATATATATATATACATATATATAAATATATATTTATATATATATTACTATTTTATATGTCCACATAAAATTTTATAAGGAGATATAATCTTTTATGTATCACTTTTCAGTATTTACTTCAACAGTACTCGATACGTAAGTAGAGCTAGACATTTTAGCCTGTAGATCCCCCCGGGTATGAAACGCGGGAGCCTCTGTGTAGCTTAATTGCCATAGATATATTTTCACAGCTTACTATATATATATATATATATATATATATATATATACAATATATGTTATTTATAGTTTACTTGTAATCTAATCTATTAGGTATAATGAATGGTTCTCATATTGTATTAAATTCTATACTAGCGAGCAATTGTCGCCCAACATATGCGCTGCTTTTTGAGTCGTCTTACTCTCCGCCTACCTTCTCTGACTATAATTTTTTTACTTCGTACCATGAGGGTAGATGATTACCCTTTTCCCTCTATATGTGCTAACCCATTCTCGACTTTTCAATATCTCCACTTATTACGGCTTTCCGGTGTTATTCTAACCTTATTTTTAGTAGACGACATGTATCATGTTTCGAGATTGTCTAACACTTTCATACACACAGTTCTTCATAATGATTTTTCCCTCGGGGGCTTCAATAACACAAGATGCTTTCGAAGAATATAGTCACCTTTGAATACTGTCCATATGTCTTATTGATTACATATTCTTTGCATTTATTTTCAGACAATCCCTTCATATGTAGTATACAAACTGTGGTGAGTTTTCAGATGGTGTCCGTTGATGTTTGATCGAGATTTCTTGGAGCTGATTTCAGACTCTATGGACAGTTGTTTCCGGCGGAATGTCTCTCTTTTGTCTATCTCATCTTGATATGCATTACTGTTCCTGGCTGAT
>OY744537.1:27332402-27347402 GCA_963556195.1 Sepiola atlantica
ATATTTGTCGAGTCTTCCTGTGGATTTATCATAATTCTCAATTATTTCATAGTAGTGTTTCATCATCTAACTCTCATAGTATTGTTTCATCATCTAACTCTCATAGTATTGTTTCATCATCTAACTCTCATAGTATTGTTTCATCATCTAACTCTCATAGTATTGTTTCATCATCTAACTCTCATAGTATTGTTTCATCATCTAACTCTCATAGTATTGTTTCATCATCTAACTCTCATAGTATTGTTTCATCATCTAACTCTCATAGTATTGTTTCATCATCTAACTCTCATAGTATTGTTTCATCATCTAACTCTCATAGTATTGTTTCATCATCTAACTCTCATAGTATTGTTTCATCATCTAACTCTCATAGTATTGTTTCATCATCTAACTCTCATAGTATTGTTTCATCATCTAACTCTCATAGTATTGTTTCATCATTTAACTCTCATAGTATTGTTTCATGATCCAACTGAAAATCTTACTGACTCTTATCCTTTAGTAGCTTTTGGCTTTGTTAAGTTGTAGATCATAAGTATAAAAATAGTGATATCTGTAGGTATTTTAAACTTCCGTTTTATACACGTTTTAGCTAACTGTATTGTGTTGCTCCGTGGTCCGATGTATAAGACACTTGAATCGGAGTCCGTCAGAAGTAAATTGTTGATATTTTTCCATAAATCAACGCAATATGTCCAACTTTATTGATAATTGAACATCGAATTATTATTTATATTTTTACAATTTTTAATTAAATTATTATTGAAAACAAAATGCAACCGAATAAAATAAAACTAAAATGCAATAATATATTTTAAAAAAAATGTTATTCACTTCAAACAAGGAACATTGTCACTGAGATGTAAGGGGTTTCTGAGAATTAGGGGCCAGATTTATAGGAACATCCGAATTGGGGAGTTGTGCAACGAGATGTTTGTTTACATTTACATTTCTGCTTGATTTTAAAGTCGACAAGACATTGAGCAGATACGGAATTCCAAAGAAAGACGCTATTGAAGTAGAAAGCTTTCCGCCATCTGGGGATCTCTACAATGAAGGGTGGGGTTTTGTCGATTGTCGGGTTGGTATGGGGTATCTACGTTGAAGGCCACAAGTGCAGCAAGTTCGTCATTAAAGTACTTTAAAAACAAGCACAGGGATAATTACGAAATGAAATCCACCAGAATACATGTCCGTTTTCTTTTTGTAAATAACTCAGCTATTATTATATTTTCTTAATAGTTGAACAAAGAATTAATTACTTTGTGACCCTTTTAAAATTTGAAAGCAATTTCGCAGCATTTAAACTGTCGAATGGGAACGCATTACTGGCTTTGAAATTCATGATATATCCTCATGTATTAAACGACTGATAGTTTATTTACATCCATTAATTTTGTAAATATATTAAAGCAAAATTTGCTCACATATTTGGTTATAGTTTTGTAACATCATGTGTCGCATAACAAACGCCGTATTTAGATGGAAAGCGTCAAGGTTGACGTAATTTGCGGACGAAGATGTTCTGTCTATTGACTGGCGGGATTTCAAGCAGAAAATACGTGTATAAGTCGCTGTCCCCAGTGGGGGGCAGCGCTCACAGTGTGTCTAAGAGCTATCCGTCTATCTACATATCTGTATTTCTCTTTCTCCCACGCGTATATAATTATCCCGTCGCCCTGGTGTTTTCTGTGACTTACTCGCTTTATAAATAAACCGTTTTTTTATAATTCAACATTGGCGTCTGAGTCGTTTTGCATAATTGATTATACGCCCTATCGGTGAGTGAATATATAACATTTAGTTCAATTAATAATTTAAGAACAAAACCATTACATACAAATTAAACTCATCAACTGTTTTAAAAATTAAAGAAAAATGCTAAAATTCAAATAACATAGTTAAGAACAAAATAGCGAAACAAAGACAAAAGTAAAAAGACTCCCGAGCAACACCGTTAGGTGCAGCTAGTATATATATATATATATATATATATATATATATATATATATATATATATATATATATATATATAGAGAGAGAGAGAGAGAGAGATAGATAGATAGATAGATAGATAGATAGATAGATAGATAGATAGATAGATAGATGTTTAAATGTAGACACTTAATGTTCGTCTAATAGTGTGTCAAGCGTCGTGCAAAGTGTCACGGAAGCCGTGGTGCGTGCATGATCGAGTCCTTGGACGCTATGAGGCAAGTGATTCTTTAGAAGACAATGCAGACATTTTTCAAGGAGACTCCTGTTGCCGGCCGACTTGCCGTTGCCTTTCCTGACCTTTTTCTCTTGGACGCGCGCGACTCCAAGTGGACAGTCTTACCGTTTTTCGCCAGACACACAACTTCTTTGCTGGTTGGCTCGCCTTCGAGCAAGATACGCTAGAAGACAGGCGAGGAGATAAACAACAGAGGGTGTGATATGTATTGTTGGGGGCACACTCGGATGTCTAGCCGCCTTTAATTTTTAACAGTTGCTTATTGTTAGAGCATTTCGTCGTCAATGCTCAAAGACAAATGTTTAAATACATATTTTTTGTAGCGTTGTCGTTTTGCAAAGGTTGGAGTTAAAGAGTGTATCCACAGAAAGATGTTTCGTCGCCCATGACTCATCAGTGTGGCTCGAGGTTGCAAATGTTGTCCCGCTGAGGTTCGTAACCTTAACAGCTGGTTACATAGATATGTGACTGGCATTCCAAGTACCTAAACCTCTTATCAACACACTTCTAAATTATGTCGAGTTGCTTCGTGCCTTATTTGTACAACACGTGCCCCCACATAGGCCGGGGTTTATGTGTACGAGGCCCGTAGAATTACAACTAAATTGTTTTTTATTTCATATATAACTATACCTATAGATCTATATGTATTTTTTTTAGATCATAACAATTATTGGTAACATACTAGGTTAGAATGATAGTTAAAATAAACATTTGTAAAGAAATAATTAATTAATCAGATTAATACAAAGGTTATTTATGCTATAACCGGAAGTGATTCATACGAGATTAATAAAAGACAATATGGTGGTAATGACCGGTAAAAATGAAAAAAAAAAGAATGAAGAAAAAAGAGAAGAAAAATGAATGAAAACAGATTAATGTGGACCGATGTAGTGGGTTTTTATTGTGCATTTTGTGTCTATTGTTTTTTATAGGCGACTATTTTGAAAAAAAAAAGTGTACAAGATTCGATGGTCATAATATATCTTGGACTTTTACCCACAAGGGTTTGGTTAAGATTTCTATTGGCTTGATTGAAAAAAAAGGAAAAAGTTATATATCAGTTCAATGAATATGGTTGTATTTTGCTTTCTTTCTTCAGCCTGGTTGTGGCGTAAGTAAACTGATGAAGCTTTTTCGTAAATGTTTATGATATTTTGTATATCATGAATATATATATTTTAGGAATAGGCAGAAACAATTGTCTGATAATAAAGTGTTTTTTACATAAAATTAGGAATATTTTCTGAATAATTAATTTTACATTATATCATGAGCTCTAATCGTATTATATACTATTGAACTAATGCATACACTTATTTGTTTTGTAAAATTTATTATTATTATTATTATTATTATTATTATTATTATTATAATATATAAAGTTATTATAAAATCCGTCAACGTATAGCGATGAATGGAAAATGGCAAATATCCCAAAACAATACTATCAAATTTATTCAAATGAAAAAGAATGTAATATTTCGCATTCATTATATAAAAAAAAACGTCCGCGAAATGTAGATGTTAGTTTACATTTTTCTTGAATATAAATTATAATGGAGAATTTTTATGATAAAGACGAATTATTAAATATCTAACCACATGGGTTCATTTGATTGTATTTTTCGTTTATCTGTTATTTCCCTTCATCTATCTAAAGACAGACACACACACATATTTATTTATGTATATATATCGAAAAACAAAACAATAATATAAATAAATTACAACATTTTTATGCGATATACCTCCTCCGCAACAGGAGAGTTCCTGGCCTTTGATCAAGATCAAAGTGTAGTATCTGTTCCGATGGATACTGCACCCCATAAAGTTGTATTGTCTTGGCCTTCGGGACTTGATTTACGCCGGTCTATGGGTCTGTCCTGTGCAGTTCTAGGAGGTCCACCCTCCCAGGCTTCGACTCCCCTCTTTGGGGAGAGGTAAGTTTATTGCTTACTACCTGAGGCGCCCCTACCGGGGAATGCTGACGGGGCTGCCCAGGCAATTTTTAATGACCAGAGTTGTCACCTCTCGGGCGCTGGCTTTTCAAGTCCCACTTTCCGACTCGACCTTGTGTCACATCTTACCTTGTGGGAGTAAGATAAAACTGACCTTGGGCCTAACCTTCTGAAGAGGAAGTAAATAACACAGGAGAGTTTTCGTGGCCCAGTATTAAGGCGCCGGGTCTAAGTCACTAGTGCCTCCATTTTGGATCTCGCATGGTCTAGCCACGCCGATGAGCCGTAAACGGTGAAACACGTGTCCGTGGATAATTATATTATATGAATATATACTCTCTTATATAGAAAGCATTACACCGGTGAACAGGAACAATGTTCCCCGTTAGCATTTACGTAAAAAAGATACTTGAATACGTTTAATTATCAATATCGCAAACAAAACAATTACAACAAATAAATGACAGCATTTATATGTGATATATCTCCTTCACTGCAAACGAGTTATCGTGATACAATAGTAGAGCACCGATCGCAGTGACTGAGGTACCGTTTTCAAATATCGCTGGCAACGCTGATGATGCATAAACTACGAAACACGTGTCCGTGGATAATTGTATATGTACTAAAGCTGAGTCAATTAAAATTTGTTTCCTTAAAAATTTTTCCTATATATTATATTCAAAGTTAAGTGAACTTTTCCCCGATTTCATTGACCACTGTAGCTCTATAAACAAAATCTGCATATGCAAATCTTTTTCAACGGCCATTTAGGCAGATTTTTGTTGTGTGTTTTCGAAAAATACACTTTACTTTCGTTCTTTTTTAATAATATTTTAATTTTCCGGCTTGACAGCTTCTCCTAACATAGCCATCCATTAAAGAAATCGGAGGTATTTTCACTCTCACGTTCATATCTACTCCATCTGATAACCAATTACACCGGGAGGTCTTCGTATGTTACTATTCTTACCTAGCACTGATATTATCTCATTTTATCGCTTACCACATAAATACTGGACGGTCTTTTCAATCTACATTTAGATTGGCCATTCATAATTCTTTCCTTTACATTCTAGATTGACGGAATTACATTTTTGCAGATTAGATGAATAGCTAAATTGTTGGTTACTAGTCGTTTCTATTATTCTTTATTTTGTAATGTTTATTTACATTGCATTGAATATTAACATTTTCCAGGACATATTATTTCCCTTAAAACATATCTAGATTGCTGAAATATAAATAAATTGCATTTTCCGAACACAATGTCGAATTCGAATTCATTTACGCAATCGAGCATTACTGGTCGCTTCGATTATTCTTATTACATAATTATATTTATTTTTTAGTTTTTTTTTAAAATTTATTCTATATAAAATCTTCGCAAAAATAACAAGTTGTACCTTCCCGGACAACACCGGTCACATTTAACGTCTAATTCTGTTTTTTCGTAGGGTTAAAACTACCGCATAATAATAAACAGAAGAGAATGTGAACATATTAGATGATCACGCCCCGTAATGATCAAATAACGAAACTTGACTGACGCCCCGCGCCCTTTTTGGTCTAATTACTAAATAGCTGTTTGACACTTTAGTGACATGGTTACTAAAAACTGCTGCAGCTCCGCTCAAGACTGAGATGTTTTCTTTCTACCTTTTTCTTTTTTACTTTACAGATTGAGACGTTTTCTTTCTTTCTGTTTAAACTTTTCCGATTGAGACGTTTTCCGTCTTTTGTTTAGATTGAGCGGTTACCTTTATTTATATTCTAAGTATACTAATTCTGACGTTTTCTTTATTTTTGTCTGGTTTCTTTTAACAGATTGAGACATTTTTCCTTCGTTTTTCACTTTCCCGATTAAGACTTTTTTTTCTTTTTATTTGTAGATTGATAGATTTCCATTATATATTTATGATATCAACTATGCCAATTCGGACGTTTATTTATTTCGTTTTGTCTTGTTTTTACTTTACAGATTGAGACATTTTCTTTCTATTTTAAGATTCTATTTTACATTTTGACGGACACATTATTAAAAGTTACCAATATGTCCATTAATTCTTTATTTAACATCCTTAATGTACTTACAGCTAGCTGTAATATCGATCAGATACCTACTTTTCAGGAATTACTACCTCCTTTCGGAGTGATGCCATGTTTATTGCTTCTCGCAGATGTCGTTCTAATCTATAAGGGGCCCGAGCAAGGCGTATTCAGGCGAAAATTATTTTCATAGGCCAATTTCATTGTTTATTGATTCGTAATTGCTACGTTTCTCTCAGAGCCCGAGCACTGTTCGCATCTTTGTTATACTGTCACCCAGACTTAGGATTTCTGTTACAATAATAAAAAATACGGCGCTTTCGTGTTACTTATAATTCATCAAAAGGTTCAAAGATAATAGGAGGCCATCCTCCCAGTTATTAATTCCTGAAGGGCTGCCACACATGAGTGAGTTTCGACGGGACCGACCAAGATACTTAGGGGCAAAATTCACTTTTGAAAATTCCTTAGACTATAAATTAACGATGTCGTTACGTAAACAGCGTTTTGTTTTTTTTCTTTTTAATTTCGTATTCCTCACAAATGTAGGTGTAGTTATACGGTTATTGAAAAGCGTATATTTGTTTCTTCATTTATATCAGATATTACTTTTCTTTCCAGGTATATAACTACAATTATCTAAACTCTTTTCCAAACAATTTTAGATAACTGTGGCTGGAAAAAAGTAATATCTGATATAAATGAAGAAAAAAATACACGCTTTTCAATAACCGTATGCCTAACCCTCTTCCAAACAATTTTAGATAACTGTGACTATATACATGGAAAGAAAAGTAATATCTGATATAGATGGAGAAAAAAATACACGCGTTTCAGTAACCGTATGACTAACTCTCTTCCAAACAATTTTAGATAACTGTGACTATATACATGGAAAGAAAAGTAATATCTGATATAAATGAAGAAAAAAATACACGCTTTTCAATAACCGTATGACTAACCCTCTTCCAAACAATTTTAGATAACTGTGACTATATACATGGAAAGAAAAGTAATATCTGATATAGATGGAGAAAAAAATACACGCGTTTCAGTAACCGTATGACTAACTCTCTTCCAAACAATTTTAGATAACTGTGACTATATACATGTAAAGAAAAGTAATATCTGATATAAATGAAGAAAAAAATACACGCTTTTCAATAACCGTATGACTAACCCTCTTCCAAACAATTTTAGATAGATGTGGCTATATACATGGAAAGAAACGTAATATCTGATATAAATGGAGAAAAAAATACACGCTTTTCAGTAACCGTATGACTAACTCTCTTCCAAACAATTTTTGACCTCCACGTAAGTACGTTTCTACGAGGATGCCCTTCTGTAGTTATGAAATAATACCAACGTTTAACTGTTACTAATACATTTAATAAGAAAAGAACATTGTAATTACTATTCATAGCTAAGTAAGTCATCTAACAAATATATTTATCTGGAATTCATAGGTGAGAATACGCGTTTCTGGGGTCTTTCTATTTTCCCGCGTTACGTCTGTGCAGGAGTCTCACTAGTACTTTAATAACGCACAACGCATACTAAAATACACCTAAACAACAATATTCTACATAAATATTCAGCAAAATGGCGTTAAAAACAAAGAAATGCATAGCTGGTTTATATAAAGTCACATAATAGTCAAACCTGTGCACTTCTTTGAGGCATATACTTGTTATTAAGTATACACATTTAAAAGTTGTGCGAAGCAAAATCGACTTCGACTTTTGCTATCAGAAACATCAAAAGATGCCGTATAAATAGAAGCAAAAAAGAAAATAGAAGAAAGCCGAAAGAACGAGACGGAGGCTTGGTCGCCTCTTTTGAAGAATCCAGAATAATGTCTGCGACAACGATGACAACAATGGTAAATGTTAAAATGGTTTGATCCGTCTCTCAGCGCCGCCATGATGTTAATATATCTAACCTTTAACCAAAAAACTTGACAAGCAAATAACAACCAAAAAAACAAGAACAAAATGTTTTGCTTTTGTTTTACGATTTGTTTTTGTTTCTTTGTATTATTTGCCTCTCATTTTTTTTTGTTGCAATCTGTGCAGTATTTTTATCTTCCTATTCGACTGGTTATTCGAATTGGCATGTTCTCACCACGCTAACTAGGCATCTACACATTTGATAGAAGACAATTTTTAATGATTGCTATCATGCCTCTTTAGACAAATACAGACAGGCACATTTGTTAAATAGTAAAGGGTGGAAAGAAAGTAAATAACCAGTCTCTCTGCAACATTGTTGATGAGAGACGTCGGACTGGTTCATACCAGTCGAGGATCCGTTCTCGACAACCAGTCTGACAGAAACTGGGCAATTTAGGTGGTCTTTGATCTGTCGGGATGAGGTATTTGTTCTGGGTAGTGCTAAGAGGTCCACCCTCCCAGGTCTTGTCTCCCCTCTTTAGAACGGAGTTAGTTCTTTTGCTAACTGCCTGAAGCGCCTCCACTGTGGAATGACAATGGGTCTGCCGTAGCTATTTAAGAGGCAAGGTTGCTCTTTTTTAGGGGCACTGGCTTGTTCTCCCGCCTTGCGGCCCTGTGCCACATCTTCCTGTCATGGGAAGGAAATAAATACCAACAGTTTTGGAAGCGCTCTTACTGTAATATGCTATTCTGTACTTCTGTAAATACACATTTTTATAAATATACCACCGTGTTATCTTATTTATTATAGGCCATTTAAGGTAACAAGACTGGCGACGAGAACTCGGACTTATTCGGACACAACATAACCTGGAATTATGTTGCACACAACACTGGCAACGAAAGTTTAGACTTATACCGGATACAACATAATTATTACTACAGCAGCAATGTTATATCTTCGAAAAAAGACTTAGGTGTTGCGCTCGAAAAAAATGTTAATTACATCAGTAACAGCGAGATGTTATAAGCCGTACTGTATTCAAACACACAAGAGGTGCCAAGTCTGTAAAAATCAAACAGTCCAGCCTGAGAAAATAAGATTGAAAAAAGTTTTTATTCTTGAGTTGAACAAAAAAGATTTTAAGTCATTCTCCAACACGGAGATTTTAAATCTAAATCCTTCGACCATGGGGACACAATGAGCGAAAGGTCTGTATATTTTTCTTCGCGTTTTGTTATTGTCTCATCAGGAACACATAAATAAGTTTGAACAAGCTTTCCAGTAGGAAAAAATACGACTGTGTAAAATATATATATATATATATATATATATATATATATATATATATATATATATATATATATATACACGAAAAAGTGACGAAAAATGAAGTAATTTAAAAGTGCTACGCTGGAAATTATTAAGCAGTAAGAAAACCAGCTTCAACTAGAAGAAAGATTCCGGGAATAAAGGAAGAGAAATTTAAAGAAAGTCAATCGGAGCAAATGAACAGTTTTGAGGAAATTTGCCTTCATGCCTAACAAGAACAGAATATGGGTCAAAATGTTACAGATGAAAGTGCATTTCCGAAAACGCAATTTAGAGCGCTATTGATAATTTAAATTATGACCCTAAAAACGAAATTACGCTGGCTTCATATTTCAAACGATACGAAGATCTTTATAATACGGACTGTGTGAATTTGACTGATTTTAAAAAGGTGTGTCTTCTATTAAGAAAGTTGGGTACGATTGAACATACTAAATTCGTCAATTTCATATTGCTACAAAAACAGCAACCTCTCATTTGTAGATTGTTTAGCCCTAAAACATCTGTTTTTCACAAAAAGTTGAAATTTATGAATCTCACTAGGAAAAAAGACGAAGATTACACTACGTTTGCGAATGTAATTAACAAACACTGTGATTATTTAAAATTGTCGTAGTTTAGCACTGACAATTTTTAATGGCTAATCTTCGCAAAAACGAGGGCTGAAATCAGAAGAAGTGTTTTAAATAGACCTGGTTTAACGCTTCAACATATCGCATTACCCTAACCCTAACCCTTACCCTTGCCCTAACCATAACCTTAACCCTTACCCTTACCATAATCTAAACCCTAACCCTAACCCTAACCCTAACCCTAACCCTTACCCTAACCCTAACCCTTACCCTAACTTTAACCCTAACCCTAACCCTTACTCTAACGCTTACCCTAAGCCTAACCATAACCCTAACCCTAACCTTCTAATCTAATATGGTCCTACACTACCTACCAACCTCCAGCCTCTGTCCCATCGCTGACATTTTTCAACCCTGTGCTTGCTTTAAAAGTTCTTTCATGGATTGTTTTCTGACGAAACTTGTTGCACCCTCGACGTAAATACCCTTACCGACCTGAATAAGCAAAATGTCTACCACTTCACTTAACACTAAAAAAATCCAGATTGTGGAAAGCTTTTTTCTTTAATAAGCTTTTCCCCTTGTACTGCTTGCCTTTGCTATTCTCTCCCTGCTCAAGTTAAATGGAATATAAACAAAAATCTTGCTGCAGAACTCTACACTAAAGATATACCTGTAAGTATTGCCCCTAATTCACAATATCCCCTTGCGTCTCAGTGGCAATGTGCATTGTTTGAGGAGAATCAAAGTTAAAAAAATAAGAAGACCAGACCCAGAACGAAAGAATGTGATAAAAGTATCGGAAAACGTATCGTCGCTGCAAGTTTTCTTGGGTTAGCAATGTGTTTCAAACATTCCTAATTGCGGGCTCCTCTGAATAAGCTATTAAAAAAAGAAAAAAAAGTTAGGATCTAGACGACAAAATGCCAGAAGGCATTTGAAAAAATTAAAAATATCCTCACATCAGAATTATTTTTGACACGGTACAATGCAGATCCTGAAATAATTCTAGCTACTGATACTAGCTCGTACGGCATTTAAGATTGCATATAACATAAAATCGAAGACAGATCGCTAAAAGCTATCGCTCACGCGTCTCGCACATTACTACCCACAGAAAAAGTTGCTCACAAATCGATAAAAGAAGCATTGGGTAGTAATGTTGAAGTCACCAAATTTCATCGATTTTTTTGCAAATAAACAACAAGCTATTACTACCGATTTATGGGTAAAACAGGGATTACTAACGGATGCTGCAAACAGATTACGGCCTGGGGACCATTCTTATCAATTACAATTACAAAATGGAGTGTCTGGCATCGTAAATAATTAGTCATGCTGACGGATTATTTAGACTTATCTCAAAATATGCTGAACCCATTGACGACACAGTGATTGTCTCCCTACAAACTGATGTAGAAATATAAAATGCAATGTTAAACGCCATCCGGTAACATTCGAAAGAAATGAAAGAAAAGACGCTTGATGACGATTATTTTCAAACAGATAAAAATGAAATAAAACTGTAATGAAGTAGTAATGTACGGCGATCGAGTGGTTATTACTGCAGCATTACAGAAAATAATGCTAACAACATTTTATGTTAGTCACCCGGGTATTTCGAGTACTGATGAAAAATCCAGTTTATTGGACAAAGACATTGAAAATGTAGTGAAGTATGCAAAGAAACTTCTTATAAGGTTATGACTTCGACCGAAAACTAAATGACCATGGGCTAGGATTCAAATAGATTTTGCTGACCAACTGGATGGTTTCCATTACTTAGACAGTTTCTAGAAAAGGCCGGAAATATTAAAATGAAATAAACCAATCACGGAAGTATCCATTAGTTTTTTTACATTAATTGTTTTTCCAGTTCGTGCAGCTGACTGTATTGTATCAGACAACGGAACTCAATTAACGTCTCGTGAATTAAAAATATTTTGTAGTCGAGCATATAACGATCGTGCCATACCATGCGAGAAGCAATAGTCATGAGGAATGGTTTATGGATACGCTTAAAAGAGCTCTTAAGAAAGCAAGAGGTACATCTAATGAAAAGGTCATTTGGGGATCTTTGCAGGTATATAGGATGACTCCAAATAACAATGTTCCATCGTCCATGACACCAGCAGAAGCAATATTTAACATGAAGATTAAAAAGTGTATAATAGACTATTGCCAACTCATACAAAACAGGGATAGTGGATAAACTGATTGGAATCATATTTTACGAACAAAAGACTCATGAACCAGATAAGGAAACGATATTCAGATAATGTCGAGAAAAAATGCGCTAAAGGACGAACAATTGATGTCACGTTCGACACATTTGAGATACTAATCCCGCAAACAGGTTGTGTAAAACGAAGATCAAAAAGGAAATGTAATATTACGAACTTAATTGTAATAACTTCATAATGAGCAACGCTAAACAGTTAACTGTTACTGTGTGATGGTGATCTACTCTATTTCGTGACTATATTGACTCTAGACACTGTGTATGTATAGGCTTACGACGAGGACTCGAGCCAGTCTTGAAGACAGTCTTTCTTTTGAAATACTATTCTATACTTCTATAAATAGACACTCTTGTAAATATACCACCTTGTTGTCTTATTTATTATCTTCCCTTAAAGGTCACAACAATAATACAGCGGTCGTAATTTAACAACATATATTGAGAGAAATGTGCTTGGGGATGCTTGAATGTCTGTATGCGAGTTGCGTTTGCGTTAGTATTAGAGTTTCTATATGAGTGAAGTATCCCTTAACCTGTTTCATGCAAGCGAAAAATTTGTTTAGTACTAAAATGTATGCGTGTTAATCAACGGTAGCACATCAGCTGCGTTGCTGGATTGCTTGCTTATTTGTGTCAACAGGTTTTATATGAAGTGGATGTGCTGTTTTTTGCTGTTTCTTTCTATTTGACTGGCTGATACATGCGACACTGATATTTTTGTCTGATTAAGATGTTCACACTTAAAGTATATGAATGATTTTGACGCATCGTTACAATTTGGTTACAATCTCGTTTGTTGTTCGTCTCTGGTTTATAATTTTGATCAAGTGTAAAATGCCTCATTTAATAAAAAAGGTAAATTTCTGAATAAAATGTTTGGAATGTAGCTTTTAGTTTCCATAAGATTTTAGATTGTAGTATCGGTAACCTAAAGTGCGAGGAGTTTAAAATGTATCCTTAAAACAAGGTTTCTTTTAAAAGATTTTCAAGTGGTCTTAAATTTTTGATCAGGTGTGTATATATATATACATATATCTTAATCATGTCCATATAGATTGCATGCACACCAACATTGCTCAATACTCTCTAGAGTAAAGCAGTTACAATACTACCAATACTACTACTAATACTACTACTAATACTACTACAACTACTACTGCTAATAATAATAATAATAATAATAATAATAATCATAAGACTTACATTGATATATATCAAATGGTTTTGTATATTCTAAAAACGATTTCGATCTGATATTCCAATGTTATCATCATTAATATATAGTTATACACATATATATTTATACGTCAGTACATATTTATATATCTATGAAGCAAGCTATTTACATATTCGAACCACCAATTCTTTTTTCAAATAGGTTAGTAATCAATACATATCATATCTAATTAACTCCTGCAATAAATCCTTCGCGTACCACTTCACCGTCGCCCATGACGTTTCTCTGATAATAGGCTTACTAAGAGGTTCAAAAATCCCGGTGAATATCCTTAAATAAGCTTTATACAATTATACCGGCCGTCAATCGTCAAATAATGCGCCATAAAAGTAAAATCCATACACAAAAGGTTCATATCTTTATTTATGAGAATTGTTTGAACGTATTTGCCTCCATTGTTCATCTAAAGAGAACAATTTTGAGGGAATGTTTATTAAATCTTTTATATGGAACTCTCTAGTGTTTGAAAGAGTGATATATCAAAGTAAAACAGTGAAAAAAGTATAAAAAGGTTCGCGTAGTTAGAGCATGAAATAAAAAAGTACAGTATCAAATGAAATCGAAAGTCTGGATGAAATTAAATCAGACAAAATATGGAGATGAATAAAAAAAAAGCGGATATATCAAATAAGCCAATCACTTTGACTAACTGAGAAAGAGTAAAATAGGAAAAAACATTTGTATAACCATCGTAACTTGCTTTAAATTGATTATTCATTGTCATCTTATACTAGTTTTTTTGTTTGTAAGATAAAGTGTCATTGGTTATGAATGACTATTACCGGTGTACTGTGTTTTAAAGGAAAACACTAAAATTAGACTTACTTGGAAAACGTCTACTCATCATTGAAAATTCGAAGTGAAAACGAAATCATCTTTTAGCATTTAATAAAGACAACATACTCAATAGATCTTCGCAAATTATTGTACTTTCTATTCTAATATCACAGTAATTTAAATAAATGAAAAGATTATAAAAAACATAATTAACTATCTGAAGTCGAGTTCAAAAATACTTTTTATCAATGTCTGAAGCGGCTTGCAGTGTTAGGGTCATAAACAAAAATTTCCTCAGTTTAATAGACCTTCTAGAAGAAATAATTATATTTGTGAATGAAACCAGAGCGAGTTAAATTTACAAAGTTGTAATGTAAATAACACGGTGTAAGGTAGATGGTGCATCGCTGGGCAGAAACAAATATCGATTCCTCAGATGCGAGAATCCTAGTGACTTTCATTGTATATTATGTATATATCGATATTAAATAATAATATCATTCACTCAGGGTTAATGTAACGATATGAAATTGTTGAAACGTTACTAAAAAGTTCTTAAACTTGTTTTCTACGTTCTTTATAACTAATACGCCTTTCGCTTATTTTACCTATAACATTTTCGAGTTTGGGAGTATTCGCTATCATGTGTGCGGTCTTCGGAGTGCGTTCTTCATTATGTGAAAAATATGGATGGG
>OY744537.1:27352402-27377402 GCA_963556195.1 Sepiola atlantica
TACTCCAGGCGCTACGGATTGTATTCGACGGTGGGGTGGCCCATCGCAGACCCACTGGTTAGCTACCGCCTGCTTAAAGTTGGGCAACCCCCAGTTAGTAAAGTGCTAACCCGCCACAGTCTGCCTGCTTTAATGGGTGCTTGGAGCTCAGGAAAAGACCAACAAGCAGACTGAAAACCCTGCACAAAACAAACACATAAAAACAAAACCACAGATCTTGCAATTACGAAGCTGGAATGTCAGGATAATGTGCGCTGGCCTCTCTGACACATTATTTTCAACTGACCCTTTGAGAGTACTGTACAAATCAGCACTATACTCATAATATATAAACATATGTATTTACATCCCGTTAAGCAAAAGTAAGCCAGTAAAACATGTTGTTTTCGGATAAACCATTTCAAGTCGCGAGGGGAAGCGAGAGAGCAAATTAAAAGTCAGACAACAACCACAGACTTACACTTTACCTGAAATGAATTCAGTAATAAATAAATAAACCACTCTATAATTAAAAGTCAACAATGTTTGTTTTTTTTAATTTATCTTATAAAATTATGATATTAATAATTCATTCATGAAATATTCAATTACTGACTTTATTCTATGATTTTCTATGAATATTTTAGTAATATATCTAGATAAATAAAGAATACGAACACTGGCGAAGCATACTGTTTTCCGTCATTTCTGACGGAGAGCGTACGTCAGAGAATGTAGAAATAAAATAGTTTATTTTTTCACTTCTAATATATGAATTAAAGACCAAACTAATGTTAAATACATTACTTACGCATGCGTATATACGGTAATTTGTTCGTGTCCCCATTTGTTTTATTTACTTTAAATGTGTGTATTTTCTTGTATCAGATGTGTTGTTAATAACTATAAAATGTCAGCCGTTATCCGAAGAAAATAGTGGCGGTGCTCACGCGTAAAGAACCCCATTATTTTATGGCCGGAACGATTCATTCTCGCTTGCTTGCCTCATTATTTTTAAAGACAATAAAGGCGGAGTTTTTATATGCGTTAAATGGCCAAAGTAAATCTACCATGTGTATTTCTTTTTATTTCATCTATTCAATTTTTTTTCTGTTCTGTTTATCGGCGCAGGCAAAAAACCAAACGGTAAAACGACAGACATTGTTTACTGAGATGAAGATTTGATTTCTCATGGGCATATCGTCTGAATGAAGAGAGTAATGTCTTTTTTGCATGACTTTCCGATCATTTGTCTGCAACTTGACGTCTCTACGGCACACCCACACAAACACACACATTACACCTCCCATATATATATATATATATATATATATATATATATATATATATATATAGAGAGAGAGAGAGAGAGAGAGAGAGAGGGGGGGAGATATTTGTATTATATATATGTAAACAAGTAAACAACTCTCTCAAAATCAGAACAGTATCGAATTCAGATAGCAGATCTTGGACAAATAAAAGTGCTCAATATCTTATATTACAACACTCTATTAATAATAAATGACAAATGTATATTTTGTTTTCTATTTATGTTTATATGCTATATATGTTTACAGGATATATACATATATAGATGAAAACACACACACACATACACACACATATATATATTTATATATATATATATATATATATATATATATATAATTCTTTAGATATTGTTCGTTCTTTTTTTTAAGCATTGAATGAAAATGTAATAAATGACGTAAGAAGCCCTTTTAACAATGCGTGAAAGATTTATTTCTTTTTTTTCTTTTTTTTTCAAATTAATTTCGAAGGATACAACCTTCATCATCAGAGATATTTTTTTTTATAATGAAGGTTGATAGGGCGGCGCCACTCTACACAGTGAAGGGAGACCAGTTAGTGCCTCTACCCCTGCGCTATCATACGACACTGACTGAATGTAAGTAATATCTCATATATATATATATACGGTTGAGTTTCAATCCCGGTTTTAGGTACTAACTGGTTTAACAGAAGAGCTGTGATGCAGCAAAACAGTCTGTATGTGGATGACTATATTAAGCTGCCTTTCCTGGGTAGAGCTACTTTGAAAGGATATCGCCAACTGTCATTAGCTTTAAAGCATAGCTCATTGGGTAAAACTAATTCAAGCTCCCAGAAATTGACAATGTTTACATTGAGATATTATATAGATAACAAGGGAAGTGAAGAGGTTCTTCCAGCGCGTAAACTTGCAAGTTTCGTCTCGACCATATCCTTGATAATCGAAATCTTGTTGCGTATAGTATCAATATTTTCCGCCATCTTAGCTGATTTTTTAGTCTAGCTGTAACGGTAATTCTTCAAAAAAATCAAAATATGAAAAGGCAGAAAGCAGACAACAACCCAAAAACGTCCAGCCGACTTCACATTGTTGCAGACTATTTCGCAATGTGTCGAAAAATCTTTCGACTGCGAAAAAGACAAAGGGGCGAATAGGAGAAGTGCAGTAATAATTAGTGCTTGCGAAATACTGCCGGTTCGCGACTCTCCGCTGAAATCGGGGAGTCAACCAAGAGAGTTGTAACAAATAACGGATAATTTTTATAGGGGTTAGCTGTAAGCTTGGTTACAAATGAAGTAATAATATCGGGAACAGGTTAACAGAGTTTGGCTGTGAGCAAGTCCCAATGTGGACAAGCGCTCTCCAGTAGTGAGGAAAATGTTATAACCATTGACTGACTTGTCTGCTTGTATAAATGTTCTGAAGTCATCGGATTTCACCTTCCAGTCCTCCTATTTCTTAAAAAAAAAAAATAATAATAATAATAATAATAATAATAATAATAATAATAATAATAATAATAATAATTATTGTCGTTGTCACCACCATTATTGACCACCATTATCGTTGTTGTCGTCGCTGTTATTATTATTATTATTATTATTATTATTATTATTATTATTATTATTATTATTATTATTATTATTAATAATTAATAATTAATAACGCCGGCATTTTCTAGTTATTCTTTAGTCATATTTTTTTAGTACTTTTAAATTAAATTAAACTATTCTTATTATTCTTATTATCATTCATTATTATTTTCATTATTTCATCTCAATTATTATGGGTGTCTATTATTATTACTATTATTGTTACTACTAATCCTGTTATACTTAACGAATATATTTATTCGATTTATTAATTTATTAATGGTAAGCTAATAAACTTTAGACAAAATACAAAGATAATATAAATTCAGAATCGGCGACACATTTGATTACCAACCCACCACCACACCAATTACACGCGTCTGATCGGTTTTCCCGCACACACGCATACACTCATATACACAATATTATAGTTCACTTGAAAAATACATTTATAAGCTCTGCTTGAAAATAACTGTCGTTTTTTTGACACTTGATTCGTGCATGTACACCTCCCCCCTCATATTTTCTATTTCCTATCTCTTCTCTCTCGATCTGAATCAACAAACGTTTTCTTTTCCTTTTTCTTCTCCTTCTTTTCCTTTATGTGTCTACTTTCCTATCACTTCTCCCTTCATTATATGCCTCTCTTTCCACCTTATTTTTTATTTATTTATTTGTCCTGTTTGTTTCAGATTTTAGATTTTAGATATTTTAGATTTTTTGGTTTTAGTTTTTTGTTTTTAGATTTTTTAGATTTTTAATTTTTATTTTTTTAACGGCCCCAATTTTTGAAATGTTAAATTTCTTTTCTTCTTCTCTTTCTTTATCCCTCCATTTCATTCTCTCCAAATATGATCTGAGGTTAAGATCGGATTCTAACTCTGCCTGATGAGATCTCAGTTTATAGTAACTGTTGATCGATAACATCGACATGCCAGTGTCGCAGATTTTGTACATGTCTGTGTAAATAAAATTATCATATATATATATATATATATATAAATATATATATATATATATATATAATGTTATATATATATAATGTTATATATATATATATATATATATTTGTGTGTATGTGTGTGTCATTTATCTACCATATAGATTAAAATATAATTATATTATATGCATGTATCAGTAACCAAAATTAGTATACTGGCTAACCACACACACTTAACATGCAACATAAATATTCCGTTATAAGTATTTAACATATAACAATAAATAACGAATATATGCATACCTACTGGTAAAAGAGAAATTACACACACAGCAAACACACACACATACGCAAAACTGCATACACACGCACACATGCATAAACTATACTAACAAATACAGATAATCATTCTCCGACACGCACGCACGGACACATTCAAACAAATATCATTAGAAGCAAGAATACACATCCGGGAAAAATGTGAAAACACACACACAAACTCACGCCTATGAAGACACATTCAAAAAGGCACAAATACACAAACACACTCACACGCAAATTCGAATAAAACAATAGATACATACATTTCACACAGAAATAAATCAACTGGGACTATTTTCTATAAACCCTCTACTAATCATGTTAAGCACACTTACTACTGAGGGTAGAATACCCGAAACACATGTCTAATATAATTGAAAATAAAAATAAAACGT
This sequence comes from Sepiola atlantica, assembly GCA_963556195.1. Classification (NCBI taxonomy): domain Eukaryota; kingdom Metazoa; phylum Mollusca; class Cephalopoda; order Sepiida; family Sepiolidae; genus Sepiola; species Sepiola atlantica. The sequence goes on from OY744537.1 coordinate 27,356,942, forward strand.
CTGAAAGGGTCGCGGTCTTTTATCTTTTAATATACACATTTTCTCTGCAATAATCTCCGTTTTATATATCTTTTTACCCCGAAATTCTCAGCTACTAAACGGTGCTGAATGTTCAATCTAACAATATAATACAGTTCTTAACCTTGGAAATGGCATGTTCAGATCGATGAAACCTAGGCACACCAAAAGACACTGTTTATTATATGAATTACTTCTATCCTAGCTCTTGTAGAATCTATAATCGAGTGCTTTGTTGTTTTTTTCAACTAATTTATGTCTCTCTCTTCCCCTATCTTTCTCTCTCTCTCTCTCTCTCTCTTTCTCTCTCTCTCTCTCTCTCTCTCTCTCTCTCTCTCTCTCTCTCTATATATATATATATATATATATATATATATATATATATATATATATATATTAATGTATGCTTTTTATTTTGGTGATGCAATACACAATCATCATATATGAGTGTATAGCCATGCGTTACTATGGGTTTCAGACCCTATCTTAAATATTGGTCTGTGAAAAAATATCGGTATAGTCTAATAGCTGAAGACATGACGTTATATGGGTGAAGATACATTGCCATGTGGATGCGATAGGAAAATAACTCAAAACATAATGATGTGTACTTTTTTTATATGATTTTAAATTATTTGTTTTACTTTACTCGTTTTTATTTTTTATTTCAATAAATATTTGATTAATAGTAAAAAAAATAAATGTGCATTTATCAAAGTTATGTATAGACGAGAAACATACAGACACACGAGGTCTTGTCTGATGTCTTCTTAATAGATATTAATGGAATAAAACGTCCAGTTGTATTGCCTATTTTATATTCGTCGATGTAGGTGAGGTGCAATAAATTATGAAACTTCCACGGAGGAGGACTGAACATACCATAGTTTGAAAAATATACCACGAGTATGCTTCCCAACCGACTACAGCATGGTCTTCTTGATAATAACTTGTCGAGCTGTCCTTTTGGAAAATCAACTACTGTTAAGTATTGTGTTAATAATAATAAATATCCCCTAATACATTGGCCGATCATACTCATGAATCACCCACTACGAATCAAAACTATTTAACCACAAATAATAGCTTTGCACATTAACACAGTTTACACATCCTTACAAATATTTAGATATTTAAACCCCTCTTTCTTTCAATTTACTCTCAAACCATCAACCCATCCTGAACGAAACCACATTTTACTTATCACTAATCTAAAATTAAAATCATTATTCTTTCTTCTCATGCTCATCCCCACCCCCTCGTCTCCAGCACACGTCTACACATTTTTTAAAACACACTTATGCTCACACATTCCTGACATAGCCACCTGGTCAATACTCCTCCCTTTCTCTCTTTCCGGCCTCAAAATATTTCACACTTAACAACAACAAAAATCGCACATCCTCCCTTTCACCTCTCCCACCTTTTTGACCACTTCCTTCACACTCTTAAACCCCTATTTTTAAGTTATCTTCATTTCTTCAAATCCTTTTCTAAAACTATGATACCACCTACATGCTAAACACACAGTGTTTCCCCCTTCCCTCCTCTTTTTGCAACCCTCTCAAAATCCATGCCACACCTCACCACGACAAAAATCTCAGCCCCTTTCACCTCTCCAAGCTAAGACAAGTTCAATTATATTTTCACCCCTCCCCATTTCACAGCTGCCTCAATGGTGCCCAATCAAAGCTTTTCATGATCATTTTATTCTTTGCAACCACGGACTTCTTATAGCCTGGACTCTCCTCTAGCGCTCATAGTAGCCACATCTACTACTTTCCTTCATCCCTTCATCATGTAAACTCCAAATTTCGATGTACTTGCATGACATTTTTTTTCAAATTATCATCCTGAAGAAGTCTTACAATAAAGACGAAAAGATGATGAATATATAAATAAATATATCTTGTTTTTTCTTTGATCATTTTCCATATATATATATATATATATATATATATATATATATATATATGTATGTATGTGTGTGTGTAAGGTAAATTCGTTTTCGTTTGTTAGTCTTATATAAATCGCTATGTTAGCAGTTAAAACATTCAAATTAGGTTAAATCAGTGTTAACATTTTTACGGAATTATTTTAGACCATTCAAACGTTCCTCCAATTTCATTAGAGGTAGAAATGATTCAATTATCGATTAAAGAGAATTTAATTGAAAAAATAAGACATACTAAGATCGACCACACTTTTATTCAGTTAGATTCGACGAGAAATCCTATAGTTGTGTTTCTTTTATATCATGGTTTTTAGTCATTATGACCTGGGGTTAGAATTTATGCCATACAAACACGAATTCTTACTTTTTTATGCTAATTAGTCACCACTTATCGCCGAAAATTTAAATAAAAAAATACTTATCTGCTTTGAAAAACTTTTAATCGGGTTATTTATTGTTTGGTTAAAAACAAGAAGGAACTTTCACTTTCATTGCCCGTCCTTGTTGATAAATTTTCGAATTAAATCACAAGGTTTGTTTTGAACGAAACCGCTTTAAAATAAGTTTAAACATGAATAAACTTATCAAGGTAGGTAGAAGAGTAACTGATCTTGCGTTTCGTAACATTTATTTTATTGCCTATTTGTTTTTTTTGTTTTTTATCTCTTTTTAGTTTTTTTGGCTCTTGTTAAAAATGCCACCTAACCCTAACCCTAACCCTCACTCTTATTGTAAATTATCAACCAAAATAAGAAAATAATCCGATCTTTATGAGATTTTCAGTATTTTTTATTTTCAAATAAATCCATATACACATGTGTTTCATGTCAAACTGCAATTAGCAGTATGGGAGAAGAAACTTCATATATATATATATATATATATATATATATATATATATATATATATATATATATATATATATATATATATATATATATATGTGTGTGTGTGTGTGTGTGTGTGTATGTGTGTGTGTGTGTGTGTCAGAATGTTCATGTCTATATATATTTTTATTGGCTTATATTAATCTGTCTGTTTATCTCTCTATTTTTGTCTGCCTCTCCCACCATAGAGTTATCTATCTATCTATCTATCTATCTATCTATCTATCTATCTATCTATCTATCTACCATGTATTGCTTATCATTCTTTCTTTCCATTAACCATCTCTTTGATCATAATATCTGATTATCGCTCATCGTCGCCTTGTTTTTTGTCCATCGTGTCTATCACTCCCGTATATCGACCCATGAACACATCAATTGTGGCCACCAAGCTCCCCGGCATAAGTCATCATATCAACATTTATAGATTTACGATCCCCCAAAGATGAAAATCGTCGAAAATAAACCATGTTGGGCTGCAATGAAAAAAAAAAGCAGAGACTTGAAAGTCACGCATAATGGGTATAAAAAAAACATGTTTCATCATTTATGGGCCCGGCAGAATAATCGATATTAGTACCATTTTAAATTTGCACAGGATCACATTAATATTAAAAATCCTAAAGAATAAAAAGAGATAAAGATACACTGATATGATGTCTGATAGGTTAAAGTTAACAATGAAAGTCTTGAATATGATTCTAGTATTTCTTTTACTGTAAGTAGTTTATTCTGACGCAGTAATTCTACTTGTTTGGCTGCGTGTATATATATATATATATATATATATATATATATATATATATATATATATATATATATATATATATATATATATATATATATAGTGTTAGAGTGAAATAAATTCCATTAGGAAATCCGGGTATGAGAGCTCAATGTAATAAACAAAGTAAGAATAAAATAAAGTAACACGAAATCACATAATCACCGGTGCAATAATTTATTTCGACCCTACGGCCTTATTCAAGCATCTAAGCAAGGTGATTACATTTTTGAAAATGAAAAAAGAGAAATTAACACTCACCATTTCAATACACATATAGAGAGCGCGAAAACATATTTAATACATATCTTGAGAGAAGTTAAAATGAACTATTTAAGACATATCGAGGAGGAGGAGAGTGACAACATATTTAATATATATATATATATATATATATATATATATATATATATGTATATATATATATATATATATATATATAGAGAGAGAGAGAGAGAGGTGGAGATTGTACGATTTATAACGGAAAGCAATACCGTGAGGGGGAAAGAGAGCAATAAACAAGTATAGACAGGGGAAATTGTATGATTTACCACGGAGTGGGTAAGGAAGTTGAGGTATCCCAAAACGGAGTCAGCTTCTCTAGGTCAGCCTGTGTATGTCCCCCTTCCCCACAAACCGTCTAACTTCAAGCTCCATCATATCGTTTCTGAAGTTCAAAAATTCATATTGTTTGTCTGGCGACTGATTCGTTAGTTAGAGAGAGAGAGAGAGAGAGAGAGAGAGAGAGAGAGAGAGAGAGAGAGAGAGAGAGAGAGAGTAAGAACGTGATAACTGTTGATGCATGTGTGAATTTTACAATGTGGTTTTTTGTAAGTTAAATATGAACATTTTTTTCTTAATTCCCATAAGGTCCGGGGACGTCATCGGGGAGTCAGCCAGATACTCTATCTGTCCTAACTTTTCCGTGGGCATGCTAGAACCTGGTAGTGCCTATATCCTTTCCAAGCCACATACAGCGCCTGGTGTTCCCAAATGGTCACCCATTTAGTACTGGCTAGGCGCAACGTTGTTTAACTTCGGTGATCTAACGGGAACTGGTGTGTCAGCGTGATTACCGGAATGAAAATCAGCAAATATGGTGGACATAATGTATTATGAACACTGAAATGTAAAAATAAAACAGTGTCTAAGGAACGTTTACCTTTGGATTGAAGTGATCAAAAACAAAAAAAAAGGAATATAAAATTAAATATGTATTTATTAATTGTTTTAATATTGGACGCATCATTTTTTTTCAGCCTGACTGTGGTGTGTTATAGAGTGATGAAGTCTTTTTGTAAATATTTGGAAAATTTTGTATAACATTAATATGTATATTTAAAAGATGGGTAGAAACAATTGTTATAAAATAATATATATATATAGAGAGAGAGAGAAGGGGGTTGTGTAGCATCAGTGCAGTTTATATATATATATATATATATATATATATATATATATATATATATATATATATATATATATATATCCCTTTTGTGTTCGCTCAGTCTTTTTTTTCAATTAATGTTGCGTTTCCCCAACGTAAATTTCATGAGAGTTGTTAGAGGTCTATCTATGAGAGAGGTATTTGGTATTTGATGTTTTTGTGTATTGTTTTTTTGATAATCTCTCATAGACAGACCTCTTCCCTTACCCACGCATTCCAATAACACAACTATTTGCAACACACTTAACAAACTAGGTATTCCGACATTACAAACGACATTACAAACCATAAAACAAACATTAAACACAGCAAGACATTTCCGAAAAAAAAACCCACTTCTTATGCCGGCATATATGCCGTTCCATATAACAAATCCAAATTATGGCAAATTCATCAGCCACTTCCCCGCCGAAACTAAGATCCTAATTCGGACTATTGAAAGGATCTACCAAAGGATATCTAGACATGAGTTTTCTCTTATATTCAACAATAATTGCCTGTAAGAGAAGATGCTGCCTATATATATATATATATATATATATATATAATCATGCATAGACGGTTGTTTCGTATTTTCAAAACTCATCGCTGCAGCTCGACGTAGCACTAGCACACCCACCCGATATACAAACCCTTTGTCACTGTATATATGACAGATACAAATTCATAAGTTTTATATTTTTGTCTGTCTGTAATATGACGATAATATTCGTCCAGACATCTCATGAGATTATCTGTTTTTCGATGGTCTCTCTTTCGGTCTTGAAATAGATATTTCCTTGCAAAACGCACATATCAAATGGACGCATCTTACGTTTTTAAAGGAATCCTTTTCATTTTAGTCGACTTTGATGTCAGCTCTGTTATGTTAAAATGTTGATATGCTGATACCTCCTAATATAGATGTTGATAACATGATGGTTATTGCCGACATATTAGTCCTTACCAATGTCGTATTCGCCACTGTTTAAAACTGTTTTGTCAGTATTACTTGCAAGCACACAACCCAATAAACGTACACGCACATTCGTTTTTATTTATAAAGATTTTATTTTCATCGGTTTGTCTCTAACAATGATCCTTGGCCCCTGCGGAGTCGACGTTACTGCTCAGTCACGGGCAAGGCTTAACCTAATAAGCTTACCCATAAATAAGAATACGTGATATATTATTAGGTGAATTCAAATATATATACAAAAATTAAACAAAAATATCTCACCTGCTGTCTCTGAGTTGATACTCATCAGTTTCTTGTCACGATTGGTGAATCAAGGGCAGAAAGCGTTTTCCCGCCAAGGAAATAAAAAATGGCGACGATAAAAAGCCCAAAGAAACCAAGAAACATCGACGATAATAAAAAGGAAACAAACTGAATTAGAAATTAAATACATTCTCGATTCAGACGTAATAGAGTTACTTATGAGCCGTTTATTTTTTGTTTGTGTTTGGATTCTCGCGGGACGAACAAAAAAAATGGGGGAGAAAAGATGTGACTTACAGCGTCAAACATGTTCCGGGTTGGCGCTTTTGGTTGAAAGGGAGAAAAATCGAAAAAAAGATGAAATGAAGAGGAAAATAAAACATAAGCGAAACCAAAAAATAAGCAAAAAAAATCAAAGCAGGAAAAATGAAGATATATAAAATGAAAGAATGGATAGTAATATAAAAAGAACAAAACTGGGAAATGTAAATAAAACCGAAAAAGAAGAAAGTATGAGTATGAGAAAAACAAAATTTTACATTAACAATGTAAAAATAAAATAAATAATTCAACAGCACTGCCAAGGGTTTATATATATATATATATATATATATATATATATATATATATATATATATATATATATGTATATGTATATGTATATATATATATATATATATATATATATATATATATATATATATATATATATATATAAGGAAAGGAAGTCAACATCTTAGAAGCACGGATTATAATGTATTAAAGTGAAATATTTTGAAAATCAACAATCGTGCAAATTTTAAATGAAAAATTCATTTATTTAAATTTTTTTTTCACGAATTTTCGTTGTAAAATACAACCTTCTCAAGCGAGACTGTCTTATAGTGTTTTTTCTTCTTTTCTTCCTCTTCATATATATATATATATATATATATATATATATATATATATATATATATATATATATATATATATATATATATATATGTGTGTGTGTGTGTGTGTCTGTGAAAACGAAAGGGGCCGTTCTCTAAAAAATTCTAGAAAAAGACGGACAAGGACTCCGCTGAGATGTGAACCCATGGATCAACAAATCACCATCTAACTCGGATCTTATCACTTAAGCAAACACCTAGCAAAAATCGCCCTTAAACAATGTAATATATCTCGCTACTGAATTACAAACTCTGATAAGGGTAAAGTAAGTATTCATTTTCACTACTTTTCATCCATGTTTTTTCATTAATTTTCCTGTTTCTTTCTTTTTTCCTTTTCTTCCTCGACCCTTTTGCACATCTTAACGTCTTTGTCGCACGCGTTGCATAAATTCGTTTTGATTTTCAAATAGTTAAACACGTTCTAAAACATCCCATTGTGCGTTCTTATTTTTTCCCATGTGTTGCCGTTATTCGATAAATTTTAAAATCTTCGCTGTTTCTGAAGACGTTCGTTGATTAGAACAAACATGGTATTATCTCTCGTTTTTTTTATGTATTTAATTTGTTTTTCTTTGTCTTTTTCACACATCCTGTCTTCACGGTATTTCATTTTATGATATATTATGCATTCTATCCTCATATATATATATATATATATATATATATATATATATATATATATATATATATATATATATATATATGTATGTATATATATATATATATATATTTATATATATATATATATGTATATATATATATATATATTGAACGGTTTTTTGAAACTAGTAAAATGCAGAGACTTTACTTTTTTTTTAAAATAAACATATTATTTTTTTTAATTCAAATATTCGATTCACACAGGAATCTTCATCAGGATAATAGACAATATTTTTTTCCTTTTTTTTAAACGACATGGTGTCGCTTGATCTTTTGTTTCAGTTGTTGACGAAGCTCGTTGCGTATTAATGTCCTAGTAGCAAGTTATAAGTAGTATTAGTAAAATATTCCACTGTATAAATTACATTTTAAATTACGAAATTTAAATGCGTTCTATACAGTGGAATATTTTACTTATACTACTTATAACGTGTTACCAGGACACACCAGTTGAGAACATTAATACTCAACGATCTTCGCCAACAACTGAAGCACAAGATCAAGCGACATCATATCGTTAAAAACATTTTAAAAAATAAAAATTAAAATATTGTCTATTATCCTGATGAAGATACATACCTGTGTGAATAAAAAATTTGAATTTAAATAAATAATGTTTTTATTAAAAAGAGAGAACAGTCTCTGCATTTTACTGGTTTCAAAAACCGTTTAAAATTACAAAATCTGAATGCATTCTATGTATATAAATATATATTGAAGGCTAGTCCAATGAATGGTAACCGTTAAATATGAATCGAAGAAGATGCAATTATATCGAGAAAAACCTGCAATCATAAATATGATACAGGAATATGTAGACAAATCGAACAACATGATTGGGAAAATACAACAGTCATCTTTATTCAGCTAAGTATTGAACATGATTGATGCGGCGTCCAATGGTACAACTACTTCCAGTACATTTGTTTTAATTTGGAAAACAGCAATCGAGTAATTCTATGTTTATTCTTTGAAAAACTGATGTTATCTCCGAAATATTAAAACTAACGTGTACAAAGATAAAAATATACAAAAAAATCAATAAATATAAACTACAGATAACATACATTGTTGTCGCCTTAAGTTTTTATTTTTCTCTTTCTCTATACGTGATGTCTTTAAAATGTGCACATATAGGTTAATATAACAAATAGCAAAGACAATAATAACACCTACAATAATACCAACTTATGAAATTACAGAATTCCAAGAATGAATAGGTGCTTGATCACCAATGTTGTGTATAACATATCAATCAATGAGTATAGGGACTAACTAATAAAACAACTTTTAGACAAAATTCGACTTAATTCCTCAGCATAGCTTCCTTCTAGCGGATACACTGATTCTGACGCTTTTCTAACAATGCGATGCCTTTTTGTAGAACGATTTTGCTTTGCCCTTAAAATACGCCTCAGTTTCCGATATCTTTCTCTTTGGCATTCTTTTTCAGGTCTGCAAGCAGCCAGTATCACTGGGGACCAGATCCGAAGAATACGGAAGCGATTCAGAGTGCATTTGATGTATTTTGCCATCGTTGAGATTGATTTGTATTGTCTTGGTAGATGAGCACACTTTCTTTTTCATGTGTGATCGTTTTTTTGCGATTTTTTCATTCAAACGCACCAATAGTGCTATGTAATATTCGCAATTAATGATTCTTCCTTTCTCAAGGTAATTGATGCACAAAACACACTGTACATCCCAAGAAACGGAGCCAAAAATATTTCCTGATGAAGTTTGAGTCTTTGGTCGCATTGGACGAATTTAATCTGATTTGATCCCGCACTGACATTTTCGATTCATGTTTCCTCCATTGTCACATATTGACGAAATACACCCTTTTGTTGCGTTGACAGAGAAGTTGCAAACAACGCTCCGAATCGTCGATGCAATGTTTATTTTGTAATATGGCAATCCAATTAGGCTCAATTTTTGACACGTGCTATTTGAATGTCCGTACTTTATAAAAATCATATGGACTTTTCACATGTAGATGTCGTGTCCAGACCTAATTCGCTGATGGGTTGAAGCCACAATGCGCAACAAAACTAACAATTAGGAAAATGTGCATCTAGGTGCTACTGAAAACACCTTCAAGGTCAGGTAAACATGATTGGAAGTTCATAATAGACAAACAGCAGAACCCTGTCTGCAGCAGTAACACAGAAATACACCAAATAAGAGATCATCAAGATAGAAGCAATTTGAGAGATATCTAGAACGGATTAAAATAAAAAAAAAACACGATTTCATAGCTAAATGTAGACATTCAAATGAATATCTACTTTTCTAAACCCCGATTAGATTATACAGCTGCAAATAAAGACTGTCTAAACAGTTATGGAAACAAATATAGGCTTAAACACATACAGGAAATTGGTATAAAAAAGACAGTCATTGAGATTGGACAGAGATTACTTTTGTTCACGCTATCTGTGTTGATAGTATCTGTGCACGTGGTTTGTTTGAACTTCCTGAGAGAGGCAAGTTGGAACGTTTCATATCGTACTCACTCAATTATTTTAAACTAAGTGAAAACCATCATTTCCAACACAAGAATATATATATATATATATATATATATATATATATATATATATATATATATATTTTATTAAAGAATAAGGTAAAAAGAATTACCTTTTTAAGCATATAAAGATGCGATATCATTTTTAAAGAAAATAAATCGAAACCGATTTTTTTTTCTTCTTTTTTTTTTTTTATAAACCTTCATTTTTTTATTGGTTTATAATGATACAAATAATTTCGCCAGTTGAAAACCTGGCCTCATCAGTGTGTCTATATCCCGATGTTAATGGATTTGGAGGTTTCCCGACTACTGTTGTGGTAAACGGGCTTAGCGGAAGTTGTTGTTGTTTATCCGTTTTCAAATATGAAGGCGCGTATGCTCGCGAGACAGATATAAAGTTTAAAGTTCATTTTTTTTAAGCATCTATTTGACATTTATTAAAGAATAAGGTAAAAAGAATTACCTTTTTAAGCATACAAAGATGCGATATCATTTTTAAAGAAAATGAATCGAAACCGATTGGATGCGATATGATAAAATAAAGTAACACGGAATCACATAATCACCGGTGCAATCATTTATTTCAACACTATGATCTTTTCAGGCATCCAAGTGAAATTATTACATTTTTGGAAAAATGTAATCACCTCGCTTGGATGCTAGAAAAGACCATAGGGTCGAAATAAATTATTGAACCGGTGATTATGAGATTCTGTGTTACTTATTTTTTTAAAATTCTTGCTCTGTTTATTACATTGAGCTCTCATATTCGGATTTCCTTCTGGAATTTATTTCACTCAAACACACACTATATATTATTTATTTATTAAAACTGTTTTCTGCGGCTACAGTAGTCAAATGACATCTCGTAGCTGCAATCAGTCCTCATGCTAGTCCCAAACCATCTGGCCTTGTCATGCGCAAGTTGTCGTAGGCAATGAAGTTGTTTCGCTGTACGTAGTGGTCCTAGTCCAGTCTGCTTGAGGTCAGCACGTAGTGTACTCAGCAGATTAGTGTAGTGCCGTCCTAGTCGCTGTTGGTAGGATTGCGAGCCAGTAACGGCAAAGTCTAGTGCCCTCTGTGCGGCAGTGTCAGGGCCCATTCGTAGGACATGGCTTAACATAGATCATCTTGGTTCAGCGACCTTTGTGGAGAGAGGTTTTTCGTTGCACAGCTCGTATAGTTCCTTGTTGCTTATAAGTTTTTTTCGGTGAGCAGTGACTTGTGATGGAACGGAGGTGTCTGCAGTGGCACGCATCCAACTTGTCAATAATGGCTTTTGTTATTGCCCAGCTCTTGCTATTGTATAGCATGATGGACACACCGTACGCATTATAGAGATAGTCTAGTCTTCAACGGGATCTTAGTTCGTCAGCTCCAGAGTTTAAGTAATGAATGAAACGTTACATTGCGAGCTGTGACGTATGAAGTGCTGCACAGCAGGGATCCCAGGGCATTGTTCTTGCGCCAGCTCTCATTGCTGCAGAGGGTCTTGCCTTGTGGGTCCAACTCTGTGGATTCTGTAAGGTATACATGGCTAAACTCTGTTTTCACCTCGTTCATGAAGAGAGTGTACGTTTTCAGTTTCTCTGCCGCTATTGTCTGGAGCTGATCCAGAGGTTTCTTCAACGTCGTCTGCATATTCCATTTCTAATGGAAGACCCAGGCTGGAGACTGGTGGGTTGAGCCTTTTAGAGCTTTCTCGGGCGGATGAGAGTGCTGCAGCGAGGTAGCAGGGCCAGAGCACCGGTGAGAGGCTACCGCCCTGGAGGGAGCATATGGTGGTCTCAAATGAGTCAGACAGCTCGTTTTTCACTCAGACTTTTAGCTTTGTCCCTGCTAACAGAGATCTTACAAGTCTTAGTTCGTCATCATTGCAGCCTGCTTGCAGTAGGACATCTAGGATTCGTTGTCGCTTGATGGTATCGAAGGCTCGCGACATATCAATGCCCATCTTGTGGAAGTCCCATTTCTTTGTCATCACTACTGAGGTCAACATAAGTTGTGCCCATACAATGTCTGCGCAGCTTCTACCTCTTTTGAAACCACTTTGTTAGGGTCCCATGAAGCAGTCGATTTTGTCTCTGATGCGGCACAGGGTAATGATAGACAGGATCGTTCTTATGCTGTTCAGCAGTGCTATTGGCCGGAGGTTGGCTGGTGGCCCAGGGGGCTTCTTTTGCTTGGGTAAGGTGATAAGCGTGCCTTCTCAGTGTCTCTATATGGGTGTGGTGTTCGAAAGATGATTTGATGGTTTTAGCCAATTGGCAAGAAAAATGTTCTTTGAGTGCTTAAACAGCTCGCTGTTCACACCATCTGGACCGGTGGCATGGCCATTTTGAAGTGCAGTGATTGCGGTTTTTACTTCCTCTTCTATTATGAAGGTCTGGAGGGGCCTTGGGGTTCCCTCAAATGACTGCAGTGGTTCGTCCTGTTGGTCGGTGAACTGCTGCTGGAACCAGTCTTTGATGATTCTTGCTTTGCCTTCATCAGTTCCCATGAGGTTGCCGTCGGTGTCTTGGACGATGATGAGTGGCGTGGGCTTCATTAAACGAAGCTGTTTTGCTGCACGGAACATCTTTCGACAGTCATCGATTGAGGTGATTTCATCTGCTATGGTGTCTGCCTCTTTCACTGTGCCTTCTTTCAACTTTTGGTTATGAGGTGCAGAATGTTGTTCCGCTCCTTTCAGAGTGGGATGCGGTTTTCACTTTTGCCATATTTGTAAATCTTGAGCCTCAGTGCTTTTTGATGTTCTGACAGCTTGGTGACTATGGGATCAGCTGTGTGTTGTGTGCTCTTCCATTTTTTGATCTTGCCGACTGTCTTTGATGCTGAGGTCTTCATGCAGTCCAGCAGGTCATTCAGTGCTTCATTGAGGTTCTGGCTTTGGTGGAGTTAAGTCAGTGAGATTTGCAGTAGCTCCTGGTAGGACTGTTGCAGTGAAAGGTATTTACAAAGCTTGTCAATGTCAATACATGTCTGGCATGTGCCTTTGGAGTGATGCTTATGCACTAGATGTAATCTGTACATTCTGAGTCGTGCCATGACAGGTTAGTGGTTAGAGTTTAAGTCAGTGCCTTCATATGAGCGCGAATCCTTTAGTATTTCGGTGACATTATTCTGGCATAGTACAAAGTCGATCTGGTTGAATACTGCCTTGGCGACCTTGGAGCCTGTCGCCCGGTTGCCGTCAGCGATATGACCCGTCCATCTTGTTCGGTGTCTACATGGATGTTTGAACGCTGTGTTGCTGGCAAAGAGGACGTCGAGAAGGGCGTCACCGTTTGAGTAGCGTGTGCCTATACCGTAGGAGCTCATGTTTAGGTGAACGCCATCTTTAGCATCTTCAGTGGGGAGCTTTCCAAGCTTGGAGTTGAAATCACCACAGATGAAAAGCTTCCATCTAGCAGGGATGGCTATCACGGAACCCATTTCTGTGTAGAAGTTTTCTCGGAGGGTTGTATCCTCTGCTGCACGTTCGCTGGTGGGTCTATAGGCATTAACCATTCGGCATTTCAATGGTGGTCGTCTTCGGGTGGGGATCGTGAAGTCTAGAGTGGAAACCCGATCACTAATGTACTTGTATGAGGTGATGTGGTTGAGAAGTCTTAGGCTGATGGCAAAGCCTAGGCCTAGAAAGGAGGCTTCCTTCTGTTTCACGAGTATAAGCTTGTGTCTCGACTTGAGTGTTTGTTCCCAGTGATCTTTCATCTTTGTCTCTTGGATGCATGAAATGTCGATGTTATAGTGTTCACAGTGCCTAGTGTCTCTCTTTTCTGAGCGGCGGACAGGCCGCAGAATCCATGAACCAATGATTGCAACTCGACGTAAATTCACTAGACTAACTCGACAATGTGCCTGATGCATGGTCTAGGTTTCACACGGAGGGTAGACATAGTTGCTGAGGGTTTAGGGTTTATTCTTTTTACCACCCAAAGCATATGTGGATGTCAGCTCGCAAACCTGACAGCGATTGGTTTCGCAGTGTAGCTGCTACTTGCAGGGAAGGCCGAGTGATTATTCACAGAAGGCTGCTGTCATCTTTCACTATATATATATATATATATATATATATATATATATATATATATATATGTATGTATTTTATTATTTATAGATGTTAATCAATTAACACTCAAGTGTTTATAAAAAGTGCTCAATTCGAAATACAGCTTTTTAGTATAAATAAATGTGTTTTTATATAGATATGTGTGCATATATATATATATATATATATATATATATATATATATATATATATATATATATATATATGCATATATATGCATATATAGACACCATCTTCTCTTGCAGGCACGTATTGTTGAATATAAGAGACAACTTATGTCTGGATATCCTTTGGTAGATCCTGTCAATAGTCTGAATCAGAATCTTAGTTTCGGAGGGGAATTGGCCGATGAACCTACTACATAATTACCGCCAAAACCATCTATAATACTAACTTATGGTCTGTACATGATTATCCTTATTCCCCTGAAAATGGACCCGCATGGGTCTGAAAGTACTTGAGACACAAATCAAAACTATGGCAAATTCATCGGCCAATTCCCCTCTGAAACTAAGATTCTGATTCGGACTATTGATAGGATCTACTAAAGGATATCCAGACATAAGTTGTCTCTTATATTCAACAATATATATATATATATATATATATATATATATATATATATATATATATGTATAAAATGTGTGTGTCTGTGTTTGTGCACGTATGTAGAGATATGTGTACGGATGGACGTATGTATGTAAGTAGGACTTTTTATAGGTCAGCTTCGGAATAACTGAACTACCGGACCGTTTGTAAACTACGAAAGTGGTTATTAATGAAGAAATATAAATGGGGTCGTAAACGATGGATAAACCAAATAATAGAGGCGAATAGAGTGGTCAAATGGGTAAAAAACGTAATTTGATACGAGACTTAACCGTTTAGTAATGAACCCATCCAATCCAGGGAAATATACTGAATAAGGAAGTTCGCAATCTACCATTTGAATTTCTCTTCCGGTCTTAAGAAGTTGACTCTCTGTTGCAGAAGACAAATGAAACATGTATGCACATATGTAACCAATGATGTTTGTAAAAATAAAAGTTTACACTATATATATTATTATTTCATGTATCACCATATAATATTGTAAGGAGATATAATATATTAGGTATCGAATCTCTCTCTCTCTCTCTCTCTCTCTCTCTCTCTCTCTATATATATATATATATATATATATATATATATATATATATATATATATATATATATATATAGGCCGGCCACTCTGAGTGACTTTAATAACAAGCAGTACTAATAGCTGCATGCACGATCCGAATACGTTCGTTGATCACTCTAACTGCTTGTGTAAATTTAGCTGCCGATTCGCTATTTACAAAGTTAAATTCCTCCCCAATTATTAACTAATTGTCTATGGCCGATGGGTTAAGACCTTTGACTGCAGATCAGTGAAGATTTGTGATCAGGGTTCGCGCCCGCCGACCGTTGAGAATTGGCTTCCTGCACTGAAGATTGCGTTAGCATGAAACATCGATGTCTATAGGTATAAAAATAATGAATTATATATATATATATATATATATATATATATATATATAGTAATAATGAGGCAATACATACCGAGATTCGAAACTTTCGCGAAAGTCGCTCTGACGACTGAACTACTAAATCTCTTACCAGAAATAGAAGAAATTATATCATATTAAATGAATTTATTTATCTTGTTTAAAGTACTTTCATCTTTTTACCAAAGGGTAATTAAGTATATGAATCTACCTTGCAACACATGGCATAACCCGAACTTATGCCGTACACCACGCAGGCAACGAGAACTCGGAATTAAGTGGTGTGCTGGAGAAAATTATTAATTACAACGGAAACATATGTTTGCAAGGAGGATAAAAACAGTGTTTGATTGATTATTGCTTACCCATAAAAACCAGGACGGGAAAAATGTCACAAAGTGACGCTGCAAAGTTAAAGAAAAAGTTTGTTTTTTTTATGTTAAAAAAATCCAATACATCCTTTTTGGAAACAGAGATATTAGATAAACGGATAGGAAATAACATTTACATGGTAAAAGACATATATATATATATATATATATATATATATATATATATATATATATATATATATATATATGTATATAGAGAGATAGAGAGAGAGAGAGAGAGAGAGAGAGAGAGAGAAAAGAAAGAGAGAGAGAGTTTCAAAAAATGTAATCGTCTGGATCGGATGCTTGAAAAAACCACTATTGCATCGATGATTATGTAATTTCGTGTTATTATATTTTATTATATATATACATATATATATAAACCGGATATGTTGTAAAATGTATGTTGTAGAGTAAAGCTGTTTAAAAGTTATCATTTGTGTAATTATTTGAAAATTAGACTACTCAATATAACTTCTATACAACAATAATTAAGATAGTGATGATAATATTCACATGAAGGGAACCGTGTCGGAGTGTAAATGCAAACTAACTCACGCTGCGTATCCGACGCCGTTCCAGACATCCGCTCAGGGATCGTGGATTTTATTGTCCGCTGATAAGCCGGAAATTATTGAATACCTTTGCTGACTGATAGAATATCGAGAAACATTGATGAGTAAGTGTAATTAACGTATCAGAGAAAAACATAAAAAAGAAAATATAAATGAAGCAAAAAAATGTAAGTATATATATATATATGTATGTATATATATATATATATATATATATATATATATATATATATATATATATATATATACATAGAGAGAGAGAGAGAGAGAGAGAGAGAGAGAGAGAGAGAGAGAGAGAGAGACCAGTCAAATGTAAGGACCTGGAACATTTAACGCTATTGTAAAAAAAAAATGCGCTAAATGATCCGGTTTCAGTGAAAGATCCCCCTGGAGATCATCTAGCGGGTCGTAGACGGTCACGAAGGCTGGTCCCTGAAAAACTCTCCCTTCAAGCGTGGTTGCCCAGATTGGATTTGTTATTTAGACGAACAAAGCATCGACCTGGCAGACCAGGGAAAGATCAGACCCTGTGGAATGATAAAACAACTGAATAATGATGATAAATCTGCCCAGTCAGCTCCTACACGATTATATATATATATATATATATATATATATAGTACTAAGATCATAAACAATTCATGCAATACATGGCTTTGGACCGCACAAGTAAATAAAGTAATATATATATATATATATATATATATATATATATATATATATATATATATATATATATATATATATATATTGAATAAATATAGTGGATAAGCATGAACAGACTAATAACAACCATAACACAAATTAATGTCTAAAGACAATTGATATTTCGATCCTAAAAACCGATATTACTCTATAATAGAAAAAAAATGCCTTTTCCAACCAAAATACTGGTTGACTTTATATGTGTGTTTCTGTTATTTCTATAACTAGTCTGTTCACAATCTTATCTACTATTCCATATGAACTACTGCATTTATTATGGATTTCAGTGTTCGAACTGACTTCCTTATCTTGGCTGCGATGCTCACAACGTTTCGACCGTTCTGCCCTCATC
This sequence comes from Sepiola atlantica, assembly GCA_963556195.1. Classification (NCBI taxonomy): domain Eukaryota; kingdom Metazoa; phylum Mollusca; class Cephalopoda; order Sepiida; family Sepiolidae; genus Sepiola; species Sepiola atlantica. Next base: position 27,374,971 of record OY744537.1, read on the forward strand.
AGGTGTCCTGTATCGAACTCGGGAACCGTCTATCTGGACTCTCGAATCCAATCCCTTTATTGTCGGATTCCATTTTTGGGCTCCGTTGCTTTCAGTTCTGCCTTCGCCCAGGATTGAACTTAGCACCCCCAGATAACTATCAACTTTCGTACACTGAAATCCATAATGAACAGAAATACACAACATTCTCTACTTATTCTTAAATTTCATTTTATATTTTAAACCTCCTCATATATGTACTAGAAAAATAAGTAACTCGTGTAGTCACCCACTGGGCTCTAGCTAGATTGTTTGAATAAGGAAATATTACGTTGCACAAACAGTTAAATATATAATATAAAAAAACAATGCTTAATTAGTCGCTTTCTGCTCGTAGCATACCCCCTTTTCTCTCTTTTCACTCTGATATTCTTAGCCATGTATTCAATTGTATTACTACTTATGGCGTTATTTCTTTTTTGTTTAAAATGAACTAGTTCTCTCTTTTTATTCTTTCTTTTCTTTATTAACTTCGCTCGTTAAGAAACAGAGATAGATAGGTCGAGAGTCACGGAAGCGAGAGCAACAGTTCTGTATAATGGCGGAGTTTTCAAACAAGATACAATAAGGGAAGAAAAATGTGGTAGACATTAAGGTATAAAGATAAGGGTCACTTGGTGAGTAACTTGTACCTTATGACTAATTAGAACAACTTCTAATATTTTATTTTAAATGTAATCGAATCCCCAAATCACAGATTATTATAGGATGCATTATATGTGAATAAAATATAGAAACAACTGTTGATCAAGTCAGTTAGTTATAATTATAGATTGTAAAATAATGCATTACGTATATACTTTTGTTTTAGTATTTGTTTCAACAGTGCTCAATACATGAGTAGAGCTTAGTAGTAGTATAAAATCTACTTTTGGTATGGGAGCTACACAGAACGTTTCATTCCGGAGGGAAGTCATCAGGATAAATTTAACCCATATGATTTGCTTCGTGAAGGAAACATCTACTTTCCTAATGCTTTTATCTTGGAATGGAACAATCGTTTCTATGTAGTCCACTTGACATAAGTATATTTTTATACTATATATACATAGATGATTGAAAGGTAGCCTTAAAACCTTATGAGAATTAGTTTTGATTCCCTACTTAGAATATGAAGAAATTAAGATATACTGGTGATACCAGATCAGGCTGCCCTGTGGCTCCCTGAGACGAAATTCACCTACATTGACGTTTTTTTTTTTTGTTTTTTTTTTGTAAAACTTAATTATGTTCTACAAAACCAAAAACAAAAACAACAGCCCCTCTCCCTTTCTCCCTCCCCTTTTTTATTTTATTTTTAGAACTTGAAGCATAAATCTTTTACTATAATGACCAGATTCGGCATTACATAACCCAAAAAGGGTTGATATGCCGTAAAACAAAACTACCGAAATTAAGATATTCATTTAAAAGCTATACCACCACTATTAATCAGTAACTAGCGGGACCCGTGTAAATTACACGAAATGATGTTTTTAATACTAATTATCTTGTTCCTAACCTATACATGTTTGAATAAAATATGATAAGATTTGACTTGCGTATTTATTTTTAAAAAATGAACAATACATGAAACAATTTACAAAACTTCTTTATATATAATATGTCTAGTGAAGGTAGTTTCTCTTCTCTGGTCATGAATAGAATTATTCTGAAAACAAATATTCAGAAGGTCTTTGCTTTTGATGTAAGTGTGACACACAAAATAACACACACGCTATCGTATAAATATGTGTCTTCTCGGTTGTCCCCTCCCTACCTCTCTTCCCCTTCCCCTCGAAATGTAGAAAAAAAATCTTAGAGGTTGGTTGGGATCGAACTATAAACCAGTGGACCGAATTCAAAAATACTACGTCGCTAACCGTTGTGCTAAAGTGAAATACTTGAAAACGTTTCGAAAATTAGACAAGTTAAATGTTTTTTAATAAACCTAGGTGCGGCACGCATGCGCAGAGCTTTTGCCGGAAGCGTGACACACGAACACACACGCTATCGTATTAATATATAGATAATAAGTAATAATGACCAATAATAAGTAATAATAAGTAATAATAAGTATCAATTAAGAATATTTTTAATAACAGCAAAAGGTATATATTATACGCTTATAGATTAAAATAACCTTAGGTATTAATATATGATTAGCATATACTTTTAATATATCCTATCTTTAGCTGAAACCATTAATATTAATAATATTGTTTTCTTAAACACCGCAACAACTGTTTTTAAGCAAATCTTTTTTGTTTTGTTTAATTATTTTAACGGAAACAAACTGTTTAGAAGCAACTGTTTCTTGGTTAATAGTTTCTGTTAACTATCAGGCGCTCCCGAGACGTGCCCGAACGTTGACGACGCGAAGTCACGGAAACATGGTGCGTCAACTATAAAAG
>OY744537.1:27379902-27402402 GCA_963556195.1 Sepiola atlantica
GAGGCTTGTTATATCAAGCGAAATAAAAAATGTTTTTTAAAACATTTTTTAATGAAAATATCTGAATCTAACACATGTTTTTGTATGAAAGCATTTTGCCTCTTTTTTATGTTTAAAATTCTAAAGATGTTTAAGAAAATGAACTTTCTTAAATGTATACCTACCAGCGATTATGCGCGATTTAAGTTCAATTTAAAACAGACATTTGCACCGTTAGTCTACAACATCGGGCGACACTTCTACAAGACCAGGAAGGATTATTACGAAAAAAAACATGGCTAATACCTTTATCTGTCTAAAGCTCTGTCGAGGCTTGTTATATCAAGCGAAATATTAGATAAAAAAGTCAAGATGAGGAGAAAAATATTTTTATTTTAAATTTTTATTTTAATAACAAAATATCTGCATATAACACATGGTTTTTATGAAGGCATTTTGCCCCTCTCTTTTATATATATATATATATATATATATATATATATATATATATATATATATATATATATATATTATGAATGATGAATAGGCTTCTGATTTTTATATTTTTTCGCATCTTATTACTTAATGTGATGAACCTCCTTTCTCTCTCTTTATATGTTGTTCTGGGGTTCTGCAGAGAAAAAAAAATTTTCTTTCGGTAAACTACCTGGATTTTGTTAATTATTCATATATTTTAAATAAATTGTTTATCTGACTACTTTGTATGTGTATAAATTATCATGAAATAGTATAATAATAAATATTAAAATAAATGTATGTACATACACATATATAAATAAATATATACATTGTTATATATACAAGTTTTAGAGGACACATAAAAGTAACGTATCATCAGTGCCGGTCATTATTTGGTGTCATTCCTCACTTTGATTCAAATTTCTTCAAGTCTTTTTGTTTCCAGATTTTCCGGAAATGTTCTCCGCGCTCTCATAATTATTTAGATTACTGTAATTTACTTCATGTTTCAAATGCCTTTAAGATGTTTTGCCTATTTGCTTAATTTTCCTGCCTTGTTGATCTTCACGTTATGATCAACAAAGATGGCGAAACCTACGATTTTGCAGTGTTTTTCTTCTTTGTTGATTATATTTATGTAAGGTCTCCTTGCTTGGATGAGTTTGTCTGTTTGTACTTATATGTCCGAGACGATTTCATGATTTTTACTGTCTACGGTTTGTGTCGGTACCAGTGGTCTGCATGTAAAAAGTTGAGATATTTTCATGGTTTGCTGCATTCACTTATTATGCTCTTTACCGTTGTGTACAGCGTCTTCATTTACTGTTTTCCTGGGTTTTGTTGCCCTTCGCTTTTATTTTGTTTTTCTGATCATCTTGTATTGCGCGACTTTCTGTTGTGATTCCGTTTCTGTGTTTAAGTTCTTTTTTAGTAGCCATGTTCATGTTTTTTAATGTGGTCAGTCTTATAAACTGTTTCTTTATTACATTTATTACGCCTTTTTTTCCAGTTTCACTATTTTTTGTATTCTTCTTCTTTTTCTTCTTCTTTTTCTTCTTCTTCTTCTTCTTCTTCTTCTTCTTCTTCTTATTATTATTATTATTATTTAAAATACTAAAAACAATAAACAATTATAGGTTTTCAAAATTATAATTGTCAGAGTTGCAGCAAATTTGGCATGGAAAACATTGAGATGCCGAGTATGTGACAGGAGATCAACATTATACTACTGCTACTACTATTACTACTACTTCTACTACTACAATCACTACTATTGTATCCTATAAGCTTATATATATTTTATGAAAATCGCTCCAGACAAGGCAGGAAGCCACTTGATGTAAGAAACTAACAAGAACAAAATATGATCATCGCGAAGACAAGAGATACCTATTGGCCTTACTCTTGAAAATACCAAGGATATAGGTAGGAGGAAAACAGTCAGCAGGAAGAGAATTCCACAAGCCTGCAGTTCTTGGAAAAAAAGCTACTTGAATATGAAGCTGTATTACAATGAGGTATCAAAACAGCGAATTGACGGAGACCACTAGACCAACGAGTCAAACGAGCTGGAATAAAAGAAGCAGGGAATAGATACCACATTTCTGAAGAACACATGCCATAATAGTACTTATAGACAAGACTGAAACTAGTCACATCATATATGTGTGTGTGTGTGTGTGTGTGTGTGTGTGTGTGAGAGAGAGAGAGAGAGAGAGAGAGAGCGTTGAGAAGAAGAAACGGGTTGGTCCAATCAAATTACAGATACGTTTTTGCACCTTATCAAGAACTTTCAAATTAGACAGAGATTCACCAGCCAAAATATGACAAAAGTACTCCATACATGGGTTGATAGTAGATTTGTAGATATAGAGAATAACCTCCGGTGTAATATTAATAAAAAACATAGCACCTCTATACGTACCGGGTAGAATTCTACAAAACATTACAGGAAGAGCCCTTCGTCTGTTGTGTGTATCATAGGGGGTAATTTAAACATACTGATATTAATGCAAATAATGCGTATTGTTATTATTATTATTAGTAGTAGTAGTTGTAGTTGTAGTAGTAGTATTAATGTTGTTGTTGGTGGTGGTGGTGCTGTTGTTGTCGTCGTCGTTGTTGTTGTTGTTGTTATTGTTAAACTTGTAGGCTCAAATACCATTAGGTATGAATTGTATTGGATTTGGGATTATAATACCTTAGTATGCGAGATATAATTAAATCAAAAATCCTAATAAGGATACCTAAAGCAAGATCGTATAGCTTTCTATATTTAAAGCTGTCACTTAGCTTCAATGTGTTGTAAAAGTAAAGTATACAACGGATTAGGTAGTTGAATATATGAATTAGGATAGATATGCCGTAAATATGTCGAGAGATCGAATCTCAATGATAGTTAGTAATAGACATTCGTCAAAATTTCCATTATATATATATATATATATATATATATATATATATATATATATATATATATATGAAACCTATGGAACATTTATTACTTTTTTGATTTTAATACAAAAAGACCACCAGAAAAATTTAAATAAAAAAATAATTAAACAGACGAATTCTGTTATTTTTAACAATGTTTGCATACATTAGAAAATGCTGCCTAAATACACACACACACTATATATATATATATATATATATATATATATATATGTGTGTGTGTGTGTGTGTAAAAATAGACACATCATTTCATTTTCATGTCATATCGTGAATTTTACCATATATATATATATATATATATATATATATATATATATATATATATATATATAAATATATATATATACATATATATGTAACCAGACGATTCCTTACTGGATGAAATACGGACGTCTTCGTGTAGCTCAATTGCTATAAATATATTTTCATAACTATGTATATGTGTATGAGAAAAGTGATGACTACTTTTATATTTTCTAATAACCTGTTCAGTTTTTGCCTCTTTCCGAACCCCCAAGGTGAATTACAACTTATGACGGATCATCTCCGGTCGAAAGCCATTGCTGTAAGTATCTCTGGTGAACTTTCATTTCCCTATCATGAGATGCGTATAGCATGTCTAGTAGAAGCTTGGTCTGTCCGTTCGTCGCTCTGTACCAGGTTTTAAATCGAAGATTCAATGGGAACATGTACATTTTGATACGTCCGAGAAACTCTGTTAGATTATCTATTCGTCGGTGGATCTGTCACGCTTATATTTGAAACAGCATTTTCGTCGGTCATCCATCCTTGAATTTTAAATAAGAATTTTGTTGATTTGTCACGCGTAAGTTTAAAATAGCATTTTTGTTAGGATAAGACTTCAAATACAATTTTCGTTCGTTCGTTTTTACACTATTATTTAATCGCTAAACGCGCAAATTGAATGGACGTATCTTAAGAATATCAAATTTTGTGGTTTGTTTCTGCCCTTTTCTTTTTAGTTTGTTTCTGATATTTTTCACTTCATATTGCAATCTTTCGTTTGTTTAATAGGTGAAAATCATGCCAACCCTATCTCCTACTGATACTACGTTTTTCTCTACTTCCGTATCCGGTTTCCGTTTCCCAAATCCAATTTTTTGGGGGCCATTGTGTTTCGCAATCTGTTAGCAAAACGATTGAGATAAAAAAAAAGACTCTGTTTCTAATTGTTTTTTTTTACTTTCTTTTCTTTTTATCTCATAGAAGAAAAATTAATTTCTCACTTATGATCATTTTTTATTGCAATATCTCTCTCATTGCTTCTTTTGATTTCCTTCAAACTGAGATAATAAAAAAGACGCTCAATGAAGAGAACATATTGACTACAATAATACTGAAACAAAGATGATAACAAAACTCATAAGATTACTAAATGATGAAAAAATTTTATGGACATTTTTATTTTCACTAATTTCTTCTTTTTGTGGCGCAAGAATCAGCGCCCATTTGGCGAAGCCGGAATTCCCCATATTTTAAAAGCCTCGTACCTGACGTTTTGTTGCCTTCGTGGGTAGGCAAGTAAAATCGAAACAATTATATTGTTGCATTGAGGCGTATCGCCAGTTAACGTGAACTCGGGGTTGTGATAATGTCATGGGTCGCCAAGTGCCGTCAAGCGACAGAGTAAGTGTAAACAACTGAGGCTAACGACTGTCGGGATGAAAGGTCAACAACTCTCGCCTGGGATATGTTGAATTAGGAATGACAGTAATCTTTCTTTCTCTTTGTCCCTTTCCTTTTGATGTCGATTGTGTCTCTTTCCTTCTCTTGCAGACGTATTACTCTCGGTCTCGTTTTGTCACCGAGAGAGAGAGAGAGAGAGAGAGAGAGAGAGAGAGAGAGAGAGAGAGAGAGAGAGAGAGATGGAGAGGTAAAATCATGCTAGCCGACTCTCGAGTTTTATGTTTCTTTCGAAATGTAATAATAAATTATTTATTTTTATATAAAATATGGTTTGTTCGCTTCGTTTATACAAGCGTTCAATTTTCAGGTAATGGTCTTAGCTCATATAATTAATTCTCTGGAGAGAATTAATGACGCCTAAGACCCATCAAGCCAAACGATTGGGTTAACTCCTTCATGAAGGACAATGTTACTGTCGTTCCATCGGGGAGTTGGTAGTACCGTGCCAGGTCGATAGCAGCCCATTCCAGAAACGTTCTCATGGCGTAGACATGTCAAGATTCACTCCTCAGCAAGCGATATTATCACACTTTTGTTGGTGTTTTTATCTTCATGAAACAATAAAACTGAAAATCGTAGAATGCTTCATAGACGTCAATGTTTGTGTTAAATACCGAGTTATTTATAAAAAATATAAATATTTTTTCTCCGTGTATTCATACGGGATGCATCACTTCGCCGTTATTGTATTCCCCAAACAAAATTATATATATATATATATATATATATATATATATATATATATATATATATATATAAATATTTATTCAATATTTAAGTGTATTCCCAAAACAAAATTATATATATATATATATATATATATATATATATATATATATAGAGAGAGAGAGAGAGAGAGAGAGAGAGAGAGGGAGAGAGAGAGAGTAAGAGAGAGATGGGGATAGAAGGCATATATATATATATATATATATATATATATATATATATATATATTGTTGTTGTGGGCTGAAACGTCGGAATTTGAATTTGAAACACGACTCGTGTTCCGGGGTTCGAGTCCGCCGACCGGTATTAATTATCTTCTATACACTGACGATTCCCAATAGGATGAAACGTATACGTATGTAGATAAAAACAAATATGTATAATTATTTGTCGCAGACTGGGCTCTGTAGTGAGTAGCATTAAAACGGCTGCCTTTAAATAGGATTAATCTGTCGCTGATTTACCGGGTTCGTGATAACGGCCGTGTGGGCTAAGACGTCGGAATTTGAGTTTGAAACACGATTCGTGTTCCGGGGTTCGAGTCCAATGACCGATATGAATAATCTTCTCTACACTGACGATTCTCGAAAGGATGAAACGTATACGTGTGTAGATAAGAAATATTTATATATATATATATATATTGCTACGTTACCCATCGTGTCTACGACTACGCAGTGCGGCTAAGCAAGGAGTATTTAAAATCTGATCTATAACTATCAAATCCGCCACTCCGGGTGAAATCATATCGTATTTAAATAGAACTATTTATTTAATTTCTTTATGATACTGATAACTAATAGTACTCAATACGTTTTACGGAAATGTATATGTTTATTGCAAAGTTAAAAACATAATCTTTCAGAACCAAGGTGCTCCATCTGTGGGAAAGTGTATATATATATATATATATATATATATATATATATATAGTATAAATATGTTAAATCAAATATTAATTTTTTTTATACTTACAGACACGTTGTTTCGTGCTTACATCCTTATCGGTGCAAAAGTGGTTATATATATATATATATATATATATATATATATATATATATATATATATATATATATATATATATATATATATATATATATATATATATATATATAATTAGTACTTCATGTATCCACATAAAATATTATAAGGAGATATAATTTTTTATGCGTCAGTTTTCAGTATTTACTTCAACAGTGCTCGATACGTAAGTAGAGCTAGGTAGTAAGCAATGAAAATATATATGGCAATCAAGCTATGAAACACGGGGATGAAACACGGGAGCCTCTGTGTTGCTTGATTGCCATATATATTTCCATTGCTTACTATATATATATATATATATATATATATATATATATATATATATATATATATATATATGTATATATATATATATATATATATTTATCCGCAGAAACGTGTTACGTTCTCTCAACGACCTATCAATGTGACTAAGAGCGGCGAGATTCGAAACGCGGATGCCACGTGGTTGGCGTCTTATGCTCAACTAACTGATCTATCAAATATGATGATTATAATGAGAGAATTATATTGTACTTAAATCAGACTATATATTAATTTGCATTCATATGATACTGATTAGTGAAAGTACTCAATTTTTTTTTACAGAAAACTTATGGAACTAAAGGTATTACTTTATTAGTGTATTCAAACATGATGCATGACTTCGCAGTTACTTTCTTCTCAAACCAAAAGTGTTCTTGATATATCTGTTTTCTACAATATTTAGTCAGTCATGTTAAACATTTCCACCATACTCTTCACTGGTTTGTGTATTCAACTTTCTAATATAGTTTATTAGCATTTTACGCATTAGGAGTTTTCATATAAGTCATTATCACTGATAGTTCACTAACAATAATGAATGGTGTTACCATCGAATCCGAATGACAACAAGCCTCTGTAGATTTCCGACATTTTCCACCTCTTTCGAATACCGCTGCCAATTATTTTGCATTATAGCAACAGCCATTTACCATCGATTCTCGTTGGTAAAACCTGTCGAACTTCTCTAGAATTTGAGTGACAAAAAGCCTTCTAAGGCTTCAGTCCTTTCATACCCTTCCAGTGGAGTTTGGGTGTGCTCTCTCTTCTAGGTTTTTCCACCCTCATTGATCTTTCACAACAATTTTGTGTGATATCAGCTGACGCTGGAACCATTGCATGTGTGGGAATTTTGTTTGCTTTGTTTTTCCTTCCCCCTTTTCCGTTTATCTTTGGCTTGTCAGTGTTTGTTCGTTATGTAGGCTTGTTTCCGCATTCAAGGACTTTCTTTAATATTTCAATTGGTTTCATCATTGCCGTTCGTTATATGGTTTCAATTTTCCTTTCTTTTATTATTATTATTATTATTATTATTATTATTATTATTATTATTATTATTATTATTATTATTTCACACAAATAATTATCAGTAATTAGTCACTGACACTAAACAGTTGTGTTCCCAGGAGTCTGAATAACAACAACTCTCCAATATTTCGAGCACTTGCCGCCTGCTTCAATAACTATTTCAAATAACTTTGCTTCATCGCAACAGCCGCTTATCATTGAGTGTTTGCTAGCACCGACAGTTGCTCTTCACCGGAATATATTGACAATAAGCCTTCACAAGGTTCCGATACGCTCCATACACAACGAATCGAGATCTTTCCATCCTCCTTGACTATTTACGACAATTTAGTGTAATACCAGCCAAGGCTGGTGCCACCACATGTGTGTGTGTGTGTGTGTGATTGTTTTTAGGGGGGGGTGAGTTTTTGGGTGCCCTTCGTCAAGTGTGATGTTCTTTTTATATTGTTCTTCTATTTCTATTTCAACTTACCCGTGGCCGTTGACGTTCTTTGGTTATTTGTTAGTTTACGCATTCGAGGATTTTACTTCATGTGTCCGCTGTTTTCATAAATTCTTCTTCTCTATATTCTCCTTCTTCTTCTTCTTCTTCTTCTTCTTCTTCTTCTTCTTATTATTATTATTATTATTATTATTATTATGTCAATACTTTTTGGAATCCGGCAATAGAAACACACACACACACACACACACACACACACACACCCACACACACACACATATATATATATATATATATATATATATATATATATATATATATATATATATATATATATATATATATATATAGTGCATGTATTATACTTCTTTCTATAGATGTTAATCAAATGAAACTCCAGTGTTTATTAAAAGCGCTATTTTGACCAAAAAGCACTAGATAAACCCTATCGGTGGTTGGAGAGGTTTCTTGTAGTTATTGAAGAAAATGAGTTTTGTTTTTGCGGCATTAAAAGTTACCAACCATTTATGACCCCAATCCACTACAACCTGGAAGTCATTTTCTAAAGATTCAGCCATTGCCTCGGATATGATCGCGTCCGTTTTGCCAACATGACGAGAGTGAAGCGTGGTGTTGTCAGCAAATAAACCAATCTCAGACTCTATGTCATCAGGGAGAGCGTTTATGAAGATCAGGGACAATAAAGGTTCAAAGATGTATCCCTGGGGTACACCAGCATTTGTCATGTTACTTAGATAGACGGCCATCGAGTACAACCTGATTTTTCTTTTGGTTAGAAAGGATCTAATTATATTAAGTAATCGCCCAGTAATACCGTATGAGCGTATTTTCAGGAGAAGCCCTTTATGCCATACCTTGTCAAAGGCCTTGGATATATAAAGATATATGAAGCTTAGCCGTTTAATTATGCAGCTAACCCCTCACAACCAGGGCAATATACTGATTAAGGAAGTTCGTAATTTCTCATTTCATCCTCTCTAAAGGTCTGATGACGTTCACTCTCGAAGGAGGGGACAACTGAAACATGTATGCACATATGTAACCAAAACTGCTTGTATAAATAAAAATGTATAATATATATATATATATATATATATATATATATATATATATATATATATATATATATATATATATATATATATATATATATACATATATATATATATTAGTACTTCATGTATCCACATAAAATATTATAAGGAGATCTAATTTTTTATGTGTCAGTTTTCAGTATTTACTTGAACAGTGCTCGATACGTAAGTAGAGCTAGGTAGTAAGCAATGAAAATATATATGGCAATCAAACTACACAGAGGCTCCCGTGTTTCATCTCCAGGGGGAATCGTCAGGCTAGCCTGACGATTCCCCCCGGGGATGAAACACGGGAGCCTCTGTGTAGTTTGATTGCCATATATATTTTCATTGCTTACTATATATATATATATATATATATATATATATATATATATATATATATATATATATATATATATATATATATATATAATAACATGTAGAATCAGATTTTCAGAATCGGAACAGATTCAATCAACGCAACATATCTTGTAAACACAAAGGCCTCGATATCTTTTCCTCTTACAATTTATCGTCTCATTCGTCCAATATTTAGCTCTGTACTTTCGTCCCACAACTTCCCCTCTTCCCGACACTTCTCGTCTCAATCGTTACGCTTATCATCTAAAGGATGCAATGAGCAAGCGAGCCATAATTCATAGGTTTAGTATTATACAGTTATACAGTGGAGTAACGGAAAAATAATCGAACAAAATCCGTCTCGAAATGCGCATTAAAAGACAAGTAAAAGCGAAAGTACAAACAAAATCGATTTCATTTGCACTTGGTCTGTGCGTTTTGCAATTAATACCAATGGTCCGGGCTCTTTTTTGTTGTGTCTGGACACCTGCGTCTGTTTTCTCGCGACGGTCGTGGTTAACCTTCAGGTCAGTTGTGGTTCTCGATTAAATGGCTAATAGTAGGCCGACATTCAAGACTTCAGAGACTCTCCCCTCGCCCCCCCCCCAACCCTGGCAAAAAGACGCACTGAAATGGAGAGAAAGATAAAAGATCTGTAGATCTTGCATGGCCACACTTTTTCAAAGTCTTAATTAGACCAGTATCACGTTTATATTCAATTAAACTTCAATGCACCATTCTGGCTATAATGGAGACATCGAGTCCATATGTTTCTAATCGAAAGATCTGACTGTTATTTAAAAGTAACATGGTGGTATATAACGCAGGTCATTATATTTAACTATACTTATATATCAAATTATAGAGATTATGTATCTATCTGTAACTAAAACTACATCACTACCTAAGTCACTATTCGCTTAAGTTTTTGAACATCATACTCTAAATATTCTATCTTTAAGATAGATATTTTAGGGGTATGTTTTTCTAAATAAAAATTTATTTTATTTTCTAATTCAATTTCAGTTCATTTAATTAATTAATTCATACTGCTTTTAATAGGAATGTTCTGGTCCGTTAGAAGCCTTGTTTAAATATGAATGATATATGTTTTAGAAAATCATATTGATGCATTTATTAAAAACAAAAAAAAAAACTGTAACAAATTGTTAAGAGGAATTATATTGTTTGTAAACAATATTACACATGAACTATTCGAATCGTCTCTGCGTTGGATACAGTGTTGCGTTGATGATGCGGAATTCTGACTGAATACACAGGAACAATGAATATGAGGAAAAGAACAAAAGACAAGTAACAAAAATGATATTTTCTAAACTTGAAAGTATACTTTTATATATATATATATATATATATATATATATATATATAAGTACTTCATGTATCCACATAAAATATTATAAGGAGATATAATTTTTTATGTATCAGTTTTCAGTATTTACTTCAACAGTGCTCGATACGTAAGTAGAGCTAGGTAGTAAGCAATGAAAATATATATGGCAATCAAGCTACACAGAGGCTCCCGTGTTTCATCCCCGGGGGGAATCGTCAGGCTAAATTTAGCCTGACGATTCCCCCCGGGGATGAAACACGGGAGCCTCTGTGTAGCTTGATTGCCATATATATTTTCATTGCTTACTATATATATATATATATATATATATATATATATATATATATATATATATATATATATATATATATAAAAGTATACTTTTATAAGTATAAGTTTAATATATATATATATATTCTCCTATTTTTGTTTAATTTTACTTCAGTCGAAGTTCTCAGAAATCATGGATTCCTTGGGCTAACACTTAATGTCTATATGAGATACATAGATATTCGAATACTCTATTAAATTTCTCCATTATTTCTCAAAGTTTGAGTTAGTAAAGAAGTAAAGAACATTAATTTTCCTCTCCCCAATTGACCAGTATGCTATGTTGTGGTATATTTTTATGGTGTTTTCTTCATTTTACTGGATTCCAGGACAAGAATTCATCTGGTCTGGTGGAGTATCCATCTAAGTGCTGTTACTTGAGGTAACATCACTAAGAGAAGGTGCACTATTCCTCGCATGAGCAAGTGTATAGATGTGTCGAGAGGATCTTATTTTGGCTTCGCATACTACATTATTTTTTATATTTGGTCAAGTTTTACTTGTAGGGCGAAGTATCCACATGTCATTTTGTCCTGACAAACCATTGCACAGAGAAGCCAAAGACACTCGAGGGTGGTGTGTAGTAGGTCATTCACACTTATCTAGTAGGTAATTCAAACTCTCCAGTCGGTAATTCAAACTCTTTAGTAGGTAATTCAAACTCAATATATATATATATATATATATATATATATATATATATATATATATATATACATTTTTTTTGAAAGCTCATGAGTTAAGGACTTTAAGGTACTTTGCCTGAACATTGAATTCTAATAAAATTTGATTCGCACCTTATTTTATTACTTCATTTTATATTATGCTATATATATATATATATATATATATATATATATATATATATATATATATATATATATATATATATATATGTCTGTGTCCGTGTGTGCGATTAGTATGCATATATAAATATGTATATATATATATATATATATATATATATATATTGCCACGGAAAATGTTGTCAGTTGTAACACTTATTACTCCACCCACATAAGATCATTAGACATCAACATATTCGATTTGAACAACTTTCTTTCATAATGTTAATTCAAACATGACGATCAAGCCATTCTTAAGGTAACACTGATCCACTGACTATGATGATGGAAACGATTAAACCGTTCAGTTCATTAAAAAGTAATATGAAATGGGTATTACTTGGGATTGCTTAAAACGTTAAATTTAAGCGAGTAGAGGAGGAATATTGACCGTGGTGACTCTTTTAAATACATAATGCAGTGTTTTGCAGGTTTATTATACATGAAGTTCTTTTGCTCGCGACCTCATAGCAGGCAAAATACATAATGCTTATGACCACCTAGCAATTAAAACGTATCTTAACGGATCAGTACAATCCAATTACACATGACTCTGCACTGGTGACATGAGCCTTTGGTTTTGAAAAGGGATTTGCTTTGTTCTACTTATGTTAATACAGTTCATACCAAAATACCTAGTTTTCCGAATTACTCAACTACAAATAAATCCACTGTAACTGTATGGCATAATTATATTTCGTTTGAACCATTTCTGACTAATTACACAAAAATGCGATAGCAATTTCTGCCTCGCACAAAGTCCTCTCGTTTCATGGCCGACTTGTGTCTCATCGGCAGTGCCCACTCCCGTTCGTCAGAAAGTGTCCAAACACTACTCAATCATAGGCCATCAAGAGATGCCATTCGTCAAAGCTGGTTACATTTTCATTACGCAATTTATAACAGTCCTGACGACTGACCAGCCATTAGTGTCTCGTTTTAAGTGAGATAATGAAGTCCGTGACAGGCAGGAGGGGCAGTGAAGGTGGGTGGGGTTCGATGGATTATGTCGGCTAGGGTAACGGATGAAGAGTACATAAAGATGAGGTGCCGGGGTGAGGATGATAAATAGGGGTAAGGGGAACAAATTGAATGAGAACAACATAGTTGAATGGAAAAGAAAGTTTTTCGAAAGAAGACGGAAAGAAAAAAGTAAAGAAGGAAGTAAACAAGATAGATATAAAGAAAAAGAAGAAAGAAAAAGGAATACAGAACACAGACGGAGGTAACAAAAAAATAATGGAGGAAAACAAAACGGAAAACGGGAAAAAAAGAAGAAAGATGAAAAGGAGAAAATAGAAAAGGATGTCGAGAAACAAACCGGAAGAATAATTATGATGAAAGATAGGAACAAAAGAATAGAATAAGAAGAGGAAGATGGAGATGATGAGGGCGAAGAAGAGTAAGGGAATAGAAAGGAAAAAACGATAAAGAAACGAGAAAAACGTGACAGAATAAAAAAGAAGAGATTATTAAAATAAATCTTACTTTTTTCTTACCTATGACTCACGCCTGCCACAAAAGACAACATTTTGATTAAAATATAAAATATTACCTCCCGTCCAGTGTGTGCGTATAGATATAATTATTTAAGCTGGCTAGCCCCAAAGAATTCCTCGTACGTTTTGCGCGGATAGCTTTTTGTTGTTATGAAATAATACAAACGTTTAGATTTGTTTTACTTGGATTATTCGGACTACTGTTTTAATCTTACGTGATATTCTCATAACGTTTCCGACGATCTAACGGGAATCTTTATTTCGAGCTCGGAAATGTTTTTGTCGACCACGGTAATCTGTCCGAAATTTCGAATGTTACCCTTCATCTAATCAACGGGCGTAGATTATTTTCGTTCCGTCAGCCAGTAGTCCGAATAACCCAAATAATCCAAATTACCAATCCTCCCTTCGAACATTTCGAAAGGTTTTCATTATCCTCATCATTTATATATTTAATACTTACAGAACAGTGAAATTAATATTTATAGCTGAATGAAACATCGAGTAAAAATACTTATATGAGGTTGAATCAACTAAAAATATTTATATGAGGTTCAGAGATGGGAACATGAGTTTCCTGTGGTCTTCAGTTTTCTCAGAACACGTCCGAGGATGAGTCGCGCTAAATTGAAATAAAAAAGGGCAACATTATGAACGGCAGAGAGTATTCGGACAGCAAGTATTAAAAAACAGAACAACGACAGCAAAAAGCAACACGAATACAACAACGACCACCAATACTACTACTACTACTACTACTACTACTACTACTACTACTACTACTACTACTACTACTACTACTAACACTGGCACTACTAACACTGACACTACTACTACTATTATTACTACCACCACTACTACTACTACTACTACTACTAAAACAATAAACACTTACAGGCTCCAAAACTATTGTACAAAATATGCCTACTACTACTACTACTACTACTACTACTAATAATAATAATAACAATCATAATAAGCTATCCTAGAATGGATGACCAAAGGAAGAAATACAGTAAAACAAAAAGACACTGAGAAAGGAACGATCCGAAGCAACTACAGATCAATAACCTGCTTACCAACCGCATAAAAATTCTAACGGCACAACTGAGAGAACGTATCTACTACTCGCTTAATAATTCCTTGATGAATAGAAAGGATGTTGAAATGGGGCGCGAGGGACGCATGACTTGTTATGTATAGATCAAAAGACTCGTAAGAAGTTAAAAAGTAGAAAAGAGAACATGGCGTGGATTGTTTCCAAGAAAGGCTACGACAAAACCCGTCAATCATGGATAATTGAATGCTTAAGAATGTACATAGTATTTGACAAGATTATCTATCTTATTTAAACAAAAAAAGCAATTGGAAAATGGAGACTGAAATTGACAGCTGAAGGACAACACCTTACTGAGATAAGAATACAGAAAGGCATCTTCCAAATAGACTCTCTATCACCACTACTGTTTATCATAGTTATGATGCCACTCAACAACATACTCAGAAAATGTTATGCTGGATACCAGTTTACTGACACAGAACAAAGAATAAACCACATCATGTATGTGGATGACATGATCTATTAACAAAAAGTCTGGAAAAGCTAATAAACACGACCATAATTTTCAGACAGGACATTCAAATAGAATTCAGAATGGAAAGTTGGCATTACGAGAGATGAAAAGAGGAAGACTATAGACAGCGGAGTACATGGAACTACTTAACACAGTGAAGATGAAGGCACTTGGCGAACATGATACTTATAAAAGTTTGTGAGTTCTGGAAACAGAAACTATCAAATCAACAGAAATGAAAGAGAAGATTGGAAATTAATACCGAGAAAACGAGAAAAATGTTAGAAACTTGATTATGTAGTAGAAATCTAGTAAAATGAATCAACACATTGGCAATATCACTAGTTACATATTGTGGTCCATTCATAAGCTGGACAAAATAAGAACTTAGGCGGTTCAACCAGAAAACTAGGAAACTAATACCATGAAAATTCACTACGCCCGAATGATGATATTGACCGTCTCTACGTGAAAAAGAAGAGAAGAGAAATTGTAAGTATATAAGACCGTGGGGATAACACAAAAAGAGAATTGAAAATATACGAAACAGAGAAAGGCTAATCACTACAGCAAAGACATCGTCAAAATAAACAACACAGGGAGCAGCGAAACGAGAAACGAAAATACGAGAAACAAAAAGTGGGAAGAGAAACAGCCATATGGATGATTAGTAAGAATTACAAGAAAAGTGACGTACGAAAACAGCTGGGCATGATTACAAATGGATACCTAAACAGGAAAACGATATCGCTACTGACAGTTGTACAAAACAATGCAATTGGGAACTAATTATATCAAAGCTAGAATAGTCAAAACGTAGGAAAATAGTAAATGAACACTCTATAGACAAAGAGAAGAAAATGTAAATCACATAATAAGTGAATGCAGCAAACTAGCCCCAAAACAATACAAAAACATACACAATTTTTTGGGAAGGCAGTGCACTTAGGACTGTGCAAAAGACTGCATTTTGAACGTATATACAAATCGCAAAAACACAAACCGAAGGCAGTACTGGAAAACGAAAATCACAATATCCACTGAAACATGGAGGTAAAACAGATAAACTCATCTAAGCAAGGATAGCGGATGTAATAATAGTTAACAAGAAGTAAAAGGCTGCCAAATCGTAGAGTTTACCGCCCCAGCGGCGCATAGAACGAAGATCACGGAGATTGTAAAAAAAAACATACAAATACACGGAAATTGCTAGGGAACTGAAAGGGATATAGTACATGAAGATAGTCAATGCAATACCAATAATCGTAGGAGCACTAGGAACCCCAGGAAAAATTTGAATCAAAGGAAAAACTAAGTCTATACCACGAACTGCAATGATGAAAACAGCTGAAATCTTAAGTAAAAACCTCGAATGCGGAAACCAACCCACATAACTGCAAACGCAAACTAGTAACATTAAAGCACCAATAGAAATGAGACAAAAACATGAATAGCACACAACCACATGAAACCAAGAGAACTGAAACCAATACAACCAACAGAATCAAGTTGGTCAAAAGTCGTATCATGCTGATTCATAAAAAAATACGTTTTAAAGACAATCTGTATATGTAGGATATTATTCTTACAAAGACGTCGACAAACCTACACACCTACTTACAAACCTAGAAGTATGTAGCAAAACATACAGACAATGTTTGCCTTTACATGTACAGATGAGCGATGTTTCCGTGCAAACAATTTACGCTTTAAAATCTCGTTGTGTTTGTATAGAAAACAAAGTAATTCTACTTTCTTTACATTCATTTGTTTTCATAACTTCATGAAATAGAAGATGTCAGTCGACGCGAATCTAACAAGAGCAATAATTAAGCATAATTTTCTTTTCAAGAATAATATTTATCGACGTGTAAAGCACTCAGTAAGTAAACAAATAAAAATAATATAGTTCAATAGTTTATTTATGCGAGAATTGAAACAAGTTTATGTCGGTATTATTTGTAACCGTTCGTTTATATGCAGATCATAGCCTTATTCTTTCTTACCACAAATTATTGATCGAGTGTAAATGAGAATTGAAACTCAAGTGTAGTAAAAGTATCCGATTTTGTTAAATTGATCAAATAAGTAAAAACAAAAGACAAAAATGGTGAGGGCTATTTTACCATTATCAAATATTATTTTACTATTATACAGGGTGGGCCAAAATAAGGGTCCTATCTTTAAATTTGAATAACTTGAATTTGAATAACTTCCACAAAATAAAAGTTAAACTCACCAAACTTTATGTGTGTGTAGACTGACCCTTCCGAGATTTTTTGAAATAAACAAAACAAATTTTAGCCGAAAAACACTTCTTAAAACTTACAAAAACTAAAGTATTGTTTTTTACACTGTTTTGAGTTTTTTAAGCAAAAATAATGTTTTCTAAATGAGGGTACGTTCCTTAGGGCTAATACGGCTCATGCTTGCTTCGGAAGGGGTCCTTTACTTATTCTAAAAAAAAAAATTTTTTTAAATCAATAAATAAAAAAGTTATGAATTTTTAAAAATAGGACCCTTATTTTTGCCCACCCTGTATATCATCTTAAATCTTATTTAATTTAATTTAATTAAATTATATATTAATGTAATTTAATTTATTTAATTCATTTAATTTATTAATTATATTAATTCATTTTAATTTAAAAATATTATATTTAATATAAATAAAAGTATATCAATAAAATAAATAAAATATAAATAAAATAAATAGTATATAAATATAATATAAATATATTAATTCATGTTAATTTATATTAATTAATTTAATTTATTTAATTGAATTTAATTATATATTATCTTAAATCTTATTTAATTTGATTTAATTAAATTATATTTAATTTAATTTAATTTATTTAATTTATTAATTATATTAAATTATATTAACTTATATTAATTTATAAATATAATATATGATATAAATAAAAGTATATAAATAAAATAAATAAAATATAAATAAAATAAATAGTATATAAATATAATATAAATATATTAATTCATGTTAATTTATATTCATTAATTTAATTTATTTAATTGTATTTAATTATATATTATCTTAAATCTTATTAAATTTAATTTAATTTAATTTAATTTAATTTTACATAATTTTAACTTACTATTATATATTATCTTAAATCTTATCTTAAATCTTATCTTAAATTATATATTATATTAAATAATTATTTTACTATTATCAAACATTTTAATGTTCGGAATTTATTATCAGTAAACAATTAATATTACTAAATTTTAAAAATGTTTTGTTAATCAGCTGACACAGGTATTTTGTTAATTAATGAACATCAGACGTTTTCTTTTACTTATGGAAAGCTTTAAGAATCAATAACGTTGTATTTTTCTTCAGCGGTGCCGACGTTAACTTACGCACAACAGGCAACCACGTTAGAGAAACAAACTTGGAGTTCTGCCTACGTCTTGACAATCATAAATATACCATTAATAACAAATCCACACAGCACTCAGTAGTTATTCATTACAATCTCACACACCACACCATAGAACACATCAAATGCATCCTCATAGCCTACGATTTAAAGACACCACAGCAAAGACAAAAATATTAAACATAACTGATTCTAAGACTCAACGTAAACATCTCAGGAACGAACAAAGTTTTGGGACCTCTTAATGATTATTCATTCTACAACACACACGAAATAACCAACAATACTTTTCTACAGGAGAGGATGAGTGTGTGCAGTGAAAACAACTTATCTTTCTTCATTAGCATTTTTTCTTTTCTAATGTTTGAAGTTTTTCAAGTTTTAACTTTCTTCATATACTCACTTTTATATATGCCATATATTACATTTTACCATTCTCTAGGTACTTTCTATTTACACATGCGCATACACGCATATATATATATATATATATATATATATATATATATATATATATATATATATATATATATATATATATATATATATAATGAGCGTGGTTTTACTACATGTAAAGGCGCCGTTGAAATGATAAATTTGAAAATTAAGAAACCAGATGAATTGACGCGAGATTTTTTCAAATAAATAACATATTTATTAAATCATTTTTTTAATCCAAATTTTCGGTTTTATAAACCCTAATTAGTGTAATACAGACAATATTTTTGTTTCTTTTTTCATTTTTTTCTCATCGTCGATGTCTTACGGTGTTGCTGAAGATCGGCATTTTTTTCGGATGATGTTGAAAAGTTTGCTTTTTTTAATGTATGATATTTGTAGTTAAAAGCGCTGGCGCGCGTGTGTATAATGATGAAAAATCTCGCATCAGGTTATCTGGTTTGTCAATTTGTAAATTTATCATATCAACGGTACCTCTAACTGTAGTTACACCGATCTCATTATTGTACACAGGCGCGCCATAAAACCGAAAACTTGGATAAAAAACAACAAATTAAAACTCTCGCCTCAAGTTGGTCTCTCAATTTTCAAATTTATATATATATATATATATATATATATATATATATATATATATATATATATATATATATATATATATATAAAGTCAGTTCATATTATATTCTAATAACCATGGTTTTATTTTATTATTTTTATTTTTTCATATTTCCAAAAAACATAATATTTCTGTGAGATATATTTTTTACGGTCCGTTTCATTTGTCTTGTGCCAAACAACATTTTTATGTCAATATCGTCTCTGCAACACTACAAAATCATCAGAAAAAATTCACAAAGAGTAAAAAGTTCTAAGATTAAAGTGTCTTGAAAAAACCTACACTATACAGTAGTTCATTTTTGGGTGAAAACAAACAAAAAACAAATAAAAGAGAGCAAAAAGTCATACGTGAGAGAACCCACTAATACGCCATTTTGAATTTTTCGTCCAAAGCTAGTACATCCTAAAAATTGTGCGAACAATTATAAATTTTAATTCAGTAATATTTCTTAAAATAGTTAATAAGTTCTATAATTTATTTATAAAAATTCTAATTCACTTGAGGATAATTTTTTTCTTACTAAAGTTACATCAATGTCTATTTAGGTCATTTGGATACGAAACTCATTTAAGTTCAACAGTTTAGAGCTAGTTTCATAATGTCAGCCGTCCATTAAAGCAACTATCAAAATTGTTATACATCGGTGGTTTGTGGAAGATATATAGTATTTATTAATAAATCGTTTCCGTCAATATAAGATAAGCTTAGTTTCCCAGAATTGTTCACTTAAGTAGTAAGTTTCTAATTAAATGCGAAACTAAGGGGAGGAATTTGTCACTCACAGTTACCTAGACATGATTCCAAAATACCGAAGGGAGCTACAAAGTAAAAGGAACTGATAGTATATTCTAATACATATATTGTCATTAATAATATATATATGATATATATATATATATATATATATATATATATATATATATATATATAATATTTATGAATAAATATTAAATTATTAATAATTACACACGTTAGCGTTTCAAGCTTATTGCTCTCATCAGTGCAGGAAAGTAACAATTTCAGACGGTCGGGAGGCGCGAACCCGGTTCACAGAGTCAGTCAAAAATCTGCAAGCAGTCGCCATATCCACTCGGCCAATGGAAACTGTCACGTAATATAGGGAAATTAAGATTCATATGATCTAGAAGCGGGCACAGATAGAAGTCTAGTTGAGAGTGTTCTACGAACGTATTTGGAACTTTGCATTAGAGCTTTTTGACAATCTATTTTAACATCCCCGAGAGTGCTCAACTTTAATTTCTTAAATGGGCTTAGTGTATATATATATATATATATATATATATATATATATATATATATATATATATATATATATATATAGAGAGAGAGAGAGAGAGAGAGAGAGAGGGGAGTACTAGAATGGTATCACAATGCAAGAAATGGAAATATTTCGGCGTTGAGAAGTAAGATAAAAACAAATGATTTTCTTTTAATATATTTTGAAAAAAAATTTTCATAATTTTTTCTATGTAGCAAATCTTACTTTAAAAAAACAAAAAAACAAAAAAAATCGGTTATAGTTTTAGTTTTATTCCATTTGCTGCGGATATTAATATTTACTGCGTTATAAGCAATATTGCCATTCCCTACGTGTTTTTGAAATTTGAAGCACCCACCATTTGGCAAAGAGGTATTCCTCGAAATATATTATGGAACACGGTCACACACATTACATCAGTGTTGAAGTCTTGCCTAATCAAGTAAGATTTACTACATAGAAAAAATTATTAAATTTTTTAATAAAAATTTGTTTAAAAAAAACAAACTTGTTTTTGTCTTACTTCTCAACGCCGACATATTTCTATTTCTTGCATTGTGATAGCCTTCTAATATTCCTCTATATACGTATTACACACAGTGCTTCAAACAAACAACCTCTCCTTATATATATATATATATATATATATATGGGAAGAGAAGGATGAAGGTAATCCGACGTGATGGTAAAATGAAAAAGGAAAACCAAAAACTGGATGTTTTTTATGTGTACATCAACGTTTCGTCTTTATTTATAAGACTTCATCAGGATGATGATATAGGGAAAAGATATCATGCAAGTACAGATACATGTAGGGTAGACATGTTGGGAAGAAAAATAAAATAAAATGAAAAATAATGGCAGCGTCTTGGTGGACGTCCGTACTTGTTAGAGAATGAAAATGAGTGACGAAAATGAGTGGGAGAAAAGGGGAAGGGTGGAGGGAGCAAGGACTACTGTGGCTGGCGATGAGAGAAAGAGGTGGGGGATGAGCAGGGGTAAAATGGATGGCAGAGAGAGATTGGAGGAAGAGGGGGAGGGGGTGTTTGACCAGATGGCTGTGGTCAAGATTGGTCATTTTCCAAATATTTCAAATATTTCACACCCTATCACGACAAATCCTCCCTCTTCCCCCTCTCATCTATTTTCTCCCATACCTCTTCTTAAATTCCCTCATTTTCTCAAAACGCTCTCTAACACCATAACTTTCGCCCATCCACCAAAATCACAGACCCCCTCCCTCTCTACCCATCCCCATTTTCCCTGCATACACCCCCACACACAAACATTCCAACTCACTCTTCCCCTTCAATCTTGACCACAGCCATCTGGTCAAACACCCCCTCCCCCTCTTCCTCCAATCTCTCTCTGCCATCCATTTTACCCCTGCTCATCCCCCACCTCTTTCTCTCATCGCCAGCCACAGTAGTCCTTGCTCCCTCCACCCTTCCCCTTTTCTCCCACTCATTTTCGTCACTCATTTTCATTCTCTAACAAGTACGGACGTCCACT
>OY744537.1:27404902-27442402 GCA_963556195.1 Sepiola atlantica
AATCCTTATTTTCTTTCCTAGTCTTTTCCCGCGTTCTTGTTTACATATTTTGTTGTTATTTCTTTCGTTACTGACGTTTTGGCATTCACTAGTATTTTCTGTTTACATATCTAACACATCTACAAACGCATTTAATAACGTCACTTATTTTATCTCGTGTTTATTATTACATTTATACTCAATTATAACTGCTGGTTACTATTATCAGACTGGCCCCATGTTTAGGAGAGGTGCAAAATATTATAAGTTTATCGACAGTCTGATTTTTTATAAATAAATGAACGTAAGAATATTGTATAATTGTTGGACTTGTCGTAAAACACAGTTTTACCTTGTGGCCTTGGTTGGGGGATGAGGTATGCTCTACGTCTAATGTCCTGAGGTTAGGGGTTTGTGACTTTCAATCTTAGACTCTCTCATCCATACGACGCAATGGGGACTGATAATACGCCGATCCGTTTCGCATGATACTCGATGCTACACGCTACTATAAATACTTCGTAGAACGATGATAAGCTTTTTCTAAATGCCGTTATAGTTAGATTAGAAGGCTAGAGAAGGATGATAGGTTATATGGATTATTTGTAACTATAAGTTCGGTTTTAATGAATATATATTAGTAGAGATATTAACAATGGCTAAACATAACATATTGTTAAATATGTAAGTTGAGTAAAACGTAAGGTCACGAGACTTGAACAAGATCACGCGTGACTGTTGCATCACACGTGAGAGAGAAAAGACGTGCTTTTCAGTGTGTAATTCTCGAGATAGTTATACGAAATACGAAGGGGTTTCCCTACCTACCCCCATCCTCGTGTGTGCAAAGTATATATGTGTATGTAACAATTCCGTACTGACCATCTCAGTACACTCCTAGACTTCATGAAATTCGGCGGAATAAAACATCTAAACATCTGAACAATATTGGGTTCTATAGCAACCTCGAAGAGTAGCGTCCACGTATTACCGCACAAAATGATTGTATGAAGCCGATCGTTAACGCAGCAATATAGCAGAGCCGATCGCCAGGGTTGAATGGCATTACCAATAGGGCTGCGATAATGTTGATGTCAAAATTAACGTTGCAGATTACGAGGGTCATTTTAAAACGGCGGAGGTGGTATGTCAATGTAGGGCAGGGTGTGGTCACGATATCTTTGGTGGCATAAGGGAGAAGGAAAGCGAGAGACAGAGGGGCGCTCCCTGGTCTCGCGTGTTAGTGTGTAATTAGCGAGCTCTGTTACGATTTTAATGCGTCCAGTCGACAAGGAATCGCATATGAGACTTCGCGCGCTGATATACACGTATCGCAGCTAATTGGTTCTCATCAACCTTCCATTTCACATCTAATCGGAAACTTCCTCTCTCCGTTAGATTAACTGTCATTAGAAAGGCGATCAGTTACGTCGCCGGTCGTCTCTCTTTCTCTCTCTCTCTCTCTCTCTCTTTCTTTCTTTCTCTCTCTCTCTTTCCCTCTCACTTTCTCTTTCTCTCCCGCTCCCGCCGCTGGAGAAGCGAGCGTAATCATTATTAAAAGCTTTAATCCATCATCAGACATCAATAGTTTGGGGGAAATATGAAGGACTAGCTGAAGTTTATATAGTGCATAGGTTACCGGCCCTGTCTATAGACACAGTGTGCGTCGTTCGAGTTCTAGTCTCTATCGCATTAATTTTACATTTTACATTCACTATAAAGTTAATACTAGGATAGACTACACCATTACCTCTTGGTAGAGCTAACAAGTTTATAAGTCAGGAAAGCTACGATATGACACGATATTACACGATATGACACCATTTATGATAGTTTTAGATACCTACAAGCCATATCAGCTTAGTTGAAACATATGTTTCAAAAGACACGTTGAAAACAATTCACTTGTGAATAGGCTCCTAAAAATGAAATGAGAACCTGAAGTATCCGTTTACGCAAAGTTCTTAAAATATTTCTTTTTCTGCACATAAACTTTCATAGAAAAAAATATGCATTTACTTTTAACTTAAGGTAGGATAAATATTCTCGTCTTTCGTCTAACTTTAAATTATAAAAACGAAAAATAATAAAAACTGGTTCTTTGTAGCTAGTAAATATTTTCTTAACATAAACATAACCATTACTCAATTGTCGATACTTAAAAGTTTACTTAAATTCCTTAATTTAATTTAAGACCACCAAAAAGATGGAGTTTGTTTTACTCACCTCACAGATTGAAACACAATGCATTTCGGCAACTGAGGTGGTTACTATATGTTCAATTCAGACTTTTTACTAAGACTTTTTCAATATAAAATTGAATTATAAAATAAATTTACAAATACGAAGAATTAAATATTTACTAAATTAACATGTAGAAAAGTGTATTTCCTGTGCAGAGTTTAAAAGAAAGTTATCTCCCTTAGTCTTGATTGCTCACCAAGTCAGTAACAAGTGTTTCAAATTAACATTTCTCTACGTCACGATGTTAGTTTGTTTTTCAGCTCTATAAACAGAATACGTTGATTCATAATTACTTCTACATTAGATAAGAGATGGGTGAAAAGCAGACAAACAGACGAACAAACTATTTTTCTATCACTGTTTTTATTGTCAATTATTTTTTATTGTCTTTATCTATTATGGCTTTCATATTATCCATGTAACAATAACTAAGTTCACTGCCATTGATAAATTTATCTAAAAGCAATAAGCTATCTAATAGCTTATTGCTTTTAGATACATTTGTATATATTATTCAAAAGAATACTTAGTACTTATCCAGGATACGACTTAATGTCCGGCAATTTCCCGTCGAGCGGGTTACGTAAGCAGCCGGAAAAAGCCGAGCGAAGACAACCAGACGATAAATTCAAAACGATGCATTGTCGTCAACATATGTTTAATTATATAGAACGATTTGTTGTTTTTTTTTTCAAGAAAAAAATGAAGTTTTTAATGGATGAAGAAAATAAAACTAAACAACTCGTCAAAGTGTTTTTATATAAAACGAACAAACATAGGTAAACAACTGATAGTAATCAAATGTATTTTTCAATAAAAGTTCCAAATAAATAGCCCTTTTTGCCGAATAAAATAAAACCAGTCAACTGGTCAAAAATCTGGGTTTTTTTTTTGGGGGGGGGGCTTTTTTGTTTAGTTTAGGTTTTAGAAAGCGATCACTCCTTCGGGAGATCGAAGCTTTTAATATAGCGTGTTGAAATCTATTTTTGATTTTTAAACATTTTTCTTTCAATTTCAATTTGGAAACTTCTCGGCTTCTGATAGCTGATTGGCTAATCGCTTCGGTACCTTTCGGCTACTTACGTAACCTATTTTGCCAATTTGTGCCTCCTTTGTTATAAGGTGGATGAACGAGATTATGTTTGGTTTTCGATTATTTTATTCTATGATTATTATTTTTATTATTATTTTTCATTCCTGAATTTCATTATGTGGTGATTATACCTACACTTGCAATTATTTTCCGTTGTCCCTATGTATATCTTTTGTTTATTTTTGATATTATTTTCTGTTTATTTATACGTCATTGACAAAGCAACAATACATAATAGCTGTTAAACATTTAATTATTAATGAGTAATTATTTTTT
Source organism: Sepiola atlantica (assembly GCA_963556195.1). NCBI lineage: Eukaryota > Metazoa > Mollusca > Cephalopoda > Sepiida > Sepiolidae > Sepiola > Sepiola atlantica. The sequence goes on from OY744537.1 coordinate 27,408,495, forward strand.
ATTCTAAAATTACATAAATTGATGTTATTATTAACACTAATAGTATTAGTTCTACTATTACTGATACTATTGTTCATTATTGTTTTTATTGTTTGATGATTGAATGTTATCCATGCAACAGTAACTAAGTTTAATGCTATTCTTATTGATATTTAAGATAGCTTATTGCTTTTAGATACATCTTTAACTGATATTCTAAAGAATATTTTGTCAATTCATGTGTTTACCTCTGAGAGACTAGCTTTATCAACAATACATGATAACTTAACAGGGTGAATATCTATTTATGGTGAGAGTAAACTAATTACAAATGTCTACGCAAGATAATAAGATATTTTTTTAAATAGTTTGATTCAATAAATGTACCTTGCTATAAATCTAATTATTAGTTTAGTTTATTGAAATGATAAGCTTCTTTTTTTCTACAATATAAACCTGCTTCTATTTATTTTCTAACTAAATGCTTCGTTTTGTCTAACTTTTCAAGCTATTTACAAAAACGCGATATGAAGATGAACAGTTGACTACAGGTTGACCCGGAAAACATGCCACTCATGGAATCGTTAATATAATTCACAGCTCTTTTTGCAATCTAACCATATCTGGCACAAATGAACTTCAGTTCACTTTATGTCTGACTTGTCCACCAATTCCAGTCAAGAATGCCCAACAGTCTTTTTTTTATCTCCGTTCAATGATGATCACACCTGTATACGATGTGTACAACTGCCAATATAATTAAAATACTCCTCTTTCGTCACGGCACTGATTTTGACTGTGGTGGCTATCTCCAGTTTACTAATAGTATGGGGATTTTTTCTGATAGACATTATCTTTGAGATAACCCCATATATACAACTTTGGGGGTTATAGTTAGGTGGGTGTGACGCCAATTCATCATAACACCTCCAACTGATGAGACGACCATCAAAATAGCCCCCATCTAATTTAATGGCGATAAAAAAAAGACTGTTGGACATTCATGACTGAAGCGTGGCAGACAAGTGAGACATGGACTGAAGTTTATTTGCACAAAATACTGTTAGATTGCCAAACAGATTTAAAATTTTATTAACAATTTAATGGGTTGAAGTGTGGTGGTCACTCTGTACTTTGGGTTGTTTGAATCTAAATTTTCCATGTTTATTATTCTGTCGGATTAATGTACAAAATGTTATCCTATATTTTACTATTCGTTTACTTGCTCGAATTATAATATCAATAAATGAAGTAAACAAATTATCGAACAACAGCGATGACCTGGTGTCAAAATATCGATAAGAGAATACGCTCATGTTAACATTTTGAAAATCATTAGCCAGACGTAGGCGTTCCATATAAGGACATTGACATAATCACACCAAAGATGAAATGGTATGTGAAGAACTGACACTACCAACATATAAAATGATAAATATGTACGTGTCGGAAGATGACACAAAACATCATAACACGTACGTACCAGTGGAACATAATCAATTCCACATGTGATAACATTTATTTATCTCTTGTAATTTAAGATTATATACATTATTTATTAAATCGGTTTACAATGAGAATAGAAAAATGTCGTTTTAGGAAGACATTCAATGTTATTTTTTAAAACATGATTTCATAGTGTTCAATAATATTAATTACTAATCTATAACAGAGCTGATACAATTTTTAAAGTTTAAACTTGCGCCACGGATCTAATATTACCCTAAGTTTCATATTTCAGATGTTGCTTGTGTGGTTGTTCTGTTCCCCCTCCTTCCCCTCTATCTGTATGTCTTTGTATATATATATATATATACATATATATATATATATATATATATATATATACATATATATATATATATATATATATATATATATATACATGGTGCGTAAGATATATAAAGATATGTGTTATTTTTACTATAACATATCTCTCTCTCTCTCTCTCTCTCTCTCTCTATATATATATATATATATATATATATATATATATAAACAATGGTATATTAAATTTTAATGTGTAAGTCTTTATTGATATTTTTACTTGCAGAATTAAAAAATATCAATGTAACTCCTGAAAATTGTTTCGCACAGAAACGAACAACCAGAAATTAACACATAATTACCAGGATCTTTCGCTCACGCAGCACACCAAGGAGAAAAATCCTAAAGCATATATATATATATATATATATATATATATATATATATATATATATATATATATATATATATATATATATATATATATATATGTGTGTGTGTGTGTATGTGTGTATGTGTGTGACTCTAATTAAAACAGAATTAATTTATTTGCTTGTAATTGGTCACCATCACCAGTTATTCCTTATTATCAGTGTGTGTGCGTGCATCACGTGCTCAAATCTGTGTGTATGCATGTGTGTTATTATTTCTGTGTTGATATCTCTGTAACATTGTATCACACAAGCATCGCTTCATTACTAAAACAGCAGATAAATAATAATGAATACACTCTACCTCCAGATATACGTCGTACTACAACTACTTAATACTTTGACACAAAATTACAACGTACTACTCTCAAAACTAAAAACAATATTGGCTATTGACAACTTCCTGAGTCACATTAATAAGTGATTTTGCCAGGAAAATCGTAGACTAATTCCTGTTTCAGGCACGTAAATTATTGAAATGTGTTTCAGTATGGCTCCAAAGCGACATATCTTAGTTAAAAATCGCATTAAAAACAAGTCTAGATATCATTTTAAATAATCACTTCGAAAAGAAATGCAAACCTTTTTTAAGATGAAATACGAACAAAACTTATTAAATAAAGTCAGCTTAGTTCCCTAATTTAGATCGATTATATACATGTTTGTGTCGCTTTTCTCCTTTCCGTTGAAAGAGAAATCATTAGGTAATAATCAATGTCATCATCTTATCTCCGACTTAAGAGAAAACATATCATAAATAGATAATAATAATAATAATAATAATAATAATAATAATAATAATAATAATAATAATAATAATAATAATAATAATAATAATAATAATAATAATAATAATAATAATAACAAACCTATCATTAAAATAATCCAGCTTTCATGTTTCAATGCAATAAAAAATGTCATCACGGCCGCCTCTATCTATTCATTAAAACAACATTTAAGTTAGTTGTCTGAAATCAAATTATTATGCCTACACGTACGATGTACAAGTATCTCAAATAATTAGATAATTTAATATTGCTTTTTAATAATCAAAAATCAGTGTTTATCTGAAAGATGACACAGAAAGACTTTTTATATTAATGTCTTAATCATCCCCTTTTTAATCGGTCGATATAAAAAATAATGTCTGTTGTTAAATTTGTTCCCGGTGTTATGGATACGTTTGGTCGTAGATTTAAGTGTTAGAGTAAAAACTCTTCCGCCTTCTTTTATGTATGACTAATAAAAATAAAATACCTGCCAGCATATAATATTACGGTATTAAAATCGATCGTAAATACAATTTTTATTTTTTAGAACGCAGACCAATATTTTAGTTATATGACAGACGAGACAGATTTCAGTATGTACCATGTAGTATAACAACTAATAATCGCACAGTTACAGAGTAAGAACTGGCATTATTTTACATATAAAAATCCAACACATGGCTCATCATAAAAGTATATCAAATATGAACTAAAACTAAATGATGCAAAATATCAAACATAGTTTTAATGTACAAATTATTACTAAAATAATATATGCATAGTAAACTAATAAAGAAAGTGTATATAAAAACAAACAAACAAACAATAATCTTATATTAGAAGTTAATATAACCTCAAATCAGTTTAATTTAAACAATACAAATCACATAGGTAGATAAATAGGTCAGCTAAAAACGTAAACTAGAAGCATTTATAATGATTCATTATGGATGGATGGAGATACTCCCCCCCCCTTAGACGCCGAAAGAGGATTTAACTGTCACACAGATCAGAGTTCAAATGTTATATATGTGATAGGAACCAGGTTTGGAGAGTTTTGAATTAGTTTATTCTACAAGGCAGTTAAGCGAACGACGACATTTTTAAAAATGTAACGTTTTAAAAGCCTCCAAAACATCTCTCTCTCTTTCTCTACCCAAAGCATGTATCTTGATATAATCAAATTGCATATATTATGAGTATGCATATCTTCGTGTTTAACTATTGTCGAAAACCGTCAATCCAGCTCACGAAGAATCTCGACCAGAATCTTGACTAGGAAAGGAGAAAAGCCAGATGAGGATGTCTTAAGATGACCTCTTCTTCACATCATTCGCAGAGAAATCAAGACTCTTATACAACAATGAAGGAAAACATTTGAAATAACAATGCCTATTATACTAGTATAAACCCGTCGAGACTCAGCGAATCTATTAATTGATGCTTACAGGAAATAGCTAATTTATGCACAACTATAAATAAAACAATAAAGGGATGTATAGATCGTTAAACCAGTTAATATATCTTAATTGAAATGAAGTATTTTGATTCGAAAACATTACAAAGTATTGAGATAACACTGAACAACAGAGTAAAAGAAATATGTTGGAAACCTTAGTATTAGCGACTAACGTCGAGGGAAAAGTGAGAGGTGATTAGATTGAAACTTTCAAAAGAGTTAAAAGCATTTCTTTAGAGATTTTAAACAACTTCGTTTCTCGATCTAGGAATTCACTGTCGTAAAATAATTCAAAAATAAGCTCTATTAAGAGTTCATTTCAAATTAAATTGGTTAGCAAATTTAATCTTTTGGCCAACAGATTTATATTTTACAATAATTTAAGACAAGTTGCCAGAATAATTTTTGGTGAATCTAAATTCTTGAACGCCCTCAAGAAACACCGGCGTTTTCTGGGAATGAATGGAAGCCGGTGTATTCCTGCTCCAAGCCCTGAACACCGTATTACTATCTTCATTCTCATTTCGTAATGTCTATAGTTTTCAAGTTACAAATCAAATCAAATAATGTCTTATGGATGCCCGGTACGAACTCAGACATCAATATAGTCTTGTACTCATTAGAATAAAATAAATATTATCATCTAAATACTCCGGGTAGTATAGTTTCAAAATAGATATGGTTATGGGAGTCTATCTCCAAAGGCCAGCGATGGGATCGTGACGGAAATAAAGCAAATAAACAAAACTACAATTTATATACACTAAAATTAATTTAAATTAAAATTATATATTAAATTATAATCGCTAACAATACTTCCGCCTTAACCTAAAGTTCTAGGAAATACAAACTTCTTATGAAATTCAAATATCCTTTAGTAAACTGTTTTTCCAACAAAGAAAAAAATGATGTACGTAGGTATCACTAGAAAAAAACCCTCTGAGACGTCTCATTATGCACCGATCTGACACCAGCGCATTAGTACAGCACCTAAAACTAAACATTCCTGCCTTTCCAATAAATTCCGAAAAATTATCGCAGTCGATACAACCATTTAAGAAAATAAAAATAATACACTAAAACTAGAAATACTAGAAGCCTTACATATAAAAAAGCCAACAATTTATAAAATTAACTCTCTAAACAAAGAATTTTTAAAAAAATGTATTTAGTATGAATGCACTATGCATAGTACTACTAACTGCCCCGCCCAAATATATATATATATATATATATATATATATATATATATATTGGAATAAAGAATTTCTTTCAAATCGACAGACAAGGATCACCTCGAGGTTCGTCTCACGATTATATCGTATGAGACAACACTCGCGGCCATCCTTTATATATATATATATATATATATATATATATATATATTGATTTATTTATCATTAACATTGAATATTGACACATTTCGGGACTGGATAACTTTGTCGGCACCTTCAATTACACGTATTTGGACTGCTGTTTGTAACTTGGAGTAATTGTCTTTCCTGATTATGCTTCTCAATATGTATGAACTGGATGGACTATATCGATTCAACAAAAAGTATGTTTTTGGGTTGATATGTTTTGATGTTATGTATTTTTGTGTATTTGTGTATATAATTTTATATATTTTCAAAGCGTAATTTTATTACCTGTAGTAGTATAACTGCGGTAATGGTCCTCTGAAGAGAAGAATTATCTTTGAAAACTCATGAGCTAAGGACTTAAGGATGCTTTGCTTGAACTTTGAATTCTAATAAAATTTGATTGACACCTTATTTTATTACCTCATTTTATATTATAATATTAATGCTCTATCCAGTATATTGAGCTTCAGTTTTTATCCGGATGTTTCACTAATTATGAGATATTAGTTGACGCTTATATCTTTTGTTGGATTACTTTATATATATATATATATATATATATATATATATATATATATATATATATATATATATATATGCATGCTTATGTATGCACATATATACATATATATACACACATATATGTGTACATGTATATACACATATATATACTCATATGTATACATATATATATGTATATACATTATACATATATATTCATGTATACATATACAGTCAAACACACACACATACACACACACACGCACATATATATATATATATATATATATATATATATATATATATATATATATATATATATATATGAACGAGTATATCAGGCGTTGTCTGGTAGCAATTCCTTTAGACTTTACAGTTTCCGTACATATTTTGTACTTTTACCTTGAGGTGCTTTTTAAGATACACTTTTCTTAGTGGCGTTTTATAACGAACTAACTTTAACATATAAAAAGTTTGATGGCGAATAACAAATTTCCTTTTGTCTAACAAACGCTAATCTTTACTCACAATTCCGGAGATTTGCACAATAAATATGAAAACAATACGCAGCATTAATACGTTTTTTTCTACAAATTCCTTAAAACAAATTAGTGTTGCCGACATACTTTTGTTTTTAAGGAAATACACTTGTGATCTTAGTCCAAAAGATCACCTGCCAGTAGCAGAGTTGCCGCTTCGCAATCCTGGGTCGGGATGAATCTTGCTGAAGAGCCCGAAGGATGTCGAAACTTTGGTCTATGATTTCCTGTTGATGACCATCTTGTGTTTGTGCATGCATGTGTATATGCGTTCGAGCGTGCTATGGTGTGTGCTTGTACTCTTGTGTGTGTTTGAATGTGGAAAAAATTCTTATCTCACATTAAATTTTCTCCTTTCTCATATATATATATATTTTTTAATTTACTTATTATATATTTTTTATTTATTAATTTTCCAACGAATGTTAAGTCTGCAATATCTTTGATTCAGTTAGTTTCTCTAGGAATTTAAACTGTATTTTACTTTTTTTTTTAAATGACTCAAAGCTTCTTTAGACTATATATTAGGTATTTAGATCTGTATGGCTAGGTTTCCTTCCTCTTATCTAATTATCTTTCTGGTACCTAAGGTACTAAAGCTTTATTTTTTATTTATTTATTGTTTAATGCAACTTTAATTCCTATATAGTTTCATTGCTAGCTACCATATTGCAGAATGGCTCTTGGGTGTAGTGTTTAGATAGTATTATTATTATTATTATTATTATTATTATTATTATTATTATTATTATTATTATTATTATTTGATATGCAAATTATCATATCATTCGGTAGTCTTAAGGGTAATATATTATTATTATTATTATTATTATTATTATTATTATTATTATTATTTTATTATTATTATTATTATTTATGTATATATTAGTAAAAGTTTTAAGCTGAATTATTTCGACACTTGATTATTGGGGAAATGGTAGTTTAATCAGTACCATTGGAGAGCCATGAATATTATAACTGTCCTGTTTTTGAATCTCCGAAACAGTTACATGGTAAACAGCTGATAATCCCCGTGTTAATATTAGATGCTTAAGGTCTCCTGTTTTTGTTTCACTCTTAGATACTTAACCCCCCTTTTATTTTTTGTATTTACTTATTTTTCCAACGAATGTTAAGTCTGCAATATCTTGGATTTAGTTAGTTTCTCTAGGAATTTAAACTGCATTTTACTTTTTTTGTTGTTTAAAATGACTCAAAGCTTCTTTAGACTATATATATACATATGTATATATATATATACATATATATATGTATATATATATATATATATATATATAATAAAATATGCAACTAAAAGTAAACTTTTAGTAGATAGAACCTATAGTGAAATGGTTTAAGATTTATTTCAAACTTCAATTGTTCAATGCAAGGTGTATTCTGTAATCAAATTATGTTTAAGGAAAGAATAATTTGATTGCAGAATATACCTTGCATTAAACAATTGAAGTTTGAAATAAATCTGGACATTCGTACATGTTTTTCACTCTTCTTTCATATATCTTTGTATGTATATATATATATATATATATATATATATATATATATATATGTGTGTGTGTGTGTGTGTGTGTGTGTGTGTGTGTCTGTATAAGTTTATGTGTTTATGTTTATCGAGATGTCGGCTATAGATGTCATGTGTATTAAGCTGATTCCTTCTTATTTATAGGCCGCTTTTCTAAAATACGGATGGTTGACAATATTACTTCAAACCTCTCTATCCGACTAATGCACAGAATCTCTAGAAACACGAGATGTGAAAGCCGGTTTTGATATACTTCTGTTGGTGTCAACATTGGACAGTCGTAGCAACAAACAAAAAATGATCCGAACGTCATCCGAAAGCCTTCGTTTCTCGACTGACAAGGCGCAAAGCCCAACTTGACAACGAAGACGGCTAAGCTCACTGTTTATCAGCCGGCGTTTAATGAGAGATATGGGGTAGCATTTCGACTGAAAACGGACGACTTGTCTTAGGACGCCTCACAAAAACAAGCGGACAAAAATGCCGACAGACGAAACAAAAACAGGGTGCCAGTTAATTTCGTTTTACAAGGAACGTAAACAACCACGTGGTTGGTGATAAGGTTTACTTCACTTGATGGGAAGCCATCTGTGACTGTAGGCACCACGAATGAAACGGTTCGAAAATCTCTAACCGGAAGAAAGTATACAAATCAATTACAACCGATATTCTAAACGTATATTCTTTCGTTTAGCGACGAAAGGATTATTTCAAACTGAAGCGTGATAGACGAACGAAAATGCTATAGGAAACGTAAGACTGATAGACCAACGAAAATACTATTGCAAACCTTAACGTGACAGACTGACGAACATGATGTTGCAAACGTAAGCGTACAGACCAACGACAATGCTATTTCAAACTAAAGTGCACACACCGACAAAATATTATTTCAAAATTAAGCACAGAAACAGGCGAAAATGCTATTAAAAACTGTTCCCCTTTATTGTGTTTCTTGTGATTTTTTCTAGGACTTGCCGGATCCCATGACAAAAATTTATCAAGTCTCGTAGAGTATCCAGCTGAATGCTTTTACTTGGAAGTAATATCACTTTGAGAAGTTGCCATATTTCTCGTATGAGCCAATGTGTAGTCATGCCAAAGGTGTCTTATTTGGGCTTTGAAAACAAAAGTTTAATATTTGATTATGGTTTACTTGTAGGGTGAAGTATCCTCATGTCAGATTTTCCTGACAACCCAAGTGTCTTCGGTCTATCTGTCTACAGAGAGACCGAAAGCACTCGGGGAGTGTGTCCAGTAGGCATTCCAACTTTCTCTTTGGAGTGTAGTGTGATGCGTGATTGGCCAAATGAGTATTGATTTACTCCTCTCCAGGAGTTAGGCACAAAGCCAGTTTTTATCTTACTCCCACAAGTAAGATGTGACCCAAGGTCGGGTCGGGAAAGTGGGGTTTAAAAATTGCCTGGGCAGCCCCGTCGGCATTACCCGGTAGAGGCGCCTAATGCAGTAAGCAATAAACTTACTCCCCCCAAACAGGGGAGGCAAAGCCTGGGAAGGTGGACCTCCCAGAACTGCACAGGACAGACCCATTGACCGGCGTAAATCAAGACCCGAAGGACAAGACAACACCGGTATGGGGTGCAGTATCCATCGAAACAGATACTACACTTTGATCTTAGCCAAAAGACCAAATGAATATGTAGGTGGCCTATGGAATCAGCCGAGTTCGAATCCTATCGTATCTGTTGTAATTCACGCATAACTAGAAAGCAAAGCTAACCGTAATTTCGCCCGCTATATGTAAAATAGCAATTCTTTCTCAATTTATCGTGACCATTTACCGTTTATAATAGTCAATGAGTTTTGGCAGTAAATAAAAAAGGCCTTCTTTACTAAGAACCAACAAAACCTAAACGGTCTTTGTTTCTTTCTGTCTATATGACTGTACGTTTGTCGAATTTATTCTTAACCTTCGTTAGTGTGCACGCATGTCGCAATGAAAAAGAAAAATTAAGTTGACTGATTGTAGGCATAGTGTCTGTTTTACTTTTGAAATAACTATCTCGTAAGAACGTAGAATGAATTCAGCTCACCATGTACCAATTTGTATCCAGGTGACCCCAAATGGAATGACTATTACAGTACTTTTTACCGTCACTAGTTCGGGGTGACACTGAATCCGATGATATAACATTTTTAAGTGTATCTTGCGTAATTTTTTACTTTTAGTCGGGCACAAGCAGAGATGAAATTCGACTTCCCTTTATATAATAGATGATTTTCATTAAATCTATATTTTCTTCGCTGTCTTTTCTTTAAGAGTCACATTATTACAAGGGTAATGGTATGTATTTACTTAGATGACAACTCAATGTCATATACGAAAAATTATACAGTGCCATAAAGGAACCAATTAAACTTGATTTAGAGATATTTGTAAGAACTTTGGTATACAGCTTTAAGTCAAACTATGTTGTATTTAGATAAGAAATTGATATTTGCTGATACCAGTAGATTAAAAAGAGATAAACACATTCCAAGTTTGTACTATTGGGATTATTTGGACTAATTTGTACTCTTTGGATTATTTTGACTAATTTGTACTCTTTGGATTATTTGGACTAATTTGTACTCTTTGGATTATTTGGACTAATTTGTACTATTTGGATTATTTGGACTAATTTGTACTCTTTGGATTATTTGGACTAATTTGTACTCTTTGGATTATTTGGACTAATTTGTACTATTTGGATTATTTGGACTAATTTGTACTATTTGGATTATTTGGACTAATTTGTACTCTTTGGATTATTTGGACTAATTTGTACTATTTGGATTATTTGGACTAATTTGTACTCTTTGGATTATTTGGACTAATAATCTTATCTTGGTTGTTTCGGCTGACGTAATCTCTAACCTCTTTCGAACTCGTTAGGATTGTAATTCCAAGTTGGTATATACAGATAGATAGAGTTAAGACAAACATTACTTACCGTTATGATTAATTATCGATTTCTATAACAATTAAACAGCATAGTACATATTAGATTCAACCAAGAGAAATCTTATTACTATAGCATTTTATTTCTTAAACTCAAACATTTGATTTTACATGAAAATGAAACCATTTACACATTCACATCAATCAACAATGTTTGTTGTATTTAAGAGAATTTCCTTCGTATCTTTATCTGATATATTCTGTGAAATTTCTATTCCTTTCAAAATTAACATAAGAGTATTGATAAAAAGAAAACACAATAGATAAATAAATAAATAAATGATTCTAACATACTTCGTTTATATATGTATAGATGAACACGCAGATCGCTATTAGAAGAAATATTCCCCTTCAACTTCGCGTCTCTATGACGTCAGAGAAACAATTAAAACTTTCGCGCCTAAAACCACTGCCACAATCAATGATTATTATCACATCACTCGCCCGATCGTAATTAACATTGACGGCGGAGGGCATTTAAACGAGGACAGGAAAGAAATTAAACGGACACTAACATTTTGAAAGAGGAAAGTTTCGTGACGTTTTGATGTTGATGCTATTCAACAGACACTAATTTACTTGATGTATTCCAAACATCTACACATTCGACATTGTTGTAAACAATATAGACTTGCATATTTCGCTTCACGTCACCCTTGCTATAATCCTGTAACACCGGCTGATATCGTTCGAATTTATCGCGACATTCACCTGAGATATTTTGAACAACAGAATTCATTTTATTTGATAAATCGTAATATGAGTGGCGTTCAATAAGTAATGCCCCTGAACCACTTCCAGTTGTCTGATCTAGATGAAATTTTGCATGTGTAATGATTTATATCCGTATGGGTTATGTCGCAAAAAACAGCTCTGAACTAATTGTGGTTTCTGATTTACATGTGTTTGAACTGAGTCAGGGGTAAAACTTCTCATACCTACCAGTATTCTATATTTCTATAAAGCCACCATTCACCCATGCATGGAGTAGTGTTGCCACATCTGAGCCGGTGCACCAACCACTAGTCGCTCCTTCTTAGACAGGGTATAAAAAGAGTATCTAACTTAATATCCCTTGCACTTCTGATAAGCTTCAGCCCCTGTTGGGCCCCTGTGCTTGTTTTACAAGTACTTACACGAAATGTGCTCCGATGAACCTACTGCCCTTGTACCCTCTCAATGTAAATACTGCGCTTCCTTTACAGACTGTGCTCCGATGAATTTACTCCACTTGTACCCTCTCAATGTAAATACTGTGCTTCTTTTACAGAATGTGCTCCGATGAACTTACTTCACTTGTACCCCTTAACGTAAATATTTAGGACAATCCCAACTAGCAATACAATCCCACATCATTAATCTACTGTACAGGTCCCCAGATACAAGAAAAACTTTCTATTCTAGTAGCTTCATTCCTAGGACCGCTCACCTTTGAAATTCCCTAACTGTTCCCCATTTCTCCGTCATGCAGAAATTTACATGTAATTTTAATACACATGTTGCTGCAAAACTCCCCACACAGGATGCCCATATATACTTAATACCAGTAGCCTCTTACGTCTCAGTGGCAATATGTCTTGTTTAGTGTGGATAAAAGTAATAATAAAAAGCTGTAATATTCGTGTGTCATTTAAGAGGTGTTTTTGTGCTAATGAGGCACCGCTTATCAAAGCCTAAAGGTTACTAAATGATAAGGGTTAATGAATTTCTCAACTGGATGGCGAGACAAACACCTTAGGGAATGGAGATGATAGTTTAAATAGGGCAGACTTTCATTATTTTATAGGATTGGTCAAGAGGTAGTATTTACAGTAGACTTGAAAACGACTATGTTGTAGTTAGCTGGAAAGCATCCTCGTGGTATTGTGTTCCTCAGACGGGTAGATCTTGGAAGGAAACTCTGCTTATGGAAGTTCCGTTTAGTTTTAAGAACACAGAGGAAGAACGGAAAACTATTTACAGTGGTTGTAACTAAACGAGTTGTTGCTGTGAATGTTTTATAGCTATAATCTTTAAAATGGTGTTTACTTACATCTTTATACAGAAATACCGATATGTATAACACAACAAGAGTTTGCAAAAACATGATAATTGTCAAAACGCATTTTTTTTTAGTTATTCTCCAAATCGGTTAAAACGGTTTGGGCGAGTTTGGAGCAGTGTCACCCACCCGAAGATTTAAAAAAAATTCTCTCTGTTTTTTATTAATTTTTTGGTCTTTTTTTCTTTAATAAATTGATATCGATAAGACGCCATTCTTTCAAATAATAATCAAAAACATAGGTAAAATATTATTTTTAAAGTTTCCGGTGTAGTAGAGGGGTAATTGCGTCATTTTTACCACCAAATGGGCAAGGCTGTAAAAACCAGGGCACAAATGGAACGAAATTAAAGAAAGAATAAACATGAGTGATTATAAAATTAATTTATTATTGCTAAAAGAATTAAATTCGGGAATTATTTTCTTTTGTGCGCCGTTTCCAACTCAGAGAAAGTGAGTCTATTATATTTATTTTTTACACTGATGAATGCATGTACATAAACTATATATATATATATATATATATATATATATATATATATATATATAAAACAATAATCACTGTATCATAAAAAGGCGTTTGTTACAACAGTGCAACTAATATAAGAAATTAATATATTGGGATATGTTTCAATGACACAGAGAGCACTCAGCTAGATAAATGCGGATTGACTGTAGTTACAACGATATTTCTTTGAAGGAAAAGAATGGAGAAATATTATACGAAAAGCGAAAACAAAAAAATCCCATTAAAATCGGTATGGTAAAATCGGTATCGGTTTTAGTGATCATCATATCAAAACCGGTTTAAACCGGTTTTACAAAATTGGTTTCTAGCTCTAAAACTAACTGTCCCAATTGATACACTTATACTTTGACGTTATTAAATATCAAAGTTTAGTTTCAGAAATGACATAGCTTTAATTTTTACTAAATATAAATAGACAGATAAGTATACCAATAATAAAGTTGAGTTTTCCTTTCATTAATACGTGCGTACAATCCTTTGTTTGATATACTATGAATTCCATTGGTAAAATGCATGGTTACTTCAGTTGCTTATAAAGATAAACCTGATCTATATTAAAACCAACAAATTCAAACCGCCAAAACAATAGCTAGGTTCAATAGTGTCGAAAATTAAAATAAACGAACCGTCTTACAATTCGACATCGGTATCTTTTTATCTACACTTTTATGTATCAATATCAGAACAACATTTTACCTTTGTCTTAGAGTTTGCAGATATGTACACCGATATATCCAACGATGAAATCCACATTAGTAGAAATTGTACAAGATTGGTTATGGTCAATTGATAAAAACCAGAATGACGAATTACTTTGATGTGTGCACAATCATATTTGAAAACATTGATATAGGCCTATATAAACGGATAGATTGGCTATAATAAGGAGCTTTAATGAGGCCAGCAGTGAAAATCTAAAAGAATATATATTGTAATGAAGAAAAATAGGCCTAAGAACCGTAATATTAGCAAATATAAAAATAACGAACTTTTAGATGGCACTTTCAACTTAGATAAAAAATACATTTTAGCCGTATTTAATTTGATTGGGAATAAAGCTCTCAAAATACATACTGGAATTGTCCACATGGACTCGTAGGGTACGAGTTAAAATGGTTGATTAACAATCAGTTCTATATGACAAGTTTCATGAATCGATAATTACTTTTAAATAAGTTACATTTTCATGACTGACGAGGCAAAAATAGTATATCTCCGTGGAATAAATGAAGGATTCAGTTAAAAATTCCCGAGTCCGACATAAAGATTCCTATGTTCGAAAAGATGCATTTAAAGACGGTCGAGGGTTACATCGGATGAAACGTTGTGAAAATAACAACCAAGATGAGAATAGTCGTCGGAATAATAGAACAATCTAAATAATACAAAATGGTACATTAATGTTTGATTGAGCATTTTCATCGATCCGTCATGCTTAAGTTTTATATCGAATTTTAGTTAGTCTGTCACGCTTGTGTCTGATATCGCATATTCATCGTACCTCACGACTATCCGTTCGTTTTTAACTTCTATTTTCGTATAAACAATGGCTACCACTAAAATTGAATAAATATTATATAGTAGCAAGCGAACTTACTGTTGACCGGGATAGATGAGAATGTCTATGAACTTGTTTTCTCAGACTTTAACCCCTAATAACTATTTTAATTCTTACTTTTTTATATCTTTCGTTTTTCAAGTTAAAATGAAGTAAGACGTAGTCTTTTCTATTCGTATAATTGTGCAGACCACACGCTATTATTATACAAAAGAAACTAACACATAATTACTACCACGATTAGATTCCTCGTAATAATTAATACTGAGACAAGTTGTGTCGGATCTTGTTATAGGGATGTGGGCTATCTTTAACATACCAACGCAGTTATTGCGTCCAAATATTATATCACCCATGTTGACCGGTGAAAGAGCAAGAAAATACGGCGTATTGGTTTGGCCGGTAACAAATAAAATGAAAGTAAAATATATTACAAATTGTATATGTTTTTCATTAAAAATATTACTTAACAAATTGTTTGCATTTTTTTGACATTTTATTTTAAAATATATAAATTAATTAAAATATTAATAAAATAAAATAATGTTTTTATGAATAGAATTGATGTGTTAGGTTTGGGTTAGGGTTAGGGTTTAGGATTAGAGTTAGGGTTTAGGATTAGAGTTAGGGTTTATACGCCAGTCAGGCTGGATATGTATACTTGGGGCTTTTCTAACAACCGCCAATGAACTATTTCTATTTTTTGACTTAATGTGAGATGCGAACCTTGACAGAAGGACCAAAGCCGTTAGCAAAAAGCAAAGGTAAAACATAAAATAAATTATCCGTTAAAATCAAACCGGGCGAAAATAAAAAGGGGCATTCTTTTTGCCCTAACACCGGTTAAAATACGTGATATAATAATTGGACGTCATAACTGCGTTTACATGTTCAGGAAAACCGGGTTTTGTATTAAATTCTATCCCCATAAAGGCAGACGAACAGACAGAGAGACAGAGACACGACAAATATTGTATAGATTTTTTTCAATTTTCAAGTTAAAAATAAAACAAAATAAAATCAAAATGTCGTTTTTTCTTTTTATGCATGTCCGGCGCGAACGCAGACCCCTGACATTACTGTTTTCAATTGTATCTTCGGACAAAGAAGAAAAACAGACATACAGTAAAACAGAAATCCCTCACATATATCATATATATGTTTAATTTAACGCATCCTTTCCGAAGTGGATGTTAATTTAGATTATTTCCCTCGTGTTTATAAAGATAAACATTTCAAGATATTAGACGGTTAGTATCAAGGTAGAAATTACTTTGGAGATTTGACGACGTCACCAAAAACTTCTTAAAGACATTTTCTGCCGCCGATCGATAACGCTAATAGAATTGATATATTTTTCATTTCAACTCTTTGTTTTTTTTACTTATATCTGAATGTACTGTTTTTTTTTAAATTATATTTGTCATCTTTATTGTTTTTCCTTAGAGAGATTTTTTTATGATGGCCATTTTTTATGGATTCACAAATTGTCCTTTTGACTAATTCATTTCGGATGTATTCGTTTAGCTTCGTTTAGTAGTTTTTTTTCTGATTTTCCAATAGATTTTCTCTTTGTTAATATATCTATCTTTCTGTCTCTCGTGTCGCTAAGCGTTAATGATTTAAAATATGTATTCATTTATTTATTTATCTGTTTTGGTTTGGCTTGAGCGGATGGGACAGAAGATAAGATGGTGGAAAAATGCAAAAAAATAAAAGATATTGTTTTAATGTCCGAAATTGTGTGGATTAAAGAAAGATGAGACGATTGGCGATGGGTGAGGTAGGGACTAGAAAAAAGGGCCTCAAAAGAAGCGAAAGGCAAAAAAAAAGTCAGGGGAGAATCGGTGAAGATGATTTTTTTGTTTTTCTATACAATCAGTTAACAGATATTTTCTGTAAAGTCAGATTGATTGGGTTGTGAGTCATTTATTGAAAAACGACCGAAGATTGGGTAATGGGGGCAGGAGGAAATAATAATAGAAAACGGAAGAAAAAGAACGAAAACAAGAATATGAGGTGAAGATGAAGACGAAGAAAAAAAAGGAAGAAGATGAAAAAGAAGGAGGAGAAGGAGAAAGAGAATGGGGAAATGGAGAAAAAGTAAAAAGCAAGAGAAAAAGAAGTGAAAGACCGAGATTATGAAAAAAGAAGGGTTAGGTGAGGATAAGACAACGACGGGAAAGAGGAAGAAAAAGTTGAAGATAATGAGGAAGGAGATATAATAGAAGGTGGTTGAAAGAGATGAAAAAACGATAAAAGGAGAAAAAAGAAACTGCAGAATAAGGAAATAGAAAGAAGAATTTAGTGAAAAAAGGAAGAAAACAGAAAAACAAGTCGAACGAAAGAAAATAAAAAGAGGAAAAAAGAAGAAAAGGAAGAAGAGAAAGACGAAAAAGATGAAATAGAAGAAAGGCCGAAGGAGTGTGAGGAGCGGAATAAGAGAAGAAGTATAAGCAGGAGAAGATGAAGCTGAGGAAGAAGAAGTAAAAGAAGAAGGAGATGATGATGATGATGATGATGATGATGATGATGATGATGATGATGATGATGATGATGATGATGATGAAGATGATAGAGGACGAAGGCGAAGTAAAATAAGAAGTAGAAGATAACAGGGAAATAAATAAAGGAATGAAAGGGGGTTGCAACAAAAGAAGAAATTGATGCAAGGGGAAAAGAAGGCGAAAATACATGATAAAGGAACAAAAAGAAAAATAAAGCAAAAAGAAGAAAGCAGCAAAACATGTCTAAAGGAACAAAATAAAAAGAAGAAGAAAGAAAAAAGGAAGAGAACAAATAAGAAAGAAAAAAGGACAAAGTAAGAAATAGAAAAGAGTGAAAAAGATGAAAAGAAAAGAAACGGAAAAAAAGAAGAAGAAGAAGAAGAAAAAGAAAAAGAAAGAGAAGAAGAAAGAGAAAGAAAGAAAGAAGAAGAAAGAAAGAAAAAGAAGAAGGCATACGATTGCAAAAGATATAAATCAAATGAAAATTAAGAAAAAACTAAAAGGCCGTTCTCGTATGTTTTTTGTTAATGTTACCAAAAATTCCTTAATGATAATCAGTCGGGCATGATAAACAGTAAATATCATAACAAGAGTAAGGAAGATTGAATCGTGAGAATTTTTTTCTTATTAGATGACAACGTTTCCTTCGCAATAAATACAATGCTAACAATTATTATTGGAAAAAACGATCATTTTGGCTGCATTTTATTGCTTCGCTTCGATAATTTCTCTTACTCATCTCGACAAGATACGCAACCTCATTGAAAAAGGAAATATAAGATCAAATTGTTCTCTTCATGTTTGACTCTAACAAAGATCTATACCAGATTAGGAAAAAGAATTGCCCCGATTTCTATTACACATAAAAATAAAGGGATTATTCTTTTTATACGAACATAAGCAGATTAAATAGACAATATATTTGTAAACGCTGTTTCTATTATTAAAATTAGATTAAAAGAGAAAACTGAAAGAGATTTAGCTTTTCTGTACTTCGAACTTTTGTGTATATTAACATATTAGCGCCCAATTCTTTTTTCGTTAATTTATTACGAAAACTCTTTTGTAAATACAATTATTTGGCATGTGTTCTTCAGAATTATATGATCTATTCCCCGCTTCTTTTGTTCCAGCTCGTTTGAATCGTTGGTCTAGTGGTCTCCATCAATTCGCTGTTTCGATACCTCATTGTAATACAGCTTCCCATTCCAGTAGCTTCTTTTCAAGAACAGCAGGCTTGTGGAACTCTCTCCCTGCTGACTGTAGCATTGATCTTTTTAAGACTAAGGCCAATAGGCATCTCCTATCTTTGTGATAATCATATTTCGTTCTTGTTAGCTCCTTACATCAAGTGGCTTCATGCCTTGTCTAGAGCGATTTTCATTTAAAAATGTATATATATATATATATATATATATATATATGTATGATTTGATACTAAATATTTACTTTCAAAGATTTACTTAACTTTATGGGATAGTTAAAGCATTCATTTATATTATATTATATATATATATATATATATATATATATATATATATATATATATATATATATATATATATATATATTTCCCTCATATCTCATTCGACTTTTAGTTTTTAATTTACTATTCTGACGTTTCCTCTTAGAGGGTCAGACGATAAGGCCTTAAGGTAATTTCAACAATTTTCCTTTTTTTCACCCGCCTGTTTCATTGATTAAAATAATGCTTCCTCTAAAATTGATCCTACGATTCTGTTGTACACGAAATTTACTTACACACACACACACATACACACACATACATACATATATATATATATATATATATATATATATATATATATATATATATATATATATATATATATATATAAAGTAAGGATTATTACCCAACAATGTTTCGATTGAATAAGAAATGAAACTAATTGTATACTTCCACTTTAGATTTTCATAGTATATGGAAAACTGAGATATCAATGTTGCCAATATACATACAGACAGGTTTAGTATTTGAAATACACTATAATATTTATTACTTACTATCGATATCTCTGAAAAAATACAGATTTTGCAGAAATAAAGTTAATCATCCTCTGATTCTAAAAACGCACCATAGAGGCTAATGGTTTAATTATTTATAAGCATGTCTGACATTGCAATGGATGGGTACCATCGCTCCTCATCCTTGAACAAAATATTACCGTTTTTAATCGTATTTCTTAAGTAAAAGAAGCATTTTGTCTGCACACGTTTTTTTTAAACTAGAGTTCACTCCAGACAAGCCATATTGCCACTGAGAGTTTCTGCATGTCAGTACAGTCAGAGAAACAGGGAGCAGGGAAGGAGTTTCAAAGGCTGGTAGCTCGAGAAAATAAGCTATTAGAGTAGATAACTCTCCAGCATCCTGGCACCTCCAAAGTTAATCGATAGGATGTAACTTATTTTAGAGTTGGTCGGGTGTATTTACGTTGAAGGAGCACCAGAGCAGCAAGTTCATCGGAGCACATTTAATTGAGGTACTAGTAAAACAATCACAGGAATGCAAAATTGTGGCGATGGGACAGAGGCTGGAGTTTCGTGGATTGTGACGGACCTATTAGATTAAAGACTCATTTTGGACCCTGTCTAAGAGGGAGAGACTAATCGCTTTTACAGCAGCTCAGATGTGACAACAATACTCTATGCATAGGCGGGTGGTGATCTTGTAGAGATATGAGATATTGACTGGTGTGAGAAGTTTTCTAGCATGGTAGAGGGAGCCCACTTTCCTTGCAGCAGCCTTGGCAATGTCTTCTATGTATTTGTTCCAATTCATGTTATCCGTGAATGTTAGGCCCAAGGAGTTTGAACGTTGGCCTCTCAGGTAAGGTGTTATTTGCCATGGCAATCGGTGGTTGAAGAGGTTTCTTGTAGTTGTTGAAGGAAAGAAGCTTTCAGCATTAAATGTTACAATCCATTTGTGTCTCCATTCAACTACGGAGTGGAGGTCATTTTCTAAGGATTCAGTAATTTCCTTGAATATCTGCGCGATTGTTTTTCCACATGTCGAGAGTAAGGCGTGGTGTCATCAGCAAATATACCAATCTCAGACTCGATTTCATCAGAGATGTCGTTTATGAAAATAGGGGCAATAAAGGTCTAAGGATAGATCCATGTGGCACACTCGCATTTATGTCACGTTGCTTGTATGAACGACCATCGAGGACAACCTGAATCTTTCTTTTGAATAGGAAGGGTCTAAATATATCAAGTATTCGTCCAGTAATACCATACGAATTAATTTTTGAATGAGAAGACTTTCATGCCAGACCTTGTCAAAGGCCTTGGATATATTAAGCGCTACCATCCTAACTTCACTTACCATGTCTAGTGTATAGTATATGCATTCAGAGATGACCGTTACGATATCCACAGTAGAACGTGCTTGTCTAAATCCATACTGATAGTCAGAAAGAAGTTTAGCATTAACAAGATGGCAGACTATCACTAGATTGATTATAGATTCAAATATTTTAACGATAATTACGAGGGTCAGTTCTATCACCAGAATTCTTGAAGACTGGTAACACAGAGGCAATTTTCCAGTTAACGGGGGCGCAACTTCGGCAATGTATTTGCTGTAGACTTTTGAGAGGAGAGGGGCAGCTCAACAGAGCATTTCTTTATTACTGCGATAAGAGCAGACCCACATGTTTTCGAGGTGTGAAAGTTTTTTTTTATTATATCTCGGACATGGGAAGGAGTGATTATTAGGTCATCAAGTATGGCTTTAGTCCGAAATGGGAAGATTTGGAGGGAGTTTTCTTAGTCCAAAGTGGAGTTAAAGGCGAACAGCTGGGCAAGTAGTTCAGCTTTATCAGTTGCCGTGGAAACGACATCAATGTGGTTGAATAGCGGGGGGGGGGGGTGCCTATCGTTCACCACACTATCATGGATTTCCAGAAATTGCGAGTTCCTAGTTTTTATGACTCAATGGGTTTTCTGGTGGTCTAATTATACCTTTTTTATTTGCGTGTATTACTATTTTACAATGATCTTTTTATGCTACAAATTTCTGTCTATTTTTGTTGACTTATGGCGTTTGAATTGCCAGACCGCCTGCTGCATCTTAGCAAGCGCAGCTGCACAGTTCGAGATGAACCAATGTGGAGAATGGCACTTGCTATAGAATTTCGGCTTGGGGGCATATGTTTCAATGTATGCTTTGACGCATTCGGTTAACTCATTTGTACTGAACAGAAGGGTGAGAAAAAAATCTGACTACATAGGGCGTCTCTGATGTGATCTCTGATGGATTCCGAATCAGCCCATTTGAAGTATCTCGTCATTTTGAGTAACAGCTGATCGGTTTGGGGACGAGACTTTAGTGAGATATCAATCATTACCGCAAGGTGATCAGCCTTCTTGAGCGGGCTATGAGCATTAATCGCACAAGCCTCGGGCAGTGAGGTCAAAGACAGCTCGAGAAGTGTGGCTTGCTGCTCCTCACGATCTGGGAGGCGAGTCGGGAAAGTGACAGTCTGAAAGTAAAAATTAGCAGAGGAGAAACTATACGTACAGTAACCAGCTGCGTTTGTATAGTTCGGGAATCAAATCCAATAACGGTGGTGGACATTAAAATCTCCAAATACATGTACTTGGGCGCTCGGATCTAGTGAGAATGCTACATCTATGCTATTAGAGACAAAGTTGAACAGGGTACAGTCGTAGGTCGGAGGAGAACGCTATATAAAATATAATTAAGAAACGCTGTGTTTTAAGGTTAATCTAAGGCACATGAAGGCTTGATCATCTGATTCTAGACTATGTTCTATAGTAAGCTCCGAACAAAACCCGAAGTCCGGAGGACATATGTTTGTCACAGTCCTTACGGTAAAGCGGGAGGTATCCAGTCAAGTCAAATCGCTATGAGAAGTGTAGGTTGGTCTAGTGCAAGGATATTCGGAGTGATTACTAGGATAAAAGAGTCCACGTCATCGATGTTGGTTCAAATCCTCGGATGTTTGTGAATGCAAGCCTCAAGGGAACAGGTGAATGTGTGGTTTGGTTGGTGCTAAATAAAAGTAGATGTCCTGCGTTGTGTGACCTGCGCGTAATAAAAAATAAATTAATTAAAAGTGTGTGTATATATTAGAATCTGGTAAACAATAGCTTTATATATCTGATGATATATGATAGTACATATATTGTCTTTAAAAATTAAAATTATTTAATTATATATATATATAATTATATATATATATATACAAATATTGAATATGACAGACAACATGTCTGGATATCCTTATGTGGATCCTTTTCATTTGGCGAATCAGGGTCTTTGTTTTGGAGGGAGAAAAATTAGCTGAATCTGCCATAACTGTAGTTGTCCAAGTACTTTCAGGCCCATCCGGGTCCATCTTCAAGGGAATCAGGTAAATAGCATTGTGTTAGTGCTAATATTAATAGGTAGTTTTGTCGGGAATTATAATACGAATACGGAGCTAAAGATAGAACTATAAACATTTAAGAATGTCATAACTAGTGTTAACATTGATCCTGTTTATGCCTGTTTTTCAGTTTTGATGTATAACTCTTCTAATATATAGAGTTTTTGTTTATTTTTGGTATGTTCTAATATTGTTGTGTTTTCTACTAAGAGTTTTCGAAATTGGAAGCGGGGCCAGGAATGCCGATTAGTAAGGTGCTGGGCCATGGCGCTGGTAGGAGATAAATGCATTGTTAATCTCCTCGACAATTCCCCACCGAAACAAAAACCTTTATTCGGCAAATGGAAAAGATCCACACGAAGATATCTAGGCATAAGTTATCTGTCATATTCAACAACACTTGTATTACAGAGAAAATGCTGCCTAAACACACACACACACACACACACACATATATATATATATATATATATATATATATATATATATATATATATATAGGATAAATGCTCAATTACATGGATACTATACATTATATACATATATCTCAATGAGATCTGTCTAAAATTAACATGACAGACCGTCGTGCATCGCAGGAAAACTAGATCTTTTTCTTGAAAATATTCAATTTTAAGTCGTTTCTTCTGTAAATCTGAAGATGTATTTGTCTCTGAAGTTAAGACTTTGTTATTAGCAATGCTATGATTGCATTGCTCTGATGAAACAGCTGTTTTCCAAAATAAAAATCAACTTTGTCTTTACACGAGACCTTGTTTTTGGTCGGGAAATATCTCAATATATAGATAGTGCTATTGCAGAACTTCAAAAATGCAGAAGAATCAGAAATAGTCGGTCTTTCAATAAAAGAAAAGTTAGGAGAATTTTCTCCAGATTCAGAAAGTTTTATTTGTAATCTGAACCAAAGCAAATGAGAACGTGCCGTATTGTACCACCTTGCAGTCGATATAAAAGGCTGTCCATATTAACATTTTTAAATGATCGTGCTATGAAAATATAATACAGTAAGATTGATGGTATATTTTTGCAATTATAATTTTCTTGAGCATTTTAATAATCTGGTGGTTAATATTTAAAATCGAGATGAAACAAAGAAACCTAGAAATTTTCACGCGATATCTTTTGTAGTAAAAACGCTCTTCGCCTGGCTCGATTCGTTTACGCTTTTTATTCAGAAAGTATTCATGAATAGTTTTCGCTTTTTTTTACTTGCCATTTTTTAGAGTTTTTTTTTCTCTAAGATCCGCTCTGCATTTATCGTGGCAATCAGCAAAAACGAGCCTACGAAATCTACATAATAATGCGCATAGGCATCTTCATGCTCGTATGTACGTCATTAACTATTAAAAAAAATTAAAAAATAGGATAACCCGATAAGGACATGTGGTGATTAGTAATTAATCTAATGTCACTAAGGTAAACAATTCAACTTTACCCATTTTAAAATGAATTGTTATAAAATAAAATGATGTCGCCTCGTCAACAAAAACAGTACGTTTTTCAAAAAGTGACATTTGTGTTATTTATTTGAAGACTATTAAGCTGACAATTATTTTTACGACAAAAAGACAGAGAATAAGTATTGTTTAAAAAAAAAGACAGAGAATGAGTATTGTTTAAAAAAAAGACAGAGAATAAGTATTGTTTAAAAAAAGACAGAGAATAAGTATTGTTTAAAAAAAGACAGAGAATAAGTATTGTTTAAAACAAAAGACAGAGAATAAGTATTGTTTAAAACAAAAGACAGAGAATAAGTATTGTTTAAAAAATGACAGAGAATAAGTATTGTTTTAAAAAAAGACAGAGAATAAGTATTGTTTAAAAAAAAGACAGAGAATAAGTATTGTTTAAAAAAAAGACAGAGAATAAGTATTGTTTAAAACAAAAGACAGAGAATAAGTATTGTTTAAAACAAAAGACAGAGAATAAGTATTGTTTAAAAAAAGACAGAGAATAAGTATTGTTTAAAAAAAAGACAGAGAATAAGTATTGTTTAAAACAAAAGACAGAGAATAAGTATTGTTTAAAACAAAAGACAGAGAATAAGTATTGTTTAAAAAAAAGACAGAGAATAAGTATTGTTTAAAAAAAAAGACAGAGAATAAGTATTGTTTCAAAAAAAAGACAGAGAATCAGTATTGTTTAAAAAAAGACAGAGAATAAGTATTGTTTAAAAAAAAAGACAGAGAATAAGTATTGTTTAAAAAAAAAGACAGAGAATAAGTATTGTTTAAAAAAAAAGAATCGAATAGCTACAATTTTTAATAAATACATACGGAAGAAACATATTCTATTTATTTGGTTAAAGAATGTTTAACTAAAAATGACAATTATTTTAACAGAAGAAAATACGTTTGATATTGTTTCGTCCGGAGACTAAAAAAAGCACGTCTATATTCTTTTTAAATTGTATTGACATGTACTATTTCAAAAGGAATATTATTTTTAACAATGAATTATACAGATTAATGTAAAAAATACTGTGCAATTTCAATGGGTCCCGCTAGTCTAAGATAAATGTTGACAGAACATTAGTTAACATTTTTAAAATAAACTTATGTCATGTTCGTATGCTAAATCTATTATATTTATTTTTATTCCACATTTTTGCTATTTAATATAATTGTAATTCCCATTATTGGATGTATTAAGTGTGGCATCTACTTCTGTTATTATGAATCAATTAAGCGCATTTGGGTTTAATATGTTTATTATGATGTGTTTTCTAACGTATTATTTTACTATCAGTATTATCCATGGAAAAGTATTACCTAGGAATTCGAAACTTTGGAACGCGAACCGTCTCCGGCAACGATTTGAATTCTGAGTTAAATACTATATGTATCTGTCATGCTTATCCACCATATTTTCTCACTTAATGGACTCTTCCTGACACAATGAATAGTGGTAACAGAGAAACTCGCTTTGACGAATTATAAACTAGTCTCTGGCAACCCATTACTTCTGTACTTTCTGTAAATATACACTCTGGTAAACTACCTAATTGTTGTCTTAGTTCTTTTCGTATTTTAAAGCCACAACAGTCTATTAGTCGATCGGTCTTTTAGTCGGTTCGGCCGTTTGTCTTTGTTAGTTTTAAATAGTATTTTTTATCACTAAAATCGGAAATTGCATCTTAAAACTATCGTTTATTTCCTGTCCACATTTTAGAATCAAATCCAATAAAATATATCAGAACTTCCAATTGTTTCACGAATAAATTATGGAATTTACTCGACTTACTTTCACGTTATTAAATGCCTTTAAGCATCGCTTCAATAGTCTCTTTCGTTATGCTCCCTCGCTAAATTCTAAATTCTAAATAGTTTGAATTAGCGCATTTTAATGTTCTTTGCATTAAAAAGTGATTAATAAAATAATCATTTATTTTCGAAAGATTGAGAAAATCGGGTAAAGGAATGTGAATTTTCTAAAGTTTGTCAGTCGCATTAAATGACGATCAGATAAAGATTGATTTTTGTTCCGTAATCAATCATGGATAGAATTTCAAAGTAATCGACTTGAACCAATTTACAGATGAAGTTTCTTCCGTTTAAATGAAGGCACACTTGATAAATTACTTATCACAACGCTTATTTAAAAGACCCTGTCATCTCGAATTACAGAAAAGAGACATCAGACATGTGTACAACGTACAACAGTTTACGTATATAAATAAACATATTTCTCTCACCATATATATATATATATATATATATATATATATATATATAAGATACATGTTTGTACACAGATATATATATATATATATATATATATATATATATATATATATATATATATATAATATGCATATATACGTATATATAGAGGATTATAATTAAGTTTACCATTGCTTTAAACAGTCTGTTATTTTCGTATGTACACATATATACATACATAAACACATTCACGTATATATACATATACAAACGCATGCACTTATATATAAATATACATATATACACATATATGTATACATGAATGTATATATTTATGCATACATATATACATGGCATTTTTAAAATATATTTATATTCGTATATACATAAAGAGAAAGATGTATTCATATACACACGCACATATATAAATGTATATACATATATACCCATCAATGTATATATAAAAACACATACACATATATGAATATATATATATATACAAACAGATGCATGTATCCATATATATAGTCGCATGCACATACATATGAACACACACACATATATGCAGCTACGCACACATATAGACATGTATAAATAAATATATATATAGAAAGATAATTTATATCTATCATATATAAAACATATATATACATATATATACACATTATATATATATATATATATATATATATATTTATTTATTTATTCTGGTACAGAAAAATTAGTACAACATTCGAATGTTGTACTAATTTTTCTGTACCAGAATAAATAAATAAATATTATGCTCTTAATTTTTAACTTTGATTCTTAATTAATCGAGCACTCTGCTGGGATTTTTCCTACCATTCTACAAAGAATATATATATATATATATATATATATATATATATATATATATGTATGCACATACATATATAGAGACATTTATACAAATATACATCAAAGCACATACATACATATATACACATACATCTATATATATATATATATATATATAAACACATATACATACCTATATATAAACACATATACATATGTATATATATATATATATATATATATATATATTATATATATATATATACATTTAGACACGGCATCATATATATATATATATATATATATATATATATATATATATATATATATATATATACGTAATTTAGCTTATCGGTGTCTTTTAAGTGTCCTATATTGTTAGCCTTTTACACGCAGATGGGAGTGGGTGGACATGATGTATAACTGAATTATCTTTTCTTGGTAATTTCTTTTACGGCCGTTCGAGTTTAACACACGATGCAAAAAAAGACGTTTGTTTTTGTCATGTCGTCTGTTTCTTTTATTTCCTTAATTTAGTTCGACACGCGTCCACATCATAAAAAGAAATAATCTTTTATTTTAATGACGATCTTCATCTTTTTGTCGAGGTTTTGTTCGACTTTTTTGTTTTGTTTTTCTATCACAAACCTCATGCTTTACAAAAGACTAATAAAGTTAGTAGAACGTCTATTCATTTCGTCATTTATATGTGCATATATTTGCCCAAAGGTTTCATTACTTTTTTCGTGTGTGTGTGTGTGTGTAGACGGGTTATTTGGGATTCTTTCTTACTACCGTAAAACATTGAATGCTCTTGTGCTTTTAATTAGAATATGGAATGTTTTAGATGCTGCTAAAACAAATAATAGTCGTGCATCAAGTAACACTCATTTCGATGATATTCGATGCGACCCCCATTTTTGGTGGAACTCTATATAATGATTATCATTCGTAAGAAGCCGAACAGAAACATAACCCATCTCAGTTGATTAAATTACTTGCTATTATTTAAGCTTGTTTACGATACTGATAACATTTAATGTAAACGCCACGGTTATTTTAGTAAGTTAAGGAATCGACAACTTATTTTCGAACGAGTAAGAGTGGGCAGACATCGCGCGAGTAATCACGTTCAGGTCAGCTAGAGGTGGGCCTTATGCTATCCGTAAATATAAGGAAACAAGATACGCGAGAATGAAGAGAAAGAGAGAGAAGGGGTAGATAGATAGATAGATAGATAGATAAATAGATAAGTAGAGAGATAGAGAGAGAGAGACAGATAGATAGAGAGAGAGAGGAGATAGATAGATAGATAGAGAGAGGTGGATAGATAGATATATAGATAGATATATAGATAGATATATATAGAGAGAGATAGAGAGAGAGAGGGGAGGGTAGGATAGATGGATAGATAGATAGATAGATAGATAGAGAGTGAGAGAGGGGGATAGATAGATAGATAGATAGAGAGAAAGAGGATTATATATATATATATATATATATATAGAGAGAGAGAGAGAGAGAGGGGGGGGGGTAGATAGATAGATAGATAGATAGATAGATAGATAGTGAGAGAGATATAGATAGATAGATAGATAGATAGATAGATAGATAGATAGATAGATAGATAGAAAGAGAGAGAGAGAGAGAGCGAGAGAGAGAGAGAACATTCACGGGGAATCAAGAATCAACTTACCAATTATTTTTGCTAAACATTCCTAGCTCTCTTTATTCTAAAGATGGCTTATAGGGAAGTCAATCATAATTCTTCACTCTCATAAATATAGCATATTCGTCCCGTTACACAAAAGATCGAGAAATAACATGCATCTTCTTATCCTCCGGACGAAACCATTTCAAGTGTTGGGGGGAAGCCAGAAAGCAAATAATAAGTCAGACAACACCCGTGCTCTTAAATGAGTTCGGTAATAAATCCTCCAATCTAAATAAAATGTCAACCGCAGGTGTTCATTTATATAGGTCATCAGAAATGATAATAATTTATATATGAAAAATTGAATTACTCACGTAATTACATTATTTTATATGAATAGTAATGCGAACACTGGCGTAGCATAATTTTTCTCTATCATTTTTGACAGAGTGTGTACACTAATCTACGCACATAGGTTACGTGTGTGGAGACAAAAAGCACAACTAAGAAGTTACGAACTCCGGACAGAAACTACAAATAAAGAAATATATTTATTTTATAAAGCTGTTTTTTTTTTCTGTCGACGAAATATTAAGTATATAATGCCAGAAAACGAATATCGGTTTGAATTGTATCGCAATTCTTATTTTAATATAATCTATCGGATAATTTATGAGAAGTCACAAATTGTGGAAATTAACAGCTAATTTCAGATGTGTAATTATCATTGCGTCATATGGAAGGATTCGTAAAGGACTATAACATAGTGAAAGTAGTGATACAACAGGGGAGAGAACTGTAAACATGTGCAATACTACATGCTTACAATAGTGCATAGTTGAAATGCATGCGGATACCAGGCTTGTCGTGAGAGAAATATTTAGATAAAAGAAAAAAAAAACACCTAAGAAATGAACTGGCGTTTTAAATAGTAATGTCTTCTTTGATACGAAGTCCCATGCTGTGTTTGTGGGCAACTTGAGTCTTTAACAAATTAATGCTCCTCCAGATACGAGAGCCCTGGGCGGTAATTTATAATGTTCATAGATAAACTGACTCATGATTTTCAAGTAGGTGGTTAGATGATTTACCATAAATGACACCAATATCTATCTATCTATCTATCTATCTATCTATCTATCTATATATATATATATATATATATATATATATATATATATATATATATATATATATATATATATTCCAGCAAGATGGACAGAGATTCGGAGCAGTGGGGGTTTCCGTGGTTCTCAGAGACATATCGGCCCTTATGCTCTAAGCTAATGGATTGGTTTAGAAGATACGTTTGTCTTGATTTGCAGGCCAGTTTTTAAGTAGACGAAAACAAGTATCATTGTAACGCCTCTCAAAATAAAACATCGTTACTGGCTTGAAACTGGAGTTGTGGTTTTGTTTTGTTTGCGTTGAGATCTTTTTGTTACAAAATTGATAGCGACCACATGATTGACACTGCGACTGGTGTCAGCATCGAGCACCGAATCTAATCTTAGACAACAAGTGGACGATCACGGCGTGTGCAGTGAACACACTCTGACACACGTTCACAATTATAATCATCTACTAGACACCACCCTCAAGTGTATTCGAGCTCTCTGTACTGGGTTTTTCTTTTCAGGAAGCCTTATATGATGATACTTAACTCTACAAATAAACCCTGATCAAAATAACATAGTTTTCGAAGCCCAAATAAGATCTCCTCGGTATAGCTACCCCACGCTGGCTTATACGAGGAATAGTGCATCTTCTTCAAGTGATGTTGATTCTAATAATATCACAAAGCTGGATGCCCCACTACACTAGATGAATTCCTGTCCTGAAATACAGAACATTAATAAAAACAACAATACATATAAAATATAATTAAGTGGTCGATTTGGAAGAGTAAAATGAGTGTTCTTCATTGATTAACTTACTCAACGTTTGAGAGGTAAAAGAGAATCTTGCTTGGACATTCGAATGTCTATGTATCTAATATAGAAATCAAGTGTTAACCCCAGGGATGGGCCTCTTGATTCTTGATAACTTATTTACTAATGTATAATAAATTCTTATATATATATATATATATATATATATATATATATATATATATATATATATATATATATATATATAAAAGTGTGTGTATATATATATATATATATATATATATATATATATATATATATATATATATATAAAACGTATCTGTATGCACAATGAAAACAAAAACTGTAAGAACTTAAAAACATACAACTATTGTTATGAACAAACGGACAGCCAAGTACTACACCAAGAAAATACGCCAGATTAAGAAAATTTCCGAGAATTCAAGAGAGAAGCGGAATCCAGCAAACATTCCTGAAACATAGATAAACAGAGATTAGAAGAGATAGCATGAAGCGAATACAATAAAGATATCAAGCTATATTCAGGTAACTATATGGACGATTCCATAAACGAGATAACAATTTACGTTTTCTAAGGATGCTCATAACCTCTCCGCAAATTTACCCAGTAACGTTACAACTGTTTCATTTTTTAGACATATAAGCAACAGCTTTGTGTATAAGTTTTATTAACAGAGGAATAACTGGAGGTTGTACATGTTAATTTGTGTAGCAACATAAGAAATAGTTGTATGGGAATAGGATTAGTATGAAAGAAATCCACGTAAAGTAAGAAATTAGAATGGAATTTTCAATTTAAGACTAAAAGAAGGCTACGTGTGTCCTCACTGTGACGTTACTGGCGCAGTAAGCGGATGCAGCAAATTGGTAAAAGAAAATCAGGGCTTTTTTTCGTCTAAAGCACCAGATTGCGGTCAGGCTTTTAGGTAGCTGATTTCTCCTCTTCTGGGGGAGAAAGTCGGGATTGTTTGATGTGTGTATATGTATAATCTAAAGAAAGAATAAAACCGTAAAGAAATGTTAACGGCTCAATTGTATTTGTTGATGCTTATTTTTTGATAACGTTCGTAAAAGCGGTTATTGAGAAGAATAGAAAAACGATAGAGAGATGGGATGGAAGCCTGATTGCAACATTAGCACTGTAACGTGGCCAGTGAATTCCGTCAACGAAGTGGACGAATCGTTGAGATCAAGGCGAACAACACATGGAAATTGAAGAACACCTTAGTAATGTTACGGTACAACTATGCGTGCGTCTGGAGGATTGGTTTTCTTTGTAGTTTTCTTGTCGATATGGCGCTGTTATGTTATCTGATGCCGAAACGCAATACTTTCGATACGATTAACACTAGTTACTATTTTACGACCAAATTTCCAGTTCATATCTTTTTAATAGAATGACTCTCTAATTGAACGCACTAGATCCGATAGGATTTGTACTCGACATTTCCGATTCTATACTAGTTGTTTGTGGCTATTAAAAATTTTTTTTTTAACATAGTTCACCCCAAACAAGGCAGGACGCCACTGTAGATGTAAGGGGCTACTGAGAAAACGGAGAGGAGAAGGTAGGGGGCAGTCAACCTAGATTGGGATCTGCGCAGCGAGATGTCTGTTTACATTAGTTTTAAACTTCTGCATGTCTGTAGTGTCGGGGAAACAGGGGGCAGGGAGGGAGTTCGAGAGGCCAGCAAGACGAGGAAAGAAGCTATTTGAGTAGAAGGCTCTCCGAATTCTGGGGACCTCCACAGTGAATGAATGAGATTTAGTTGATTGTCGAGTTAGTCTAGTGAATTTACGTCAAGGGGGGCACCAGAGTAGCCAGTTCATCGGAGCATAATCCATTGAAGTATTTGTAAAACAAGCACAAGGGTGCTACATTGCGGCGATGGGACAGAGACTGGAGCTTGGTTGACAGTGAGGGACCTATTAGGTTGGCGATTCTGTGCTAATCACGCACGCCAGCGTTTGTGGCAGAGAACATTAATTTACTAGCAAAAAAAATATTTTTAAGAAATGCGAAGAGGAAAAGTAGGTTAAATATAATAAATCATAGTTACTATGTGTTGCTATATACATCCATAACAACATTTACACCGTGACTATCTTACTTAATAGCGACTGGTGAAGTTGTTGTTGTTGTTGTTGTTGTTTTTGTTGCTGTTGTTGTTGCTGGTGATAGTGGTGGTGGTGTTGAGTAGCGAATCGAACATCAGCGTAGAGTTTACAAAGTTCGTGCATCAAGATCGTCCGGTCTGCTTTAAGTCCATCTCGTTGGCCGTAGCTATAGCTGTGAAATTAAGATTATTTTACCCCCGACATGCAAAGCAGTAAGGCTTAGCTGTTGCATACGAAGTCAGGGAAGGTTTGGTCCACAACATACAAAGAAATGCCGGCGTAACATGCGCAGATGCAACGATCTTACCCGCAGCCATGAATTCCCGGTTATGCGCCTAACACGTTCTTCTTTTTAACATG
>OY744537.1:27452402-27494902 GCA_963556195.1 Sepiola atlantica
GCGAACCGCCAGCTCTTCTCACGTATTAAGCATTGTTGAAGTAAATACTGAAAATCTATACATAATTTATCATATATCCTTATAATCGTATATGTGGATATATGAAATAATAATTATTATTATTATATATATATATATATATATATCTCTATATATATATATATAATATTTGTGTTCAGATATATATTAAAGATTTAGGTAAATAAAAAACAACGTTTGCGTGTCTGGTCTTTAACAAGCACCCAACCCTTCAAAGGAATAATGGACACTATATAAAAATTAAAGTAAAAATAGGTATACGAAAAAAATTGAAACAAATATTCGTATAAAACGAATTCTAAAATTAAAAACATAATAACACATTCAAAAAAATATTTGAAGAGTCTGTAGGAAGAAAGAGAGGAAGTAGGGAGAAGAAAAGAGGGGAAGAGGAAGTTCCTGTAAAAAAAATTATCAAAGAAATTAGGAAAGAAAAAGAAAATACAAACACTATAATTTTTAAGAGCTGATGTTCTAGGTATGATAAAAGTATAACATTTGTTTTCTCATCGATCCTGATAGGAGGAATCCTTTTAGACTGAGGTACCTTTTTCCCCAATACAGAGTGCATCTTTTAGAGGAGATGAATATTCCCAACATAAAAAACGGGAAATTGTGTTTAACTTTTACCTTGTAGATAGGCAATTAAATACGGACATATTTATTGCACCGTTACGTTTTTATAATACATAAGTGTGCACATGTAGGTATACAGTCATTATAAAATGATATACGTACATTTAGTATATAAACACACGTATGTAGCAAATAAATGGAATAACTAGGTCTTACGTTTACTCAAACCGCTTGTCGTCGTTATTCAGAAAGTCCCGCAATCGAGAGCGGACACTCTCAACAGAAACATCGTTGTCTGCATAAATTTCTTGACAAAACAGTAAGAAGTTAATAATTTAGTCAACATGGTGTGGCTTGCCTGCGAGGACCATAGCCTTCACAAAACCTCTCCAAAAGAACTTCATTTGGGCGAGTGTGTCGGACAGTCGATGGTTTTTCGAAGTCGTTTCATTTGCTGAGAAAATCTTCGTGAAGTAGTGCACGCAAAGTGAATGCAAATTGCGACAGAGCTCATCTTGCTGAAAGTACAGATTATCGTCTTTATATTGTTCAAGGTATATATGTTATTATTACACTCTTTATCATGTTCGACTACACGTTTTGATTTATGGTTTTCTTCACAATAATAGATGTGTATACCTACTTTTTGACTGTATACCTCCTTCTGTACCGCTTTGTATTATTTCGCCATACCCAATTTACCAATCCGTCTCGTACGTTTAAATTACTACAACATCACATTCCGTCCATGGGTTAGCGTACTTAAAATATACAAAATAATGAAAAGTGATTATATTTATATATATATATTTATTTCATGTTCAGCAGTAGTATTCCACTCTGTGCGGTCTTGTCCAATCACTTGCTTCCAAGTTTTCCTTGGCCAACCAACCTTCCTGCGATTTATGGCATTCATGCTTCTGCAATGGTTTATCCAGGAGGATGAACGTTCCACATGACCGTACTAGTAACATAACGGAAATGAAAATAGGGAGAAAGATGTAAGAAAGCAAGATATCTGAATGTTTAAGAATTTAAGATGGTGGATGTAAAATTACTGTAAACAATTGTTTCGAAAGATAACATTTATAACAACATAAGAAAAATACAAGAATTTTCTGGAAACAAAGAACAACAAGCGGTTTTGAAATATAGCGTTTAATATAACAGGAATGACAAGACAGAAAGTGTAAAAGACAACTAAAATAAGGCAGTGAAACGTACAAATAAAACAACGAAAACGAAAAGAACAGATTAACGAGAAAAACACTCGAGTGGTTTGTCGAAAGAAGAGCTAAAAGGTAAAGACTACAGACTAAAATGATCGAGACTGTACGGATGTTAAACAAAGATGTCGGCTGTTCAGGTTGACAGATATCCGACATTTATTAAGAATACAATCTGCCATTTCTGTGACTCCGGAAATGTTTGCAATTTGTTCTGACATCCTCCATTAAGGCGCAATTTGTTTTCCGTCTTTGTTTTGTCTTATTTCTTTTTTAGTTACTCAATGACAGTCAGAGTTACTTCCCTTTAACGAGTTGGCAGCCATTTTTCTTTTACCGTGAGACGTTAATGTCTATCGCAATTGGAATTTACACGCTTGCTCGCACACACACACACACGCGCGCGCACATAAGCATATTTCTCTTTATAACGTGTGTTCATATTTTAAGTTAATTTTCGCTTAGCTAATTACAGTGCATGATGTTACAGGTTTGGTTTATTTCTTCAATAGAGAGCACCTTATATAAGACTATGAAGGAAACATTTACTGCCTATCCGTTCGATAATTCTTCTCCCGTTTATGTAAGCATTTTCCCCTCAAAGTCTGGTTTACAATTGAGGACTAAAAAAATCTAAAATAGAAATTCTTATCGCTTACCTTATTTCGTGTTACAATTTTCTTCCAAAACTTTTCTAAGCTCAAAAGTAACACCTAGTAAGAGTCAGCGAATAAGACGTCTTTGCTATTACGTCACAAAATTCGCTCTGACGTTTTTTTTTAATTCCCCAGTTATTATTTTTGGAGTTATCTAGTAAATTGTTTGTTTTTGTTTTTCAAATCTCATAATACAGTATTCGAATTCCATCACCGTATTCCTCATTAAATACCAAAACTGGACCTACCACACTTTTCGTAACAATTAGTATCACCCCCATTTACCTTAGCCTAGTTTCAATTTCGTTACAATGCCTACACATTCATAGAGATTCAAAAGTACTTATTTAAATCCCTAGTAATGGTAGGTACATTCGCTAGTGCTTAAAATAACTGCAGCAAACGACTCAGCAGATAAAAAAAGATGAAACGTAAAGAAGAAATTAATTCACTTTCATCTTAAGTGTTTGTTTACTTTCTTGATAACACCGTTGTTCACTTATTGGTCGCTCATAATGCGTGGGAGGTTGCGAAGGAGAAAGTAGTGTGTAGTGGTTTCGTTGCAGGAAATACATATTTTATGAGGTCCAACCAAGGAACCCTCCATCGCTACGCTATAAACAGTACATGCCTATGGGGACTCTTTTCTGTTCGTGTTGGATAGAATCAGAATGGCTAAGGCGAAGAGCCAAACGGCCCGTATTATCGACCTACATTAAATATCTAACACACGGAACTTTCGGCAAATCCTAAAAATATCCCGCGCAACACCTTTTATATCATTCAGAGACATCGCACAGGGTATTTATAGTACATACATACACTCTAACATCATAAATATGATAACTAATTTAATCAATGGCAGTATATATAGAAAGGAAAGAGTGAGAGAGAAAGACAAAAGATAGTGAGCGAGACACAGAGAGGTACATAGCTCTCATAGAATACATTCACGTATTCGATATATTCATATAAGCTATAAATATCCATGATATAAAGTTATCTTGTCGGATTTTCAAAGTCAGGCGCATATAGCAATCCGACTGCCATATCGATACTTGATTCTAACTACCCTATTTTTACGTTATTTATTTCCTTCCACTGCGTTATCGATACGAATATATTTTATTTCGCTTCAGTTTTTTTTTCAAAATACGTATTCTGACTAAGAATACTTTTAGAGTGAAGACATTTCCTTTATCTGTTGAAGCTGATTAAAATGAAGTTCTCTCCCTTGAGTTATGCGGCAATAAACATGTATATTAATGAAATATATGCGACTGTGATTATTTGTACCACACTATTTATAGATTAGCATCAAGTACTAAAATGAACTTGTTAAAATTCCAATTTGCCTAAATATTTTGAGTACGAAATTAAAGTGACGAAAATTAGTGTCCGTTTATTCGTAAACGAGTCAAATATTTGAGATCAACAAAATGTGAACATTGTTCCAACAATTCAAAACCAACTAATTATATGGCGTACGATCGTTTCCAAGATGATTTGGAAATATTGTATTTCTGTTCTGTAGATTCTAAATCGCCTCTTCGTCAGCGTCCTTTTCAACATCACACACAGAATCTGAAAACAAAACATATATTCAGACAATACAGGAGAAATAACCTTTCATTATGTAACCACATATGTTTCAATATGTCAGCTTAAAATATATAGCAGCGAAGGTACCTTATCAACAGCAAATCAACAGCAACTCAAATAGCAAATTAAATATTTAAAATATTCACAATAGAGGATGAATCAGGAAGAAAAAATATATATCGTTATTCAAGATTATGTGGATAAACTATCGTAATCTGTTTCGCAATGTTTACATATCTTAAACGATAAGCCTATATTGTGTGTGTATATATATATATATATATATATATATATATATATATATATACATATTGTGTGTATTTGGCCAGCATATTTTCATTTAGGCAAACATTATTGAATAAAACGGAGTATTTTTGCTTGATAAGACTTTTTTTATTTTTTTCAATTTTTAGAATGGTCCATTTAGTGTTTCGGTCAAATTTCAGTATGTAAGTTCCATGGGTTTCTTGTTCCATTATCTTTTCTTTTTTTCGAGTACTTTCGATTTGATTCGTCAAATCATCTTCAAGCGGTGTTAATTTTGGTTTCTTAAAAAGATGTATTTACTGTTGAGTTATTTTTATCATTATAACGGCCAGTAATTTACAAGTTGAAATGAGCGTCTATAATATTGAGATGTTACATAAGAGCGTGATTATGTTCTAAGAACGTGCAGGATTCAAAAGTTTGATTTCTTCACCGTTAAGAATTTGATTACGTTCTGAGCCCGTTCAAGATTGAAACATATAATTTCATAACGTTTATTACTATGCTAAACACTTTAACATATTATGACTAGTTTCGTGGTATTTAATAATGTTTGCCTATATATATATATATATATATATATATATATATATATTATGATATAAAATGAAGTAATAAAATAAGGTGTCAATCAAATTTTATTAGAATTCAAGGTTCAAGCAAAGTATCTTCAAGTCCTTAGCTCATGAGTTTTCAAAGATAATTCTTCTTTCCAGAGGACCATTACCGCAGTTACACCACTACAGGTAATAAAATTAAACTTTGAAAATATATAAAAATATATACAAAAATACATAAACACATATAACATCAAATATATCAACCCAAAAACATACATTTTTGTTAAATCTATATAATCCATCCAAGTCCAAGTCATACAATTTGAAAAACATAATCAGGAAAGACATCCATATATATATATATATATATATATATAAGCCTCTGACACCAAGTCTAGCTCCTTTTTCTTGTGGCTGAAATGTTTCGAACAGACGAGAGAATGAATTAAAAACGAATTATTGGCGCATTAAAAATAGTTTGTTTCTGAATGACAAAGCTCGTTACTCTTTGATAACTTTGATTTCAAAACGGGTTAAGTGGGTTCCTCGGCCAGGTCAATCTGTTCTTAAATCTGTGACTAAACTGGTTACTAGTCACCTGAAATTGGCGAGTTATAATCGTGACCGATAAAACAGTCGTACTCGTATTGTGCAAACGTTTGTCACTAGATCTCAATGATGTACATATGTCTCTCTATGATATCGTCTGTTACGTACACATTTATGAACGAGGGATGGATTACAGTGAAGAATCGTGAACAGACGGTAATCATCTGCACAGATGAAGTGAATCATATATATATATATATATATATATATATATATATATTGCTATATATATATTACTATATATATATTACTATTTCATATATCCACATAACATTTTATAAGGAGATATAATTTCTTATGCATTGATTTTCAGTATTTACTTCAACAGTGAATAATCATATAGAAAACAGAACAATAAAATAGGAACTAGGAAGTAAAACTAACCGAACCTTTGTTCGTGAGAAGCTCAACGATTTGCTAAGAAAATAACAAAGAATCTGATTGGTTTATTAGCTAGTCGTGTATATAAAACACCTGCAAAACTAACTCCATGCATTTTAGCCTGAAGATTCCCCCTGGGGACGAAACGCGGGAGCCTCTGTGTAGCTTAATTGTCATAAATATATGTTCATAACTTACTATATATATATATAAATATATATATATATATATTATAGTTGCATTCCAATGACCATAGGAACAACCAATACATACCCATAACGTTCACCTATCCCTTCAACTTTTTTATCTTCATATGTCGCTCAACAACCACAACTATAACATTCATCTGTTCTTTCACTTTCTTTATTTTTATATATCGGCGAATATCTATAATTTGTTTTAGTCTCACAAACAAAGGGACGCTTAATAAAAAATCATAGAGCCTCCATACAAAGTCCGGCTCTAAGTCACCACACTTTTTCTATCTGAGTTCAAAGGTGTTATCCCCTTGCTATAATACTCCAAATATTTAGGTTCATAGCCTAGTCATCATTGTGTAGCGCCGTGCTGCATGGTCTTTCATGTGTGTAAGTATATTCACATCGGAATGTAAGGGTTGTAGTTAAAAAATGTGTGCGGAAATAGTCAGTGATTGCTGCCATCAATCTAAAAAAAATCATATCAAAGAGCGCCTAGGATTCTTATAGATTTTCCTTGCCATCGCTAAATATATTCTCACTGAAAATTTTGTTTCCAAAATGGTTAAACCAAACTAAATATTCTATTTTCCCTGTAAACACACACCACTTTTCCCACTCTCATTTCGCTTCTACTAAACTAATCTTTCCTTGATCACATTGCTATCACACGCCTCAGAGGTAATCTTCTGGACAACAACTTCATGAGAAAGCAACCACCGCTACCATATTAACCACATACTCTCTCATACCCTAACAACTCTCTTCCCACACTCGATACAACGCATTTTTGATTCTCACTCTTACAACCACACCACTGTATATATAAATATAACAGTTTCTTTGTCGTCATATATTCTTGATGAAGCCTGTTTTGGACGAAATATGAATTCAAATCATAATTTTGTGTTTATTCTTTGTATATTTGTATTAGCCCGTCTTTTCTTTAATCATGATTCAATGTTTATCACATACGTTCTGTTCACCAAATGCACTGCTACGCGTGATATATATATATATATATATATATATATATATATATATATATATATATATATATATATATATATATATATAGATGTATATATATATATATATATATATATATATATACGAGGCCTGTGTAAAAGTATCCGACCTTAGACCAGAAAAAATATTTCAAATATGTGACAGGGTTGGGACCCTAATCCCCTTCAAATTAGGCTCCTTGTGCTTGCTGGCACTTAGCCCACCGATACACTCACTGCCGGAAACACCTCTGGAAGTCTTCTTTAGGAATGGTGTTAATCTTTGCCATCGCATTAAATTCAGCAGGTGTTGGGAGAAGATGCGATATGTAACACAAATAAGGGAGTGGTTAAATCGATTCAAAAATGGCCGCACATAAGCGGAGAGTGACTAGCGTTCTGGCAGGCCCTAAACTGCTCGGAGTGCAGCTGTTGTGAAGAGGGTACGAAAAAAGTGGTAATGCAGAACACGACGACGGAGATGAACACTATTCCTAAAGAAGATTTCCAGACTTGTTTCCGGCAGTGGATGGATCGGTGGGCTAAGTGTGTGCAAGCGCAAGGGGCCTATTTTGAAGAGGATTAGAGTCCCAACCCCGTCACGTATTTAAAATATTTTTTCTGGCCTAAGGTCCGGTACGTTTTGGACAGGACTCGTGTGTAAATATATATATATATATATATATATATATATATATATATATATATATATATATAGCAACAGATAAAATTAAAGAATAAAATAAGGTGCGAATCAAGTTTTATTACAGTTCAATGTTCAGGCAAAATTTTTTAAAGTCCTTAACGCATGAGTTTTCAAAGAAAATCTTCCACTCGGAGTTAAGGACTTTAAAGTACTTTGCCTGAACATTGAACTGTAATACAATTTGATTCGCACCTTATTTTATTCTTTCACTTCATCTATTGCTATTAATGGTCTATCCAGTATATTGAGCTTTATTTTTATCCGGATGTTCACTAATTAAAGATATTAGTTGCCTCTTATATTTTTTGTTGTATTAACCTTATATATATATATATATATATATATATATATATATATATATATATATATATATATATATATTGTGTGGGCGGGACTGTATGTGTGTGGATAGCAAAACATATTTTCTGCACATTCGTAATTCAAGCTCTCTAGTCATAGTAAATAACGGTGCTCACCTTGCATAAACGTGTTAATCTTCGTAATTCGAATAAAAATTCTGTAATTTAACAAATGTGTGCGGAAATAGGCTAAGCGGAAAATACGCTGACTACTGTACAAGCACATCTAGTTTCGAATCTCAGCTTGTAACACTCACTATGTATAGTCACACCAAAAGAAGTGAAAACGGCTGAATATTGATTAATATATATATAAATATATTATATATGTGTGTGTGCAGTTGGAGGGTATTTTCTTTTTTGCTTGGTACATGTGAGACTTACTAAATGGCGTACGATTTCCCCGCCAGAACTTGTCTTATTTTATGGCACTCGAGAGTCAAACATTGAAATAGCAAGAAAACCGTTTGGCCCCAAAACTAGCGATAACATTACATGAGCTTGTTTTTTTTTTTAGACTTTTAAGAATTCTAACTTCTCGTCTCATGGGTACTACAACCAAACTTTTCTGCTCGTGTCCTTTTTGTTGCATTCATTTCTCAGTTGTATTTACAACTTGCTTAACGTTATATTTATGTATCAGGTTGGAAAGAAAGTAATGTCTTTTTTGTCCAACACATTTATTTCATCTGAAACATTCACATTAGGGCATTTTTTACTTTTTACAATAATTTCCCTCATTTTCTATGACCTTTGTCCAACAATCAACTAGCTTCTTGAGGCCTTCTTCAAAAAATTTCATAGATTATTTAGAGTAAAACAAATTTAGGTCATTTTTGAGTTAGTCGTCATTTTCATGAATTTTATTGTTTAAGTGATGCTGCAACGAACAGAGAAAAATGGTAGTAGGATGGAGCAATGTCAGGTAAATAGAGCGGATGAGGCAAAACTTCCCAATTGAAATTCATGACCTTTTCCTGAGTGAGTTTTGCTGTGTGAAGTTTCACGTTATCATGCTGAAGCACTACGCCCTTCCTATTGAGTAATGCTGGTCGTTTTCTTGATAGAGCAGTTCTTATATCATCCAGCTGCGAACAATATTTCACTGCTGTGATTGTTTGATTAGGCTCTAGTAACTCATAATGAATCAGTCCTCTCATGTACCACCATAAAGAAAGCAT
Organism: Sepiola atlantica; assembly: GCA_963556195.1. Lineage (NCBI taxonomy): Eukaryota > Metazoa > Mollusca > Cephalopoda > Sepiida > Sepiolidae > Sepiola > Sepiola atlantica. The sequence continues at coordinate 27,461,769 of OY744537.1, forward strand.
AACCTTCTTTGGTGTAGTCATTGTTTTGGAACAGGCTGTGGACTTTGGTTTCGGTCTAACCATTGTCTTTTGCGTTGGGTATTCTTGTAAAGAACCCATTTTTCATCTCCAGTCACAATTCTTTGCAAAAATATTTCTCGATGATTACTGAAAGGCAAAGATGTGCAAAAAGTCAATCTTTCGTTGAGCGTCGGTCAAATCGTGGGGAACTCAGAGTCCAAGTTTTGAAACTTTTTCTAACTCGTGAAAGCATGAAATAATTCTCGTATGGGTTTTATCGAATTGTTGAGCTAATTCTCTGCTGGTTAACTTTGGATTGGCATCCACAGCGTCTTTAATGGCGTCTTTATCAATTGAGTTTGGCCTTCTCGAACGTCGCCAATTTTACAGGTTAAAGTCTTCAGAAAAAAAATTTGCAAACCACCGTTGACATTTTCGATCATTTTGGACAGTTCCAATATTCCTTGTAGTTTCTGCAGATGAGTTTCCTATTTTTGAATTCATAGAGCATGACATGTCTCAGATGCTCCTCATTAATATCCATTTTTTGACGACTGAGATCGTAAAACTTAATATTTTCCAACTAATTACAATATCTGAAAGGCAAAGCAAGATATTAAGACACCAATCTACCAAAAAAATATAGAAAACTGTGTACAACTTAGGAAGCTACAAAGTGATGAAGTAAAGAATACGACATTACTTTCTCTCTCACCTGATATTTTCTGATATTTCATTTATTTAATTGTATATATATATATATATATATATTATTGAAATTGACACTATATGTTAGTTCGATTTTCCATCGATTCCGTCTGTTTCACGGAAACACTAAAACTCAGCCTGCAGGAAGAAAGATACTGATGTAAGTATTCCATATTAAGTTACACTATCCAGACATCGACTGGAAAATCGGTTAGATTCGTTCTGAGTTTCTTGTGTTTCCGCGAAACTGAAGGTATCGATGGAAGATCAAACTACTGTATAGTGTCTATTGAAATTAAACATATATATACTCTTGCACAAGTAATTTAGAACTCTGGTGATTCTCCTATAAAACTGAATTACACGCACTATATATATATATATATATATATATATATATATATATATATATATATATATATATATAAACATATATATATATAGAGAGAGAGAGAGAAAGAGAGAGAGAGAGGGAGAGAGAGAAATAAATAAAAAAAGAGAGATAAAGATGTGCGAATAACAAATCTATTTCATCTTCAATTATTCAATGCAAGGTGTACTCGATAAAAACATGTTTATTTTTCTTTCATTAAGCCAGGCTTTTCAAAGATTAAAATCTTATCACGAGAGGAACTATCTAGATGGATAAGTTGGCAGGGGAATAGCCAAAAGTCATAATTCGCAAAAAATTAAGAAACAATATAAAGTAATGGAAAGTTAAGGTGTGTGCACATCTATATCTCTCTTCCTTCATGTTACAATTGCTCTATCTCGTATATTGAGCTTAAATCATTTCACTATAGGTTCAATTCTCTAAAAGTATATTTTTAGTCTCATATTTCATATATATATATATATATATATATATATATAAACAATATTCAGCTAAAATCCTGTTGATTTATTTATTCATATATGTTTTTTGTTAAATGTTAGCCATCATCGAGTTTTTACCTTGGTCTATAAAAATAAAAAAAGTATATGCAAAAATATACAGGGTGATTCATAAGTAACTTAGCTATTTAAAATGATTACCATATGAAGCACAAACATACTATGAACTTTTGATAACTGTTATCTTACTATCTAATTACTGCTATTTGTTATTTTTAATTTTTTCGTTCATATATTTGTTTCTATATATATATATATATATATATATATATATATATTCATTTAAATTTTAAGTTCCCAAATCGATGGTATTCCTTGCAAAAAAGAATGGAGCTATGCATGCAGAACAAAGGTGGAAATTTTGAAAATTTGCTGTAATTTTAAACTCCCAATTATGAATTTGTGGAATAAACTTTTTGTATTACCGTATTTTCTAACTTTAGAATTTGAAAAATAAATACCTAAGTGAAGTAACTTATGAATCACATTGTATATTTTTTCACATTTCCTTCTCTCTCTCTCCCTCCCCCTCTCTCTCTCTCTCTACATATATTTGTTTCTTATTACTTAAGTTGAAGTTCTCAGAAATCAAGGATCCCCTAACACTTGATCTCCATATGAGATACATAGATATTCGAATATTCCATTGATGTTCTCCTTTACATGTCAAACGTTGACTTAGTAACGAAGTTAAGAATATTAATTTACCTCTCCGCAATTGACCCGTGACCTATGTAATAGTATATCTTTCTTGTGATCTCTTCGTCTTACCGGATTCCAGGACAAGAATTCATCTAGTCTGGTGGAGTATCCAGCTAAGTGCTGTTACTTGAGGTAACATTACTTGGAAAAGGCGCACTAGTCCTCGTATGATCCAGTGTATAACCGTGTCATGGTTATTTGTGCTTTTAATACCATGTTATTTTTAATATTTAGTCAGGGTTTACTTGTAAAGGGAGTATCCTCATGTCAGGTTATCCTAACAAACCCTTGTACAGAGATACCGAAGACATTCGAGGATAGGGGTCTAGGAAGTAATTCAAAATTCTCTATTTCTGAGGATGAACCATATATATATATATATATATATATATATATATATATATATATATATATAGATATATATATATATGCATATAGATATATATGCGTTTGTGAAAAGTAAATATAGAATTTATAGAAAAATAAATGGAAATTTAAACAAACCGCAAAATATAAAAGACAAATGAAATAAAAAAATACCTAAATAGACGGTGTTTTTCTTATAATAGAATATCTCGATTCATTTCACTACAGTAATGAAATGAATCGAGATATGTTTAGCTTCTGTAGAGAGGACGGACATAAAGAAGAGACAAAGTAAGAAATAGGAACAATAAAAGGGGAAGTGGTAGGTAGAAATTGTACATATGTGTGTGTGTATATGCGTATGTATATATATATATATGTACATGCGTGTATGTGTAAAATTAGATCCAGATATATGCGTACGTATGTAAATGAATACTTGAACTAATATCTTATATGTATGGGTATGTTTATACATGTGTAAAAGTTGTATATTTTTATTTTATTTATATTTATTTCGTGTGTACCTATGCGTAGGTTAATAGACATATTTATATGCCTCTGTGTAAATTTATATATGTACTGTACGAACATGTCCATGTATATGTGTGGGTAGGTATTTTATATTAACATATATATATGGTATATATATATATATATATATATATATATATATGTATGTATATCCGTGTATAGATATATGCGTATATATTTGTGTTTGTTATTTTATATATGTATATATATATGTATATATATATATGTATATATATTTAGTGTGTACTTGTGTATCTATTAATTTGTGTGCACGTGTGTATTTTATATTAAGCCCAGGTATGTATGCTTGAAAATGTATTAATGTGTATAAAGATCAGATATTTATGCGTGAATATGTTTAAATAGAGAAGAAATGAATCCAGGCTAAGTGGGTAATTAAAAAAATAGAAAAGAAAAGAATTAGAAGGCAGGTAATAAAAATGATAAAAAAGATAGAAACTAATTGAAAGGGTCAACAAGTAAAAAATGTAAACCGATACCAAATTATAAAAAATATCTCATCTCCCAAAAAGATTTATTTAAAGGGAAAGTTTTCCAAATTAATCTCACGTCTCTGTCTTCTTTGGTCTGAAGAGGTCGACTCTCTGTAAAGAGGGCGACCGAAACATGTATGCACATATGTAACCAATAATGTTTGTATAAATAAAAATGTATACTATATATATATTACACATATTATGGATTATATATATATATATATATATAATTACTATTTCATGTATCCACATACAATTTTATAAGGATATAACATTTTTGATGTATCAATGTTCAGTATTTACTTCAACAATGCCCGATACGTAAGTAGAGCTAGGTAGTAAGCTATGAAAATATATTAATGGCAATTAAGCTACACAGAGGTTCCCGCGTTTCATCCCCGGGGGATCTTCATGATTTATTTAAAAACTATACATCATAATTTCTGATGATGAACCAGGTTTTCATTGATAATATTCATAAACGTCCTTTATAGCCGCCTCAACTCATTAGAATCAAATGAACGAAGGCAAACCGGAAAACGCTGCAGTTTTCGCGTTGTTTTCGGCTTGCCTTTGTTCATTGGATGCTAACGAGGTAAAGCGGACATGAAGGTTGTTTATGGATATTATCAATAAAAACCTGGTTCAACCACCGACATTGTAATGTATACATTTTAAATAAATAATATACATATTAGCTCTCGTAAATCTTACGATCGAGCACTTTCTTTTACACACTTTGACGCATACACGCACGCATCCTCTCTCTCTTTCTCTCTCTCTCTCTCTCTCTCTCTCTCTATATATATATATATATATATATATATATAGCATTAGATGAAGTGAAAGAATAAAATTAGGTGCGAATCAAATTTTATTACAATTCAAAGTTCAAGCAAAATAATTGAAAGTCCTTAACTCATGAGTTTTCAAAGAAAATCTTCTCCTCAGAGGACCATTACCGCAAGTGTTTTGGGCCGATATATTTGATGTTTTATATACTTTTATGTGTTTTATAGGTGTTTATATATTTTCAAAGTTTAATTTTATTACCTGCAGTAATGTAATTGCGGTAATGGTCCTCTGAGGAGGGGATTTTCTTTGAAAACTCATGAGTCAAGGACTTTCAATTACTTTGCTCGAACTTTGAATTGTAATAAAATTTGATTCGCACATTATTTTATTCTTTCACTTTATCTAATGCTATTAATGCTATATCCAGTATATTGAGCTTCATTTTTATCCGGATGTTTACTAATTAAAGTTATTTAAAAATTTTTTTTTATCATAGTTCACCCCAAACAAGGCAGGCCGCCACTGTAGGCGTAAGGGGCTACTGAGAAAGAAAGGGGGGGTTCAACCTAAATTAAAAGCCGCGTCTGTTGGTTTTAAGGAAGCAGAGGGTGAGTTCCAGAGTCCAGCAGCACGTGGAAAGAAGCTTTTGGAGTAGAAAGCTGTACGGCATCTGGGGACCTCCACAGTGTATGGATGGGATTTGGCAGATTGTCGAGTTGGTCTAGTAAATTTACGTCGTTGGGGCACCAGAGCAGCAAGCTCATCAGAGCACAATCCATTGAAGTACTTGTAAAACAGGCACAATTAAGCAACATTGCGGCGATGGGACAGAGGCTGGAGCTTGGTGGATAGTGTAGGACCTATCAAGTTAGTAACTCTTTATTAGTTGCCTCTTATTTCTTTTGTTGTATTAACCTTATATATATTATATATATATATATATATATATATATATATATATATATATATATATATATATATATATATATATATATATATTGACGACGAATGTGCCTTCTTGAGTGCTTATGTTGTGACTATTTAAGCAAAAACTGTCATCACACGGAAAAAGTGAAGACAACTAAAACCGTTAAAACAAAGAGGGAAATATTTATTAGCTGATGGAAAGGAATGTACAGTGAAAAGGTAATAAAATGGAAGAGTCTAATTAGTAGGAGTTGGAATTCTTACTGACTGACTATATAAACAATTTTAGAATGTAAACCCATGCATTTAGCCTGATAATTGTCTTCTGGAACGAAGTACAAACGTTTGTATGTAGCTAACTTTCCATAATTGTATTAAAAAGTTATAAAAGTAAACATTGACATTCATTAATTTTTAAATTAATTGTTTTTAATAATTATTTCATTTGAACTGTATTTTTGTTACGGTTGATGATAACTTGTTTAATTTGTAGGTCATAATATTTTAACATTTTATTGAAATAAATATTTAAATATTTAAGTAAAAAAAGGTCATTCTTTACTTTCCTAACAGTAATAACTTGTCTTACACTTTTTCAAGTTAATAACTTGCCCTGTACGGTGTCAGGTTCATAATCCTTAAGAAAATAATATTTCAAGCTAGCATTTCCTTCTCTTTCTCTCTCTCTCTCTCTCTCTCTCTCTCTCTCTATATATATATATATATATATATATATATATATATATATATATATATATATATATATATGAGTCCACATGAGATTTGAAACACCTACCATTTTATGAAGAGGTCTTCCTCGAAATATATTATGGAACACGGTCACACACATTACATCACAGCGTTTAAGTCTTACCTAATCAAGTAAGATTTGCTATAAAAAAATGTTATATATATAAAAAAAATCACTTGTCTTTGTCTTACTTCTCAACGCCGACATATTTCCATTTCTTGCATTGTGATAGCCTTCTATACTTGGCTTATTGGAACAAAAATAAAACCAGTGAACCGTCTGTTAGTCTCAATCGTCTTTTAGAGAGTAGAAAGACGAAAATAAAAAAAAACAAATCTTCATAATTTAGGCCTCCTGGTATTAATGAAAATAACAATTAAAATGAATCTACTTTAAACACCCAATAAAGAATGTTATCTAGTTTGGTATGACTGTTGTACAGTATGTCATTACATATTTGGGTTATTTAATGCTACAACTGAATTTCCTATTACAGGTCATTCATTGGATAGGATGAAATGAACTGAAGGTGTTATTTTAACCATAGCTAGATGGAAGTTACGTGTATCTATTTTCAAGGGGGTATTTATTTGTGATTAAACAATAAGTTAGATGGGATTTGAACCCGGCATAGCCGATTTCATAGACAGCGACGATATTCATAAAATCAATTACGAATTCTCTATGAGATTTTATACCAACAAAATATGAATGGTTAATTTTGGGAACTTATTTTTATATCTGAAATTGTTTGTTGTCAAAATTACTTGCTGAAGACGAAACCCTTAAAAAGTGGCAATCTGTCACAACTGTCACTGGAGAGCTATAATGAGAATATTTAGTTTTTCTTTCTGAGCAAAAAAAAAAAAAATTTCGATATGATTTGAGATATCAGCGTCAACAAAATAATCGCTTCTCCTTAAAAAAGGAAAGAAGTATTTACCATAGTTTACTGTTATTTTTAGTTTAAAATATATTATTTATATTTTTTTCATATCGTACGTTTCACTGACTTTGAAGATTTGCTGTGTTCAAATTAGGGATAGATTTTACAGGTGATGTAGTAAATATCATGAACCTTTAAATAACTTGAGGATAAAGAAGCAAAAACAGAGTAAGCAATATCATTTTTTTACATTAAATTGTAGAATTCAGTATTTAGTGGGGGTGAATAATACCTTTTGTTTACTCTTATAAGGCTTTCAGTATTATTTTCTTCTGGTATTTGATGTAAACACCTCCCCCTCTCGCTCTCTCTCTCTCTCTCTCTCTCTATATATATATATATATATATATATATATATATATATATATATATATATATATATATATATGTCAGGTTCATTTTATATTCCAATAACTATATTTTTATTTTATTATTTTCATTTTTATTTTTATTTTTTCACATTTCCAAAAAACATATAATTTCTGTGATATATATTTTTACAGTCCGTTTCATTTGTCGTGAGCCAAACAACATTTTTAAGTCAATATCTCCTCTGCAACACTACAAAAGCATCAGAAAAATTCACAAAAAGTGAAAAGTTCTTGGATTAAAGTGTCTTGAACAAAACCTACACTATACAGTGGTTTACTTTTTGGTGAAACCAAATAAAAAACAAAGAAAAGTGCAATACTCACATGTGGGGAAACCACTAGTACGCCATTTTTAATTTTTGAGTTCTAAAGCTAGTACATCCTAAAAATTGTGTGGGCATTTATAAATGTTAATTCAGTAATATTTCTTAAAAGTAAAAAAGGCATTGATAGTATATGCTAATACATATATTGCCATTAATAATTATATATATATATATATATAAATGAATTATGACAACATATGTATTAGCATATACTATCAGTACTTTTTAATTAACACTCTCTTCAAAAAGATTCAGCTTGATGATTGTCAACCATTAACAATAGAGCATATATAAATAAGTAAGGTTCATTTAATATTCCAGTAACCATGTTTTTAAAATTTTTTATTCTTTCATTTGTTCAAAAGACATACCATTCCTGTGACATGTATATTTACGACTCGTTTCTCTAGAAATGGGCCAACATTATTATGTGAACATCAGCTATGCCTATTACAAGATTCTGAGATAAATCTACAAAGAAGACAAGGTTTCAATTTGAAAAGTCTGGATAAAAACCTTCACCTCACAGTGTATCATTGTGGGCCAAAAACAAAGAAAAAACAAAAAAAAACATCACTCACACGTGGGAAAACTCAGTAAGACGCCATTTTGAAATTGGTTTTAAGAACTTCATTATTTCTGTACTTCGATTAGTTTTATATATATATATATATATATATATATAGGTAGAAAGGTGAAAAGAAATTAGAAAAGCGAAAGGCAGATCTTTTTTCAATTCAGTTGCTCAATGCAAGGTATATTCCGCGAAAAGGCAATTTATTCAATTAATTTTTCCTTAAGCCAGGCTTTTCAAAGATCAAAATCTTATCATCAGAGGAAATTGCTCTATCCTGTATATTGGGCTGTATACTTTCACAATAGGTTTTACCTTCCCTAAAGGTTCGCTTTTAGTGGTCCACTTTATATATATATATATATATATATATATATATATATATATATATATATATATATATATATATAATGTTATGGCACTAATAACGTTGACACACCGACTCCCGCAATATCAGCGAACTTAATGCTATGTTGAGCCTTGTTCTACTTAAATAATTACATAGGAATTCCAAAAAGCGTAATTAAACGCTCAACCCAGGTGTATAAATTGATATCAGTTTTGCTGGGAAATATACCAAGTAACAGACTAGCCCGTTTTGAGAGGAATGTTTCAGGCCATCCGTTCTGTTTAATGCTATACGATCGGAGATTGTTCGCCATATGTAGGAATAGTGAGACCGAAGTAACGAACACGGAAATCACCGGAGATGATCGACTTATTTTGGCAGCGTTTTCGGCAGAATCCGTTAAAAGTGAGATGGAATTAGTCTTGTTTAAAAATCACTAAACATAGATTGCATATTGTCGATATCTTTCTCTCTCTCTCTCTCTCTCTCTCTCTCTATATATATATATATATATATATATATATAGAGAGAGAGAGAGAGAGAGATAGATAGATATATAGATATAGATATAGATATATATAACTAAATTAATCTAAATACAGCCCACATTAACACCTGGTTACGCCTAGCAGCTGTGTTTGAAAATGTATAATAATCGGTTAATTATTTTAGGAGTGAATCATATACATAAAAATATGCAAACATATAAACATAACTGACTTCCTTTCCCTCTCACTGTCTAGGGAGAGAGAGGGCAATAAAGTCAGTTGTTTGATAATATTGTCCGATATAATATATATAACAGATTGGATTTCATCCTCGTCGCCAATCTGTTATATCGTTATTCTGTTATATCGTAATTCTGTTATATCGCTATTCTGTTATATCGCTATTCTGATATATCGCCAATCTGATATATCGTTATTCTGTTATATCGCTATTCTGTTATATCGCTATTATGTTATATCGCTATTCTGTTATATCGTAATTCTGTTACATCGCTATTCTGTTATATCGCTATTCTGTTATGTCGCTATTCTGTTATATCGTCAATCTGTTATATCGTAATTCTGTTACATCGCTATTCTGTTATATCGTTATTCTGTTATATCGCAATTCTGTTATATCGTTATTCTGTATATCGTAATTCTGTTATATCGTAATTCGTAGTGGAAAGTATAAATAATTAATTAAATCTGAAGGCAATATTATCAATCAACTCTATCTTTTTTCTATACATATAATTCAATAATGCAATATGTGCATGTATTCATAAGACGAGTTCATTCAGTTCTAGAGAGGTGGTTATAACACTCTACAACAATTTAAGATTTGCATTGAATTTGATCCTAATTTATTAAACACCAATAATGCAAGATTCCGTGATTTTACAATTTCTTCTTCATCTCTATCAGGGTTTTTGATCACTCATTGAGGAAGAACCCCTCCCTGGTTTCCGTCCACCTTATTGGTGACTGTTATTCAGGGTTTTTTTTGCCATAGTCACCACGTTAGGCACTGCGGGTTAGGGACGTTATTTGCCCATAGCTAGGCACCCACATACCGTCACCCATCTAGTACTGACCAGGCTCAGCGTTGCTTAACTTCGGTGATTTATCGGGAACCGGTGTATTCACGTGATTATGTCATAATTAATTTCTTCTTAAGACCCCTTAATTTGAGACATTTTCTAGAAACAAAATCATGTAATACACTTTGATCAAAATTGGAATAAGGATTCGAGACATAAGGTAGGTGGCATTACATCTTGATTTTAATCTTCATAAAACTACAGAAAATATGTGCAACACTGTTTTGTTCGAGGAATTCACTTTACATATCCTGTATATACTGTGTACGCTACTTGCTGAAACGTTTGGAAGGAAACTTTCAATCGACATGTAAATTTTATTACATGTTTTTTTTATTTTGGTAAAATTAAATCTCATGCACTGACAGAAAAATGTTTGAATGACACTGTGTATTTTTTATTTTGCGTTTCAAAACTTTTGTTTACCTGAAATAAGCAGAAACAAAAATCTAGAACATATAAAGAAAGATTGATTTTTTACCCTTCGTGCAAAGTTTAAACATGATCTGATTTCTCGTAACATGCTGACAGACACGGTCACAAACAAAATACAATGGCTGATCGCGTGAAAGAAGAACAGAAATACACAATCATGTATTTTGACGATGCGCCCATTCAATATGCACGTTTAGCGATTAAATTTTTATTTCAAATAGACATATTAATCGACGATCGGACAAAACCTCTTATACGTTATATATCAACAAAACCTCTTATATGTTATATATCAACAAAACCTCTTATACGTTATATATCAACAAAACCTCTTATACGTTATATATCAACAAAACCTCTTATACGTTATATATCAACAAAACCTCTTATACGTTATATATCAACAAAACCTCTTATACGTTATATATCAACAAAACTGCTATTTCAAACAGAAGCGTGACCGAACGACCAACGTTTATAAATAACGATAGTGTACTTGCTTTTAAAATGGGGGTACTTCTATCGAACATGAACCAGTTTCTGTGAACTTCACGTCGGCAACATTTAGGCATGCTACGTAAACACCCGATAGATGCCGAGCGATTAGCCGAGATGCTGTCAGCTACCAGACGACAATTTTCTAACTAGTATTGAAATTGATTAAAGCCAGAAGCAATTGATCAAAGCAAGTTCATGTTTATTTCCTGTTAAATCCACCCCCCCCCAAAAAAAAACAAAATGAATTGCTAAGAGTTGTGTAGTAGTGTCGAATCTCACGAAGGAGACATTTCTTTTTGCCAGGGAAGAAAGCTGTTGGCAAGAAGAAAAACATATCAGAAATGTTATTACATGTTCCGGTTGATAGAAAGAAAAGAAAGTGCCACGTTTTTTTGTTATTTGCTATCTTTCTTGAAAATAAAACTGAAAAAAGTACGATGCAGCAACCTATCGCACTTATCGACTGCCACCATTCGCCTCGTCATCTCTCGGATGTTTACGTAGCATGCCCGAACGCTGCCGACGCGAAGTTCACGGAAACTGGTTCAGGATCGATAGAAGTACCAACATGTGTTTATTGTATTATGGTAATACTAGAAGGATTCGATATTTACTTTCTTCTCACCGTAGGAAGATTTGATACAAGCTAGGAAGGTGGGGCGAGACCTCAGGGCCCCTAAAGAAGGAGAACTCTGGTTTCGTAAAAATTGCCATGGCAGCCCCGTCGGCATACCTCGGTCGAGACGCCTCGGACAGTTAGCAATAAACTGACTCCACCCCAAAGAGGGGATGCAAGGCCGGGGAGTGTGGACCTCCTAGCACTACCCATGACTAATATCTCAACCCGACAGATAAAAGGCCACCGAAATGGACCAGGCTCTTCCGGATTGATTGTCGAGGTAGGATCCTCGACTGGTATGTATATCGAGAAAATGGGAAATGGATTCCTAGTACTAACGGGCCCAGGTGGTAATTCAACAGTGTTTTCTACATCAATCTTTATAATTTACTTACAGGGTCAATGGTGTTAAGAAAAAAATAACTCTTTTTCCGGAAAAATATGCTCTCATTGTAAACTAAACATTTGTTAAATAAATAAAACAAATATGTATCTTATTTATTTATTTAAAACTGTAGCGATGTAATCATTTTTAAAGCAATAAATATTCTCTGTCGCCTTAACGTAAAAATAATTGACAGCTTAATATTCTACAAATAGATAGAACGAATGCCACTTTTTAAAATGTGTTTATTTAAAAGTTTTAGTCGACAGGACGACATTATTGGCTTTTGGAACAAATCATTTTTTTTAAAAAGGGTAAAATCGGAATTGTTTACACTCGCCACACCATATTAATAACCAATCAACCTCTTTAAGTCGGTGAAAGGTGATAACGTAGTACAACATGAAATGCCTTAGCATATTATTACATACAATAATATCAGTATGAGTTTTGAAAAATGTCTTCACATTGAAAATGTTTACACATTCTTTCTTTGTAAAAGATAAAGATTGTTTTAACTGTGAATAAATTGCTTGTAATTAATGACACTAAGAACATAATAGACGCATGTATGCCTCTACAATTGATGTGTCTATTCAATCTACGCGTTTAGTAATGAAAATATTGTTTTTAATTGAAACGCGACGGAGAAGGCCGTCATAGAAATGTGAGTACGCACAAAAAACAACTCGAGTACGAAGAGACAGCTATGAATAGAATGGTCTAGTTGAATAAAGTACAGAAAAAAAGTACAATAATAAAACAAACATTGTCCATTTTTTTCGTTCATTTAAAATGCAATTTACTTTTTTTTATTCTTCTGCCTGTTTTTTTTTTACCCGAATAGTTTTATTTTCGTGTGATCGGTATCAATGTCTCTTGATGAAGTCCCTTTCGTCTAACTTCGCTCCATCCCGTTTCGCCACATCCTCGTCGTCTGTCAGCGGTGAGCCAACAATATCGAAGCCATAATGGATTGTTGCTTCCCCCGCCTCACCTAACAGAAAAGTCGACAAAAAAAACGCGGGAAGAGCGTGTCTCATTTGGGCATGCGCACAAGTGACGCGTATATGCCAGGTACTAAAAGAGGCCATTGTTCGATGTGATTGGCGAACCTTGATTTCGCCACGTTTTGGGGCTGCACGGAATTCGAGATGTCAATCTGGAAGGAAAAAAATAAACAAATTTCTTTGATCTTGAAAACTAGACATTTATACCCAAAACACGCACTCAGGAACACGTATTACGATAAATCTATCTGTCTCTGTCAGCATAGCCTTGGTAGTGGGAGATAGACTCTTCAACACCGTTCAGTTAACACTGCAATGCATAGTTTTTAAATAAAATACTTTATATTAACCCTTGTAGTGCATACCATCGAGCACTTTATTAACTTTCTCGGTGTTTTGGCCAAGATCAAAGTGTAGTATCTGTTCCGATGGATGCTACACCCCATAAACTGGTATTGTCTTGGCCTTCGGGGCTTGATTTACGCCAGTCTATGGGACGGTCCTGTGCAATTCTAGGAGGTCCACCCTCCCAGGCTTTGCCTCCCCTCTTTGGGGAGGAGTAAGTTTATTGCTTACTGTCTGAGGCGCCCCTACCGGGGAATGCCGACGGGGCTGCCCAGGCAATTTTTAAATGGACAGAGTGCTCACCGCTCGAGCGCTGGCTTATCTAATCCCACTTTCCCGACCTTGTGTCACATCTTACCTTGTGGGAGGTAGATAAATAACGATCAAAGTGTAGTATCTGTTCTGATGGATACTGCACACCATAGACCGGTATTGTCTTGGCCTTCGGGGCTTGATTTACGCCGGTCTATGGCTCTGTCCTGGGCAGTTCTAGGAGGTCAACCCTGCCAGGCTTTGCCTTCTCAACCTTTGAGAAGGGGTTAATTTATTGCTAATCGCCCGTGGTCCTCCTATCGGGGTATGCCGACGGGGCTGCACAGATATTTTTGACGGTCATAGGTGCTCTTCCTCTAGAGTGCTGACTTATCAATTCCCACTTTCCGACCTTGTGTCACATTTTACTCTGTGGGAGGTAGATAAATATGACTTTATTAGTTTTTTTTAAATAGCTTATGACATGTGCTTTACAGCCACGCACACACACACACACACACACACACACACATATATATATATATATATATATATATATATATATATATATATATATATATATATATATATATATATATATATATTAGTAGTAAGTTTTTGAAAGGCTGTGGGCAATGCAAATTCCGGGTAAGATGCAAGTTGTAAGGAACAAAAACCATAAATCTATCGAATACGAAATATGACTTACTATTTATTTTTCCTAAAATCTTACATAACAGCAAGAGTGTTTTTAGCTGTTTGTGTGATGTCCGGGTGATTAAAAATCATTATTTAATATTTCGGGAAAAGAGACTTCCCTTTGTCAAAAATAATTAAACCAGAAGAAAAATTTCTCCGACTGTGCAGAGAATCTTACAAAACAAAATGGCTGCCAGATGTAGAACCGCAACGAAAACAGTCTCGCAGGGAATGTAAATTAAATTTTATTTTAAGGTTATGTTACATATATGATTTGGTGTTCAAAAATATTTGTGTAATGTTGGTTAAGTGTATGGTGCTCGATAAACTGTTAGTTTTAATAATATATATATTTTTTTTTATATAATTTAAAAAAAATTTTTCATTAAGTTTATATTTGATTATTTACTTTTACTTTTATAAAAGTAAATAATCAAATATAAACTTACCACCTACATGAACCGGTTAGAGCAACGAGCACTAAACTCCTGCCTCTCCTATGTATTCTTCTCCAGATACGTAGACGACATTCTAATCCTCAAATCCTCTCGAGACGAAGCCACTCAAATATTCAACATCTTCAACAACACCGACCCCCTCATACAATTCACCATAGAACACCCCAACGATTCCGGTTCACTCTCTCTCTCTCTCCTTGACTTCAACCTTAATATCACCGAAGACGGCTCTATACATACCAACTTCTATAGGAAACCTACCTGCAAAACCTCTTTATACGCTTTAAGTCTGCCCTGCTCACAAAGCCAAATCAAGTTATGCCCATAATGAAATCACCCGAATACAAAACAAATGCTCTTCTGCTGCTGACAAAATAACACATACTAAAAACTTCCACCAAACCCTCCAAACTAATGGCTACCCAGCTCCCACCATAGCCCACCTAAAGAAGTCCAAAACACGTAGACCGCACCCTCTCTAACACCTGTTTCTTAAAACTCCTTTTTTTCAGCGATAAACTCACCACCTCCATCTGCAAGGCTATACATAAAGAAAACCTTGATATACAACTAACCCATACTGGCACTTCCTTACGCCAACACCTATCTAAGAAACGTACTAATCACACACCCGAACCCTGCTCCCTGACCAATTGCCCTATCCCCAACACTGGTCTGTGCCATCGCACCAACTGTGTATATAAACTACAGTGCAATAAATGCAACAAGTTTTACATCGGTAACACAACAAGATCACTACACCTGTGCATCAAAGAGCACATGAACGCCCGTATATCCTCTTTCCACGAGCAGACAGCGATATGCTCGAATACTCAGCGTGATATTCATGTCTCCATCTTAGCGTCTGTCAGAAACATTGGGGACCTTAGAATCACAGAATAAATCCTCATCTCCAGATTAAACCCTTCACTCAATCAGCGTCACGAGCTCCACTCACCGTTCATTCTATAATAATCTACCATCTCACCCACTGATCAGCCCTCATATCAAACACTCATTATATTCCATTTCCACCACTTCACTCATTACTTACCTCCTATATTAAGTCATCACACACCCAACCAATCAAATAGGCCCCTCCGATATAAATATCTATCTCAAAACACATTCAACCACAAACCAAAAACCATAATACACCTACTCCACTAACCCACCAAAATAAGTCACCTCATAACCTGGCATTATTAATTAATTAATCTAAATACATATAAAATGTATACAAATAAGATACAAATATACAAAAATAATAATAATCATAATAATAATAGTAGTAATAATAATAATAATAATAATAATAATAATAAATAAATAAATAAATGAATAGAGACATAAATTAAATAAATAAAATAAAAAATAATAAAAATAAATAAAATATAAAAAATAAAAATAAATTAAATAACACTAAATAAATAAATATAAAAACAAGATGCAAAATAAAGAATATATATATAAATAAACAAACAACAATGCATATATACACATGTATATGTATATATGTATATATGTATATATATGTATATATATATGTGTATATATATACATATATATATATATAACTAATAACTTAATACACAAACTTCTACCGACCGAATGTATAAATTAATTCGCATTAATGACCCAAATACAAACAGAGTTATTCCCCCTACATTGTCTTCACAACCGAATGTAATCCTATAGTAAATAACATATTACATTAATTCGATAAACTAATTTGATGAAACTCACAATTAATAATACTTCTTGAATATATGATAATCAATAAATTCAATAAAATCTAGTATATTTAAAATGAGAGATTAATTACTCACTTTATATTTAAAACATCTTAAAATACGGAGGAAAATATACGAAAATAAAACACACTGAAAAATAAAAAAAATTAATAACTAAAATATAAATAAATAAATAAAAATATATATATATTATTAAACCTAACAGTTAATCGATCACCATACAATACCTATCATTTATCCAATATTACACACATATTTTGAACACCACATTTATATACATAACATAACTTTAAAACTTATTAATTTCCATTCTCTGCGGGACTGGTTTGCGCCTACGCTGTCTCTGTCTTCTGGCATCCATTTTAGCAGATTCTCTGCACAGACGGAGTTTTCCTCTGGTGCTTATTATTTTTGACAAAGGGAAGTTTATTCGTTGAATAAAAAGAAACAGTATGGTCTTAGTGTTCCAATACTTTTCCACTGTACTGGAAATACATCCCTGAATACACTGATGTAGTATGTGTTCAATGCTGTCTCTTTCTCACCGGAAACAACGTTTCACATCACCACACTGCGAGCGATGCACAATACACGCCAGAAAGCAGTCTTCTTCACCCTAGCCCGCTTGTACGTTTAATTTAATACTTTGTTGTTTTTAATTTTTATTATTAATCCTTTTTTATTTTTTATATTTATTGTTTACGTTTTATGCATATTTCTTTTGTTTTGTCGTCTTCGTACGCTGTCTCGTCATAGCATTCAGTAGTTTTTTGCTTGAAGAAAGCACAGTACCGACATTTTTATTTCAGGGCAGAATTGACTATCGTGTTTAAAACCATATGCATCACATGTGAGGCTGTGCTTCAGTAGGAGTGGCTATGAGAATATATAGGTAAGGGACCGATCGCCTTACTTAAGTTGGGTATGATTTTCATTTTCTGTATTTTTTTACTTGGACACAAGGTATTTATTATTTATGGATTTATTGTGTTTCTGTCCTTTGTTTTGCTCTTTATATATACATAATACATACATACGAATATATATATATATATATATATATATATATATATATATATATATATATATATATATGTGTGTGTTTTTTACGATTTAAATCATTTTCAACTCTTATTTCAAACAAAGAGTATACAATAAGGTATCATATTTGTTTATAGCTGATTAAATGCAGTGTTTATTTTAAGTAATACAATGGATCATAACATTCTCCAGACATTGAATAATCTTCAGAAAAGAATTTTTGTAAATATCCAGAAAAAAAAGCAAGCAAACAACAATGCCAACCAAAACCAAAGCAAAAATCACAAGAATAGATTTATTGTCGAATACCTCGGTGAATTATTAAGTTAATTTCACATGAAACTGCACATTATCTTAGCTCAGGAGAAATGACTAAAGGATACCAAGATCAGCCATTTAGTATTTCGATAAACGCCCTCTCTCCTCTCTCTGTCTCTTTCTCTCGCTCTCTCTGTTTCTCTATCACTGTGTGTATATATATATATGTATATATATATATATATATATATATAAAGTCATGTTCATTTTATATTCCAATAACCATGTTTTTATTTTATTATTTTTATTTTTATTTTTCACATTTCTAAAAAACATAAAATTTCTGTGAGATATATGGTTATTGAAATATAAAATGAACCTGACTTTTATATGCTCTATTGTTACTAATTGATAATCATCGAGCTGAATCTTTATATATATATATATATATATATATATATATATATATATATATATATATATACATATATATATATATATACATATATATATATATACATATATATATATATACATATATATATATATATATATATATATATATATATATATTATTTCTTCCAAATTAGAAGAGTAGAAAGTACACTTTGGGTTTACTTTCGTCAGCCTTGTAACTCTTGATTCCTATATCTGTCCTTTAGTACTCACATTCCATGAGCGATGCTGACAAAGGGGGGCGAATTGCTGTTTTTGAGGTCGGGATCTATCCATCTAACACTTGTCGCTCGCTGGTTTTTGATCTTGAAGTAGTACTTTTTTAGCTCCTTACATCATGTGGCTTCATGCCTTGTCTGGAGCGACTTCCATAAAAACATTATTTTTGCGGTATTTTCATATTCCTATTAACCATCGACCTTCTTTTTTATTCTTATATATACCAATCTTTACTTGTATCCTTTCGTTCTAGAATGTGATGACGTTATACGCAAATAGTCTGTCTGGCTGTCTGTCTGTCTTTCTGGCTGGCTTATATAGCTATGAGCGAGGCAATCGCAATCAGACGGACGTAGCCCAGCCGGCCCACAATCGCTCCATCTTCCCATTCTTGAGCATCCCGCCATCTCCAGTCTCTTTCACACTCCTACACGACCGCAGAACTTACCACCACAGCACCCACCTACCAGTCTGCCCGTCCGTCCTCAGTCGAGATTTTTTTTTCTACTCTCATTGTTTGCACGGATATTATATTTGTCCGTTTGTCGACGAACGTGGTATAAAAAAGGGGAGATATTTTCGAACTTTCAAATTTAGCAATCACGTGACTGACAGAAACTGCGAACAACGGACGACCCTTTCCCCACACGTGACCCTTTCTTTCGTACATTTCCCTATCCAGAACTGTCTTTTAATGTGTGCGTGTATGTACGTCTCTATTAAACGTTCACACACATATTATTCACACACACACATATACGTGTATATATACATAACTATTCTATACAATACTCGCAGGAAAATCCGGTGTTGGCTCGAATTGAATGAAGAACTCTATGTTCATTATTCGCGTAGCCGATAACACCATGTTACCTTTTTTAATTTTTTACATTTTATAACATTCAATTTTGGGATAGGGACCAAGAATTGACATTAATTGAAATAAATAACAGTAGTAGTTTTTAAACCCCTCGAGGCACACACGGCGTATACCGGGAATTAATATAGACACATGCGTACTTTTGCCCCGGATCATAAAACCAGTATTGATATTATTAGTATTTCATTTCTAGTATGAACAGTGTATTTTCACTGTATGTATGTTAACTGCGAACGATCTTATATATAGAAGCACTCGATTTTAATTATTTATTCCTGTGTTTAATTTGTTTGTCCTTTTGTCTTTTTAACACACACGCACGCACGCTCACGCACACACACACACACACACACACACACACACACATATATATATATATATATATATATATATATATATATATATATATATATATATATAATTAGAAATATTTGTTTATCTACATACGTATATGCTTCATATTTCTGAAATCATCAGTGTAAAGATAAATATTCAAGCAGGTCGCAGGAGTCGAACCCCCAGAACAAGAGTCCTATTTCAACTCAAATTCCGACGTCTTGGCCTTTTGGCTAAGATCAAAGTGTAGTATCTGTTCCGATGGATACTGCACCCCATAGACTGGTATTGTCTTGGCCTTCGGGGCTTGATTTACGCCGGTCTATGGGGTCTGTCCTGTGCAGTTCTTGGAGGTCCACCCTCCCAGGCTTCGCCTCCCCTCTTTGGGGAGGAGTAAGTTTATTGCTTATTGCCTGAGTTGCCCCTACCGGGGAATGCCGACGGGGCTGCCCAGGCAATTTTTAAATCCCACTTTTCCGACCCGACCTTGAGTCACATTATACGTGTGGGAGTAAGATAAAAAGTGGCCTTGTGCCTAACTCCTGGAGAGGGGTAAATCAATACACATCTTTTTACAAATATTCCCTTTTCCCTGCTAACATATTGTAATTCTATTTTGCTTAAACTTTCATACATATTGCTTCTCGCCTGCGTTACTGCGTCTATATTATTGTCACTAGCATGATAGTGAAACATTGAGATGACACTTTGAGTGTTTTGTCATTCCTCTTTCAATATATCATTTATCCAGTCGTTTTTTTTTCCTAATTATTTATCATAGTATTGCTTAGCATCAAAATGAAAATCAAACAATACTATGAGAGGGTTGAAGACGATAGACGACAAAGACAAACATTGATTACTGAATATAACGACTCGATAAGTATTTGTATACATTGCACTTGAACGCGACCATGTTCTAGTACATAAACAATCGTTCCCGCTGCAACATGTTTCACAGATTAGAAGTATTATTTTTTATAGTCAAAACATTTTAAAATTATAAAGTAGTTCTGTTAAAAACTGAATAAAAATAATATTTCAATTTAACAAACAAAATAGACATATGCTTAAGATGTCTAGCTTTTATATTTTAAAATTAAGTATTTTTTATTAATTTTTATTAAAAATTAGATTTATAAAAATTAGAGATCAAAATACCGTTTTTTGCACAAAGTGTTTTCTTACTCTTCTAATTAAACGCTGTTTTTTTTTTAAAATAATACTCAGAAAATAACTTTATTTACAATTACATTTAATTTTATACAATAATACCTTCCTTCTAGTGTTTGTGTAAAGACATTATTATTTGAAATGATTCCCATGATTTGTAAAAACAACTAAATTACTCCTCGTTTTTACACACGTACATTGTTCTGAAGATACTCTTATTTAGTCATGAAATAATACGAACGTTTACATGTTCATTATTATTCATCAACGTAATAATTTAAAGAGCACTATAATAATTCCTTATAGGTGGTTAAAAATTCGAGCAAAAATTAGTTGATGGAGTTGAGGTTTAGGAGCAGGAGTGTTACCCGGCAAATCTTACCTCTTCGCTACAATCGTAAGAGAGGTTATCCTGTTTATGTCTTTTGTTTATATTCAAAGCTACCGATAACCTAAAGAACTCTACACTATACAAAAATGTAATGCTGTAGATAAAGTGGAAGATACAACCTATACATTTAGTCATTAATAGACAAATGTTTTATCGTATCACGGTTCTTCAGGATGCGATGAATAACACGGCTACCTTGAACATATCAGAAACCAGGAAACTTACCTCTACGACACGGCTCTTGCATCCCCCATCAATAAGAACAGTTATAGCGCTTATGTATTTTGTTTAAATGCAACACTACCGATTACTTATAGGATTATATTCTAGATAGTAGAGTAATGATCTACGTTATTTCACTTACTAGAGAGCTCAACTAAGATTAATCAATATACAGCTATTTCGCCGTATCACAGCTGGACATAAAAAAGTGTGTAACGCTGTTATTCAAAACACACTCACAAACTCACTTATAACAATGATGATGGGATGGCACGCTGGCTAAGTGGTTAACGATGCGGACTGAGGACCTGGATGTGCCGGGTTCGAACCCAGTTCATTCCACAGAAACACACTCACCAAAACCCACACCTGGCATTGCGTCTAACCTCCTGGAGAGGACGTAAATAAAATAACTATGATCAGCAGTCATAAATCTACTTCTACGCAAAGACAGTAAGATAGATTAGAGTGTTACGTTTTTTGTTTACATTTAACACTATTAAGCACCTCGAAAACTCCTTTTATATAAGAGAGTAATGCTTTTTGTTTAAAACCCGCTATTTCTCCTACTAGACAGCTACACCCATTTGTAGAGAGAATCTATATAGGAAAGTTTTTTTTTCCGAGTGCACAACTTTTTTATTGTAGCTAAACATGGCAAGTCTTCACGCTAGCATTCGAAACCCAATCGCCAAATTTATATATTTATATATATATATATATATATATATATATATATATATATATATATATATATATATATATATGTTGTATCATAAAATTATGATACAACGTTCTCCAGAGCGATAGGGAATAGTGTTTTTTTTTGCTGTCAGTCTATAGTATAGTTCTGTTGCAATAGGTCCACCTTCCCAGCTTTGACCTTTCTCTAAGAATTGTTAGTGCATTGCTAATCTTCTGAGGTGCCCCTACCAGGGAATCCGATGAGACTGCCTAGCAATTGTTTGTAGGCAAGAGTGCGCTTATCAACTCGCCAATTCAAAATCTTTCCTCCTACCTTTAAATATTTATATAATGTATATTTATAAACCCCTACCTTGTAGCACTTTTGAAAAATAATGCTTTTAATGTAAGTTTATCAATATATTTGAGTATGCTTGATTAAGTGTATATATACTTATATATATATATATATATATATATATATATATATACTTATATATATATATGTATGTGTATATATATATATATATTTTTTTTTTATATATATTTATTATTATTATTATTGTTATAATTAATGTTATTTGATATGCAAATTATCATATCATACGGTAGTCTTAAGGGTAATATATTAGTATTATTATTTTATTATTATTATTATTATTTATTTATGTATATATTAGTGAAATTTTAAGCTGAATTATTTCGACACTTCATTATTGGGGAAATGGTAGTTTAATCAGTACCATTGGAGAACCATGAATATTATAACTGTCCTGTTTTTAAATCTCCGAAACAGTTACATGGTAAACAGCTGATGATCCCCGTGTTAATGTTAGACGCTTAAGGTCTCCTGTTTTTGTTTCACTCTTAGATACTTAACCCCCCCTTTTTATTTTTTGTATTTACTTATTTTTTTATTTATTAATTTTCCAACGAATGTTAAGTCTGCAATATCTTGGATTTAGTTAGTTTCTCTGGGAATTTAAACTGCATTTTTTAAAAAAATGACTCAAAGCTTCTTTAGACTATATATATATATATATATATATATATATATATCGAGAGAGAGTAAGAAAGAGACTTTATAAGAAACTTTCAAGGAATTCTTTAACCTTTTTCAATTTGTTTACATGTGGTCATACGAGTACCGATTTTTAATTACTAATAAAATACAGAAACTGTAATTGATGTCCAAAGTTTTCCTTTCTCCAACTAACCTTAATTTCAGTAGAGTACGTGTTACAGTCATTAAAAAACGTAAGAATACCTTCATATCATGAGCCACTCTTGGGATACGTATCCTTGCTATATAAAAACCATTGTAACACCGCCATATCTATCAGATGTATGTAAATATATGTGGATGTGATCTATGTTATGCATAGTTGCGTATTTGCGAATGTATGTTAACGCTCAAGTATGTTCGTATGTGCATATGTATATAGAGTCCAATACCGAGTTGTTTGCATGTAATATGGTGCGCATAGATGTACGTGTATGTCGATACCAGTTGAGTGCAAGACGTCAAAATATTTCCGGGTAAATAAAAAAAAAAGAGTGATCCTATTTCAAATTCCGCTCAAAACTTTTCGATATTACTTTGGCATGGATATATTTTCCCGCAGGCTGAAACCTAACGCTCCCTGTTTATGATTTGTTCGAATCTTTCCGCCAGACATTCTGATAATGCACTTATCACAATATAAATCTTGAGTGCCTGTATTATCTTAGAATGAATTTTTCAAAATAACAACGTGTATACTGTGCATATGCAAATGATCAGTATTAAATACATAAATGATTTAAAAGGCTTCTCTGAACACTTCGCTGCAGTTTCTCCGTAGACCCGATCATCAGAAGTTTATTATAAATATTCTTATTGTCTGTTTACATTTGAATCTACGGAGGGATTACAATAACATCGTACGATAAGCCATTTTGATTGTTTATTATTGGTCTAAATGTCTATATGAAAAGGATTATGAGCTTTACTGTCTTTATTCGGCTCTGTTTCAAATTTGATAATTGATTATTCTTATATATATATATATATATATATATATATATATATATATATATATAAATTTGAGAATTGATTATTCTTATATATATATATAAATTTGACAATTGATTATTCTTATATATATATATATATATATATATATATATATATATATATATATATATATATATATATACATATAAATTAAACAGGTTAATTTAATATTCCAATAACCATGTTTTTATTTTCCATTTTTTCACATTTTCTATAAACATAACATGCCTGTGAGGTGTATATTTACGTCTCGTTTCTCTGGGGGTGAGCATACCAACATTATTATATCATTATCGGCTCTGCTACACCTGAAGATCATCAGGAAAATCTACAAAGAAGAAAAGTTCTCAAATTAAAATTTCTGTAAAAAAACCTAAACCGCACTGTGGGTCATTGTGAGCAAAAACAAAGAAAAAAAAGAAAGAATTCTTCACACAAGGAAAGAAGCTACACACTAACGCATGCGCGCAACGTCATTTACTGTCAAACGGTAAACGTAGCAGTAATTAGATATATTCAATTCATGTTACAAACGTTGTAGAAATTGGGATTCTAGATAAGTTAATGCGCGTTTAAAATAAAGGCGATGCTATATTCTTTCTTACAGCCTATCAATTATACATGATTAGACACAATTTATCGAATCGGAGGAAAGACTAATTTATTTTGTTTGACAGAAGAATATCCGCTAAATACTGCTGGAAATAAAACATACTATAGTAAGTGAAATATGTGCAGTAAGCAATGGTGTTGACGATGTTCGCATTTAGGGATGATCGAATTGGTTTAAAATGACCAGAAGAAGAAGGTGTTTGATAAATATAGATATGAAAAATAAAAGTGGAGGTAGTGGTTGAATAGATAGGATATATATCGTGCACTAACAGTACTGAAATAATAACGATACTACGAAACATCTTCCGTACGTAATGTGACAATAGTAATAGATCTGAGTGATGAGTACAAAATTCCTTCAACTTCCTGTTTGTCATTCAACTTCCTGTTTGTCTCCCTTCTTATCTGTCACGTGGTCTGTATGACCGTTTGAGCGCTAATTATGACCTGACAAACTGTTTTTCTTTCCAGTCCTCCCGATATTATGCTCCGTCCTAAATGTATTTTTCAGCGCTAGCCCTGTTAACTCTCGGGTGTTGTCCTCCCACATATTTCTTTGTCCGTCATTTCTTCTATTTCCCTGTAAAGTTCCTTGAAAGATTAATGCGAGACCTGATGATCGTATGACATGACCGAACTACTTCATGTTCCTTTACTTCACAGTGGTCAGTAGATCTTCATATAGCCCGACTGCTTATCTGAGTTTGTTTTTCACTTCCTCATTTGTGATGTAGTATTTTGATGAGATGTTGATGATCTTTCGGGAGAATCTTATCTTTGTGGACTATATCCTTCTCCGCAGTTAGGGTCTACGACTCAGATGCGTATAGAAATATATAGATGACCAGGGACCGTATCAATCATTTTTTTAGCCGTAAGTATGGTTATTTTAAGAAAGAAAATCAAACAGAACTACATATAAAATTTGATTAAATAAAACGAAAATAAAACTAAAAACTCTGATTTGTTGAAAGTTGGAGCGGTCCCTGATTAACTATAAAATAACACTGTAATGAAAATCCATGCATTTACCCTGATAATTTTCCTAAAGAATGAAACACAAAACACAAAACCTATGTGTAGTATACTTCTGATGAGTATAATTTTTTGCTACTATTAATCTCTACTCACTATTGAGCACTTTTGTGAAGTAAATGCTGAAACAAAAGCTATATGCACATTTACTAAACATCAACCTTGTAATTAAAACTAATAAGTATTCATTTGTACATTTTTTACATAAATAAATATGATATATCAGTTCCGCCATATATAAGTTGACGCTTAAAAAAACGCGCCATTTTTAGTCTCACAACGAAACCATTTAAGGTGGTAAGGAGAAGCGAGAAAGCAAAGAGAAGGTCAGAAACCCCGAGCTGTCTGAAATAAATTCGAAAATTAAATCTCTCATTCTAAATAAAAACTCAACGGTCAGAGTTTTTGTTATTTATGTCATCAGAAATGATAATAATAATTTTTATTTGAAAACTTGAATTACTTACATAATTCTATTATTTTATATGAATGTTGATGCAAAGAATAGTGAAGCATCATTTTTTCCATTATATTTGAGGAAGGGTGTGCACTATCTATATTATTATATAATAGTACTATATATATATATATATATATATATATATATATATATATATATATATATATATATATAATTATTATTATTATGAAGAAAATTCACAGTTTTAACATTCTAATGGTTCATTGTATGGTTTAAAATTAATACTGCCTTGAAACAGCAGTAAACAACTCTACTATCTTTGTGTATACATTTTATATTGAAAATGATCGAAATACACATATATATGCACACATAAATAAATATATATATATATATATATATATTAACGAGAGAGAGAGAAAGAGAGAGAGAGAAAGAAACAAAGTGAGAAAGAGGGAAAAAGTAAGGGAAGATAGAGAGGATGTGGGATAGGGATATAAATTACATACTAAGCGAATTTATTTTATTTCCGTTTGTTTGATCAGCTCCCGCCGGATTGAATGAGCAAGTGCGATTTGAATAGTTTTAAATTGAAATCTCGTGTAGATGACATGATATCTAATTAGTATTCACAATTTAAGATTTTTTTTAACAATAACAAATCGAATGTTCGTCAGAAGAATTAATTAGAATATACCGCTCTTCGGTTGACGATCACGTGATCTTTTTGTTGTGGAAAATGGTCAAAAAAAGTTTCAAACTGGAAAATTATTGGACAAAATAAAAAAAAGCGTATTTGCGATTTTATCATATTTTATTTTACTTCCTTGTAAAACTGTAGATAGTAAAATATTTTGCTGGTATCATATAAACTTGCTTTTCTTATATATATATATATATATATATATATATATATACGTTTTTGTAATATAGCAGGAAACATCACAGCAGAGTGTTCGATTACTTAAGAATTAAAGTTAATAATTAAAAAAATAAAACATTAAAGGCGTAATTTTTATTTATCATTGTACAGAAAAATTAGTACAGCATTCGTACCGTCGGTTTCAAGTACAGAAGGACTTAGCCATCCGGCGAAGCTGAAGAGAGCCCGATGGCTAAGTCCTTCTGTACTTGAAACCGACGGTACGAATGTTGTACTAATTTTTCTGTACCAAAATAAATATATATATATATATATAAATATAAAAGAGCAAGTTTATATAATACCAACAAACTGTTTTCTATCTACAGTCTTACACACACACACACACGCATATATATATATATATATATATATATATATATATATATATATATATATATATATATATATATATATATATATATATATATATTCCTTTCAGGTGACTAATGACCACCATTAAAGACTTTTTCTTACAAATATTAGTTATTCAAATTAAATGTTTTTCCTACACGTGTTTCACTATCAAGCATGTACCTGTTTGGCGGATCATCAGGGAAATTAAATGTTTGGAATAAGGGTTTCAACTACCGACAATACACAATTGGTAAACCTTCATAACATCGCATATAAATGCTCTGTACTCTGTAATCGAGTATCATCGAGCTTGTTTTTATTGGCACAACCCCGGTCTTCACTGAATGATCTATTTTATGAGTGAAAAATCTAAATAAATATATATATATATATATATATATATATATATATATATATATATATATATAGAGAGAGAGAGAGAGAGAGAGAGAGAGAGAGAGAGAGCAAGAGAGAGAAGTAAAAGATGAGAATAAAGATGGTAAAAATACAACATCTATTATGTCCTCAGTTGCTCAAAACAAGGTGTTTCAAATAGAGGAGATTTATTTTTTCTTTCCTTAAGCCATGGCTTTTCAAATAATGAAATCTCATCATCAGAGGAATACAGATATATAAGTTGGCAGGGGAATTACCAAAAGTTATAATTTTAAAAGTATATAAGCATAATACAAAGTAAATACTAGAATAGAAAGTATAGGAAATGGCCAATGCCAAACAAGAGAATAAAAATTCATGAAAAGATTCACTGTTGAAGGCTTCATGAAAATTGAGCAGCAGGGTCAAAAGCGGAAGTTTAAGGAAAGGTTGGCGTCAAAAATGGTAAAATAATTTTTCTTAAACTCTTTTATTTGCAACACCTTGTTTTGAGCAACTGAAGACATAATAGATATTGTATTTTTACAATCGTTTTTCTCATGTTTTACCTGTCTATATAATTTCTTTATCTTGTATATCAAGCAGGAATTCTTTCCTGATACGTTCTAATTTAAAGGTATACATTATATCTTTATTTTAACGTTCTTTATATATATATATATATATATATATATATATATATATATATATATATATATATATATATATATATATGGGAAGAAAAGGATGAAGGTAATCCGACGTGATGGGAAAATGAAAAAGGAAAACCAAAAAATGGATGTTTTTTATGTCTACATCAACGTTTCGTCTTTATTTATAAGACTTCACTAGGATGATAAAATAGAGAAAAAATGTCATGCAAGTACAGATACATGTAGGGTAGACATGGGAGGAAAAATAAAATGAAATAATGGCCCCTACTGGGTGGACGTCCGTACTTGTTGGAGAAATAGAAATGAATGTTGAAGAAAATGAGTGGGGAAAAAATGGAAGGATGGGGTGAGCAAGGACTACTGTGGCTGGTGGTAAGAGAAAGAGGTGGGGGATGAGTAGGGGTAAAGTGGATGGCAGAGAGGGAGTAGAGGAAGAGGGGGGAGGGAGGTGTTTGACCAGATGGCTGCGGTCAAGATTGAAGGGGAAAAGTAAGTTGGAATGTTTGTGTATGGGGGGTGTATGCAGGGAAAGGAGGATGGGTAGAGAGGGAGGGGCCATTATTTCATTTTATTTTTCCTCCCAATATGTCTACCCTACATGTATCTGTACTTGCATGACATTTTTTCTCTATTTTATCATGCTGATGAAGTCTTATAAATAAAGACGAAACGTTGATGTACACATAAAAACATCCATTGTTTGGTTTTCCTTTTTCATTTTCCCATATATATATATATATATATATATATATATATATATATATATATATACTAGCAAATATATGCTAGTTAGTACGAATAATATCAGCCTGGATGGAGCCCCTTCTAAGTAAAAGGAGGTGGTAATGCATCTTCGAATTTTATCATGATAACAGAGACGATACTACAATACCCTCGCAAAAATAGAGGAGGTAATGCTTGGGATGAGAACAAAAGGAGAAGGTAATGCCTGCGAGTATGGTTTCATGGCAACAGAAAAGATACTACACTACCCCAATCACCCAACATAACTTAGGGTTGTTAAAGTTTTTAACTTGTTTTTTTTCTTAACACATTGTTTAATTAAAAGTATTGATAACAGAATTTATTAAGTGAAATAAATTTAGATAACAAAACTTACAATTTAAACACACCAATCAATGTATTTTAAGTGTAAGACGTTTTTATTTCAGACGATGCAAATGTATTACTTGTTGCTCTTTTATCTCGTAAGCATGCGCTTAAAAACAATTTTTACAAAATGGCGTCATTAGATAAAGAGGAGGGGGGAGGTGGTGAGAGAGAGAGAGAGGGTGAAGAAAAGAAGAAGAGTAAGAAGAGACAGTGAGAACGCCAAATTGTATTTTATTGTTTTTTAAACAGCTTCCTCAGATTAAACAAGAGAGGTCACCCACTTCTCTTGTGCCTATTCGGTATATCTTTCTAGCTAGCTAAGATGTATTAGTTTGCTATAAATTATCTCCCTTAGTAATGATTAATTTAAGATAGCTTTTTTGAATTTATTGTTTTGTTCATTTAATTACTTTAATTAATTACTGTTAATATCGAGAAAACTATTGTAGATATATAGGAAACATAACACAAAAATATAAAATGAATAGCAGTAAATATTAATATATTATAGACAGTTTAAATAAACATTTTTTTCCCAAATTAGACAGATCTAAGAATGTCTAGATGTATTTTATCAGTACTATATATGATGTATTTCAAAGTATTGTGTTGCATTATTTATTTAAATAACAATAACCTGTTTTGACTATAATATAAGGATAAATGAAAACACTTATATATATATATATATATATATATATATATATATATCAATAAGTGTTTTCATTTATCCTTCTTATATATATATATATATATGTATATATATATATATATATATGTATGTATTACAAGGATATTGTAGTTTGCTTGAAGCATTGTGTGTAATGTGTAAGAATTTCTGTTTGAAGACTATGGCAACTAAGTTTCGTAGATAAACACTGTTGGATACGATACAAGGTAAACAGATCAACTATTTATTTTTCAACAAAATGTGTTGAACACCAGCGATATCGGCTGTGTTATGTTCTTTGAATTTTAGAGATAAACGATATCTTCAGAATTAAAACAATATGTATAACTACTCAGAACGTATTTTCCCCGGGATTCTGTTGCGATAGATGAGCAAAAAAGGATTAAGTTCTTGTTTACGTTTGAGCAGGTATTTTGTGTTTGATATTATTTAATTATAGTAATAATATTGTACCAGTAATAATTATATCATTATTACGTGTTTTTAATTAAATGTAATTCGCACATGTATATTTATGACAAACATGTTAATTTACTATAATTCCTGTAAGTCTGAAATAATGGAAATAACTCGATATAATAAGGAACTGGCAGTTAGCAGAGTTACTCCACTTGAGAAGGAAGCAATTAGAATTTTTTAATTTCTTTTAATAAGCTTGCTTGTTTGTTTCTCAATTATTTGGGGGGTGTTGTTAATAAAAATGCACATAAGTTTGTTTTATTTATTTACTTATCTTACACAGACATACACTAGTACTGCTTTCTGTCCTAATGCATGAATCCCATATGCAAGTGGGTGTAAATGTTTGTAACCAACGCGTGTCCGCTGACATTTAAGCACACATGCACACACATAAATATATCAGTAGCATTTGCTTTATACCGATGTCACTTATTTGATATTATATGTATGTTTGTATGTATGCATGTATGTTTATTGTGTCTTATACGAGAAGTTTCAATTGAGCTCTGCTCAATTGTTTATTTTGAGGGGTGAATTTTCTTATCAATTTCTTTTATTCAGAATTTGCCTTACTCCCTTCGCTATTTTACTCATATGTTTGTAATGGGGTTATGATTTGGTGATATATGTTTTAGGAATGAAGACGTCGTTAATATATGTATATATATATATATATATATATATATATATATATATATATATGTATATATATATATATATATATATATGTATATATATATATATATATATATATGTATATATATATATATATATATATATATGTATATATATATGTATATATATATATATATGTATATATATATGTATATATGGGAAGAGAAGGATGAAAGTAATCCGACGTGATGGGAAATTGAAAAAGGAAAACCAAAAAATGGATGTTTTTTATGTGTACATCAACGTTTCGTCTTTATTTATAAGACTTCATCAGGATGATAAAATAGAGAAAAAATGTCATGCAAGCACAGATACATGTAGGGTAGACGTGAATTACAGAAACAATTAAATGAACACAAAAGGGACATAAAAAACAACAACCCTCTCAGTGCACTTTTCTCCCATGCACTAGAACATGGTCATGCGTTCAAATTTGAACAAGCCAAAATCACTAAATATATCAACAACAAATCTCGGCGAAGATTATTAGAAACTGCCCTCATCACCGCCTCCACCACCATCAAGCAACGTAATGGTTTCTTTAACCTATCACCCTTAATAAGCAAGATCATCCTCACAGAACAAAGACTCTTGCCTGATCATGGTTAAACTTTTTTCATCTCCAACCTCTATAACACTCTCCCATTTACTTTTCCCTTTCTTTTTCTCATTGAATCTTCATTTTCTCCTTACTTTTTCCTCACACTTTTAATACTGCAGTCCAAATAAACTTTCTCATGTTCCAAATATCTCAAATATTCCATACCCACCCTTTCAATCACCGCCCTCCTCCACCGCCCCCCAATCCCTCACTCATTGCTATCATTTTCCAAATATTTCAAATATTTCACACCCTATCACAACAAATCCTCCCTCTCCCCCACTCAACTATTTTCTCCCATACCCCTTCTTAAATTCCCTCATTTTCTCAAAACGCTCTCTAAGACCATAACTTTCGCCCATCCACCAAAATCACAGCCCCCCTTCCCCTCTACCCATCCTCCTTTCCCTGCATACACCCTCCATACACAAACATTCCAACCTACTTTTTCCCCTTCAATCTTGAACCGCAGCCGTCTGGTCAAACACCCCCCTCCCCCCTCTTCCTCACCTCCCTCTCTGCCATCCACTTTACCCCTGCTCATCCCCCACCTCTTTCTCTTACCACCAGCTACAATAGTCCTTGCTCACCCCATCCTTCCATTTTTTCCCCACTCATTCTTTTCTTCATTCATTTCTATTTCTCCAACAAATACGGACGTCCACCCAGTAGTTGGCCACTATTTCATTGT
>OY744537.1:27497402-27519902 GCA_963556195.1 Sepiola atlantica
TTTCAGAGAGTCTTTTTACAATCTATTTTTTGTTTCAACCAAGCTTTTTTCTTTTCTATTTCGCGTAATAGACGTTAGAGTAAACGATGAATGAAGAAAGAAAAAATTGCACTTAAGTCGAATTTTATTATTCAAACTGATAATAAAGAAAAACAATACGCGTACGAAAATAAATTATATTTTAATTAACAACGGAAAAAAGTACAAAAAATGTAAGCGAATAAAAAAAACATGTGTAAAAAAGACCTAAAATGTAATCTGACTTGTTTTTTTAATGATCGTTGGTGTGATAATAATTTACATAACGTATTTTTAGTTGAAATACACACAATGAACCGCATAAGCATACACGAATTGTTGTCTTAAAAAAGTTAATTGTATATGTTACTGCGATGCGTTGCAGACATTTATTTTACCAAAGATATTATTGATGACGAACATCTTTTTATACATGAGCCCATTTTTTATTTATTTTGTATTTACTTGAAGAAAATGACAAATGTCTGAAGGATTGAGTTGATGAGTACACGTAGCGACTACGTTAAAAAGTCACCTTAGAATAGAATAGCGGGTCCAAACAAGAATAAAGTACAGAAAGTGGTTGTGTTATTATTTCACCATTCACATCCAGTTTTAATTATGGTAAATGCGTTATGCTAACATCATCTATTTGATGATAAAGACTTACCCAGTTTATTATGAGACAATTTTTATTTATTATCACTGGGGTGATCTAAGTGGATAAATATATCAATTAATAAATTAAAAGCGAATCTACTGAAAAAAATATAGGGGGATAGAATATGTAATCGCTGAAATAGATGTGAATTTATTTTCTTTCATCTAAAGAAAACATACTGTAAATTTATATATATATATATATATATATATATATATATATATATATATATATATATATATATATATATACACAGTGGGTTGGAGCCAATTTCAACACTTGTGTCACCGCCGAAGTCTCCCGGCAAAAAGAGAAAAAACAAGAAATACGGTTGAGATGTATTTTACCTCTTTCTTAAGATGAGGTATGCCTCGAAAATTCGGCGAACTCAACAACACGGATACCATCTTAATTCGACAAACCCCGTTGAAAAATACAAATTAATTATCGAAAATTATTGAAACATTTCAATATTGTCGTTTGTTCTATTGACCTCGCCTCGTATCCAACGGAACGGGTTTTCTACCAAACGGCATTGCCATAGCCTTCAAACACAACATCTTACATACTACACATAATTCTTTCTAACAAACTACAACATCCTTCATATATATATATATAATATGAGACTAAAAGTATACTTTTAGAGAATTAAATATATAGTGAAATGAGTAAAGCTCAATATACAGGATAGAGCAATTATAAAAACAAATACGGACGCAGATTTATTTTTAATTATTTTATGTTGTTTCTTTACATTTGTCAAATTTTGAATTTTTGGCTATTCCCCTGCCAACTTATATATTTTTATAATTCCTCTGATGATAAGATTTTAATCTTTGAAAAGCCTTGCTTAAGGATAGAAGAAGTGAACATGTTTTTATTCGAGTACACCTTGCATTGAACAACCGAAGATGTAATATATTTGTCATTTGTACATATATATATCTCTTCCTTTATTTGTCTTAACATATATATATATATATACTAGAAAATACAGGGCGGGTATAAGTAATAAATATAGCCTCATATTTAACAATTCTTTCTTTGTTTGGGGGATATGGTACGCTTTCGGTGCTTAATTTCAAAGTTTACAAAAAGAAAAAAAAATGTTAACGTTACTTACTCTCATCCTAGAATAGATATTCCATAATTTATAATGATAAGTTCAATAGTTTAGGAATTACCACATAAATTATTATTCATGCTTATGCGCGCGCACTGATCTTTTCAAACATGTATTACTTAATATAAATCAACATTTTATGTAGAGCAATTCTTTTCTCTAAATGTGTTGTATTTTACTTATTTTAAATGTTTTGGGACGTGGGAAAGTTGTAGTGGGATCATATCAAAAATGGTAGAGTTTACAACAAAATGTTCCCATGTCACTCACTGTGTTGCCGGGAATATATATTCTCAAATTCATAATGATCGATTCATAAAAAAACTTTTTATATATGCACCCCCTTAATGTACAACACTTACAACACAAATAATGTGCCGATGTTACCCACAATAATTTTTAGAATATATATTCATAATGATTCGACATTAGCTTAGAAGATGAAGCTTTTTTGGTGCAAGTTTGGGTTAACTCACAACCTAAACGGTAAAGTTTACAATAACACTAATGTGCCTATGTTACTCACCAGGTTACCGAGTAGATATATTCCAAAATCTATAATGATCCGCTAATATGTATTCTAAATATTACAGTGAGTAACATTGGCACATTATATATATATATATATATATATATATATATATATATATATATATATATATATATATATATGTGCCAATTCTTTCCACGCAACCACGTGACACACACGCCATATCAACATTTTCGTCCTAACACCAAGACGAATTTCAACTTGGCTGCGATAAGTATGTCAAGAAGAAAAAAAAGAAAAAAAAAGAAATATTCTTCTGAAGATGGTATATATTACCGAAAGTACTCAACTTTATAAAAAATAAATGGTTTTTAAGGTAAATAAATAATTTATATTTAAAAACAAATAATTTGCGTTGTGCAAGGTTTTCTAAATATTTTATTAAAAAATATTCTCTTTATTATTGATATATATATATATATATATAGTAATCCATAAACTGACTTCTATTCAGTACGGCTAGACTAGAAGATCTTCGGCAAGGATACAACCTTCTAACCATTCAGCTGATAATCATCAGCTCTATCCTTTAGGTCAACGGGAGAAGCACTTGTTAATTATATTTAAATCGTCTATTTATTTAAATACTGATCGCCGCTTCAATTTGCTTATTTGGAAATATTTTGGCATTAAGCTAAGAAGCAACGTGATACATTATTCAACGGCAGTGCTCGACTCGAAACATAGTAGTTTATATAATCACACACACACACAAATATATATATATATATATATATATATATATATATATATATATATATATATATATATAGAAATTAAGTAAAAACAAAATAAATAAATAAATTGATAAATAAATAAATAAATAAATAATAGTAATAATAGTAATAGGAATAAATAATAATACATAAATAAATAATAGCAAAAATAAGAACTAATAAAATAAATAAGTAAACAATAGAACCAAACACACAAACGATAGAATAAAATGAACTCAACCACACACCCTCTTCTCTCTTTCATTCGCCCGTAACGATAACTATAAAACACTAACTCCAGTCTTCTTATTTAAATTTAAAAAAAAAACAAACAAAACCCTAATCCTGAAGACGACTTCGAAAGTCGAAAGCGCTCGAGAAAATGTCCGAATTAAAAACTATCGGTGAAGTACTATACGGATTGCGACCTGAAACCAGAAAGATCGCTCGACGGTTTGAGAACCTCACGAGGAAAATATACAAACGCGAAAGTTCTGTGATGTTCAACAATGCTTGCTTAGATAATGACTTGCTGCCTAAATATATATATATATATATATATATATATATATATAATTAACTTGTTACAAATATCCAGGGGGTATGAATCCGAAGGAAGTTGAAACCGGGTTTATGAGAGTGCTCAATGAAAATTCAGAGCAAAATATATATTTTTTGATTTTATTCCATTAGTTGCGACAAAACAGGTTTTGTTTCATTGGTGCGAATAGCATTTGAATTCCTTTCGCTGGCCCGATGAATTGGTAGCTATTCGCACCAATGAAACAAAACCTGTTTTGTCGCAACTAATGGAATAAAATCAAAATATATATATATATATATATATATATATATATATATATATATATATATATATATATATATATATATATAAAATACACGTACCTAACTTTTATATATTCACATATATGTGTGTGTGTCTATGTATATTGTTATACGGTTATCCAATTTCTCATAAATATTTTGTTTGTTAACTACAATTGCTTCAGGTCTTTGAACCCATGTGAGATATGTGACGATAACAGTATTACCCCAACGTGAATCTATGAAAATACGTATGAGAACCCGAAAAGAGAAAACAAAGCAACAAATATCACCTGATATATAAACTTTAAAATAATCAAACAACCACCTGCTTACCTTTGACAACGTTGTCTACTTTGTTTACGAAAACATCGCGATTATACACCTTTATTCAAGATTTGTTTTAACTAAAACAGAAAACTGAATTAAGTTCTAAACGTAAACGTACCGTCATAAATGCTCTATGCGATTCAAACAAAAAAAGACTAATACGCATATTTTTAATTTTCTCTGTAGTGTTGACCATAGTTACTTGACCATAGACTTAACTCACTTCGTGAATTAAATGTCTCAAAATCAAACGATGTCTCTTATAATGTGATAATTACGCTTTCTTTTTATTTTTTTTTATCTCAGAGTTCATTTTTTCAGGTCAACCGCCTATATAATGATGATTTTGTATGACGTTCAAATACACGAAAACTAATCCTACGAGGGAGAGTTATCCATGATTCTTATTTTATACTATTTTCGTTTGGGAAATAAGTAATTATCAAACAGAAAAATATGAACTATATACAAATATATATATATATATATATAAATTAATAAATGCGAAAGTGTTTCCATCTATCCTTACTATATTATCATCAAAACATGTTAGAATTATTTAATTCTGATGATATAAGTATATATCGAAATACCCTATATATAGTCATCTCCAACTTACTTGAACAAATTTCGATTTTGCTCATTTGCATATTTATTTACTTTTAAGTTTTTAATTAATTAATATTTAGTAATATATATTTCTACTTTGTATTGTCAAATTCTGTTCAACATGTGCAATAGTTTTATCGATAGTACTATTATTATAATTATAAATAAAATAGGATAAAGAGAATTTATATAAAAAATGATAGCTTTTAAAAAACTTATTTAGAATTGCATTTTCAAAGGAGATAATTTATTTCCGGTTTTAATAAAGCGTCAAATATCGCTGTGATGTCGAGAACATATACTACACTTTGATCTTAGCCAAAAAGCCACGGAACCATACTTTTTTGTCTGGCAAGGAATTTTTAAATTAATAAAACAAAAAATTGATTAAATTGGAATATTTGTCAATGAGCGGTGTAGTGTAGTATCGGTTCTTTTGTCATAAGACTGTCCTCCCAGGAATTACCTCCTCCGTTTTTAAGGGTGTGTAGGGAGTATCGTTCCAGAATTAAATAAAAAACAAGACGCTATTTAATCAGAATATCTTTTAAGAGGGGAGATAGTGTAGTATTGGTTCTGTTCTCGCAAGAATAGCTTCCTCCTGCTTGGGCGGAGCGAAGTAGTGTTCGTTCATGATGATAGTATCCTCTGTCAGGGAGGCTCAGTGTAGTATATGTTCGTTCACCATAATACTAGCTAAGGAAGAACGTATAATTCGTATAAATAAGGTAGCATACCAATATATATTTATATTAAAATTTTAAATATAAATTTGATCTTGACACAAAGGTTTTGTAATAGCTCAATAGTGTATAACAAGAGCTGTAATCAAATATTTTAATCTATATATATATATATATATGTATATATATGTATATATATATATATATATATATATATATATATATATATATATATATAAAGTGAAGGCGTTTTTGTCCTGTACCTTTGGTACGAGAGTAAGCAAATAACCTCATGAATCATAAGCTACTAAACTCACCACTCTATTCATCTTATTCACTCGATTCTATTTGAATAAATGTATGATTATTTTCTCCATCTAACAATAAATACTACTTTCAGACCACCATCAAAGACTCTCCCCAAAATATACTCCATAGAAATATTTTTCTCCTATCACTCTCTCTTTCATCACCGGGAAGTAATACACAACGGATATTTTAGAAAAACGTAACCGTTATTATTTGCTATTCATCTTCCATTAATTTAATACATACTACAATACATTCCGCACAAATTTAATAGATGCTCCCTCATATTTCACTGATTTTCGAGAATATCACATTACGGTATTTCTAACTATTACGTATTACATCTCATTCCAAAATTCATGGGATACATTGAAGTAACTTGATAACTTATACTGTACAAAATGGCGCTTACAATCTCTTAATCGAATCGACTTCAGACATTTCCCTAAGCAATCTTCGATTACTTCAGCTATAATTTCATTGTTTTTACCTTAAACACTTATACATTTTATTACATAACACCTTTAAGGCTTGAAAATCTATTTCAAAATACTTACAGTGTATAACTAACTGCAGTGTTCACTTTGACAACATTCATTTGTTGATAACAGATCCATGGAAGCACGTAATATCAGTTTCTCTTCGAACCTTCCACTAAAAATTAACAGATAACACAAGTTCATTGTTTCACTTTTGACAATCCATACATATCTAATATTAATCCAACATTCGTGTTTTCATTTTCAAGTTAGTTATTCTTCTTTTTTATTTGTGGTGGTATTTAAGTAAGACAATTTTCTTTTCTTCTTTATATTTACCTATTCTTTCTCTCCCTCTCTCTCTCTCTCTTCCTCGACTCTCTCTCTATATATATATATGTATATATTCATTCGCAACACTTTATAAAAAACATGTTTATATTTTAGCCGATTAAAATAATCGCAGTACGCAACAATACCTTAGAGGCAATACACATTAAACAGCTACGTACTTTTTTTCTGCTCACATTCGATTTAAATTAGCAGTCGTAAATTTATTTAAGTATATTTTTATTATCATGACTCTACGTCAGTTTCGAATAACGTCTCTTTGTTTAATTTACGACAGTTAAATAGCTGCTAAATCAATTTCGAACACACACTGGCGTATTATTTAAAATCATTATTTCCATCTACAATTTCCTATGTATCGAACATTAATCGATATTAATTCATACCAACCAGTATTCTAATTTATTTTATAACGTTTTACATACTTTTTCTACGCTAAAACTGCTATTAATATTCTAGAAAAAATATTGATTTCTACTTTTCTAAATATACGTCAACTTAAAGTGAAGTATCAGTTACTTTTCACTTCTAGGTCAGTCAATGAGAAATCTTTTTAGACTGAGGCAATTTTTTTATTACTTTCCCTCTATTTAACTATTTGCCCATTTTATGAGAAATCCTTCTAAGACTTCGGCATTTTTCCCCAGGAGATGAGATTTCAACAAATTAAACATCACCATTGTATAACTCTACCCTCGTGGAGAGGCAACCAAATCGCAACAACATAGTCAATGGTAAAAGTGCAGATTATTTAACAGTCGGAAATTCAGAAAACAAAATAACCACAAAAAATTCCTGAAATTAATTGTCATATATTTAAATCATGGTCAGAT
The DNA here is from genome assembly GCA_963556195.1 of Sepiola atlantica. NCBI lineage: Eukaryota > Metazoa > Mollusca > Cephalopoda > Sepiida > Sepiolidae > Sepiola > Sepiola atlantica. Next base: position 27,504,893 of record OY744537.1, read on the forward strand.
TTTGGTAAATTAATCTCCCACCAAAATGGCCACTCCGGATTGAGATAACAATTGCCTCAGTCTAGAAGTATTTTTCCTTCACTGACTTTGAAAAGCTGCACGCATATTCTTAGTTCATATTTACGTGGGGGGCAGTGGTGTTTATTTCTTTAGAAAAAAAACGAAATTGCACCACAAACATAAAGATGTCTATTTTGTTAGATTCAAAACATCGATAAATTCTACTTTAAACACCTAAATTAATGGGTTGCTTTCAACTGATTTTTGACGAATTAATACTCTAATACATATATTTGTTTAATTTAATTAATATCTATCCCGGGCAAGGCCGGGGCACGGGTCCTGCTAGTATTATATAAACCACAGCAAATTTAGGGAAAAATTTATACACATTTATTAAAAGCAGTTTTGAATTTTAAGCTGAAATTTTCATATATGGCTAACGACTGAACCCATTACGCTAGATGGATGACGCATATGGTACGAAGATACCACGATTCGTGTCTTCGGATGAAAACTCAGCCATTAAATAATGTGATCGGAAAATATGTAAAATATATAATTATAAAGAAATAATATGTAGTGAAACAAAGAATATATGAAAAATAAATGAATGCTGAATTAAGTTTATTTTCAAGACGGGCAGGTAAACCATTTGTAAGAATTGAAAACCCCTTATCGAGAAAACTAAATGATTTATGCATTTCGAAGATTATGTACAACATGCAGATATTTATGATTGAGATAGGCTGAAACAATTGTAGTCTAGTAAAAACTGTTTTTAAATCAATTTGTGAAAATTTGTTTTCTACATTTGTTAGGGTTTACATAACATTAATATATATATATATATATATATATATATATATATATATATATTCAGTTAAAATTATTATTAACTAATTTTTAATTCCCCACGATATTTAATAGTGTACGGAATTTTTCACTTAATGTTTTTCTGTAGTCAGCTCTATTTTCACCGAGGAAAAAGCTATAATAATTATATTTGCTATTTCATTTAAAAATACATTTCTGAAACGTTCGTAGCCAGTACAATGAAAATAATAATGTTTTTAAACTTCTTTTAGTCAAAATTTATTTTGTTTTTGAAACAGTCATTGGAATTAAACGTATATATATATACATATATATACATATATATATATATATATATATATATATATATAAATATCTCTGTCTGTCTGTCTGTCTGTCTGTATGTCTGTCTGTCTCTCTCTCTCTCTCTATCTCTCTCTCTCTCTATATATATATATATATATATATATAGGAATCATCTTCTCTTGCAGACAAGTATTGTTGAATATAAGAGAACACTTATGTCTGGATATCCTTTGGTAGATCCTTTCAATAGTCCGAATTAGGATCTTAGTTTCGGAGGGGAATTGGCTGATAGCTGATAGTTTCGTACTTATTATATAATTCCCGCCAAAACCATCTATAACACTAACACATGGTCTGTACCTGATTATCCTAATTCCCCTGAAGATGGACCCGGATAGATCTAAAAGTACTTGGGACATAAATCTAAACTATGGCAAATTCATCAGTCAATTCCCCTCCGAAACTAAGATCCTGATTCGGACTATTGAAAGGATCTACCCAAGGATATCAAGGATATCCAGACATAAGGTTTCTCTTATATTTTCAACAATATATATATATATATATATATATATATATATATACAGGGTGGGCAAAAATAAGGGTCCTATTTTTAAAAATTCATAACTTTTTTATTTATTGATTTTTTATTTTTTTTTAGAATAAGTAAAGGACCCCTTCCGAAGCAAGCATGAGCCGTATTAGCCCTAAGAAACGTACCCTCATTTAGAAAACATTATTTTTGCTTAAAAAACTCAAAACAGTGTAAAAAACAATACTTTAGTTTTTGTAAGTTTTAAGAAGTGTTTTTCGGCTAAAATTTGTTTTGTTTATTTCAAAAAATCTCGGAAGGGTCAGTCTACACACACATAAAGTTTGGTGAGTTTAACTTTTATTTTGTGGAAGTTATTCAAATTCAAGTTATTCAAATTTAAAGATAGGACCCTTATTTTGGCCCACCCTGTATATATATATATATATATATATTTATATATATACTTAAGGACTCCCTTATGTATATATATATATATATATATATATATATATATATATATATACTAATGATAATAGAATTAACGATAAGTGAAATATCGTAGAGTGATCAATCTCGATAAAATAAAGCTCAATACAATAAATTTTGTACAATTTTTTATCTTCATCATTCTTTCTTTAAAATATATATCTATATATTAAACTATATATATATATATATATATATATATATATATATATATATATATATATATATATATATATATATATATATATAACTTAAGGAGTCTCCTCTTTTTTATTCCCTTTCTTCTTTATTTTCCCCGATACATGTGTACCGGAAAAAAAGATACAACAAGAACCCCCATATATGACCTCGAGAGGCGACCCCTGGTGGCCGGTTTGGGAAATAATAAAAAAAATATTATAAATTTTAGCTCGCCATTTTCAAAAACTCTGTTCAAATCTCATAGAAGGCTTGAAGAAGGAAATGGTTCCCGAATATTTTTTACAGACTCTACTTAAAAAAACGACAAAAACTGAAATTCGGATTTACTTTACTTTGCTTCTAAAATCGTCCAATAAATTCGACACGAAATTGTAAGTAGCACGTTTATTTATTTTTTTAATTAATTCTCAGTTTTTATTCACTATTCTAATACTCATTTCCAACTTGTGCGCTTATGATTTTCTGTTGACTGATTACAGCTATATATATATATATATATATATATATATATATATATATATATATATATATATAGGGTGGGCAAAAATAAGGGTCCTATTTTTAAAAATTCATAACTTTTTTATTTATTGATTTTTATTTGATTTTTTTTTAGAATAAGTAAAGGACCCCTTCCGAAGCAAGCATGAGCCGTATTAGCCCCAAGGAACGTACCCTCATTTAGAAAACATTATTTTTGCTTAAAAAACTCAAAACCGTGTAAAAAACAATACTTTAGTTTTTGTAAGTTTTAAGAAGTGTTTTTCGGCTAAAATTTGTTTTGTTTATTTCAAAAAATCTCGGAAGGGTCAGTCTACACACACATAAAGTTTGGTGAGTTTAACTTTTATTTTGTGGAAGTTATTCAAATTCAAGTTATTCAAATTTAAAGATAGGACCCTTATTTTGGCCCACCCTGTATATATATATATACTAAAGCTGGGTAAACCGACGTTTGTTTCTCTACGGCTTTTTATATACTTTAATAACACAAAATACCAGTGAAAATATACCATATTTATTAAATTAAAAATCAGTTTTAATTATTCTTATCAATTCAGGTAGCTGACCATCCCGACATCAGATTAATCAATAATTACCATCTGTGTTAATCGGACGATCTCATTTTGTATGTGTGTGAAACGAACATTGAATGACTTAGCGTATTATCATGAAAATTGGTTAATTATTAAATCTTGGGCAACGGCTGTGTAGCAGATAGATAACTACTAAATTCGGATATGTCGTTTATTTTAGTTGAACTTTCTACATTACTTATGGGACGAGCGTATACAGGTATTGATGACGGAATGGTTGTTCGCCAGGAAACTCTTTTACTGTCAAACAGTCTTTGAATCATGCACCTTTAGCATTGAGCTCAAGTAAAAAAAAGAAAAAAGAAAATAAGCAAACGATCGAACAAAGAAAATAAGTGTATTCTACGTGTATATTACTCATAAATTTTGTACACGGCGAATTATTTACAAAAATGGTTTCATGCGTCTTATTTATTTATTTGTATTTATATTTACATTCGTGCATTTATTTACTGCATGGATTCGGGCGAAAAAAACTAAATCACATTATTTGAATACATACGCAACTACATATAGTTATACATGGATAAGGGTTGGTGACGGTGGCTAAGTGGTTTGACGACGCGGGCTGAAAACAAAAGCCACACCTGACTTTCTATCTAACTTCTTGGAGAGGAGGTAAATAAAACACTTATTCATATATATATATATATATATATATATATATATATATATATATATATATATATAGAGAGAGAGAGAGAGAGAGAGAGAGAGAGAGAAGAAAAAAGAGTGATAAATATGCGACGATTGTCTAAATTTATTTCAAATTTCAATTGTTCAATGCAAGGTGTAATCAGTAATAAACTAGTGTTTATTTTTCTTTCCTTAAGCCAAGGCTTTTCAAAGATCGAAATCTTATCATCAGAGGAGAAATACAGATGGATAAATCCTCTGATGATAAGATTTCGATCTTTGAAAAGCATTGGCTTAAGGAAAGAAAAATAAACACTAGTTTATTACTGATTACACCTTGCATTGAACAATTGAAATTTGAAATAAATTTAGACAATCGTTGCATATTTATCACTCTTTATTCTTCTATCTCTACTATTGCTCTATCTCGTATATCGAGCTAATCCTTTTCACAATAGGTTCCATCTACTAAAAGTTTTCACTTTGGGTTATTTTGATCCTACTATATATATATATATATATATATATATATATATATATATATATATGTATATATATATATATATCAATGTTTCTCACTATCTTTGTGTCTAGAACTAAAACAATATACTCATGTGTAGATATATAAGTATATGCAGTTGCGTATGTATAAAAATAATGGGGTTAAGTTTTAATATTGTTCTTATATATTAAATTGTATGTAACTTTTGTTTGTAACTTTTATTTTTTGAATAATTTAAAAATTATAACGATGGAATATTTGGTATTTACTTAGAGTTAAGTCATTTTTGAACGAAGCATTCTTTATTCATATCTGTTAGTGTATAATAAGATCATTACGGCGGTTTACACCGTTATGATTAAATACAAACACACTGGTACATACGCGGTAATACATACACCCAGTGAATAGTCACACGCAAAACATCACACTGAAAAAATGATCGCCATTGAGAGATTAATATAGTAATAAAACTAATGAATTCACATAAATAAATTCCCCATCAAACGTTTACTTATCTTATTTTCACTCGCAAAATAACAACAGCCTGACTAGGGTCTAGAACACCCGAACCACATGTATCGCGTTTTATATTTTAGAAATAAAAATAAGTTTCAAACTTCTTTCTCGTTAAATCTACAGTATATTGCTGACTTTCAATCTCTTCCTCTCTTTCTCTCTCTCTTTGTATATATATATATATATATATATATATATATATATATATATATATATATATATATATATATATATATATATATATATATATATATATTAGAGGTACCAGATGAGAATAAAACATTGTAAAGATACAATATTTATTAAAAACATCAACAGTTCAAAGCAAGGAGCCTCATATCCTTAATCCATGGATTTTCAAAGAAAATATTTCTTCTCATCAGAGGATGGGGAAGCCGACAATGTGATTATAAATATTGTCGGCAACAATTAACATTGAAAATTTTATATAAAGTAAAACAAAGCAGAAGTAAAGAAATAAAATTAGGGCCAGGGGTGAAAAGTCTTATTTTGAGGTGTGAGCGTAGAGTCAAAGTGGGTGAAATAAAAAATAAAAAATAAAAACAAAAATAAAGGCATCCGTTATTTAGGGATGAATGCTTGAAAAAGAAAGCGATACTTAAATTGTTCAGGAGTCTAAAAAGTTTTTGCAAGATGTTAGTGGTCTTTGGTAATTTGTAAATTCCAATTTATCCTGTGTAGTATTTGTATCCGTATTTGTATCATGGATTAAGGATATGAGGCTCCTTGCTCTAAACTTTTGATGTTTGTTATAAATATTGTATCTTTACAATGTTTCAGTCGGTGAAATCCAGGCCGACCGGGTTGGATCACAAATAACCTTCTGCCTGATGAGACCTCAGCTCTTGATAGCTGTAGATCGATAACATCGACATGCCAGTGTAGCAGACTTTGTACATGTTTGAATAAAAAACATTCATAATACAGCTCTATATTTTTTATTCCCTTCGGATTTCTACCCTGTGGATTTTTACCCTACCTGGATTACTATATATATATATATATATATATATATATATATATATATATATATATATATATATATATATATATATATATATATAAGGCCTAACACTATTGAGATTTCATAATTACTTTATGTTATACAATTTATATTTGAATATATATAAAAACATCTAAATATAAATAAAAAATACACACACACACGCACACACACAGACACACACACTTGTATCTGTAAGTTAAAAATGTGAATAGACCATATGACCATATACATCTGAAACTAAATTACCCAGGATACTCTGATTAGTAAATTTCATTTTGATCAACGGTCGTAATACAGTATTCATGATGTCAACGCTCATGCTTAACATTGATAAAGATACGAAGTTTGACAATATATATTTTTTACGACAGGAAAGTACGGAAATTACTAAACACAAAGAGAAATGGCCAGGGTTTAAGTGTTTGGACAAGCATAGAAAAAGAATTGAATATCATAAAAAAATTAAAGATAACAAGATTTTATGGGATTGGCTGAAAAAGACATATGCTTTCTTATTCACTATCGAATCTTCAAGTTAGTATATTCATGTATATTTAACGATGAAAGTAAAAACGTTGATAAGTATATATATATATATATATATATATATATATATATATATATATATATATATATATATATATATAAATATATGCGTGAACAAATACCCGTCTTATGACGGGTAAATTAAATTCGCCCGAATAGAAGTTTTGCACTATTTTATGTACACTTACGAAGAGTAAAATCAATATATAATGATATTAAACCTTATGTTTAGAATACTTATTCCAATTTTTACTTACAACTTATTACATGAGTTTTAGTCTAGACAATGTCAAAAATTTTAGATTAAAGCTTAAGGAATCTTAAGGAGAAATTGAAATTCCGAGAAATATATTCTAAAACTCATAAGAATCTGTTCATTTGTTTAGAAAATGATCATGTATATATATATATATATATATATATATATATATATATATATATATATATATATATACCTAATTTTACATATATATATACAGACCTAATTTTATATATATATATATATATATAAATGTATACACATACCTAACGTTATCATATATATATATATATATATATATATATATATATATATATATATCAACAAGGCAATATAGATATTCCGTGATTTGATGATATCCATCGTAAGTAAAATGATTAATTTTTGTTTCGTTTCAATCATCTTGCCGATATTGTTTCAGTCGAAAAGCTGTCTTCATATTCATATTTCTTTGTCTCATAAAAAACTTATCTTTCTCCTTAAACAAACAAAAAAACAATACAAACACAACAATCAAAGACAAAGTAGCCATAAAAAAGCAAACATCGAATCATTTTCAAAATGGCGCGCTCCGTTTTTTCGCTCCATTTCCTGCTTGAACGCATCCGTATTGGATAACACCAACTTATCATCGTTGAATTCCCACCCGATAACTCGTAACGAATTGTCGGATCGTTTTTTTGTTTGTGTTTGTCCGATCACGAATAAAATATGATTCCGTACTTTGAAAGGTTTTATTTTACTTATCCCTTTCCGTTCCCTTTTATGGTTGTCTCGTTTTTCTAAGTCACATATACTTATTGTATTTGACGATAGTTTTAATAATGATATCAATAATGATAATAATAATAATAACAATAATATTTACTAGCTTAGCATATGTAAATTCAACAGTATCTATATAATAATAATACGTTTAGACATTCGTACGTTATCACATTTTAAACAAAAAAATGGAGATCGCCCGATGAGCAATATTGATTTGCAATTAATCTGATATTGCTAATATAAAAAAAATAGTGAAGTTACCCTATTTTAAAATGAATTTTTCCAAAATCCAATTATTTTGATATTGTCCCGTTGACTAAAACAGTACAATTTTAAATAAGTGCGTTTGTTTTATTGATTTCAAGAATAATTCGCTGACAATTATTTTGATGACAAGAAGACAGAGGCTATTTATTGTTATCAAAATAATTAAATTGCTAAAATTTTAAATAAATAAATAATGATAGAACATATTCGTTTAATTTATTTGAATAATATTTCGCTGATAATGACAATTAATTTACGCAAAAAGAAAGAGTCATTCTTTTTTTATAGATATTTATTATTTAAAAAAAACATTATTAACAGTAAATTATACAGATTGATGTAGATAGCACCGTGGAATTTCCACGTTGTCCAGCTAGTATTATGTAATGCACTAAAATCCTTTAGTGGACCAGTTAATTAAAAAAGACAATAAAAATATGTTCTCGTTAAATTGACAATAACGAATATTCTGACATATCTGAAGTTATGGTAATTTCGTAATTTATAATCCGATTAATATCAATTTATTTTTATATATTTTTTGTCATGTCTAATGATTTATTCGTTACAAGGAAGTCATCCCGGTGTACCTGTGTTGCGGTTTTAGTAAAACTTAATTTGAAAGTGAAAACTTATTCGACTTCCTCAATGACCAATGTAAAGAAAATATCGACCGGACTAAATATTAAAATCGGAGAAATCGAGCCAAATAAATTTTGGTTTCGAACAACATAGACCAAAAGATGATTAAAGCATGTGCGTTTTGTTACCGAAGCTACCGAGCACTCATATAGGGAATAAAACTGACTTTAATTAATATATAAGATAAATAAATTTTTAAAAGTAAGCGTATAGATACAGAGATATATACAATCTCTTCTATGAAATAAATGTCAATTAATAGACATAGGTTTTCTGTTAAATTGTTGATAATCTTTCAGTTAGAATTTTAGAATGTTCCAACTCTTTTGTATTTTTATCCTTGTTACTTCTTACCCTCACTTCCTCATGGCTTCCCTGACAAAATTTCAACTATATATATATATATATATATATATATATATATATATATATATATATATATATATATATATATATATATATATATATATATATATACTAGCAGGGCTACCCGTCGATTCCTGGGTGCAGAATACAAAAAGCAATGTTTGTATACTCAATTGGTTGGCAGATTAAGTTATCACTTTGATCACTGTTCTTACATCATTGCTTGTATACTCTTAAAAACTCTTATCACCTAATAGTTGCAATAGTTGAGGTAGTGCACACATGAAAAAGTAGATTACAATCTCGTAGCTCAATAGTAAGATTAATATAGCTTGTTCTATGTACAGGTGGGGGATTTTTATACATGGGTTCCCAACACGAATTAAACCAGGTAAAGTAAATTACATTTTTAAGCCCCTTTTCTTTAAATACAAACCACAAAAACATAATTGTCAATTTTATTATTTTATTTTTATCACATGGTGTGTTACAGCTTTATTCCTTCAGAGGATAATTCTTATATATTTTTTTATTTTAGTGGACATTTTTAAAACATGCTTCCAGTTAACAAAACCAAGTATACAAATGAACTAGCACTTTCCCAATATAATCAGATAACCACGGGATGGACTACGTAAATTTTGTTAACATCCATAATATTTCTATGGAATTGACGTAAATCGAACTCGGCGCGCAAATTTGTCAGTGTAACAAGGTAGTACGTTGGATGCGTCGTTTACAAAAAAAGAGAAAACTTCCACTTCGAAATTAATTTACGTAGAACAGAAATTTCCACTTCGAAATTAATTTACGTAGAACAGAAATTTCCACTTCGAAATTAATTTACGTAGAACAGAAATTTCCACTTCGAAATTAATTTACGTAGAACAGAAATTTTCACTTCGAAATTATGGTTCATGAATTAGGTTAGTGTGCTTAAGGAAGAAACATAAGAAAACAGGAAGTCGTACATAAGTAAAAAAAAAATACTCTTTGATTTTGTTTGTAGAACAAGACATACGTTTTCGGAGATGATCGTATCATATGGGTATGAACTGGGTAGAGGATAGATATTGTGTATTATGATAAGAACACTTTATGAAAAAATAATAAAATAAATTAAACCCAAAATAAATAGGTGATGGTGGTATTAAAAGATGCCAAACAACCATTACAATAGATTCTATTAGGGCAAGAAAGGACACAGTTGTACAGGCGTTATCTCTACTACTACGACTACTACGAAGAAAAAGAGAGATGACAACTCTGCAGTGCTGCTAACAACAAAGAGAAAGAAAGGGAGGCTACACAACTCTGTGTAGTCTGTTACTTTGCCACTTCTACTACAAACGTATCAACAACATTTCTGCTATGAAACGCGCGCTTATACTGCTTGTAGTCCGAAGAAGGTGCGACCGCTATGGTACATTCAATGCGCGCCAGTAAACACTATCTACCACAACTATCATATAAAACAGCTAAAAAGACCTATTCCGATGAAGCTAATCTGATGGCGAAACATGTTAATGAGATAAAGTTATTCATAACATGTTTCCCATGTTGATGTTCTAATCCCTTTTTTCAAGGGTTCATCTAACATATAAAGGCATCTTGTGAGATCTTAAATTCAGACCTGAATAGCATTTAAGCTGGCATATCAAACTTTGATACGTATTAGCGGGGAGTTTGAATTACCTACTAGACACAATCCTTGAACATCTTCGGTCTCTCTGTACAAAAGTGTGTCAGGACAATCTGAAATGAGGGTACTTCCCCTACAAGTAAACCCTGACCAAATATTCAAAATAACATACTGTTCGAAGTACAAATAAGTTCCACTCAACACTACTATACACTGGCTCATACGAGGAATGGTGCACCTACTCCAAGTAATGTTACCTCAAGTAACAACACTTAGCTGGATACTCCACCAGACTAGATTAATTATTGTCCTGGAATCCAGTAAGACAAAGAGGTCACATGAAATATGTACTATAACATAGTTAACTGGTCAATTGGAGAGAGGACAATTTATGTTCTTCATTTCTTTAATAACTCAACGTTTGACAGGTAAAGGAGAACATTAATGGAATATACGAATATCTATGTATCTCATATAGACATCAAGTGTTAACCCCAGGAAGAGGCCCCTTGATTTTTGAGAACTTCAACCCAAGTAAAATGAAAAAGAAAGGCCATAAGAAAACTTTCCTGTTTTATTATTGAACCATTTCATGGTCTCTATAATAACTTATTCCCCCCATTATCTGCTCCTACCACGATCTTGACAGAGATCCCTGCCTGTTGTATCTTCCCTGTCCTCTGACGACCAAATTCCCACTCTCCAAATGTGCCAATCTTCGAATATCTCCTCAACATTTGGTAGTTTGGTTTGGTAGTTTTGTTTTACGGCATATCAACCCTTTTTGGGTTATTTAATGCCGAATCTGGTCATTATAGTAAAAGTTTTTATGCTTCAAGTTCTTTATATCTTCAAATGTTTAATCATCGTTTTTGGTTTGGTAGTTTTTTTTTACGGCATATCAACCCTTTTTGGGTTATTTAATGCCGAATCTGGTCATTATAGTAAAAGATTTATGCTTCAAGTTCTAAAAATAAAATAAAAAAGGGGAGGGAGAAAGGGAGAGGGGCTGTTGTTTTTGTTTTTGGTTTTGTAGAACATAATTAAGTTTTACAAAAAAAAAAAAAAAAAAAAAAGAAAAAAAAACGTCAATGTAAGTGAATTTTGTCTCAGGGAGCCACAGGGCAGCCTGATCTGGTATCACCAGCTCAACATTTGATTTATAAAGATTATTCACGTAATAAATAGTATTATTTTATATTGTCCTGATTTTAATCGAAATTTAAGTAAAATATATTTTGAATTATTATTTGCATCTCAGCCAAAGCAGCATCAACTAACAATGCTTGGAATTTGTCTATTGTCTAAAAAAGAATAAATTCGCAATCACACTCATTTCCTCGATTCATTGGAATGTCAATCATCTTCAAATATATTAATTTATTTTACTTTATTGTATTTTTTTCTAAACTCATATAAAAATGACCCTTTTTAACTTATTTTATTTTCTAAAAGTTTATTTTATTCGTTCTTATTTTATTTTATTTTCGAAATTGTCACTTCATGGGGAAATGTTATTTATTTTTATTTTTTTAATCTCACAATGTGCTAAACTCTAATAACGCCTAAAAGAACACGGGTTAGATATTCCTTTGTGAGCGCTTTTTGGCTTCATCTAGACTCCGCGTAGTGAACCCTGTCGCCACCTATTGCTTAACTTTCCGTAGCTGGAAGCTGATTTTGGGGTTAACAGAAGAACACAAATACGCAGAATATTCACAACATCAATGTATTAATTCTGTGAACCAATCTCTACTGGTCCGATAGTTAGTTGCAGATATTCTTCTTAAACTCATCTAGCTACAACCACTTTAAATAATCTTCCTTTTATTCTTCTGTTTACCTTAAACTAAAAGGAAATTACACAAGCAAAGTTTGGTTTAAAGAAATACCCGTCTGTAGAAAGACAATACCACGGGACTGCTTCTTATCTGGATACAGCATAGTCGCTTTCATGCCCAATGTTCACAAATTCTTGTCGAACCGTCCGCTTAAATAATCAAATCCTGCTCAGTTTCAATCCATCAAGGAATTGTATCACCGTCCACCTAAAAAAAACTCAATTCCTCTTAACTTTGAGTTGCCTATGGGCCTTCATAAGCTGTGACTCATTAGTACAAAAACCAGTTCAGGCTTTCCATGAGGCGAGTCTCCTCACGGCCAACATAATGCTTACACTTACCTTCACGAACAGATTAACACTAACTGTTTCAAATAGACCCTCTCTCCGTCGGCACCATCTTGTTCAGCTAATCATAGACTTTAGTTTCAGATCCTTGTATAATACGAGTCTCGTTACAAAAATACCCCAATTATTGACACGGTGACTGACAAACCCATTTCAAACGCAAATCATTGACAAGAAAATCGCGGCGTGTCGTTTCATTTGTTGTTCTTCTTCCGTGGTTTGCGTTAATGTTTCCCAACACTCCTTCTGCTCGATTAAAATGGCTCGCCCTGCTGCCGTTCCCAGGAATCGAGATTATTTGATCTCAGCGTGGAAATCGAACCTGGGGCGAAATGATTGGCCGTGACGCTGATTGACCAAAAGGGCGCAAAAAGCCATCAACACAGTTCGATTAGTTTTGTAAATGATATTTTTACTCTCTTTTTGTCTTTTTTCCCTATACTGATTAACAGATGCACCCACATTTCGTTCAGATAATGCCCTTCTTTGTTGGTATTGTCACATTGTTAATATAAAAATGACGAGAGAGACAGAAAGAACGAAAGGGGATGAGATATGAATAAAGTAAAATGATAGATACACGGAAATATACATAATTATAAACTATATAATAAATCGATACTCTTTTTATCAATACACTCATGAAACCACAAATATTCATATATATATATATATATATATATATATATATATATATATATATTTATACAATATATATATATATATATATAAAATGCCAGACTATAGACATCAACATCGAATGTTCGATCCCTATCTAAGTTAGCCATGCTGATGACGGCTGTGAGCCAGAAACACATGTCCATGGATCACTTTTATGTACGTATAACATTAATAAAAAATATATATTCACGTAAAATACGTCCTATAAAATTAAGGGCGACTAATAATGCAATCTTCTGCATTAATATGTATCACTTAAGAAGTGAACAACTTCAGTAAGTGAAGTAACAAACGCTACCATCACCAATAAAAACAATTACATAAAATACATTAACAAATATTTAGGTGATAAAAACCGTATATATTTCTCGGTAAAGTGTCATACTCTAGAGATAAAGAGCCAGACTATGAACATCAACGTTGAAGGTTTCACTCATGCCTAAGTTAGCTATGCTGATGACGGCTGTGAGCCAAAAACACGTCTTTGTGGATTAATTTTACGTATGTATAAAATTAATAAGTATATATATATATATATATATATATATATATATAGAGAGAGAGAGAGAGAGAGAGAGAGGGAGGGAGAGAGAGAGAGAGAGAGAGAGATGAGTATCCGTAATTGAGTGTACGTGAGAAGAGTGAAAATTAAAGGACCAAATAAATTACTAATATATATATATATATATATACTAGCGGAACCCGTCACCCAGCGTTGCACTGGAGAAAGTACTACTTATTGCATGACGTCGAATAAAAAAAAACATACGGCTAGCGTTTTTTGTCCCCCGTCTACCGTGTTGGCGAATGTTTTAAATTTTAAAAAAAGAAAAAAGTGGTAGAGTAGAATGGGATCGAACGCTAAAAGTGATGATCATTAAATCTGCTTTCATACCGACTGCGACACACTACCGGGTTGAAAATATGCGTGAAAATAGGCCAATTAACCTAAGCTTGATGATTATTGGCATGTGTGTTTAATTAATACCAGGCAAATGATAAATAAGAACCGGTGTTTTGTGAAAATTAAACTGTGTTTATTAGTTCCCGGTGTCGATGAGTAGAGTGACAGTACAGAATTGTTAGGGAGAAAAGTTTATGCTACCATCTATATGGAGTTGGTTTTTCGGAGAGACGTTGATAGTGGGGCCAATGTAATATTTAGTGTTAGGTAGAAAAAATAATAACAAATTTACTAAAATTCGCTCGAGTGAATAATTGTAGTATAGTGGTGAGTTTAGTAGCCTGTGATGCATGTGGTTATTTTCCTATTCTCCGAGAAGGTACAGGGGAAAATTCGTCTCTACTTTATATATTAGATATTACTACTTAGAGAGAGAGAGAGAGAGAGAGAGATTAATAAGTATATATATATGTAGACTTATTAATCTCTCTCTTTCTCTCTCTCTCTCTCTCTATATATATATATATAATATATATATATATATATATATATATATATATATATATATATATATATATATATACTTATATATCTCTCTGCTTCTCTATTAAAAATACAGCAATAT
>OY744537.1:27522402-27619902 GCA_963556195.1 Sepiola atlantica
ATGTTAGTTCACTATTCTGAACTTAATGCACTAACTGCATTGTAAGTGCGCTTAGACAATGTTAATGCACATCTCCTATTTTGGTGTATTAATCGCCTTTTGGTGCACATATCTAATTCCGGTTCACATATCTGATTTTAGCGTATTAATCTTACACGTGCCCAACCAATAGTTATTATTTGTACAATAAAGAGATTCCAATAATTATTTTAGTTAAAATGTGAAGAATTATTTACAATTTTTTAATAGGCTTAAAAAATAAATGAGATTATTTATTTTATATTTTTTGTTATACTAGCTAAATATTGCTCAAATTGGTTGATTTTTTTGAAAATATTGGCCATAGAAATAAGATGTTATCAGTTAAGAGGAGATTATGTTGAGGATGTCATTATAGATAAATATTTCGGCAAGTTAGTCTGCATTAGAAGAGTGTAAGATATATTGTGTCTCATCTTAGAGTAGCTAGTCAGAGAAAGAGGGGAGAGCGTATCGGATGGTCGATTGCAGTATTTAATAAAAGCGACTGGGATATTTTCTCCTGGCCTTTTGGCTAAGATCAAAGTGTAGTATCTGTTCCGATGGATACTGCACGCCTGTCCTGTGCAGTTCTAGGAGGTCCACCCTCCCAGGCTTTGCCTCACCTCTTTGGGGAGGAGTAAGTTTATTGCTTACTGTCTGAGGCGCCCCTACCGGGGAATGCCGACGGAGCTGCCCAGGCAATTTTTAAATGGCCAGAGTGCTCACCTCTCGAGCGCTGGCTTTTCAAACCCCACTTTCTCGACCCGATCTTGGGTCACATCTTACTTGTGGGAGTAAGATAAAACTGGCCTTGTGCCTAACTCCTGGGGAGGAGTAAATAAAACTCTCTCGTTTACTTATGTTCTTGGCCTTTTGGCTAAGATCAAAGTGTAATATCTGTTCCGATGGATACTGCACCCCATAGAACGGTATTGTCTTGGCCTTCGGGGCTTTATGTACATCGGTCTGAGGTACTGTCCTGTGCAGTTCTAGAAGGTCCACCCTCCCAAGCTTTGCCTCCCCTCTTTGGGGAGGAGTAAGTTTATTGCTTGCTGCCTGAGGCACTCCTACCGGGGAATGCCGACGGGGCTGCCCAGGCAATTTTTAATGGGCAGAGTGTTCACCTTCTCGGGCACTGGCTTTTCAAGTCCCACTTTCTCGACCCGACATTTGGTCACATCTTACCTTGTGGGAGTAAGATGAACCTGGCCTTGTGCCTAACCTCCTGGGGAGGTAAATAAAAAAGTGTAGTATCTGTTCCGATGGATACTGCACTTCATAGATCGGTATTGTCTTGGCCTTCGGGGCTTGATTTACGCCGGTCTATGGGTCTGATCTGTCCTGTGCAGTTCTAGGAGGTCCACCCTCCCAGGCTTTACCTCCCCTCTTTGGGGAGGAGTAAGTTAATTGCTTACTGTCTGAGGCGCCCCTACCGGGGAATGCCGACGGCGCTGCCCAGGCAATTTTTAATGGCCAGAGTACTCACCTTCTCGAGCGCTGGCTTTTCAAATCCCACTTTCCGACCTTGTGTCACATATTCCTATTGTGGGTAGGGGTTAAATAACGCTTTTTGGCTAAGATCAAAGTGTAGTATCTGTTCCGATGGATACTGCACCCCGTAGACTGGTATTGTCTTGGCCTTCGGAGGTTGATTTACACCGGTCTATGGGTCTGTCGTGTGCAGTTCTAGGAGGTCCACACTCCCAGGCTTCGCCTCCCTTCTTTAGGGAGGAGTAAGTTTATTGCTTACTGCCTGAGGCGCCCCTACCGGGGAATGCCGACGGGGCTGCCCAGGCAATTTTTAACCCCCACTTTCCCGACCCGACCTTGGGTCACATCTTACTTGTAAGAGTAAGATAAAAACTGGCCTTGTGCCTAACTCTTGGAGGGGAGTAAATCAATACTCTCTCGTTTACTTACCTTGTCATTCTTGTAATTGCGACAACTAAATAGATCCAAATATGTTCATGAACATTTCCGCAGTCTTTTTTACTGTCTATACTATATATAGAAATAGAGAGAGAAAGAGAGGGAGAGAGAGGAGAACTTGTGGTGTGTTTTTTCAGTTCCAGGCTTTTCGACCTTGCAACAATGTTGAAATAAGGGACCTAAGGAACGCAATACATTCTGCATTTTCGTAAGTACAATACAACAAAGGGCCTTATCGACCCAGCCGTAAGACAAAAGGAGGACTTGTACCAAGAAGGAGAAGATAAACAAGAAAATAAATAATATTAATATTGATAATAATAAGACGAAAAATAAAACGAAAAAATAAAAAGGAACAAGAACAAGAACAAACAGTAGAAGAAGGGAAAAATAAAATAATGATGAAGATGACAACGACTTAGAAGAATGTACACAACAAAAACAAACTTAAAACCGAAACGAAGGAACAGACGACTGAAAAGAAGAAGTAGCAGAATATGAAGACGAAGAAGACGCAGGAAGAGAATGATAATAAAAAGGAACAACAGAAGTAAACAACGAATGAGACGAAGAAGAAGAGTAAGAAGAAGCAGAAAATGAAAAAAAGAAGAGGGGAAAATGAAGAAGAATAAAAGAAAAATAAAGAAGAAGAAGAGGAAGAAGAAGTAGAAGTAGAAGGCAAAGAAGAAAAAGAGGGGTACGAAGAATAGGAAGCAGACGAAGAAGAAGAAGAAGAAGAAGAAGAAGTAAGAGGAGGAAAAAAAGAAGAAGAGGGGAAAAATGAAGAGGAATAAAAGAAAAATAAAGAAGAAGAAGTGGAAGAAGAAGAAGTAGAAGTAGAAGGCAAAGAAGAAACAGAGGGGTACGAAGAAGAAAAAGAAGAAGAAGAAGAAGAAGAAGAAGAAGAAAAAGAAGGCAAAGATGAAAAGGAAAGAGAAGAGAAATACGAAGAAGAGGCAGAAAATAAGAAGATAAAAAGAATGAAAATGAAACGGAGAAACAGAATTGAATAAACAAAGAAAAACAACAAAATCAAACGAAAACAAGTATAAGAGGAGAAAGAAGAAAAGAAAAACAGAAGAAAAGGCAGAAGAAGAAATAAGATGATGAAAGAAAAAAGATGGATCTATTTTTAGTCGAATCGTGAGAAAAAAGTATAAGTGTTTGAATTGGTGTGAATTAATGAGGGTCCACAATCGGCACGAATCCTAATCAGGAATCGTCGCAGACATGTCATCCATATTTAATCATTTTTCGGACAATTAAAACGCTTCCATTTTGTTTTCCCGACGACTGAAATAGCCATCGGTCTGAATTCAAAACAGATGTATGAGCAGAATTTTTGAAGAGGATGCATGGAATTATTTTTGAAAAGAATACGAAAAACAAAACAACTATTGTTTTAAAAATAAATCTGGAACAGACCAAGTATCTAAATATACCGAAGGCCCTAAAATAGTTTAATTTGTTTTTATTATATATATATATATATATATATATATATATATATATATATATATATATATTATTTAAATATAATTGATCAAAATAATTAAGATATTTCAGATGATTAAAGTGATGCAATTTAATTTGCTGTGTTTATCAATAGAATTGAGTATGTGATTCTATTTGCTTCAGCCTTATTTATTAAACACAGGCGTAATGCTGCTAATACGCATGCGCTAAATTAAGGGCATGTAATTCATTCAAACTCGACGCAGAAGTAGTAGTATTACAGCTTTCGTCGTCTATATAAACAAGAAATAGGGGACAACTGATTTGTTTCTAAATTTATCTAATAATGAAAGTGTTTGCTATAAAGTAATTAATAAAAAAAATTGTGGAGACAAAATGTATAACTACAACAACAGACCACAACTCTGCTAATTTAACAATATACACGTTATGTTCTTATTAAGTGGATTATCTCTTATTACAAATACGTTTCTTCTTTCAAAATAAAACTAAAATTGAATTAAAATTTACTAGCACATGAAACTCTTACATAAAGTAATAAAGTTTCATAATATTTAGATATTTCAAAAATGTAAGTGTGAATAAAAAAAACCATCGTGAAATTTAAACTGGATCGGTTTGTATTAATAGATTAACTTATGTAGATATTATGTATTGGAGTTTCATACCTAACAGTCCTTAATGGAAGATATTTATGGTAGGATAGGCACTTACTCCGACCTAATGTAAATATAATTTTAAAGGAATATAATTAAATATACTTAATTCCCGAAACAGATTTTCATGGTAAACAACTGATGATCCCTTAAATAATGTACCTAACAGCCCTTAATGGAAGATATTTATGATAGGATAGGCACTTACTCCGACCTAATGTAAATCTAATTTTAAAAGAATATCATTAAATATACTTAATTCCCGAAACAGTTTTTCATGGTGAACAACTGATGATCCCTTAAATAATGTTCGAAGCAAACTAATATAATAACTGAAAAAGTTAAATTGACTTACATGAGTGATTTCCCACTGAACGACTTGGGACTTAATGTTGTTTTTTTTTTTTTGTTTTTTTTAATATAGTTTTAATGGTTGAGAAACTTCCAAGACTATATATATATATATATATATATATATATATATATATATATATATATATATATATATATATATATATATATATATATAGTTAGTTAGATAAATAGATAGATATATATATATATAAATAGATAATTGGCAAGAAATCCAATAGATGCTCGATTATTCTATGAGAACGTAATATTCATTAATCCATGATTTTACCAAAGTTTAGATCTCATGATACCGAAGGTTTCGCGACTAAAACTAAGCGTGGCCAAAAACATCACCCGGTGTAATCCGTTGTAACGCTCGTTAGCCATGTTAAACAAACTTTTACAGATCAAATATGTCTGACAGACCTTACAACAAGAGCTCAACTTCTGTAAAATCATATATATATATATATATATATATATATATATATATATATATATATATATACACATATATATATATACATATATATATATATACATATATATATATATACATATATATATATACACATATATATATATACACATATATATAATCATATATATATATATATACATATATATATATATACATATATATATATATACACACATATATATATAATCATATATATATATATATATATATATATATATATATACACATATATATATATATATATATATAGTGTCATCAACAAAGTGATATTTGGCCTATCACGACTCTTCGGTACGTACATCTAGAGATGACAAGTGCTTCTAGCTCAAATTCGAAACCCGACTGTTTGAACAGTAGTTAGTTATCTAAGGCATACGCTATCAGGCTCCTCACTAAGTAAGGGGAATTATAATGTTTTATGTTTGTTCAACAACTTACTACTGAGATAGTTCAGTTTATGAAGAGCAATGCCACACTTTAGTTGCAACTGTTAAACACATTTCGAGAGCTGAACACACGAGTGGAGAACAAGTGTATATATTTATGTGATTGTTTTCATCAAAGTTTCCCTTTATATTATTCAAATTTCGTCATATGTTTATGTATTTATGTCCAAGCTTTCGGGATAAATGTGTCATTATAGATTTTATGTGAGCAGACCTGTATACTTAGAAAGTTTAATTGGTTGCCTGTCTTTCGAATATGGTCCCAAGATTGCACGAGAATAACAAACTCACCATAGAACTGTATATGTTTATATAAGAATAATAAATAATTAATAGAGCTTCATGAAACACACAATTATATTCAGTGTAATAATGAATTCGTTAACGTTTTATACATTTGAATAAACATTTAAACTGAACAATAACACCAGTTCTTAAATATTTCACGATTTTATATAATTTTGATATAAATAATGAAAACTATACACAAAATAATATCTCATTTAATATTGTAAAATGTTCGCTTCATCATGGCGTTCCTACTTCAATAAGCGATGTAATGTTGACAAATTTCATAAATTTAATCATAATAAAAAATAGTATCAGACAATATAAAACAAGCCGCGCGTGCCTGGTCCCCCTTTGTATGTGACTCGATGTGGCGAGTGTAAAATGCAACAATAAATTTGGGCAATTTGGGGCATTTTTGACCCCCCCCCCTTTGATCCTCTGGGGCGCGAACCAGATTTTTTCTGAGGTCAAGGATGCTCATTTCATATCCAGAAAAATTGCCTCTAAATTTTGGCCAAGTTTCAGATAAATTGAATGGATGGATCAAACGTTATGGGAGAAAAGGGTAATTTTTTGCCATTTTGGGGGCTTTTGACCTCCTGGGGGCGCGAACCAGATTTTTTCCAAGGTCAACGATACTTATTTTCTATTAGGAACAATTGCCTCCACATTTTGGCCAAGTTTCAGAGTAATTGAATGGGTGAATGAAAAGTTATGGGGCAAAAAATGTCATTTTTTGCCATTTCGGGACCTTTTGACCCCCTGGGGGGCTAACCAGATTTTCTTTTCAAAAATTAGAGACTGTCACTTTCTAACCTGACCAAAGTTACAACTTCATGCAAAATTTCAAGGAAATTCAATGGATGGTTGCGGAGAAAAATCCGGACGGACGGCCGGACGGACGGACGGACATGCCTCAAAACATAAGTCCCCCGATTTTATAAATCGGGGGACCAAAAACCGCTGATATAATAAATAAACATTAATTAATAGTAAAATGAAAATTATAAATAACAGAAAACGAAACATAATTTGGCGGGATGGAATCGAAACCGCAAACTCGATGTACGAAGCCCGATACTTTCCTAACCAAACAATTCTGACATTTGTTTAGTTCGCTTTTAAAATAATACTCATCAGAAAAACCGCAGAATTTTAACGAGGTTCCTTTCTTATTCGTCACTTAGAGGTGAAGCACGAAGATGTTCGGCACATAGAGGTGAAGCACGAAGATGTTCGTCACTTAGAGGTGAAGCACGAAGATGTTCGGCACATAGAGATGAAGCACGAAGATGTTCGGTACATAGAGTGTAACGTATCGGTTCGAGACTACTTACATTGTCTTCATCGGAGAATTTAATACATATGATATCAATTGCAACAAAATAGGATATATTTGAAATTGTAAGGGGGTTATGTCTTCATAGCCCTCTTAGGATTTCACATAGAGATCCGGAAACAGTACATTATCTCTCCCGGTTAACCTTACATAGCATACACTTTTAGATATATGTAGATTCTCTAACCTATCTTTCTACGGAGAACACACAAATACACACCTACACATATACATTGAGTTATGTATATATATATATATATATATATATATATATATATATATATATATATATATATACAGACCTCCTAAATTGGAAAAAGTCTCCAAAAAAGCATGCGCTCATTATAACTAACAGTGTTGCTTGGAATATATACTACACAATTCATAATGATCGCTTAATGAATTTATGAGTGAATCTTATAGTTAATATATATATATATATATATATATATATATATATATATATATATATATATTACAATCATGGATGCACCCCCGATAAAAAGATTGGCATCTCATTGACTACATAATTACCAGAAAGCGCGATCTCAAAGATTTTAAGATAACACGCTCTTTCCATAGTAGCTGTTGTTTATCAGATCATGCGCTTATAGTCGGCAAGACCATCTTCCATTTAGACAAGAGGAGAGTGAAAAAGTCTTCTGTTCCAAAACGCCTAAATGTTCTGCCTCTAAAACAGGCAGATACACAAAATGAGCTGAAGGAAAAAGTTACGACCGCTATAGCTTCTGTAGAGGTAAATAGTGACGTTTCAAGTTCTTGGGATTCATTGCGCAATGCTGTTTATGACTCGTCTGCTGAGGTGTTGGGCTTCCCTTTGCGGAAACATCAAGACTGGTGAAAACAACACTGAAGGCAGAAGCTTATCGACCAAATGCATGTTTGCCACAAAACCTGGCTCGAGGACAAAAATTCCACAGTGAAAAAGAAGGCATATAGAGCTCACAAAGCACAAGTTCAGAAGGCACTTAGGGCATTGAAAGAAGCTTGGTGGTCATCCAAGGCTGCGGAACTTCAGGATGCAGCCGACAGGAAGGATTCTAAGTCATTTTACTCTGACCTGAAAGAGGTGTTTGGTCCTCAAATGAATGGTTCTGCCCCAGTTTTTGCTGAGGATGGAGAAACACTGCTAACTGGCAAATCTGCTATCCTTTAGCGCTGGAAGCAGCACTTTGAAACTGTCCTTAACTCTGCATCGGTGACTGACGAAAACATCATTTCCTCTCTTCCGCAGCATCCCGAAATTCCGGAACTGTCTTTTCCACCTACAGTTCAGGAAGTATCTCAAGCTAAAAAACAGCTATCGTCAGGGGCACCGGGCAGAGATTGCATCCCCATTGAGATGTACAAACATGGCGGAAGAGCACTCGAGGAAAAACTGACCATCTTGTTTGTGAAGATATGGAAAGTTGGCGGAGTCCCACAGGACTTTAAGGATAGTAATGTCAAGCATCTTTATAAGAGCAAGGGAAGCAGGAA
Source organism: Sepiola atlantica (assembly GCA_963556195.1). NCBI lineage: Eukaryota > Metazoa > Mollusca > Cephalopoda > Sepiida > Sepiolidae > Sepiola > Sepiola atlantica. Next base: position 27,530,896 of record OY744537.1, read on the forward strand.
TTCTTGCGATAATCATCGCGGGATATCTCTGCTTTCTGTTGCAGGTAAAATTCTTGCAAGGTTGATTCTGAACAGGATCATTAGACATCTTATTGATGAGATTTACCCAGAGTCCCAATGTGGTTTTCGCTCTGGTCGAGGTACAATCGACATGGTATTTGCCCTTCGTCAAGTTGCGAAAAAAGTTCGTGAAAAAATAGGGAACTGTACATGGTTTTTATTGATTTGACAAAAGCATTCGATACGGTCAGCCGCGTAGCACTTTGGAAAGTTCTTCATAAGCTTGGAATCCCCAACAACATGCTTGATGTCATAATCTCCTTTCATGAAGGGATGAAAGCACAGGTCGTTTCCAATGGGGAAACCTCAGAGCCTTTTGAAGTAACCAACGGTACGAAACAGGGTTGTGTGATGGCACCTGTGATGTTTGCATTGTTCTTCTCGGTGATGCTTCGGCACGCATTCGCTGATAAAAGCACAGGTGTTAAGTTTCAATTCCGAAGCACAGGTGGGCTCTTTAACCATCAGCGTTTTAAAGCCAAAACCTTGGTTCGAGGGGCCATCATTCGGGACCTTCTCTTTGCAGATGATGCTGTCCTGGTCGCGACTTCTTTTGAAGAAGCTCAGAATCTTTTGACAAAATTTTCAGGTGCATGTAGAGCTTTTGGTTTAACAATCAGTTTAAAGAAGACTGAGGTGGTCCATCAACCATGCCCTACCCCTAAACAAGTTTAAGGAGTGAAACAAAATCAGCCTGTCCATGAATTTCCATTAGAAAAACTCAAAGTGGATGGCAGACCAATGAACTATGTCAAAAACTTTACCTACCTAGGTAGAAAAGTTAATTCTGATGCTTCACCTGATGATGAAATCGTAAACCGAATTGCAAAAGCGGCAAATGCCTTCGGCAGGCTGAAACATCGTCTTTGGAGTAGCAGAGGCATTAAGTTGAAGACAAAAATCAATGTGTATAGGGCTGTAATATTGACAGGTCTTCTCTATGGATGTGAGGCGTGGACGCCTTACCGGCATCACATTCGCCAATTGGATGTGTTCCACAGGAGCTGCCTTAGGACCATATGCGGACTTAGTTTGAAGGACAAAGTCGCTAACACCGATCTTTACAACAGATGCCATATTAGTGGAATTAAAAGTTTCCTGTTGCAGTCTCAATTGCGATGGGCTGGTCATGTAGCAGGAATGGACGAAGGGAGGATACCTAAAGCACTGATGTACAGTCAGTTAGCTTGTGGTAACAGAAATGTTGGTCGGCCCTTGCTGAGGTACAAAGATAAATTGAAAGATGCGTTGACGGCAATTGGAGTACCCCCCAAAAACTTTGAAAACTGTACAAAAGACAGGAAGACATGGCGAGCAGCTTGTTGCATTGGACTGGAAAGATTCAACTAGACCTGTGTGGATAATATGAGAACTGCCAGAGTGAGGCGAAAAGCTAGAGAGAGTGCTCCACACCTGGCATCCGATTACTCACACTCTTGCACTGTCTGCGGCTTTCCTTGCAGTTCTCTTGCTGGACTCAGGTGTCATGAACGATCTAGACACAAATGAAAGCTGTTGGAACCTCATACGTCGCAATCGACGGGAGAGTCCATCATATATATATATAACAATATTGTAAATATGTATTATTATTACCTACATACATTAATGCGTTATGCTTATGCAATCTTCAGTGTAGGGAATGTTTATTCTTGCCGGTCGAAGGGCACGAACCCGGTTTCAAAGTTACAACTGACTCGTAGTCTGGAATTATATTCATCGGCGACCACCAATTAGCACAGAAATTAAGTGAAATTAAACTCTATAGCACATAGTAAATAGTCGAACAGTGTTCAACAACAACAACAACAACAACAAAGGGTTCGAACATCGTATTTAAGGCATAGTAGACTGCTTTTTATTAAATTACCTCCTCTCTCTCTATCTCTTTACACATATATATATATATATATATATATATATATATATATATATATATATATATATATATGTATATGTTATGGAAAGTATTGTGTTATTGTTTTTATATGTACCGGTGATTTTATTTATAGGTACCATTGTGTTTTTCTTCTCCTATGCTACTAATATATAAACCGGTGAGTCTTTCTCTCAGTTGATGTTTCTCTACAACGAGTTGTTTTTCTGTTTTGTTTTTTTTCTCTGATTTTCTGTAAGACGTGTTGCTAAAGGCGCTGATGAAGACGTTTTGGATTAGCTTTATTAATTTATAAAATAAAGTATTTCCAAACTGTTTTTGAAACGATCGTACGCCATACTGGACTTGATGCTCTAATTTTTTGGAACAATTGTAATGCTTTAATTCATTGAATGTTTATATATATATATATATATATATATATATATATATATATATATATATATATATATATATATATATATATAGTCTAAAGAAGCTTTGAGTCATTAAAAAAAAAAAAAAAATTGTAAAATGCAGTTTAAATTCCCAGACAAACTAACTAAATCCAAGATATTGCAGACTTAACATTCGTTGGAAAATTAATAAATGAAAAAATATAAGTAAAATAAAAAAAAATTAAAAAAATATAAATAAAAGAAAAAGGGTGGGGGGGTTAATTATCTAAGAGTGAAACAAAAACAGGAGACCTTAAGCGTCTAATATTAACACGGGGATCATCATATATATACTAGCTGATCTGTGTTCCGGCGTTTCCCGGGAAATTATTTTAATTCAAGTTATTCTATAACCAATCTTTAACTATTGAATTAGTTGGTGCTTATGATTGATCAGTGAAAACACAACCCCCACAATGTAAATGTAAAACAGCAGACGAAACAATTAATGCAATACGTGGAGTACTTACAATCTTCCTATGGTTTGTTGTTGCAATCTTGCCATCCGCTTTTTAATAAGTAAAAAGGCGAACTCATCGGCCATTTGGTCATTATCGAATGTTTGGAGATAATGTCAGAGTTTTGATCTACCTTCACAAATATGAAATCTAATGCAAGAATTGAGCTCATTTGCAGGACTTCCAGGTAGAACAATAAGAAGTGTTTATCAGACGTCTGCTCCTTATTTAGTTGCTTGATACCATCCCAAACAATCGATGCTTGCTCATGCGTCTAATAGCTAAATTCACGTGTCATTGCAGTTCTTTCTTAAGACGGAAATGTTCACTAAATGCTTTTTTATGTGCATTCCAAAGTCGTTTTGGATGATACACTGTATATGTTTGAAATAAATGACTTTAGAAAAGGTTAGAAAAAGTGTTTTGTTTTTCTTGCTGGAGAAATGAAAAAGTAATTATTAAAATCTTAAGAAAATATAAAGTAATAATTTAAATCTTAAGAAAGGATGAAGTAATGATTTAAATTTTAAGAAAGGATGAAGTAATGATTTAAATCTTAAAAAAGGACGAAGTAATGATTTAAATCTGAAGAAAGGATAAAGTAATGATTTAAATCTTAAGAAAGGATAAAGTAATGATTTAAATCTTAAGAAAGAATAAAGTAATGATTTAAATCTTTAAAAAGGACGAAGTAATGATTTAAATCTTAAGAAAGGATAAAGTAATGATTTAAATCTTAAAAAAGGACGAAGTAATGATTTAAATCTGAAGAAAGGATAAAGTAATGATTTAAATCTGAAGAAAGGATAAAGTAATGATTTAAATCTTAAGAAAAGATAAAGTAATGATTTAAATCTGAAGAAAGGATAAAGTAATGATTTAAATCTTACAATCTAAATGACTTCAGAAAAAGTAAGAAAGTGTGTTTTGTCTTGTAGTCTTGGTAAAGGATAAATAATTATTTAATTGAAATAAAAACATCTTTTAGATTAGATATCTCCCCTTTATAAAAATAAGTAAAATAGCTGCGTTAATTGTCTAAAATATTGTAAATGACATGTAAAGAGTGTATATTTAAATCATTTGTTTTTTGTTTATAATCAATACTATTGTGCTTGTTCGGAAATATTATTTAAATAGTGTTTATTGAGAGATAGTGTTTAATCGGTAATGATTTAAATCGAGGACAGAGTTGGACACAATGTCGGTAATAAATGTTCGGAAAATTCATCTCCCCCCAAAAAAGAGGCAGTCCGGAGTGAGACCAAATTAAAAATTGTCTCAGTCTAGAAGAATTTCTTGACAACTAATTGACGAGTGGAAAGATTAATTATATTACCAAAACAGATACTACCCGTTAACGTTAAACGGGAAAGAAACATGTATTGTAAAGTCAGACAATATTCTTAGGGGTTCACCGGGTTTAGGTGGGGGAAAACGATTTATTTGAAAAGAAAATTACTTTTAGATTAGACATTCACCAACACCTCAAAAAAGTTAAATAGGTTGGATAATTATAAGAAATAATAAAAATGGAATCTCAAAAGTGTATTTTTAAATTTGCTTTTTCTGTTAATAATCAATGTTCTCGTGTTTGTTTGAAATACAAATTTAAGTAGTGTGTATTGAAAATACTTGATCAGTAACGTATTAAATGTTGAAGTTGAGCGAGTACTGTAGTAAAACGTCTTTAAAAGTAAACTTTTAGAAAATGTAAATAATTAAGTTACGATGATTCGATTAATGATCCCATTGTGACTGAGCGTATCTGCTGAGAGAGATGTTAGAGAGTGTAATCCTAAATCTCAGCGTAGAGGTGGTTTGCATTATACACGAACCGGCAATTGTATTTTACATTCATCCCGATAATCCACTATTCCTACGGTGCAAAGATGGGCTGTATCCTATTGGAAAAGTTTCCCGGTGATATTGAGTTACGTGGGGGGGGGATAAATATGAGCGATTGAAAGGGTTTGGTACCTTTTCTATGGAAGATGTTTTTGTAAGAGGTAGATGAAGCAGACTAAATGTAAGTATATGTTTAAAGAGACGAAATAGAATTATTTATTCGTGAAATACGCATTAGAAATTGATGCTTAGCGGAAATGTCTAGCATATCAAGTTTTTGAAGTGAAGTCTATAATTGTTAAAGATAAAAGTGAATACGACGTCACTATATATATATATATATATATATATATATATATATATATATATATATATATCAAGAGAGATGTATGTACGTATATATATATAATATATATATATATATATATGTATGTGTACACACACACACATATATATATATATACAGGGTGATTCATAAGTCACTTAGCTATTAATTTCTGAAATTCTAAAGTTAAAAAATACGTTAATACAAAACAGAAAGTTTATTCAACAAATTCATTTATTGGAGTTTAAAATTACAGCAAATTTTCAAAATGTCCACCTTCGTTCGGCATGCATAGCTCCATTCTTTTTTGCAAGGAATTTACGAGTCTTTGTAGCATATTTGATTGATTATGGTGTTGTGCGAAGGAGGTTTTCTGTTCACATCACGTTTCCATTGCCTTTCAACAAGTGTGGGAGATTCATCAAATTTGGCCACATGAATAACAATAAAACTTCGCTCTTCAATTGTAAATGACATTTTAAATAGCTAAGTGAAGTGACTCATGAATCACCCCGTATATATATATATATATATATATATATATATATATATATATATATATATATATATATATATATTTACTAGCAAATATATACTCCCTCTGATCGGATACTTTTGCTAGATTATGATATTATGATGAATGAACTACCTATTCTGACCGCAAAGAAGGAGGTAATGACTGAGAGGATGATTTCTTGACGAACGAACCTCGCCTCCTCCAAAAGTAGATGAATACGTTCGATAGCACAATATCATGACAACAGAATATATAGTATACTATATATATCATGACAGAATATATAGTATACTACCTTCCCACACAAAAGAGAAAGTAATATTGAGAGAATAGTATCGCGAGGAACGAATGTATACTATACTGAACACCATCAAAAGAAGCGGTAATACCTTGGAGAGATGAACCATTACGAATGAAAATATACTACACAGAATTAAATAAGCATACACCGTTTAAGTAAGCATCAGCCGTTATAATGTATAGGTGAAAATACTTTCGCGTTTATTCATTTAGATAACATTAAAAAATAACGGCAAGATCTATTTTCCACGTGAAACGCTGAAATGAATATTGGTCGGAAAAATATAGTCGCGTTCTTTATAAATAAAGAGAAATATGCGAGCTAAAGAAAAAACGATACATTTCTTTCATTATCTTTTAGTGAAAACACATGTTTATAAACTTGAGTTATCGTCTTTCCTTAGCTACCCTCTTTCTCGACTTGTTTAGATGGCGACTTTATTTTTTCGACCTGATTTTTATTTCGGCGTTTCACGCACGTGTCCGATGAAACTTGGCATAACAGAAAAAAACCCATTAAAAGCGCTAAATTGTGTTTTTTTTTACTAGAAGTGGTTTAAGTAAAAAAAAAGTTGGTTATAAGTAATGCCGAAATCTATTTTACTCTAAATAATTTACGTGACTGAAATAGGAATTAAGATCAAATAGAAGGAGTATTTTCTAGACTATAGTTCTAGAAAGGAACTCCACAGGAGATTAGTGAGCGGGGCAGCTAGCGATCCGTTCGTCGAGTGGTTCGGGTGGTCGGAAGAGAACATCGCTCCAAATGGAGTAAGGTACCAGGTACCAGTTAGCTAAACAACTCTGAATTCGTTCTGACCTGGCGATTGGCCCAGAATATGTTACCCCTCAATGCCACACAGCACAGTTCCGGAATGAAAGACTCGCCCGAGTGTCTCTCCCGCGACACACTCGAAGAAAAAACGCCCAGTCACGCTTACTTCAAATGTCGTGAACTCCGGCTGTTTTGGGGGTAGATAAACGAAATGACGGTTCATATCCATCGAGAGTATCCTCTGCCACGAAACGTATCCTCCGTAATCGACAACGTCTCGCCGACATGTAACAAGAAGTTTTTTTCTCGCGACCATGGCCGTAGCAGGAATGGTGGTTTGGACGTCGAGTCTGAGAGATGACCAAAAGGTTGAATCTTTTGCTGATCAGGATGTCATTGATTTCTTTAAGCATCAGCTTAAGGCCAAGATCAAATGTGATAGCAAAAGAGTACATTCCTCGGTTTTTGAAAAAAAAAGTAGATAAAAGTAGCTGGCTTATGTGTTTTAAAAAGAGTCAAGTATGAGTACGTGCTCTCCGCCTGAGCATTTCAAATTCTAGTCTTTGCTCATAATCCTGAGGCTGAAGCTTCTTGGTAAGCTGAATTTGGTATATAAAATTGTTCATGTCATGCAACATCCTATGTAAGGAGGATCATGTAACTCTCAACTGGTGGGGTCTTCTATTGATTGAAACTGGTGGATCTTCTTCCAGACTTTGCTCCAATTTGTCCCGATTGTATTCGGTTTTTATTGAACGAGACCCCCTGGGGCTCGGGAGGTCACATATTGCACCTTGTTGTTGAAAATGGCTTATTATGCATTTAATGGCATTTACACTTGACGCGTTTCTAGTGGTAAAATATCGTTGGTAACACCGCCGGGTTTCTTAATTTGGCCCATGTGACTTAAAGTACAATGTGGGTTCGTTCCTCAATGCTGTATTTGCTCATGGTAACGTTGGAGGATAGCTTCAACTACTCTGAAAAAAAAATAACAGAAACATATTTAAAAACAAACGAATTATTATTTCTTTTCCAGTATTAGTGACTTTTGAGACACACTGTATGCATATATATATATATATATATATATATATATTTAGGCAAACGTTGTTGAATAGCACGGAGTGTTTCTGCTTTGTGAGAAGGAAAAGAGTATGTCTTTACTTTTTTTTTATTTATTTATTCTATTTATTCATTTATTTTTTATTTTTATTAATTTATTTATTTATATTTATTTTTTTATTTCATTTTTATTTTTTAATTCATACAACTTAAAAAAAGGAGCGTCTAAAGAATTGAACAGTTACAAGGGCGTGATTATGTTCGAAGGGGTGTGAAGTTAGAGTTTGATTTCTTAAGCTTTTTTCTTTTTTCTTAACTTTTTTAAGTTGTATGAATTAAAAAATAAAAATGAAATAAAAAAATAAATATAAATAAATAAATTAATAAAAATAAAAAATAAATGAATAAATAGAATAAATAAATAAAATAAAAAGTAAAGACATACTCTTTTCCTCTCTTTACATTCTATAAATACATATTCTTTTTTCACACTAACACGCCTGAAGATGATTTGAGGATATCAAATCGAAAGTACTCGCAAGGAAGATGGAACAACAAAACTACGGAAACTTCATACACCAGTTTGATCGAGGTACGAAGTTGACCATTCGGAAGATGGAAAAATTTTTTAAAAAGATCACAAAGCAGAAACACTCCGTGCTATTCAACAACGTTTGCCTAAATGAAAACTTGCTGCCTAAATACACACAATATATATATATATATATAAGTGGTGAACTAAAAGCGAACTTTTAGGAAAGGTAAAACGTATTGTGAAAAGTATACAGCTCAATATACAGGATAGAGCAGATAGATAGGTAGCAGGATGAAAAGGAATTAGAAAAGCAAAAGGCAGATCTTTTTTCAATTCAGTTGTTCAGAGCAAGGTATATTCCGCAAAAAGGCAATTTATTCAAATTAATTTTTTCCTTAAGCCAGGCTTTTCCAAGATCAAAATCATATCATCAGAGGAAATCGCTGGGATAGATAAGTTGGCAAAGGCCAAGATTTAAAATTTGAAAAAGTAAAATAAAGATTGTGGAGGAAAAAACACAAGGCAAAACTCTGCCCGAATGCAAGCAAATGTTCGATTGCAAAAAAGTCCGAGGTCAACAAGTCCAGCGGAGAAAGTGAATTGTAGGTAGGTAGGTCGTTTAAAGGCACGAGAAATGACATGAGAGGACTCATATCATTTCTCGTAGATGTGTGCTTCAAATTCATCGTATCTCGATCGAAATATTTAGCAGTCTAAAAACATTATGCTTTTTAGATTTTCAATTATCGGCTATCGAGAGTTATCTATTCTTTTCATGCTTGTACGCTAAGACAGAACGAGATACTTTCCCTTACCAGAAAGCTTAACGCACGAGCGTTGAAGAAAAAAAATGGATATTTTTATCGTCAGACAAATATTTATCTATATCATAGCTCTAAAGTGTCGCTCTATACGGAGGGATCATCTATCTTAATATTTATATGGAATATTTTGGAAACGATAGACTATGTTCATGTAGAGTTTGTTCATTCAATGCAGCTCTAAAAGACAGCTATTTGTTTTCGTATGTTATATAGCCATTAGTCTTTTGTATATTAAAAACTGCCGTTTCACTCAAACTCAACTGAACTAAACTTCGTCATGAATATCACCGGTCAAACAAGCGATTCATTCAAAGATGGCGGCCCATTCTTTGTTTCTCAGTCTATTTAGAACCCCACACCCTTCTTTGTTTTTCAAACTAAATTAATAACGATTAGCATTCGCGTATTCCACAAATAAATTAACCTAATTACGTGCGAGAAAATACAAAAATTTTGTTTCGAGCGATGCCGGTCGGTGTCAGTAGTTTGGGATCTGAGCGAACACAACAAAACCCACGCTGTGTAAATCGGTAACAATCGTGTCGAATGAAACAGAATTATCGGCTCGATCACTGGCGATATTCTAATTAAGACTCGCACGTGATAAGCAAAGATAATTAGATTAATGAAAGCACAATTTTATTTATAAATATTTCCTTTCATGTGTATTCTTACGCTTAATCAACCGTACTAATACGCATCCTATCTATCTAGCAATCTATCTAGCCATATGTATTGATTAAATATATATAAATATATATGTGTGTGTGTGTGTGTGCGTGTGTGTGTGTTGTATGTAAGGTTAGTGAGAGAGGATCCCATCAGAGTGCTCAATTATTAACAGCATTCAAATATGAGATTTATTTATATATTATATTAACGACGATCAGAAGAGTCCGGTAATGGAGACCAATTATTAGTCCTCTTTATTTGGATTTCAAACCGACGGTATAGATGTTGTTCGGATTTTCTGTAATACACATACCCCCCACACACATATATATATATATATATATATATATAAATAAATACCAAAGCGTAGTTAACTAACTTTTGTTTCCCTAAATGTTATTACCTATATCTAATCATCAGAGAAGATGCACACAAAAATAATCCATTTTTTAGTATTCAAATGTTAGATTTATTTTCTTTATTAGCCAAAATTTGCAATTAACTCACTAAGTAATCTATTTCTTAATAAGTATCTGGTTATAATTCTCACCCTCTCTCATTATGTATTTTTATACTGTCTGTCACGCTCGCTTATGTCTCTCTCTCCCCCTTTTCTAACCCTAACCCTAACCCTAAATTATACATTGTTTAGTGACATGAAAAAAAAACGTTAAAAGAAACAAAAACAAACTTACAGTAGATGTTCCTTACTGCTCCTGCCAATGAGACAGTCCGCCATCTCGACACACACAATATATATATATATATATATATATATATATATATATATGCAAACATTGTTAAAAATAACAGAATTCGTCTGTTTAATTAAACTTTATTTATTTTCTCAATTTTTCTGATGGTCTTTTTTTATATTAAAATCAAAAAAATGAATAAATGTAATCAAATGCAACTTTAGATTAGAAGAAAAAGCCATGAAAAATATTATACACAGATACATATCCCTAATTGAAAATAACAATAACATAAGACTCATTATTTACTATAAGAAATTTAAAACCCAAAATCTTGTAGTAAAAAGCAATTCCTCCCAAACTCAAAAACCACTAAAAAAGAACCAATGTTGGTAAATTTTCCTAGAGTTTACAAGATGCATGGTGAGGCAGCGGGATAGGGTAGTGCTTGTAAAACCAATGTAGCAATTAGCTTTATTATCATTATGTAAGCTACATTCTCTCAAAGGGCATTTAAACTTATGTTTAAATGCCCTTTACATTCCGAAACCAATTTAAAAAAATAAAAATACTCAAAGCTATCTACATAAAAACACAACAACCTGAAATTAACAACATCACATATGAAACCAGTGGCAACATTTTAAAATTCTTAACGTAATGCGATTTTGTTCTGTGATGCCATACAGCGTTGCTGAATTTAAAATCGTCAAGGACTTCCTGGAACAATGCGAACACGTTCTCTGCGCGTTTCTCCACCGTCTTTTTAAAATTTTCTTTTCTCTCCAGCTTTTTTGTTCATTTGCTTTTGACACATGAGGATGATTCGACGAAGAATCGAAAACGTTCGTTAAACCTGCGAAATCTATGGAACATTTATATTTTCATTTTAATACAAAAAAGACCATCAGAAAATTAAAAAAATAAAACAAAGTATAATCAAACAGACGAATTCTGTTATTTTAACAATGTTTGCATAAATGAGAAAATGCTGTCTAAATACACAATATACATAAATATAAATATTCGGGCAAGTTATGATGGCGGTGATTCAGAAAATTAAAATTGTTAAATATATTATGAAAAATCGGTTTAAAAATGTTTTAAAAACATTGTAACATTACTACGCCATCCTCGTACCAAGCCTGGTTGATGGTGACTTCATACAAATGAATGAATTATGATTCGAGGATAGGGAGGTGAGTATTGCAGTTAAAAAAATATAGGATGGAGGTTTCGTGGTTAGTAATTAGCGGGAGGAGGTTATGGGTAATTTATATGTAATTAAATGTCACCCAGATTTATGGGGAGAAGTTTATTTGCCAACCTAGACGTGAAATTATGATTTTTGGGGGTTTGTATTCTTTAATTATTTAGAAAAAGTGAAACTACTATTTTTATCTTGATTCTGAAAAAAGAGAAAGTGTTGGTTGATTTCTCTTTCAGAAGTTAACATAAACTTAAACAAAAAGCAAACAAAACATGCTCTTTGTTTAATCAAACACTAACCCTAAGTCCGGATTGGCAATAAACTCAAGGATGACAATACGAAAAAGAAATTAATAATAACTGGATTATTAAAAGGCAATTTCGCCCAAAAACTCGTAACTAATTTTTTTCTTCACTTTAATAAAATACTAACCTTGAATCCGGATTGACACTATTGAACAAATTACAGGATAGTTTAAAATCGATGTAATCCAAAAGAACCACGGACCCTTAAATTTCGTCAAATAATGAAACAAAAAAATAATTCGCTAAAAAGGATTTATTATTATCATATTTTGGATTGGAAGGTCAGCAATTTTCATTTTGGTTGTTCTATTCACAACGTTTCGGCAGATGTAACCTCCGACTTTTTCAGGTGTCTTTTTTGCCAACTCAGGAACCTTACGTGTGAACACCCTGAATGTGTTTTAAAAAGATTGTTTTTAAATGTATTATTTGTATTATTCAGATTACTGTTCTCATCTTGGATGTTATTCTCACAAAGTTTCAGCCGATATAACACCCGGCCTTCTTCAAGTGCATCTTATCGAACTCTGGAATCTTTCTGTCAAACTCGGGAATCTGTACATAATTTCGAATGGAACCCTTTATTTAATCCACTAGTGTAACTTGATCTCGTTCAGTCAACCAGTACGGAGTAGAAGTCCTAAGTTATCGTAATTGTATTCTTGCTCGCACCGAGGATTGAACTATCAACCCCCAGAAGACTGTCACGTTGAACTGATTATTATTTACCGCTTATATATGTTACGCCACACGTAGCCAAAAGGTTGGAAGTTACATCAGCCGAAACGTTGTGAGAATAATATCCAAGATGAGAACAATAGTCTGAATAATCAAAATAATACAAATTATCAAGCCTACTCTAAAAAATTCAGAAGCGAAATATTATTTTTTATGTTTTTTTGTTTATGTAAAAAATAGTTAATTTAAAAATGATGAAAAGTAATTATTTTATTTTTAATACAAATTTTTTTCACCATAATCCCTCCTCTAAAAGAATACACCCAATTTATCTCCCTTCGTCTGGTTGTATTCTCTTGAACAAACGTGTCACTATAAAATCCAGATTTTCAGGGTGTTCACATATATTCTTCGAAAATATAGAATGGATTATTTTCCGGGGGGGGGGGGTTATGTTGCAGAGGGTCGTCAGCTACAAAATTGCGTAATATTTACGTCTGAATTTTAAAAGTAAATGAAAAAAAGAGACAAAAACAAAGCTTCTAAATCCTAACAAAGGAACATTGTAAATGTAGTCTGCGTAAAAATAGCACATCAGAAACCGATGTATTTGTTTTCTTTGAGGATTCTTCCTGGATGCGAAAGTTTGTTAAAGAATATATATTTCGCGGAGAATATATAATTAACAAGCCGCGACTGCGTGGTCCCCCTCTGTATGTGACTGGATGTGGCGAGTGTAAAATGCAATAAATTTGGGCAACTTGGGGAATTTCTGACCCCCATTGTACCCCCTGGGGGCGCGAACCATAATTTTTCTGAGGTCAAGGATGCTCATTTTATATCCAGAACAATTGCCTCTACATTTTGGCCAAGTTTCAGATAAATTGAATGGATGGATCAAACGTTATGTAAGAAAAGGGTCATTTTTTGCCATTTTGCGGGCTTTTGACCCCCTGGGGGGGGGGGGGGCTAACAAGATTGTATTTCAAAAATCGGCGAATGTCACTTTCTAACCTGACAAAAGTTACAACTTCATGCAAAATTTCAGAGAAAGTGAACGGATGATTGCGGAAAAAAATCCGGAAGGACGGACGTACGAAAATGCCTCAAAACATAGGTCTCCCAATTTTATAAATCGGGGTAGCAAAAACCAGTCTGGAAAAAAGTAAATTAAACGAAATTATGATTTTTTTAATGTGAAAAATATTGAGTGATGAATTGCGCTGACAGTTGCAATCTTTTGTTACCGTTCGAAATTGAAATTCTGCTAATCCGAGAATAGTAAAACTGTCTTTCAAAGGCCATTTAGATTTTTTTTTTAAATCGGCTATTGTATTGCTATTTTAAATAAGCTATGGTATTGCTATTTTAAATTAGCTATTGTATTGCTATTTTAAATTAGCTATTGTATTGCTATTTTAAATTAGCTATTGTATTGCTATTTTAAATTGGCTATTGTATTGCTATTTAAAATTAGCCATTGTGTTGCTATTTTAAATTAGCTACTGTATTGCTATTTTAAATTAGCTATTGTATTGCTATTTTAAATTAGCTATTGTATTGCTATTTTAAATTAGCTATTGTATTGCTATTTTTAATGAGCTATTTTACTGCTATTTTAAATTAGCTATTGTATTGCTATTTTAAATTAGATATTCTATTGCTATTTTAAATTAGCTATTGTATTGCTATTTAAAATTACCTATTGTATTGTTATTTTTAATGAGCTATTGTACTGCTATTTTAAATTAGCTATTGTATTGCTATTTTAAATTAGATATTGTATTGCTATTTTAAATTAGCTATTTTATTGCTACTTTAAATAACTTATCGTATGCTATTTTAAATCGGCTATCGTATTGCTATTTTAACTTAGCTATTGTATTGCTATTTTAAATTAGCTATTGTATTGCTATTTTAAATTGGCTATTGTATTGCAATTTTAAATTAGCCATTGTATTCCTATTTAAATTAGCTATTGTGTTGCTATTTTAAATCCGCTATTGTATTGCTATTTTCAATTAGCTATTGTATTGCTATTTTAAATTGGCTATTGTATTGCAATTTTAAATTAGCCATTGTATTGCTATTTTAAATTAGCTATTGTATTGCTATTTTTAATTAGCTATTGTATTGCTATTTTAAATTAGCTATTGTATTGCTATTTTAAATTAGCTATTGTATTGCTATTTTAAATTGGCTATTCTATTGCTATTTAAAATTAGTTATTGTATTGCTATTTTAAATTAGCTATTGTATTGCTATTTAAAATTAGCTATTGTATTGCTATTTTTTATTAGCTATCGTATTGCTATTTTTAATTAGCTATCGTATTGCTATTTTAAATTGGCTATTGTATTGCAATTTTAAATAAGCCATTGTATTGCTATTTTAAATTAGCTATTGTATTGCTATTTTAAATCAGCTATTGTATTGCACTTTTAAATTAGCTATCGTATTGCTATTTTGAATTAGCTATCGTATTGCTACTTAAAATTAGCTATCGTATTGCAATTTTAAATTAGCTATCGTATTGCTATTTTAAATTACCTAGTGTATTGCTATTTTAAATTAGCTATTGTATTGCTATTTAAATTAGCTATTGTACAGCTATTTTTAATTAGGTATTGTACTGCTATTTTAAATTAGCTATCGTAGTGCTATTTTAAATAAGCTATTGTATTGCTATTTTGAATTTGCTATCGTATTGCTATTTTAAATTAGCTATCGTATTGCTATTTTTAATTAGCTATTGTATTGTTATTTTAAATTGGCTATTGTATTGCTATTTAAAATTAACCTTTGTATTGCTATTTAAAATGAGCTATTGTATTGCTATTTTAAATTAACTATCGTATTGCTATTTTAAATCGGCTATTGTATTGCTACTTTAAATGAGCTATGGTTTTGCTATTTTAAATTAGCTATTGTATTACTATTTAACTTAGCTATTGTATTACTATTAAAAATTAGCTATTGTATTGCTATTTTAAATTAGCTATTGTATTGCTATTTTTAATTAGCTATTGTATTGCTATTTAAAATTAGCTATTGTATTGCTATTTTTAATTAGCTATTGTATTGCCATTTTAAATTAGCTATTGTATTGCTATTTAAAATCAGCTATTGTATTGCTATTTTAAATTAGATATTGTATTGCTATTTAAAATTACCTATTGTATTGCTATTTTAAATTAGCTATCGTATTGCTATTTTAAATCGCCTATTGTATTGCTATTTAAAATTAGCTATTGTATTACTATTTTAAATTAGCTATTGTATTGCTATTTTAAATTAGATATTGTATTGCTATTTTAAATTAGCTATTTTATTGCTACTTTAAATAACTTATCGTATGCTATTTTAAATCGGCTATCGTATTGCTATTTTAACTTAGCTATTGTATTGCTATTTTAAATTAGCTATTGTATTGCTATTTTAAATTGGCTATTGTATTGCAATTTTAAATTAGCCATTGTATTCCTATTTAAATTAGCTATTGTGTTGCTATTTTAAATCCGCTATTGTATTGCTATTTTCAATTAGCTATTGTATTGCTATTTTAAATTGGCTATTGTATTGCAATTTTAAATTAGCCATTGTATTGCTATTTTAAATTAGCTATTGTATTGCTATTTTTAATTAGCTATTGTATTGCTATTTTAAATTAGCTATTTTATTGCTATTTTAAATTAGCTATAGTATTGCTATTTTAAATTGGCTATTCTATTGCTATTTAAAATTAGTTATTGTATTGCTATTTTAATTTAGCTATTGTATTGCTATTTAAAATTAGCTATTGTATTGCTATTTTTTATTAGCTATCGTATTGCTATTTTTAATTAGCTATCGTATTGCTATTTTAAATTGGCTATTGTATTGCAATTTTAAATAAGCCATTGTATTGCTATTTTAAATTAGCTATTGTATTGCTATTTTAAATCAGCTATTGTATTGCACTTTTAAATTAGCTATCGTATTGCTATTTTGAATTAGCTATCGTATTGCTACTTTAAATTAGCTATCGTATTGGTATTTTAAATTAGCTATCGTATTGCTATTTTAAATTACCTATTGTATTGCTATTTTAAATTAGCTATTGTATTGCTATTTAAAATTAGCTATTGTACAGC
Organism: Sepiola atlantica; assembly: GCA_963556195.1. Taxonomy (NCBI): domain Eukaryota; kingdom Metazoa; phylum Mollusca; class Cephalopoda; order Sepiida; family Sepiolidae; genus Sepiola; species Sepiola atlantica. The sequence goes on from OY744537.1 coordinate 27,547,630, forward strand.
TATTTTTAATGAGGTATTGTACTGCTATTTTAAATTAGCTATCGTAGTGCTATTTTAAATAAGCTATTGTATTGCTATTTTGAATTTGCTATCGTATTGCTATTTTAAATTAGCTATCGTATTGCTATTTTTTATTAGCTATTGTATTGTTATTTTAAATTGGCTATTGTATTGCTATTTAAAATTAGCCATTGTATTGCTTTTTTAAATTAGCTATTGTATTGCTATTTTTAATTAGCTATTGTATTGCTATTTAAAATTAGCTATTGTATTGCTATTTTTAATTAGCTATTGTATTGCCATTTTAAATTAGCTATTGTATTGCTATTTCAAATCAGCTATTGTATTGCTATTTTAAATTAGAAATTGTATTGCTATTTAAAATTACCTATTGTATTGCTATTTTAAATTAGCTATCGTATTGCTATTTTAAATCGCCTATTGTATTGCTATTTAAAATTAGCTATTGTATTACTATTTTAAATTAGCTATTGTATTGCTATTTTAAATTAGCCATTGTATTGCTATGTAAAATTAGCCTTTGTATTGCTATTTAAAATGAGCTATTGTATTGCTATTTTAAATTAGCTATTGTATTGCTATTTTAAATAAGCTATCGTATTGCTATTTTAAATCGGCTATTGTATTGCTACTTTAAATGAGCTATGGTATTGCTATTTTAAATTAGCTATTGTATTGCTATTTTAACTTAGCTATTGTATTACTATTTTAAATTAGCTATTGTATTGCTATTTTAAATTAGCCATTGTATTGCTTTTTTAAATTAACAATTGTATTGCTATTTTAAATCCGCTATCGTATTGCTATTTTTAATTAGCTATCGTATTGCTATTTTAAATTGGCTATTGTATTGCAATTTTAAATAAGCCATTGTATTGCTATTTTAAATTAGCTATTGTATTGCTATTTTCAATCAGCTATTGTATTGCACTTTTAAATTAGCTATCGTATTGCTATTTTAAATTAGCTATCGTATTGCTATTTTAAATTACCTATTGTATTGCTATTTTAAATTTGCTATTGTATTGCTATTTAAAATTAGCTATTGTATTGCGATTTTTAATTAGCTATTGTATTGCTATTTGAATTACCTATTGTATTGCTATTTTAAAATAGCTATTGTATTGCTATTTTAAATTAGCTATTGTACAGCTATTTTTAATTAGGTATTGTACTGCTATTTTAAATTAGCTATCGTAGTGCTATTTTAAATAAGCTATTGTATTGCTATTTTGAATTTGCTATCGTATTGCTATTTTAAATTAGCTATCGTATTGCTATTTTTAATTAGCTATTGTATTGTTATTTTAAATTGGCTATTGTATTGCTATTTAAAATTAACCTTTGTATTGCTATTTAAAATGAGCTATTGTATTGCTATTTTAAATTAGCTATTGTATTGCTATTTTAAATTAGCTATTGTTTTGCTATTTTAAATTAGCTATTGTATTGCTATTTAACTTAGCTATTGTATTACTATTTAAAATTAGCTATTGTATTGCTATTTTAAATTAGCCATTGTATTGCTTTTTTAAATTAGCTATTGTATTGCTATTTTTAATTAGCTATTGTATTGCTATTTAAAATTAGCTATTGTATTGCTATTTTAAATTAGATATTGTATTGCTATTTAAAATTACCTATTGTATTGCTATTTTAAATTAGCTATCGTATTGCTATTTTAAATCGCCTATTGTATTGCTATTTAAAATTAGCTATTGTATTACTATTTTAAATTAGCTATTGTATTGCTATTTTAAATTAGATATTGTATTGCTATTTTAAATTAGCTATTTTATTGCTACTTTAAATAACTTATCGTATGCTATTTTAAATCGGCTATCGTATTGCTATTTTAACTTAGCTATTGTATTGCTATTTTAAATTAGCTATTGTATTGCTATTTTAAATTGGCTATTGTATTGCAATTTTAAATTAGCCATTGTATTCCTATTTAAATTAGCTATTGTGTTGCTATTTTAAATCCGCTATTGTATTGCTATTTTCAATTAGCTATTGTATTGCTATTTTAAATTGGCTATTGTATTGCAATTTTAAATTAGCCATTGTATTGCTATTTTAAATTAGCTATTGTATTGCTATTTTTAATTAGCTATTGTATTGCTATTTTAAATTAGCTATTGTATTGCTATTTTAAATTAGCTATAGTATTGCTATTTTAAATTGGCTATTCTATTGCTATTTAAAATTAGTTATTGTATTGCTATTTTAATTTAGCTATTGTATTGCTATTTAAAATTAGCTATTGTATTGCTATTTTTTATTAGCTATCGTATTGCTATTTTTAATTAGCTATCGTATTGCTATTTTAAATTGGCTATTGTATTGCAATTTTAAATAAGCCATTGTATTGCTATTTTAAATTAGCTATTGTATTGCTATTTTAAATCAGCTATTGTATTGCACTTTTAAATTAGCTATCGTATTGCTATTTTGAATTAGCTATCGTATTGCTACTTTAAATTAGCTATCGTATTGCAATTTTAAATTAGCTATCGTATTGCTATTTTAAATTACCTATTGTATTGCTATTTTAAATTAGCTATTGTATTGCTATTTTAAATTAGCTATTGTACAGCTATTTTTAATGAGGTATTGTACTGCTATTTTAAATTAGCTATCGTAGTGCTATTTTAAATAAGCTATTGTATTGCTATTTTGAATTTGCTATCGTATTGCTATTTTAAATTAGCTATCGTATTGCTATTTTTAATTAGCTATTGTATTGTTATTTTAAATTGGCTATTGTATTGCTATTTAAAATTAGCCATTGTATTGCTTTTTTAAATTAGCTATTGTATTGCTATTTTTAATTAGCTATTGTATTGCTATTTAAAATTAGCTATTGTATTGCTATTTTTAATTAGCTATTGTATTGCCATTTTAAATTAGCTATTGTATTGCTATTTCAAATCAGCTATTGTATTGCTATTTTAAATTAGAAATTGTATTGCTATTTAAAATTACCTATTGTATTGCTATTTTAAATTAGCTATCGTATTGCTATTTTAAATCGCCTATTGTATTGCTATTTAAAATTAGCTATTGTATTACTATTTTAAATTAGCTATTGTATTGCTATTTTAAATTAGCCATTGTATTGCTATGTAAAATTAGCCTTTGTATTGCTATTTAAAATGAGCTATTGTATTGCTATTTTAAATTAGCTATTGTATTGCTATTTTAAATAAGCTATCGTATTGCTATTTTAAATCGGCTATTGTATTGCTACTTTAAATGAGCTATGGTATTGCTATTTTAAATTAGCTATTGTATTGCTATTTTAACTTAGCTATTGTATTACTATTTTAAATTAGCTATTGTATTGCTATTTTAAATTAGCCATTGTATTGCTTTTTTAAATTAACAATTGTATTGCTATTTTAAATCCGCTATCGTATTGCTATTTTTAATTAGCTATCGTATTGCTATTTTAAATTGGCTATTGTATTGCAATTTTAAATAAGCCATTGTATTGCTATTTTAAATTAGCTATTGTATTGCTATTTTCAATCAGCTATTGTATTGCACTTTTAAATTAGCTATCGTATTGCTATTTTAAATTAGCTATCGTATTGCTATTTTAAATTACCTATTGTATTGCTATTTTAAATTTGCTATTGTATTGCTATTTAAAATTAGCTATTGTATTGCGATTTTTAATTAGCTATTGTATTGCTATTTGAATTACCTATTGTATTGCTATTTTAAAATAGCTATTGTATTGCTATTTTAAATTAGCTATTGTACAGCTATTTTTAATTAGGTATTGTACTGCTATTTTAAATTAGCTATCGTAGTGCTATTTTAAATAAGCTATTGTATTGCTATTTTGAATTTGCTATCGTATTGCTATTTTAAATTAGCTATCGTATTGCTATTTTTAATTAGCTATTGTATTGTTATTTTAAATTGGCTATTGTATTGCTATTTAAAATTAACCTTTGTATTGCTATTTAAAATGAGCTATTGTATTGCTATTTTAAATTAGCTATTGTATTGCTATTTTAAATTAGCTATTGTTTTGCTATTTTAAATTAGCTATTGTATTGCTATTTAACTTAGCTATTGTATTACTATTTAAAATTAGCTATTGTATTGCTATTTTAAATTAGCCATTGTATTGCTTTTTTAAATTAGCTATTGTATTGCTATTTTTAATTAGCTATTGTATTGCTATTTAAAATTAGCTATTGTATTGCTATTTTTAATTAGCTATTGTATTGCCATTTTAAATTAGCTATTGTATTGCTATTTAAAATCAGCTATTGTATTGCTATTTTAAATTAGAAATTGTATTGCTATTTAAAATTACCTATTGTATTGCTATTTTAAATTAGCTATCGTATGCTATTTTAAATCGGCTATCGTATTGCTATTTTAACTTAGCTATTGTATTGCTATTTTAAATTAGCTATTTTATTGCTATTTTAAATTGGCTATTGTTTGCAATTTTAAATTAGCCATTGTATTCCTATTTAAATTAGCTATTGTGTTGCTATTTTAAATCCGCTATTGTATTGCTATTTTCAATTAGCTATTGTATTGCTATTTTAAATTGGCTATTGTATTGCAATTTTAAATTAGCCATTGTATTGCTATTTTAAATTAGCTATTGTATTGCTATTTTTAATTAGCTATTGTATTGCTATTTTAAATTAGCTATTGTATTGCTATTTTAAATAAGCTATAGTATTGCTATTTTAAATTGGCTATTCTATTGCTATTTAAAATTAGTTATTGTATTGCTATTTTAATTTAGCTATTGTATTGCTATTTTAAATTAGCTATTGTATTGCTATTTTTTATTAGCTATCGTATTGCTATTTTTAATTAGCTATCGTATTGCTATTTTAAATTGGCTATTGTATTGCAATTTTAAATAAGCCATTGTATTGCTATTTTAAATTAGCTATTGTATTGCTATTTTAAATCAGCTATTGTATTGCACTTTTAAATTAGCTATCGTATTGCTATTTTGAATTAGCTATCGTATTGCTACTTTAAATTAGCTATCGTATTGCAATTTTAAATTAGCTATCGTATTGCTATTTTAAATTACCTATTGTATTGCTATTTTAAATTAGCTATTGTATTGCTATTTTAAATTAGCTATTGTACAGCTATTTTTAATGAGGTATTGTACTGCTATTTTAAATTAGCTATCGTAGTGCTATTTTAAATAAGCTATTGTATTGCTATTTTGAATTTGCTATCGTATTGCTATTTTAAATTAGCTATCGTATTGCTATTTTTAATTAGCTATTGTATTGTTATTTTAAATTGGCTATTGTATTGCTATTTAAAATTAACCTTTGTATTGCTATTTAAAGTGAGCTATTGTATTGCTATTTTAAATTAGCTATCGTATTGCTATTTTAAATCGGCTATTGTATTGCTACTTTAAATGAGCTATTGTTTTGCTATTTTAAATTAGCTATTGTATTGCTATTTAACTTAGCTATTGGATTACTATTTAAAATTAGCTATTGTATTGCTATTTTAAATTAGCCATTGTATTGCTTTTTTAAATTAGCTATTGTATTGCTATTTTTAATTAGCTATTGTATTGCTATTTAAAATTAGCTATTGTATTGCTATTTTTAATTAGCTATTGTATTGCCATTTTAAATTAGCTATTGTATTTCTATTTAAAATCAGCTATTGTATTGCTATTTTAAATTAGAAATTGTATTGCTATTTAAAATTACCTATTGTATTGCTATTTTAAATTAGCTATCGTATTGCTATTTTAAATCGCCTATTGTATTGCTATTTAAAATTAGCTATTGTATTACTATTTTAAATTAGCTATTGTATTGCTATTTTAAATTAGCCATTGTATTGCTATGTAAAATTAGCCTTTGTATTGCTATTTAAAATGAGCTATTGTATTGCTATTTTAAATTAGCTATTGTATTGCTATTTTAAATAAGCTATCGTATTGCTATTTTAAATCGGCTATTGTATTGCTACTTTAAATGAGCTATGGTATTGCTATTTTAAATTAGCTATTGTATTGCTATTTTAACTTAGCTATTGTATTACTATTTTAAATTAGCTATTGTATTGCTATTTTAAATTAGCCATTGTATTGCTTTTTTAAATTAACAATTGTATTGCTATTTTAAATCCGCTATCGTATTGCTATTTTTAATTAGCTATCGTATTGCTATTTTAAATTGGCTATTGTATTGCAATTTTAAATAAGCCATTGTATTGCTATTTTAAATTAGCTATTGTATTGCTATTTTCAATCAGCTATTGTATTGCACTTTTAAATTAGCTATCGTATTGCTATTTTAAATTAGCTATCGTATTGCTATTTTAAATTACCTATTGTATTGCTATTTAAAATTAGCTATTGTATTGCGATTTTAAATTAGCTATTGTATTGCTATTTGAATTACCTATTGTATTGCTATTTTAAAATAGCTATTGTATTGCTATTTTAAATTAGCTATTGTACAGCTATTTTTAATTAGGTATTGTAGTGCTATTTTAAATTAGCTATCGTAGTGCTATTTTAAATAAGCTATTGTATTGCTATTTTGAATTTGCTATCGTATTGCTATTTTAAATTAGCTATCGTATTGCTATTTTTAATTAGCTATTGTATTGTTATTTTAAATTGGCTATTGTATTGCTATTTAAAATTAACCTTTGTATAGCTATTTAAAATGAGCTATTGTATTGCTATTTTAAATTAGCTATTGTATTGCTATTTTAAATTAGCTATTGTTTTGCTATTTTAAATTAGCTATTGTATTGCTATTTAACTTAGCTATTGTATTACTATTTAAAATTAGCTATTGTATTGCTATTTTAAATTAGCCATTGTATTGCTTTTTTAAATTAGCTATTGTATTGCTATTTTTAATTAGCTATTGTATTGCTATTTAAAATTAGCTATTGTATTGCTATTTTTAATTAGCTATTGTATTGCCATTTTAAATTAGCTATTGTATTGCTATTTAAAATCAGCTATTGTATTGCTATTTTAAATTAGAAATTGTATTGCTATTTAAAATTACCTATTGTATTGCTATTTTAAATTAGCTATCGTATTGCTATTTTAAATCGCCTATTGTATTGCTATTTAAAATTAGCTATTGTATTACTATTTTAAATTAGCTATTGTATTGCTATTTTAAATTAGCTATTGTATTGCTATTTAAAATCAGCTATTGTATTGCTATTTTAAATTAGAAATTGTATTGCTATTTAAAATTACCTATTGTATTGCTATTTTAAATTAGCTATCGTATTGCTATTTTAAATCGCCTATTGTATTGCTATTTAAAATTAGCTATTGTATTACTATTTTAAATTAGCTATTGTATTGCTATTTTAAATTAGCCATTGTATTGCTATGTAAAATTAGCCTTTGTATTGCTATTTAAAATGAGCTATGGTATTGCTATTTTAAATTAGCTATTGTATTGCTATTTTAAATAAGCTATCGTATTGCTATTTTAAATCGGCTATTGTATTGCTACTTTAAATGAGCTATGGTATTGCTATTTTAAATTAGCTATTGTATTGCTATTTTAACTTAGCTATTGTATTACTATTTTAAATTAGCTATTGTATTGCTATTTTAAATTAGCCATTGTATTGCTTTTTTAAATTAACAATTGTATTGCTATTTTAAATCCGCTATCGTATTGCTATTTTTAATTAGCTATCGTATTGCTATTTTTAATTGGCTATTGTATTGCAATTTTAAATAAGCCATTGTATTGCTATTTTAAATTAGCTATTGTATTGCTATTTTCAATCAGCTATTGTATTGCACTTTTAAATTAGCTATCGTATTGCTATTTTAAATTAGCTATCGTATTGCTATTTTAAATTACCTATTGTATTGCTATTTTAAATTTGCTATTGTATTGCTATTTAAAATTAGCTATTGTATTGCGATTTTTAATTAGCTATTGTATTGCTATGTGAATTACCTATTGTATTGCTATTTTAAAATAGCTATTGTATTGCTATTTTAAATTAGCTATTGTACAGCTATTTTTAATTAGGTATTGTACTGCTATTTTAAATTAGCTATCGTAGTGCTATTTTAAATAAGCTATTGTATTGCTATTTTGAATTTGCTATCGTATTGCTATTTTAAATTAGCTATCGTATTGCTATTTTTAATTAGCTATTGTATTGTTATTTTAAATTGGCTATTGTATTGCTATTTAAAATTAACCTTTGTATTGCTATTAAAAATGAGCTATTGTATTGCTATTTTAAATTAGCTATTGTATTGCTATTTTAAATTAGCTATCGTATGGCTATTTTAAATCGGCTATTGTATTGCTACTTTAAATGAGCTATGGTTTTGCTATTTTAAATTAGCTATTGTATTGCTATTTAACTAAGCTATTGTATTACTATTTAAAATAAGCTATTGTATTGCTATTTTAAATTAGCCATTGTATTGCTTTTTTAAATTAGCTATTGTATTGCTATTTTTAATAAGCTATTGTATTGCTATTTAAAATTAGCTATTGTATTGCTATTTTTAATTAGCTATTGTATTGCCATTTTAAATTAGCTATTGTATTGCTATTTAAAATCAGCTATTGTATTGCTATTTTAAATTAGATATTGTATAGCTATTTTAAATTACCTATTGTATTGTTATTTTAAATTAGCTATCGTATTGCTATTTTAAATCGCCTATTGTATTGCTATTTTAAATTAGCTATTGTATTACTATTTTAAATTAGCTATTGTATTGCTATTTAAAATGAGCTATTGTATTGCTATTTTAAATTAGCTATTGTATTGCTATTTTAAATCGGCTATTGTATTGCTACTTTAAATGAGCTATGGTATTGCTATTTTAAATTAGCTATTGTATTGCTATTTAAACTTAGCTATTGTATTACTATTTTAAATTAGCTATTGTATTGCTATTTTAAATTAGCCATTGTATTGCTTTTTTAAATTAGCTATTGTATTGCTATTTTTAATTAGCTATTGTATTGCTATTTAAAATTAGCTATTGTATTGCTATTTTTAATTAGCTATTGTATTGCCATTTTAAATTAGCTATTGTATTGCTATTTAAAATCAGCTATTGTATTGCTATTTTAAATTAGAAATTGTATTGCTATTTAAAATTACCTATTGTATTGCTATTTTAAATTAGCTATCGTATTGCTATTTTAAATCGCCTATTGTATTGCTATTTAAAATTAGCTATTGTATTACTATTTTAAATTAGCTATTGTATTGCTATTTTAAATTAGCCATTGTATTGCTATGTAAAATTAGCCTTTGTATTGCTATTTAAAATGAGCTATTGTATTGCTATTTTAAATTAGCTATTGTATTGCTATTTTAAATAAGCTATCGTATTGCTATTTTAAATCGGCTATTGTATTGCTACTTTAAATGAGCTATGGTATTGCTATTTTAAATTAGCTATTGTATTGCTATTTTAACTTAGCTATTGTATTACTATTTTAAATTAGCTATTGTATTGCTATTTTAAATTAGCCATTGTATTGCTTTTTTAAATTAACAATTGTATTGCTATTTTAAATCCGCTATCGTATTGCTATTTTTAATTAGCTATCGTATTGCTATTTTTAATTGGCTATTGTATTGCAATTTTAAATAAGCCATTGTATTGCTATTTTAAATTAGCTATTGTATTGCTATTTTCAATCAGCTATTGTATTGCACTTTTAAATTAGCTATCGTATTGCTATTTTAAATTAGCTATCGTATTGCTATTTTAAATTACCTATTGTATTGCTATTTTAAATTTGCTATTGTATTGCTATTTAAAATTAGCTATTGTATTGCGATTTTTAATTAGCTATTGTATTGCTATTTGAATTACCTATTGTATTGCTATTTTAAAATAGCTATTGTATTGCTATTTTAAATTAGCTATTGTACAGCTATTTTTAATTAGGTATTGTACTGCTATTTTAAATTAGCTATCGTAGTGCTATTTTAAATAAGCTATTGTATTGCTATTTTGAATTTGCTATCGTATTGCTATTTTAAATTAGCTATCGTATTGCTATTTTTAATTAGCTATTGTATTGTTATTTTAAATTGGCTATTGTATTGCTATTTAAAATTAACCTTTGTATTGCTATTAAAAATGAGCTATTGTATTGCTATTTTAAATTAGCTATTGTATTGCTATTTTAAATTAGCTATCGTATGGCTATTTTAAATCGGCTATTGTATTGCTACTTTAAATGAGCTATGGTTTTGCTATTTTAAATTAGCTATTGTATTGCTATTTAACTAAGCTATTGTATTACTATTTAAAATAAGCTATTGTATTGCTATTTTAAATTAGCCATTGTATTGCTTTTTTAAATTAGCTATTGTATTGCTATTTTTAATAAGCTATTGTATTGCTATTTAAAATTAGCTATTGTATTGCTATTTTTAATTAGCTATTGTATTGCCATTTTAAATTAGCTATTGTATTGCTATTTAAAATCAGCTATTGTATTGCTATTTTAAATTAGATATTGTATAGCTATTTTAAATTACCTATTGTATTGTTATTTTAAATTAGCTATCGTATTGCTATTTTAAATCGCCTATTGTATTGCTATTTTAAATTAGCTATTGTATTACTATTTTAAATTAGCTATTGTATTGCTATTTAAAATGAGCTATTGTATTGCTATTTTAAATTAGCTATTGTATTGCTATTTTAAATCGGCTATTGTATTGCTACTTTAAATGAGCTATGGTATTGCTATTTTAAATTAGCTATTGTATTGCTATTTAAACTTAGCTATTGTATTACTATTTTAAATTAGCTATTGTATTGCTATTTTAAATTAGCCATTGTATTGCTTTTTTAAATTAGCTATTGTATTGCTATTTTTAATTAGCTATTGTATTGCTATTTAAAATTAGCTATTGTATTGCTATTTTTAATTAGCTATTGTATTGCCATTTTAAATTAGCTATTGTATTGCTATTTAAAATCAGCTATTGTATTGCTATTTTAAATTAGAAATTGTATTGCTATTTAAAATTACCTATTGTATTGCTATTTTAAATTAGCTATCGTATTGCTATTTTAAATCGCCTATTGTATTGCTATTTAAAATTAGCTATTGTATTACTATTTTAAATTAGCTATTGTATTGCTATTTTAAATTAGCCATTGTATTGCTATGTAAAATTAGCCTTTGTATTGCTATTTAAAATGAGCTATTGTATTGCTATTTTAAATTAGCTATTGTATTGCTATTTTAAATAAGCTATCGTATTGCTATTTTAAATCGGCTATTGTATTGCTACTTTAAATGAGCTATGGTATTGCTATTTTAAATTAGCTATTGTATTGCTATTTTAACTTAGCTATTGTATTACTATTTTAAATTAGCTATTGTATTGCTATTTTAAATTAGCCATTGTATTGCTTTTTTAAATTAGCTATTGTATTGCTATTTTTAATAAGCTATTGTATTGCTATTTAAAATTAGCTATTGTATTGCTATTTTTAATTAGCTATTGTATTGCCATTTTAAATTAGCTATTGTATTGCTATTTAAAATCAGCTATTGTATTGCTATTTGAAATTAGATATTGTATAGCTATTTTAAATTACCTATTGTATTGCTATTTTAAATTAGCTATCGTATTGCTATTTTACATCGCCTATTGTATTGCTATTTTAAATTAGCTATTGTATTACTATTTTAAATTAGCTATTGTATTGCTATTTTAAATTAGCCATTGTATTGCTATTTAAAATAAGCCTTTGTATTGCTATTTAAAATGAGCTATTGTATTGCTATTTTAAATTAGCTATTGTATTGCTATTTTAAATCGGCTATTGTATTGCTACTTTAAATGAGCTATGGTAGTGCTATTTAAAATTAGCTATTGTATTGCTATTTTAAATTAGCTAATGTATTGCTATTTTGAATTAGCTATTGTATTGCTATTTAAAATGAGCTATCGTACTGCTATTTTAAATTAGCTATTGTATTGCTATTTTAAATTAGCTATTTTATTGCTATTTAAAATTAGCTATTGTATTGCTATTATAAATTAGCTATTGTATTGCTATTTTAAATTAGCTAGTGTATTGCTATTTTTAATGAGCTATTTTACTGCTATTTTAAATTAGCTATCGTATTGCTATTTTTAATTAGCTATTGTATTGGTATTTTAAATTATCTATTGTATTGCTATTTAAAATTAGCTATTGTATTGCTATTTAAAATTGGCTATTGTATTGCTATTTTAAATTTGCTATTGTATTGCAATTTTAAATTAGCCATTGTATTCCTATTTAAATTAGCTATAGTGTTGCTATTTTAAATTAGCTATTGTATTGCTATTTTAAATTAGCTATTGTGTTGCTATTTTAAATTAGCTATTGTATTGCTATTTTAAATTAGCTATCGTAGTGCTATTTAAAATTAGCTATTGTATTGCTATTTTAAATTGGCTATTGTATTGCTATTTAAAATGAGCTATTGTATTGCCATTTTAACTTATCTATTGTATTGCTATTTAAAATTAGCTATTGTATTGCGATTTTAAATTGCCTATTGTATTGCAATTTAAAATTAGCCATTGTATTCTTATTTAAATTAGCAGTTGTGTTGCTATTTTAAATCCGCTATTGTATTGCTATTTTAAATTAGCTATTGTAGTTCTATTTAAAATTGGCTATTGTATTGCTATTTAAAATTAGCTATTGCATTGCTATTTTTATATAGCTATTGTATTGCTATTTTACATTACCTATTGTATTGCTATTTTAAATTAGCTATTGTATTGCTATTTTAAATTAGCTATCGTAGTGCTATTTAAAATAAGCTATTGTATTGCTATTTTAAATTGGCTATTGTATTGCTATTTAAAATGAGCTATTGTATTGCCATTTTAACTTAGCTATTGTATTGCTATTTAAAATTAGCTATTGTATTGCGATTTTAAATTGCCTATTGTATTGCAATTTAAAATTAGCCATTGTATTCCTATTTAAATTAGCTATTGTGTTGCTATTTTAAATCCGCTATTGTATTGCTATTTTAAATTAGCTATTGTAGTTCTATTTAAAATTGGCTATTGTATTGCTATTTTTAATTATCTATGGTATTGCTATTTTAAATTGGCTATTGTATTGCAATTTAAAATTAGCCATTGTATTCCTATTTAAATTAGCTATAGTGTTGCTATATTAAATCCGCTATTGTATTACTATTTTAAATTAGCTATTGTATTGTTATTTTTAATTAGCTATTGTATTGCTATTTTAAATTGGCTATTGTATTGCTATTTTAAATTGGCTATTCTATTGCTATTTAAAATTAGCCTTTGTATTGCTATTTCAAATTAGCTATTGTGTTGCTATTTTAAATTAGCTATTGTATTGCTATTTTAAATTAGCTATTGTATTGCTATTTTTAATAAGCTATTGTATTGCTATTTTAAATAAGCTATCGTAGTGCTATTTTAAATCGGCTATCGTATTGCAATTTTAAATTATTTATTGTATTGCTATTTTAAATTAGCTATTGTATTGCTATTTTAAATTAGCTATTGTATTACTATTTTAAATTAGCTATTGTATTGCTATTTTAAATTAGCCATTGTATTGCTATTTTAAATTAGCTATTGTATTGCTAATTTAATTTAGCTACTGTATTGCTATTTAAAATTAGCTATTGCATTGCTATTTTTATATAGCTATTGTATTGCTATTTTACATTACCTATTGTATTGCTATTTTAAATTAGCTATTGTATTGCTATTTTAAATTAGCTATCGTAGTGCTATTTAAAATTAGCTATTGTATTGCTATTTTAAATTAGCTAATGTATTGCTATTTTAAATTAGCTATCGTATTGCTATTTAAAATGAGCTATCGTACTGCTATTTTGAATTAGCTATTGTATTGGTATTTTAAATTAGCGATTGTATTGCTATTTTAAATCAAATATCGTATTGCTATTTTAAATTAGCTATCGTAGTGCTATTTTAAATTAGCTATTGTATTGCTATTTTAAATTTACTTTCGTATTGCTATTTTAAATTGGCTATTGTATTGCTATTTTAAATGAACTATTGTAATTCCATTTTAACTTAGCTATTGTATTGCTATTTTAAATTAGCTATTGTATTGCAATTTTAAATTGCCTATTGTATTGCAATTTAAAATTAGCCATTGTATTCCTATTTAAATTAGCTATTGTGTTGCTATTTTAAATCCGCTATTGTATTGCTATTTTAAATTAGCTATTGTATTGCTATTTTAAATTGGCTATTGTATTGCAATTTAAAATTAGCCATGGTATTCCTATTTAAATTAGCTATAGTGTTGCTATTTTAAATCCGCTTTTGTATTGCTATTTTAAATTAGCTATTGTATTGCTATTTTTAATTAGCTATTTTAAATTAGCTATTGTATTGCTATTTTAAATTGGCTATTCTATTGCTATTTAAAATTAGCCTTTGTATTGCTATTTTAAATTAGCTAATGTATTGCTATTTTGAATTAGCTATCGTATTGCTATTTAAAATGAGCTATCGTACTGCTATTTTAAATGAGCTATTGTATTGCTATTTTAAATTAGCTATTTTATTGCTATTTAAAATTAGCTATTGTATTGCTATTTTTAATTAGCTATTGTATTGCTATTTTAAATTAGCTATTTTATTGCTATTTTAAATTAAATATCGTATTGCTATTTTAAATTAGCAATTAGCAGTATTGCTATTTTAAATTAAATATCGTATTGGTATTTTAAATTAGCTATTGTATTGCTATTTTTAATGAGCTATTTTACTGCTATTTTAAATTAGATATTGTATTGCTATTTTAAATTAAATATCGTATTGCTATTTTAAATTAGCAATTAGCAGTATTGCTATTTTAAATAAAATATCGTATTGGTATTTTAAATTAGCTATTGTATTGCTATTTTAAATTAGCTATTGTATTGCTATTTTTAATGAGCTATTTTACTGCTATTTTAAATTAGATATTGTATTGCTATTTTAAATTACCTATTGTATAGCTATTTTAAATTAGCTATCGTATTGCTATTTTAAATCGCCTATTGTATTGCTATTTTTAATGAGCTATTGTATTGCTATTTTAAATAAGCTATTGTATTGCTCTTTTAAATTGGCTATTGTATTGCAATTTAAAATTAGCTATTGTATTGCTATTTTAAATTAGCTATTGTATTGCTATTTTAAATTAGCTATCGTAGTGCTATTTTAAATTAGCTATTGTATTGCTATTTTAAATTAGCTATCGTATTGCTATTTAAAATTGGCTATTGTATTGCTCTTTTAAATTGGCTATTGTATTGCTATTTTAAATTAGCTATTGTATTGCTATTTTAAATTAGCTATCGTAGTGCTATTTTAAATTAGCTATTGTATTGCTATTTTAAATTAGCTATCGTATTTCTATTGGTAATCGGCTATTGTATTGCTATTTTAAATTAGCTATTGTATTGCTATTTTAAATTAGCTATTGTATTGCTATTTAAAATGAGCTATCGTACTGCTATTTTAAATTAGCTATTGTATTACTATTTTAAATTAGCTATTGTATTGCTATTTTAAATTAGCTATTGTATTGCTATTTTAAATTAGCTATCGTATTGCTATTTAAAATTAGCTCTCGTATTGCTATTTTAAATTAGTTAATGTATTGCTATTAAAAATTAGCTATTGTATTGCTATTTTAAATTAGCTATTGTATTGCTATTTTAAATTAGCTATTGTATTGCTATTTTTAATAAGTTATTGTATTGCTATTTTAAATTAGCTATCGTAGTGCTATTTTAATATAGGTATTGTATTGCTATTTTAAATTAGCTATCGTATTGCTATTTTAAATTTGCTATCGTATTGCTATTTTAAATTTGCTAATGTATTGCTATTTTAAATTAGCTATAGTATTGCAATTTTTAATTAGCTATTGTATTGCTATTATAAATTAGCTATCGTACTGCTATTTTAAATTAGCTATTGTATTGCTATTTTAAATTAAGTGTCGTATTGCTATTTTAAATCGGCTATTGTATTGCCATTTAAAATTAGCTATTGTATTGCTAGTTTAAATTAGCTGTTATATTGCTATTTTAAATTAGCTATCGTAGTGCTATTTTAAATTAGCTATTGTATTGCTATTTTAAATTAGCTATCGTATTTCTATTGGTAATCGGCTATTGTATTGCTATTTTAAATTAGCTATTGTATTGCTATTTTAAATTAGCTATTGTATTGCTATTTAAAATGAGCTATCGTACTGCTATTTTAAATTAGCTATTGTATTACTATTTTAAATTAGCTATTGTATTGCTATTTTAAATTAGCTATTGTATTGCTATTTTAAATTAGCTATCGTATTGCTATTTAAAATTAGCTCTCGTATTGCTATTTTAAATTAGTTAATGTATTGCTATTAAAAATTAGCTATTGTATTGCTATTTTAAATTAGCTATTGTATTGCTATTTTAAATTAGCTATTGTATTGCTATTTAAAATGAGCTATCGTACTGCTATTTTAAATTAGCTATTGTATTACTATTTTAAATTAGCTATTGTATTGCTATTTTAAATTAGCTATTGTATTGCTATTTTAAATTAGCTATTTTATTGCTATTTAAAATTAGCTATTGTATTGCTATTTTAAATTAGCTATTGTATTGCTATTTTAAATTAGCTAGTGTATTGCTATTTTTAATGAGCTATTTTACTGCTATTTAAAATTAGCTATTGTATTATTATTTTTAATTAGATATTGTATTGCAATTTTAAATTACCTATTGTATTGCTATTTTAAATTAGCTATCGTATTGCTATTTAAAATCTCCTATTGTATTGCTATTTTAAATTAGCTATTGTATTACTATTTTAAATTAGCTATTGTATTGCTATTTTAAATTAGCCATTGTATTGCTTTTTTAAATTAGCTATTGTATTGAACTTTTAAATTAGCTATCGTATTGCTTTTTTAAATTAGCTATCGTATTGCTACTTTAAATTAGCTATCGTATTGCAATTTTAAATTAGCTATTGTATTACTATTTTAAATTAGCTATTGTATTGCTATTTTAAATTAGCCATTGTATTGCTTTTTTAAATTAGCTATTGTATTGCACTTTTAAATTAGCTATCGTATTGCTTTTTTAAATTAGCTATCGTATTGCTACTTTAAATTAGCTATCGTATTGCAATTTTAAATTAGCAATCGTATTGCTATTTTAAATTGGCTATTGTATTGCTTTTTTAAATTAGCTATCGTACTGCTACTTTAAATTAGCTATCGTATTGCTATTTTAAATTAGCTATTGTATTGCTATTTTAAATTAGCTATTGTATTGCTATTTTAAATTAGCCATTGTATTGCTTTTTTAAATTAGCCATTGTATTGCTATTTTAAATTAGCTATTGTATTGCTATTTTAAATTAGCTATTGTATTGCTATTTAAAATTAGCTATTGTATTGCTATTTTTAATTAGCTATTGCATTGCTATTTTAAATTAGCTATTGTGTTGCTATTTTAAATTAGCTATTGTATTGCTATTTTAAATTAGCTATCGTAGTGCTATTTTAAATTAGCTAATGTATTGCTATTTTAAATTAGCTATCGTATTGCTATTTAAAATGAGCTATCGTACTGCTATTTTGAATTAGCTATTGTATTGGTATTTTAAATTAGCGATTGTATTGCTATTTTAAATTAAATATCGTATTGCTATTTTAAATTAGCAATTAGCAGTATTGCTATTTTAAATTAAATATCGTTATGCTATTTTAAATTAGCTATGGTATTGCTATTTTTAATTAGCTATTGTATTGCTATTTTTAATGAGCTATTTTACTGCTATTTTAAATTAGATATTGTATTGCTATTTTAAATTACCTATTGTATAGCTATTTTAAATTAGCTATCGTATTGCTATTTTAAATCGCCTATTGTATTGCTATTTTTAATGAGCTATCGTATTGCTTTTTTAAATTAGCTATCGTATTGCTACTTTAAATTAGCTATCGTATTGCAATTTTAAATTAGCTATCGTATTGCTATTTTAAATTAGCTATCGTAGTGCTATTTTAAATTAGCTATTGTATTGCTATTTTAAATTAGCTTTCGTATTGCTATTTTAAATTGGCTATTGTATTGCTATTTTAAATGAGCTATTGTATTGCCATTTTAACTTAGCTATTGTATTGCTATTTTAAATTAGCTATTGTATTGCAATTTTAAATTGCCTATTGTATTGCAATTTAAAATTAGCCATTGTATTCCTATTTAAATTAGCTATTGTGTTGCTATTTTAAATCCGCTATTGTATTGCTATTTTAAATTAGCTATTGTATTGCTATTTTAAATTGGCTATTGTATTGCAATTTAAAATTAGCCATGGTATTCCTATTTAAATTAGCTATAGTGTCGCTATTTTAAATCCGCTTTTGTATTGCTATTTTAAATTAGCTATTGTATTGCTATTTTTAATTAGCTATTTTAAATTAGCTATTGTATTGCTATTTTAAATTGGCTATTCTATTGCTATTTAAAATTAGCCTTTGTATTGCTATTTTAAATTAGCTAATGTATTGCTATTTTGAATTAGCTATCGTATTGCTATTTAAAATGAGCTATCGTACTGCTATTTTAAATGAGCTATTGTATTGCTATTTTAAATTAGCTATTTTATTGCTATTTAAAATTAGCTATTGTATTGCTATTTTTAATTAGCTATTGTATTGCTATTTTAAATTAGCTATTGTATTGCTATTTTAAATTAAATATCGTATTGCTATTTTAAATTAGCAATTAGCAGTATTGCTATTTTAAATTAAATATCGTATTGGTATTTTAAATTAGCTATTGTATTGCTATTTTTAATGAGCTATTTTACTGCTATTTTAAATTAGATATTGTATTGCTATTTTAAATTACCTATTGTATAGCTATTTTAAATTAGCTATCGTATTGCTATTTTAAATCGCCTATTGTATTGCTATTTTTAATTAGCTATTGTATTGCTTTTTTAAATAAGCTATTGTATTGCTCTTTTAAATTGGCTATTGTATTGCTATTTAAAATTAGCTATTGTATTGCTATTTTAAATTAGCTATTGTATTGCTATTTTAAATTAGCTATCGTAGTGCTATTTTAAATTAGCTATTGTATTGCTATTTTAAATTAGCTATCGTATTTCTATTGGTAATCGGCTATTGTATTGCTATTTTAAATTGGCTATTGTATTGCTATTTTAAATTAGCTATTGTATTGCTATTTAAAATGAGCTATCGTACTGCTATTTTAAATTAGCTATTGTATTACTATTTTAAATTAGCTACTGTATTGCTATTTTAAATTAGCTATTGTATTGCTATTTTAAATTAGCTATCGTATTGCTATTTAAAATTAGCTCTCGTATTGCTATTTTAAATTAGTTAATGTATTGCTATTTAAAATTAGCTATTGTATTGCTATTTTAAATTAGCTATTGTATTGCTATTTTAAATTAGCTATTGTATTGCTATTTTTAATAAGTTATTGTATTGCTATTTTAAATTAGCTATCGTAGTGCTATTTTAATATAGCTATTGTATTGCTATTTTAAATTAGCTATCGTATTGCTATTTTAAATTTGCTATCGTATTGCAATTTTGTAATTTGCTAATGTATTGCTATTTTAAATTAGCTATAGTATTGCAATTTTTAATTAGCTATTGTATTGCTATTATAAATTAGCTATCGTACTGCTATTTTAAATTAGCTATTGTATTGCTATTTTAAATTAACTGTCGTATTGCTATTTTAAATCGGCTATTGTATTGCTATTTAAATAAGCTATAGTGTTGCTATTTTAAATCCGCTATTGTATTACTATTTTAAATAGCAATACAATAGCTAATTTAAAATAGCAATACAATAACTTATTAAAAATAGCAATACAATAGCTAATTTAAAATAGCAATACAATAGCTAATTTACAATAGCAATACAATAGCTAATTTTAAATAGCAATACATTAACTAATTTAAAATAGCAATACGAGAGCTAATTTAAAATAGCAATACAATAGCTAATTTAAAATAGCAATACAATAGCTAATTTAAAATAGTAATACAATAGCGAATTTAAAATAGCCATACAATAGGTAATTTAAAATAGCAATACAATAGCTAATTTAAAATAGCAATACAATAGCTAATTTAAAATAGCAATACAATAGCCGATTACCAATAGAAATACAATAGCTAATTTAAAATAGCAATACAATAGCTAATTTAAAATAGCACTACGATAGCTAATTAAAAATAGCAATACAATAGCTAATATAAAATAGCAATACAATAGCCAATTTAAAAGAGCAATACAATAGCCAATTTAAAATAGCAATACGATAGCTAATTTAAAATAGCAATACAATAGCTAATTTGAAATAGCACTACGATAGCTAATTTAAAATAGCAATACAATAGCTAATTTAAAATAGCAATACAATAGCTAATTTTAAATAGCAATAAAATAGCTAATTTAAAATAGCAATACAATAGCTAATTTAAAATAGCAGTACGATAGCTCATTTTAAATAGCAATACGATAGCTAATTCAAAATAGCAATACATTAGCTAATTTAAAATAGCAATACAAAGGCTAATTTTAAATAGCAATAGAATAGCCAATTTAAAATAGCAATACAATAGCTAATTTAAAATAGCTAATTAAAAATAGCAATACAATAGCTAATTTAAAATAGCAATACAAAAGCGGATTTAAAATAGCAACACTATAGCTAATTTAAATAGGAATACCATGGCTAATTTTAAATTGCAATACAATAGCCAATTTAAAATAGCAATACAATAGCTAATTTAAAATAGCAATACAATAGCGGATTTAAAATAGCAACACAATAGCTAATTTAAATAGGAATACAATGGCTAATTTTAAATTGCAATACAATAGGCAATTTAAAATTGCAATACAATAGCTAATTTAAAATAGCAATACAATAGCTAAGTTAAAATGGCAATACAATAGCTCATTTAAAATAGCAATACAATAGCTAATTTAAAATAGCAATACGATAGCTAATTTAAAGTAGCAATACGATAGCTAATTTAAAAAAGCAATACAATAGCCAATTTAAAATAGCAATACGATAGCTAATTTAAAATTGCAATACGATAGCTAATTTAAAGTAGCAATACGATAGCTAATTTAAAAAAGCAATACGATAGCTAATTTAAAAGTGCAATACAATAGCTAATTTAAAAAAGCAATACAATGGCTAATTTAAAATAGCAATACAATAGCTAATTTAAAAAAGTAATACAATAGCTAATTTTAAATAGCAATACATTAACTAATTTAAAATAGCAATACGAGAGCTAATTTTAAATAGCAATACGATAGCTAATTTAAAATAGCAATACAATAGCTAATTTAAAATAGCAATACAGTAGCTAATTTAAAATAGTAATACAATAGCTAATTTAAAATAGCAGTACGATAGCTCATTTTAAATAGCAATACAATAGCTAATTTAAAATAGCAATACAATAGCCAATTTAAAATAGCAATACAATAGCCGATTACCAATAGAAATACGATAGCTAATTTAAAATAGCAATACAATAGCTAATTTAAAATAGCACTACGATAGCTAATTTAAAATAGCAATACAATAGCTAATTTAAAATAGCAATACAATAGCTAATTTTAAATAGCAATACAATAGCCAATTTAAAAGAGCAATACAATAGCTTATTTAAAAAAGCAATACAATAGCTAATTAAAAATAGCAATACAATAGGCGATTTAAAATAGCAATACGATAGCTAATTTAAAATAGCTATACAATAGGTAATTTAAAATAGCAATACAATATCTAATTTAAAATAGCAGTAAAATAGCTCATTAAAAATAGCAATACAATAGCTAATTTAAAATACCAATACGATATTGTATTGCTATTTTAAATTAGCTATGGTATTGCTATTTTTAATTAGCTATCGTATTTCTATTGGTAATCGGCTATTGTATTGCTATTTTAAATTAGCTATTGTATTGCTATTTTAAATTAGCTATTTAATTCATAATTAACAATATTTAATTTAAAACAACACTGTTAAGAGAAGCACAGATAAGATTCTGATAAAAAATATTCGCTACCCTTTTTACAGTTACAAATAAAAATAAATGAAAAAGAGAGAGAAGGTGAGCTATATTAAATTAACAGTAATATATTATACATATCGTAAATTGGCGCTTGTTGGTGAGACTGTCGCAAAACCGAATTAAAAACCTCAAGGGATGTAGATTAATATGTAAAGAAAAAAAAACGCTCTCATAATCACTAAAATCTCAAATCTGTAATCACACTATCTACATCTACAATCATAATTCGGCAACAACCCGAGTTTAAAAAACGGGAAAACTGCCGGTTGACACAACTTAAAGGCTTCGATTGGTTGCAAGTTACCAAGTAAGTTAAATCCCACAGTCTATACTAAATACCAATGTGTATTTGTATATATATATATATATATATATATATATATATATATATATATATATATATATATATGTATATATATATATATATATATATATGTATATATATATATATATATATGTATATATATATATATATATATATGTATATATATATATATATATATATATATATATATATATATATATATATATATATAATATATATATGGACATACCCTCTTATCACTCTCCATTACTTAATATTTTTTCAAATTTTCAATTTTGGCTTTTCCACTGCCAACTTATCTATCTATGTAATTTCTCTGATGATAAGATTTTAATCTTTGAAAAGTCTTAGCTTAAGGAAAGAATGATAAACATGTTTTTACCGAGTACACCTTGCATTGAACAATCGAAGTTGAAATGAATTTGTCATTCGTACATGTGTATCCCTTTTCTTTCATCTATCTTTATAATTGCTCCATCTCGTATATTGAGCTTAAACCATTTCACTATAGATTCTATCCAATAAAAGTGTACTTTTAGTTTCATATTTTATATATATAGAATATTTTTACAAAAATACATTAATCACCTAAAAAGTAGTGTAATGGATTCTGTCTAAACACTTTAAAATGCAGAAACATTTTTGTAAGTAACGGATAAATTTTATTAGACAAACGAACAACACAGGTAAGGAGGAATTTTTATTATTTATTTATTTATTTATATATATATATATATTAATTTATTTATTTATTATATATATATATATATATATATATATATATATATATATATATATATATATATATATATATATTTTTAATAACTAATATAAGTTAGCAAAACATTTATACGGAACAAAACTTAGATTTAGTATACGGAACGTTTATTTTTTTGGCCTTTTAAGGGAAGTGGGGTCTGATCAACTCTGCTGGGAAGCCATGAAATTAAATACCGTCTTGTTTTTAAATTCCCGAAACAGTTTTTCATGGTAAACAACTGTTGATCCCTTAAATAATGTTAGAAGCAAACTAATATAATAACTGTAAAAACTAAATTGACTTACATGAGTGATTTTCCACTGAACGACTTGGGACTTAAGAGGGTTTTTTCGAGGGGGGGGGTGTTTAATGGTGGAGAAACTTCCGAGACTATATATATATATATATATATATATATATATATATATATATATATATATATATATATATATATATATATACTTCCATCCTGTCACGCAAAAAGTTGTAGAGTAAACCCTTGCCTCTTTCTAACTGGACAAAACAAATATCAAGTTATGAAAAGAGGCGAGAAATCAAATAGCAAATCATACTTACACCGACTAAAACAAATTTTGAATAAAATCGTTTAATTTATAATCTAAATCAACGAAGGTGTTATTTTCTTTAAAATATCAGAAATAATTATACTTATATATAGAAAATTAAATTACTAACGTAATTCTATGATTTGATGTGGAAAGTTTAGTAACATATCTAGATTAGTAGTGACTGCAAACACTTGCAGAGCATAATTTTTGCGTTATTATTTTGACCGAAGATGTACACTAACGTTAACATACTTCATGGTCGTTCCCGAGTACACTCTTTCGTTTTGCATTTGAACGATGCATTCATAGTAAGAGGCTGGTATTATTCTAGAGCATATATTATCTTATAGATTCACTATAAAGATGGCCGTATCAGCAAAGTTATGCTTCGATTTCTCCCGCGTCTTTATAACAGCGGCATCTCCCTCTACTACTTCCTATCACATGCTGATTTCAGATACAAGAGTTACTCCTTCTTGTTCATACTGTTCTTCATTGAAAGATAGATCTGTTATTTAGAGTAGTCACTATCTTATTCCTGTCTCTGGCACAATGTTAAGTAATTCAAAACAGGAATATTATATACGACTGGGCAGAGACAAGGATAACAACGTTGGACTTGATCAGTTCTTAGATGGCTGACCATTTGTGAATATAAGAGAACGTTACTTACAGGCTATTGAGCAAGGTATTGACCATCTCTCTCTTCTCCCTAGCTATTTGTCGAATAACAGAAGACTAGACTTTCAAGCTTTGGTAGGGTAACTAGTCTAAAAGAAGGAAGACCTCTGTTATACTTCGCGTGAGTATAAATTGCTTCGTTTCGTTTTGGATCTTTTGAGTGACAATAAGTCTCCCAAGGATGTTAGTACTCTAAATGCATTATTGTCGGTCTGGATGGTTCTATACCTCTTTGTTCTTCCCATGCGCTCAATCCCTTAACGAACAGTTTCTGTGGTATGAACCGATGTTAGTGCTTCAGCGAGTTTTTTTTATATGGAAGGAGCAGGGTCGGATTAGAATATAACTTTCAATCATATTTACGGAGGGGGAACTGATTTTCTAAGAATATTGAAAAATTATTTTTAAAAAAGCATAGTTTGGTGTTATTATTATTATTATTATTATTATTATTATCAAAATACATCCTTAAAAGCATACGTGAAATGCCAAAATAATCTCTCCCTCTCTCACTTCCACTCTCACTCTCACTCTCTCTCTCTCTCTCTCATATATATATATATATATATATATATATATATATATATATATATATATATATATATATATACAGGGTGGGCAAAAATAAGGGTCCTATTTTTAAAAATTCATAACTTTTTTATTTATTGATTTTTTAAATTTTTTTTTTTAGAATAAGTAAAGGACTCCTTCCGAAGCAAGTATGAGCCGTATTAGCCCTAAGGAACGTACCCTCATTTAGAAAACATTATTTTTGCTTAAAAAACTCAAAACAGTGTAAAAAACAATACTTTAGTTTTTGGAAGTTTTAAGAAGTGTTTTTCGGCTAAAATTTGTTTTGTTTATTTTAAAAAATCTCGGAAGGGTCAGTCTACACACACATAAAGTTTGGTGAGTTTAACTTTTATTTTGTGGAAGTTATTCAAATTCAAGTTATTCAAATTTAAAGATAGGACCCTTATTTTGGCCCACCCTGTATATATATACATGAGAGAGAGCGAGAGTGAGAGAGAGAGAGAGTGAGAGAGAGAGAGAGAGAGAGAAAGAGAAAGAGAGAAAACATGCACGGTGAGATATTATTGTATGATTAGATAGATAGAAACAGCATATTTACCTATCAATACTTGTTTGCCCATTCCGGTGAGCAAGTGGGAATTTGTACTAAATAGCCTTAAGTATAAAATTTCTTTTCTTCTTTTTATTTATTTTTTGTATTTTCGATATTGTCAGTTAGTTCATCGTTTCTCTTTTAGTTTTTTTTTGTTAGACCCTCGCGGCTACTTTCGGTGACACGATCACCGCCGAACAAGATGGCGGCAGCGAACTGAAATCGCTCAACTCGCAGTTTTCCTTGTGTTTTTTTTTCCTGCTTTTATATACTCACTTACTTGTATATACTTATTTATTTTGATGCTGTTGTTTCGTGCTTTTGTTTGTTTGTTGGCCTCCGGTGGCAGACGCTGACTCGCTTGCGTAAACAGACACCAGTAAACAACAAAGAAACTGAAAATAAAGAGTTCAATAGTTTACGTATACAGATCTTTCACAGCGATAATCGTTTCATTTCTGATGTTGATTAATTCATTCAATATATCGATACTAAAAGAAGATCACTGACAACCGCCAGACTCGATAGAGTTCCAGCTCGATAATGAGTTTATGTTTATGGCACATGAACGGTTACGCAATCTTCAAGCATACTTCTGACCAGGTAGTGCTTCAATCCAGTAACAAGTAGAAATACCTGAGAAAGACATTATAAGCGGTTAGAGCAGAAACGCTAAGTAAGTTGCAATCGTAAATGAAAAAATCAGAAATTACTGGAAACCTTTGATCATTCTTTCATTTCGTGTGAATTAGATGATTCTATTATTGGCATTGGTTTCCCGGTATCATTCGAGTTAGAATTCTTTCTAAAAAGACATTGGATACTTACAGAGGGACAACGTGAAGGTAACCAACATCGTAAACTAAAAGTGTTTATGTGGAACGAACTGGATTCGAACTTGGTAACCCAGGTTGTCAGTCCGTGACGTTAGCCACTTAGTCACAGTCACCTCCCTAAATATGTGGTGAATTATTGGCACTCAGACATCAAGCAACACCATCTGCTTTTACCAGTAATTGATTGCTGGTAATTTCTCGTGAGAAGACTCTTAGTGAGTAAGAAATAATCTCTTATATAAAAGACAGTTGTCTGTATGTATGTATGTATGTATGTATGTATGTATGCATGTATGCATGTATGTATGTATGTATGTAAAGCTTCTCCTCAAATATTACGCGGGGGGGGGGGGGCTGGAGAGATTAGGGGTCGGGGAAAATTTTAAGGGGTCGGGCCAAATTTTTTTTTTAACTTCAAATA
The DNA here is from genome assembly GCA_963556195.1 of Sepiola atlantica. Classification (NCBI taxonomy): domain Eukaryota; kingdom Metazoa; phylum Mollusca; class Cephalopoda; order Sepiida; family Sepiolidae; genus Sepiola; species Sepiola atlantica. Next base: position 27,574,568 of record OY744537.1, read on the forward strand.
TTTCTCAGGGTTGTGGGAGAGTGAAAAAAAGTTGGGGAGGGGGCTTGAGAGATTAGCGGTCGGGGAAAATTTTAGGGCCCGGGCCAAATTTTTTAGAAGTCGGGCCAAATTTTATTTTTTATTTATTTTTAGCTTAAAATATTTCTCAGGGTTGTTGGAGAGTGAAAAAAAAGTTGGGGGTGGCTGGAGAGATTAAAGGGTCGCGGAAAATTTTAGAAGTCGGGCCAAATTTTTTAGGGGTCAGGACAAATTTTTTTTTTTTTTTTAACTTAAAATATTTATCTGGGTTAGGGGAGTGAAAAACAAGTTGGGTCGGGGAAAAATTTAGGGGGCGGGCCGAACATTTTAGAGATCGGGCCAAATTTTTTTTTTTTTTTAACTTAAAATATTTCTCAGGGTTGGGGAAAGTGAAAAGCAAGTTGGGGTGGAGGCTGGAGAGATTGAGGGGTCGGGGAAACTTTTAGGAGTCGGCCAAACTTTTTAGGGGTCGGGCCAAATTTTTTTTTTAATTCTCAGGGTTGTGGGAGAGTAAAAAAAATATGGTGGGGGTAGGGTTGGAGAGATTGAGGGTGTTCGGGGAAAATCTTAGGGGCTTGGCCCAATTTTTTAGGGGGTCGGACCAAATTTTATTTTTTTTTTACTTATAATATTTCTTAGGTTTGTGGTAGAGTAAAAATTTTGAGGGCTGCGTGGGGGTGGAGGGTAAACATTTTTTGTGTGGTGGGGCCAAATTTTTTAGGGGGTCGGGCCAAATTATTATTTTTTTTAACTTAAAATATTTCTCAGGGTTGGGGGAGAGTAAAAAAAAATTGGGGGTGGTGCTGGAGAGATGTGGAGTCGGGGAAAACTTTTTTAGGGGGTAGGGCCAAACTTTTTAGGGGGTCGGGCCAAATTTTTTTGTTTTTATTTTTAATTAAAATATTTGAGGGTTGGGGAGAATAAAAAATTGTTGGGGGCGGTTGGGGGTGAAGGGTAAAAAATTTGGGTGGGAGTCGGGGAAAATTTTGGGGGGTGATGGGGGCAAATTGTTTTTTTTAACCTAAAATATTTCTTAGGGTTGGGGGAGAGTAAAATCTTTTTTGGGGGGTGATGCTGAAGAGTAAAAATTTCTTGGAGGGGTCGGGGAATTTTTTTTTCTCGAACTTAAACAGGGATCATTTATATGAGTTCTTTTTATGATAGTGACACTATATAAATGACCTTGATTTTTGTTCTGTGATACGACAGGGGCGCATTAATAGTAGTTATTTTTTTAGGATAGTGACAAAACATGAGCAAACTCTATTTTTTTTTGACATGATAGGGGCGCATGAATATGAGTTCTTAGGTAGGCAAACTGGGCTGGTGATATGTACATATATAATATGTGCACCCTTGCAGAGATAGGTAAGTATATAGTATGCACACAGAGGCGGCGATAGGTACAATATAGTATGCGCACTGGGGTGGCAATAGGTATATATATAGTATGTGCACCGGGGTAGCAATAGGTACGTGTATAGTAGTGCATAGGGGTGGCGATAGGTACGTGTATAGTAGTGCATAGGGGTGGCGATAGGTACGTATATAGCATGTGCACAGGGGCGGCAATAAGTACGTATATAGAATGCGCGCTAGGGTGGTGCTAGGTATATATTAAGCATACGCTCCGGGGCGGCGATCAGTACGTATATAGCACACGCACCAAAATGGCGATAGGTACATATTTAGAATTCGCACCAGGGCGGCGATAAGTATGTATTTAGCATTTGCACTGGGGCAGCTATAGGTATTCATGTAGTATGCACACCGGGGCGGCAATAGGTATTTATGTAGTATGCACATCGGAGCGACAATAATTATTTATGTAGTATGCACACCGGGGTGGCAATAAGTACTTATATAGTATCTGCACCGTGGCAGCAATAGGTACGTATATAGTATGTGCACCGGGGCGGCGACAGGTACGTATTAAGTATGAACACCAGGGCGGAGATATGTACCTATATAGTATGCACACCGGGGCGGAGATATGAACCTATATAGAAGGCGCAGACAGTGGTGGTAATTTTATAGAAATATGTCATACTTTTGCCCCGGGCAACGTAGGAGAAATGGTGGGGAAGAAACAGCTTTCGCAAAAGGCAAAATGAGTAAGTAGCGGTGAAATGGGGCGACCAGGGAAGAGAATAGTAGAAAGATAAAGAGACGGTTATAGAGGAGGGCGAGAAATAGAAGTTTGAATATAAAGATGTTACACACGCGATTTTTCTTCAATTACATGTTTTTATTACCCCGAGCACCGCCGGGTAGCCCCGCTAGTCTTTTATATAAAGGGCAGTTGTCTGTATATGTATGTATGTATGTATGTATGTATGTATGTATGTATGTATGTATGTATGTATGTATGTGAAGCTTCTCATCAAATATTACGCGGTGACATGTCAAAAAGTTGATATCTCCAGGACCGGACAACACCTGGGATCATAATATCTCAAAAGCACAACAAAAAAAAATGTTACTGGGTGTCAACGGGGCCAGTTTTCGGCAACGGGTCTGCTTTTTTCACGCTTTTTCAATGTAATTTAGTATTAATTTGTAAATTATCCAATGTATTTATTTAATAACTTTATAAAAGTGCTGACTCACCGAACATGTCCAATGATCCCTTGCCGGATGTACCCGGTCTTGCCCTAAATTCTGTCCGGTTACATCAGGTCCTCCCATAACTTCTGTCCGGATGCATCATTAACATCATAGTAAGAGTGTGTAGTGAAACAAGGGTTGCTCAATCACATCCACACCTGGCCACCGGTAAGAGTGATTTCAGTAGTGCTCAGGAGGCCTCCTCGATTTTCAAAGTACTCAGCGTTGTCCGGGTAAAAAATTACTCAATGTCCTAGATGGAGCTGCTGTAGTGAAACCTTTGTATAGGACCCAGCACCGGGGGTGCTACTACAATATAGGACCCGGAGACTTCTGCAGAATAGGAACAATTGAAAATGATAAAGAATACCATGAGAGGATTGAAAATGATGAAGAATATCATGAGAGGATTGAATATGATGAAGAATATCATGAGGGGATTGAAAATGATAAAGAATAGCATGAGAGGATTGAAAATGATGAAGGATAGCATGAGAGGATTGAACATGATGAATAATATCATGAAGGGATTGAAAATGATCAATAATATCATGATGGGATTGAAAATGATGAAGAATATCATGAGGGGTTTGATAATGATAAAGAATAGCATGAGACGATTAAAAATAATGAAGAATATCATGAGGGGATTGAAAATCATGAAAAATAGCATGATACATATCCATGATACATGATACATATCTATGATACATATACATGATACATATCTATGATACATATACATGATACATATCACTGATACATGATACATATCCATGATATATATCCATGATACATGATACATATCCATGATACATATCCATTATACATTATACATATCCATGATACATATCCATGATACATGATACATATCGATGATACATGATACATATCCATTATACATTATACATATCCATGATACATATCCATGATACATATCCGTGATACATGATACATATCAATGATATATCCCTGATACATATCCATGATACATGATACATATCCATGACATATATTCATGATACATATCCTTGATACATATCCATGATACATATCCATGATACATATCCATGATACACGATACATATCCATGATACATAATACATATCCATGATACATGATACATGATACATATCTATGATAAATATCCATGATACATATCTATGATACATGATACATATCCATGATACATGATACATATCCATGATACATGATACATATCCATGATACATATCCATGATAGATGATACATATCCATGATACATATCAATGATACATATCTATGATACATGATACATATCTATGATACAAGATACATGATACATATACATGATACATATCCATGATACATATCCATTATACATGAGACATGATACATAATACATATCCATGATACAAAATTCATGATACATATCCATTACATGATACATTATACATATCCATGATACATTATACATATCCATGATACATATTAATAATACATGATACATATCCATGATACATGATACATATGAATAATACATATCTATGATACATGATATATGATACATATCCATGATACATGTCAATGATACATATCTATGATACATGATACATGTCAATGATACATGATACATGCTACATATACATGATACATAACCATGATACATATCCATGATAAATGATACACATCCATGATACATATCCATGATACATGATACATATCCATGATCCATGATACATAATACATATCTATGATACATAACACATATCTATGATACATGATACATGATACATATCTATGATACATGATATACAATAGATGATACATATCCATGATAAATGATACATGATACATATCAATGATACATGATACATATCTATGATACATTTACATAGCTATGATATATGATACATATCCATGTATCATGGATATAATACATGATACATATCCATGGTACATGATACATATCGATGACACATATTCATGATACATATCAATGATACATGATACATATCTATGATACATATACATGATACATTGTACATATCCATGATACATAATCCTCGATACACATCCATGATCTATAATACATACCCATTATACGTGATACATGATACATATATATGATACATATCTATGATACATAATACATATCCTTGATACACGATACATATACATGATACATGATACATATCCTTGATATATGATACATATCAATGATATATATCAATGATACATGATGCATATCCATGATATATATCTATGATACATGATACATATCCTTGATACATGATAAATATACATGATACATTATACATATATGTATCATGGATATAATACATGATACATATCCATGGTACATGATACATATCGATGACACATATTCATGATACATATCAATGATACATGATACATATCTATGATACATATACATGATACATTGTACATATCCATGATACATAATCCTCGATACACATCCATGATCTATAATACATACCCATTATACGTGATACATGATACATATATATGATACATATCTATGATACATAATACATATCCTTGATACACGATACATATACATGATACATGATACATATCCTTGATATATGATACATATCAATGATATATATCAATGATACATGATGCATATCCATGATATATATCTATGATACATGATACATATCCTTGATACATGATAAATATACATGATACATTATACATATCAATGATACATGATACATGTCCATGATGCATATCGATGATACATATCTATGATACATGATACATATCAACGATATATCCATGATACATATCCATGATACATGATACATATCCATGATACATAAAACATATCCATGACACATGATACATGATACATAACTATGATACATATCCATGATATATATCTATGATACATGATACATATCCATGATACATGATACATATCCATGGTACATGATACATATCCATGACACATATCTATGATACATATCAATGATACATGATACATATCCATAATACAAATCCATGATACATATCCATGATACATATACATATACATGATACATATCTATGATACATGATACATGATTCATGATATATGATACATGATACATATCCATGTTATAGGATACATTTCCATGATACATATCTATGATACATGATACATATCCATGGTACATATCTATGATACATGATACATATCCATTATACATGATACATGATACATATACATATCTATGATACATATCTATGATACATATCCATGATTCATGATACATATCCATGACACATATACATACATCATACATATCCATGATACATGATACATGATACATGATACATATCGATGATACATTATACATATCTATGATAAATTATACATATCCATGATACATATCTATGATACATGATACATATCCACTATGATACAAGATACATACATCATACATATCCATGATACCTGATATATGATACATGATACATATCGATGATACATTATACATATCCATGATAAATGATACATATCCATTATGCATAATACATATCCATGATACATGATACATATCCATGATACATATCCATGATACATAATACATATCCATGATACATGATACATATACATGATACATATCCATGATACATGATACATATCTATGATACATGATTCACGATACATGATACATATTCATGATACATAATTCATGATAGATATCTATGATACATTATACATGATACATATCTATGATACATATACATGATACATATCTATGATACATAACACATATCTATGATACATGATAAATCATACATATCTATGATACATGATACATAATACATGATACATATTCATAATACATGATACATGATGCATATAGATGATACACGATACATATCCATGATACATGATACATATTTATGATACATATCCATGATTCATATCTATGATACATGATACATATCTATGGTATATGATAGATGATACATATACATTATACATGATACATATCTATGATACATGATACATATCAATGATACATATCCATGATACATGATACATATCATGATACATGATACATGATACATATCCATGATATATGATACATATCCATGAGGCATAATTCATATCCATGATACATGATACATATCCATGATACATATAAAAAAAACTGTAAACAAAACTAGTATACCTTTGTATTAATATAAAGAGTTAGATATAGAAATAGCGATTCCGATAAAAACAGTTGAGACATTGAGAAAAGCAATTGAGTTAGGAATCCAACCCGCATAACCAGATGACATTCATTAGACATTTCTACTGATCTGTGGTCGGCCAGTGTCATCTGATTATTGGGGTCTAAACAAAATGTCACGTGTACCAAACACAACAAGAAATAGCACATACCTCAAATTTGATAATTGTATTGCTTAGCATATCTTTTTCACTGCTGGTAACCTTCGCAATTTGTGCACCCTTGGGACTTGTGTTGCAACGCAATAATCGAAAGTATTGAAAGTTTAACTTCCTTTGAGCACAGTGACCAAGCGATCTTCTATACGCTTCCCCCCTCCTTCTACCTCTCTCTCTTTCTCTCTCTCTCTCTCTCTTTCTCTCTCTCTCTATATATATATATATACATATGTATATATAAATAAGTGAGTGATGAGAATAACATTTTTAAAGAATACACTATCTATTGAATCATCAATTGTTCAGAACAGGGGATTTAAATATGGACATTATTCTAATGTTCGTTCCTTAAACCATGACTTTTCAAAGATGTAATCTTATCGTCAGAAGAGATTCGAACAAATACGTTGGTAAAATAAAGTTTACCATAATGTCAATATTTTAATAAAATTATAATAATACAAGAAACATAAGAGAATGTAGAGGAAGTAGGCAAAACTAATAATACAAGAAAAATAAGAGAATGTAGAGGAAGTAGGCAAAAATTCATCATTAAAGATACATTAAGTGTTCGTAAGGGCAGCTTCGAAGATTCTGGTGTAAGGTAAGATCCAGGTTCCGTGTGAGGAATAAGTTTAGGCAGTCAGAGTTCTAAAGAAATTCGATACTTAGAGGTAACAGTAAAAAAAACATGTAGGGAAAAGAATTTCGTTTGCAGAAATAGCGGGAAGGTTCCAGAAGCATGACACGAAAAAATTCGTTCTGCCATGAATTGCGACGATTTAGAAACAAATAATAAATTTGAGTGGTCAGCGTGGTGAGGGGAAGCGAGCTTATAATACGGGCAGACAAGGAAATAGAACATATATAGTAAGGTGGGAGCAGGCTCACAAAGCGGAAAGTGTGACAGAGATTAGCAGGAAGGGTAGAGGGAATTTATTGGGGTTTGAGTTGGACAGGGATGCGGTGACAAGAAAGGAGAGGGGCGGAATCAACCAAATTAGATTATACAAAGTTACAATTAGTTTTATGGCGTAGAGTTCATAATAATATATTATTAATAATACTGTTACAAAACTATTTAATTACTCCACAACTTTATATACCCTATACTTAAATACCATTTGCCTATTTAAGACTCTCAATTTATTTTTACTAATTACATTTCAACCCCCTAAATAATTACAACGTACGACTCCGTAATCTAGTTTGTTTTTTGGTTTCCATCAGATTGCTACAGATATTTTAAAAATATAATCTGACATTTTTTTCCTTGCTCCCTCTACAAATATGTATTCTTTAAAAAAATACATTTTATAATGTCCTAGTTTTGGCAATTCTTCACCATCCATGTTAATTCTCTTTGCATCCCATTCCTCCAGTAATATCAGATTATCAAATATTAACCCTGAAACTAATTTTAACTTTGTATATTTTATTTGGTTTGTTCCCACCTTTTTCTTGCCACTCTTATTTGTTCGAATCTCGATCTTTAGAAAAGCCATGGTTTCAGGAAGGAATAATAAAATAATTTTCGTATTTAAATATTTTGTTTTGAGCAATTGATGATTTAATAGATAGTGTATACTTCACAATTTGTATTCTCAATACTCATTTATTTATATTATTGCTCTATCTGGTATATCGAGCATTCACTATTCTTAATTGATCATATTTTAAAGATACATTGTATATCTTTATTTTCCTTCTCCACTATATATATATATATATATATATAAATATATAAATATATATATATATATATATATATATATATATATATATAGATAACTTTTAAAAAAAATACGCGGAAATCTCTCTAAGGCCCTTTCGACTATCATCTCGTCAGGAGAAAATCGATAGTTTTAATTAATAATAACGTCGAAAGAAAGAGCAAAAGAGCAAAGATTTTCTCCTGACGAGATGATAGTCGAAAGGGCCTTAGAGAGATTTCCGCGTATTTTTTTTAAAGTTATCTATAAATTTTGTACCTCAAAACATTTATTTATATATATATATATATATATATATATATATATATATATAAGTTAGGTATGTGTGTATGTTTATATATTTTTATGTACATGATTCACTTCTAAACTAATTAACCGATCATAATGAATTAATAAACAGAGTTGTTCGATGCAAAGGGGTTGTAATTTGGGCTTTATTTAGTTTAATCTAGTTCTATGCAAAGTGGATTAAAACAAGATGAAACCCTTCGTGAAAATTCAGATACCTACAATTTTTTGTGATATTTCAACAATTAAGAAATATTTTCTGAATTTCTTTTGAGTATTTTACAGAAAATTTAGGAGGCATGGTATGTGCAGAACCCAACTATTTTAATGTGCATTGAAAGTCAGGTTCATATAATATTCCAATAACCATGTTTTTATTTATTTATTTATTTTTCACATTTCCATAAAACATAACATTTCTGTGAGATATATTTTTTACAGTTCGTTTCATTTGTCTTGTGCCAAACAACATTTTTATGTCAATATCGTCTGTCTCTCTTTATATATATATATATATATATATATATATATATATATATATATATATATATATATATATATATATATATATATATATATATATGCATTCTATAGACCATGGTGAATTAATTTAAAACCATAATTTTCATTGGTTTTAACAACTTCTTAATTTCTGTACTTTGATGCGTTTTTTTACATCTCTCATTTTACACACAAAAGTAATTTATTCAAAATGAATATTCATTATTATCTCTTGCGCGCGTTTCATGACAAAATTCGAATAAGTGTGTTTTTTCCAATTAGTCCAATTTTGTCAAGCTTCAGATGGTTTCACTTAATGTTGTTGAGTAGCGATAAATCATGTCACAACAAAAACACTGGAAGGGGAAATACGGTAAACTGAAGTATATAAAGGAAAAATAAATGACTTGGGAATAAAGTAATCACTTTACAAAAAAGAAAAAAATATAAAACTGAAAATTGAAATAATCCACCCTCACTATTAAGATTTTAACAGTCGGGAAAAAACACGAATCTCCGATATATATATATATATATATATATATATATATATATATATATATATATATATATATATATATATATATATATATATATACAGTTTTCTGCATTGTCTTCAGCCTTTTTTATACTAATATATATATATATATATATATATAGAATAAAATATGAAACTAAAAGTAAACTTTTCGTAGATAGAACCTATAGTGAAGTGGTTTAAGCTCAATATACAAGAAAGAGCAATTATAAAGTAATTGTAATTGTCCATCTAAATCTCCTTTCATTGGACACCTTATCAACGGACAATTACCAACTGGACAACCCCCATATCTTTTTTACACGAACTTTTTCTCACTCTCCATTTCTTAATATTTTTTGAAATGTTGAATTTTGGCTTTTCCACTGCCGACTTATCTATCTATGTAATTCCTCTGATGATAAGATTTTGATCTTTGATAAGCCTTGGCTTAAGGAAAGAATAATAAACATAATTTTATTACCGACTATACCTTGCATTGAACAATCGAAGTTTGAAATAAATCTGGACATTCGTACATGTTTATCACTCTTCTTTAATCTATCTTTATATATATATATATATATATATATATATATATATATATATATATATATATATATATATATATATATATATATATATATATAAATACATTTTTCGTGGTACAAAATTTAATAACGGCGAGGAATACGGACGTTTGGGACATTTTGGGGAGGGTAGAATGAGATTAAACAAATATAAAAACGAGAGAAAACGATTAAAAAGAAATTAATTAATGTACTGAACCGGTTTTCGTCCACACTCATCAGAGTAAAACCTGGAAGTGATCAAATACGACTAAAACCTAAAAAAATTGTAATTAAAACTAGTGACAAGTTTAGGAGAAAAAAATATGGAGAGGAGAGTCACAAGTGTATCACATTAAGTCCTAAAAGCCACTCATTTTGTTTACAAAGGGAGGGTTTGATTGACTTGATATATATGGCTTCCAGGACTTTATATATATATATATATATATATATATATATATATATATATATATATATATATATATATATATATGGTGATTAAAATAAATTTGTTAAGAATGACAATATATCTTTAGTGTAAACCCTTCTTTTTAAAGGATAACCGTATTTTACGGATGCAAATTCCATACATGGTGTGATAGTCGATTTGTAGAGATAGAGAATAGCCTCAGGTATTACGAAAAGCGGAGCGAGGTGATTGTCTCATAGCTGATTGGTCAAAACTGGGGTGAAGAGAAAGAGAGAGTTACCCATACTTTTAATTATTTAACGTTTTGTTACACTTTATTTCGAGTTTTGTCTCATTAAAGTTTCCCCGAAGACTGGCGGTCTGTCGCCCATAACCCTAACTGTTTATCATGTCTCACGTCATGTCCGCCCGCTTCAATCGACTTCCAGTTCTCACACATACAGTAGGACCGACCCCTTGTTTCTCTTGTGACGCTTTGTCTAAAAGGTTTCATGTTTTCCATCGCATGTATCAACAATAGGTACTAGATAATAGGTAATAGCCAGTAGATGTGCGTCTAAATATTTAACATTTCTTTTCATTACAAATTCTGCTACATTATTCAGTTTCGAGGATACGTATCGTTCATGTGAAATAATCACTTTTTATTATTTTCTATATATCTATGATTAGATGGTCTCAGTTTAAAATAGACGCGATGCCAATTTCTTCATTTTCTCACCTATTTCGCAAAATAGCGCTCTATGAATCTTCATTGATATTTCTATTTAAAGTTGGCCATGAGAATAGACCTCCAAAAACGCTGATGTACGCCACCACTTTTCGGCACCAACTGAACTACATGATTCTAACTATTTCAAACATCATCTCTCTTCTTAGACATGATCTACCTCAACTAATCTGAACATCTGGTATATCTCGATTCCCGCGTCTTCGTGCAACATTTTAATTATCATTATTGCTGTTATTTGTCTTTTGTCAATGAAGCAATCTTCTTTTGAAATATTTCCAAGTCACTCGGCATTTGCAAAATACTCTATTAACAATTGTTCTAGATGCAATCCGATTATTAGATACCTCACCTCTGGCTAAAATTGGAAACTATTGCCTATTCAACCGGTTTTGTACCCTTCTCTTAAAGTGGGTGGGATTGTTTTTTGGCATTGATCATCAGAAAAAGGCGGGCAAATTGCCCTCTGTTTCAGCCTGAGTGAAATGTGCAGTGATACACTCCCATAGGTCGGGACCAGACACAGCCAGGGTTCGTCACGGCACTAAACAAGCATGATATACTGCTTATTATGGGGGCTGGAGCGAGTTATCAGACTTGGCTTTTCACCAATCATAGTTCAACAACGGCGTTATTCTATAACAATTAGCAATGAAAACCTTTGCCAACATCTATTGTTTACTTGACGTATTTTTGTTGCTATCTGCAGGGTGGGCATCAACACCATAGAGCCCTGTCCTTCCCTATCAAAATCATGCAGCATTAAAAAACCTGCCCCCGGGACGCGGACCCTTGCATAAAATTGCTTATAGCCATTAAGTGGAAGGACAACGGTGGTAGTTGAGTGGTTCTATCTTATTCTGACCGGAGATGAACAAAATATAGAATTGTTATATGAAAGATTGCTATAAAATATTATTCAGATTAATGGCGGCAACCAGAATAACATCTGTGCTTGCTGTTCTATCCGGGGATTCGTAAATAATTTCTCAATAATATATCAGCTTATTATTAAGTTGTTTTGAAAACAATGAACGATTTAAGAAACATGTATGTATTCTTCCAGTGTCGGTCTTGGTAATGTTCTCCCTCCTCGGTCTTTCCATCCTCCTTGACCCTTCACGACTATGTTGTGTGGTATCAGTCGAGGTTGATGCCATCTTTTATTTTGGGGGGAGGGTGTACAGTTCATAAGATGTCTTGCAGTTTCAGTTCCCTTGGGTACACATATGTTTCACCCATGTTTTTTTGTTTTATTTCTGTTGTAACTTCCACGTTGCTTGTTAGTGTTCATAGTTTATGTGGGTTGGTTTCCGCATTCAAGGATTTTTCATAAGATTTCGACTGTTTCCATCGTTGCCGTCTGTTGTATAATCTCAGTCATCCCTTTGATTTGAATTTCTCCTAGTCTTTGTTCAAGTTTTTCGGGACTGTTCCTCGTTCTCCTACGAGTATTGGTGTTATATTGACTTTCTTCATGTTCGATATTCCTTTCAGTTCTCTGGAAAGTTCTGGGTATTTGTTTCATTTTTCAGTTTCTTTGATCTTTACTCTGTGCTATGCTGGAACGGTATGATCTAAATGTTGCCAGTTTTGTTCCTTTTTGTTTACTATTATTATATTTAGTTTTATTGCCCCAAAATATTTTTATTTACATATTCCAGTACTATCTCCAATTTGTGTCTATACTATTTGTCTCCGTGTTCAAAGTGCAGTAGTTTCATAGTTCTTATTGTACTGGTTTTCGCAGGCAGCCGCGTCTGATTTTGTATACTTTATGGGCTAGTTTGCTGCATTTACTTATGTGATTTACTGTTTCGTCACTTTGTCCACAGAGTCTACAGTTTCCGTTTTTTTTGCGTTTTATCCATCTTAGCTTTAATGCAGTTTGTTATATTCGTCTTGTTTTGTACAGCTGTCAGTAGCGAGTCTGTTTCTTCGTTAAGTTTCTTTTTCTCAGCCATGTCTATGCGGTTTCTTGGTTTTCTTTTCTTGTTATTCTTATAAATATTGTTCTTCTTTTTCTCTACTTCTTCTTTTTATTCTCATTATTATTATTATTATTATTATTATTATTATTATTATTATTATTATTATTATTATTATTATTATTTAAGACTAAACAATTCATGCAATTATACGTTTTAACTGTCAACATTTCGTAAGATGTCCGACGGATTAGTTTTACAAAAATTAAAGTATGTTGACAGACAATGGATACCCCTGTAAAAGTGGTTGCGCGTGTAATTGTGAAGCAATGGCTGCGCAATCCTAAACCACACCTCTCCTGAATCTGCACTGCTTGAATCCAGTGGTAAGTGGAAGTCCATGGCGAATAGAAACAATACCGAGATAAGCGGAGAGCACACCTGGCACTTTTGCTAGGTACCCCATAGACTTGTATTGTCTTGTCCTTCGGGACTTGATTTACGCCGGTCTATGGGTCTGTCCTGTGCAGTTCTAGGAGGTGCACCCTCCCAGGCTTCGCCTCCCCTCTTTGGGGAGGAGTATGTTTATTGCTTACTGCCTGAGGCGCCCCTACCGGGGAATGCCGACGGGGCTGCCCAGGCAATTTTTGATGGTCATAGTGCCCACCTCTCGGGCGCTGACTTTTCAACCCCCACTTTCCGACCCGCCATTGGGTCACATCCTACTTATGGGAGTAGGATTAAACTGGCCTTGTGCCCAACTCCTGGAGAGGAGTAAATAAATCATACAGCACCTGGTATTCCAAAATGATCACCTATTTAGTACGGACTAGGTTGAAGGTCGCTTAAATTTAAAAAAAAATAATAATTGAGACAGAAATCAATGATCGAAACAAAAATGATAGTAAAGACTCCCGGACAACTGCGTGTTGGTACAGTTTATGAATAACAAGAAGCCAAGTGGCAGAGGTGCATGTTTACTTTAACGTGCATCTATCGATACAATCTCACATTCTTATGAAATCTTTTTAATAATATTTGTATTACAAACATTTTGGCGTGGGGAGAACCAACAATATTATTGAAACCGGGCCGGAAGTTCTGAGAAAGGATCCGGAATAATTAGTTTTAGGTTTTTATTTTACACGAACTGTTACAAAGTAATTATTAATTAATCAGTTGTATTCGTATTTACTAACAATGTATCTGATCAGAGCAGTTTATTCTTAGAAACGAAGACCAACAAAAGAAAAAGAAAAATCTTACAATATGTGTTCCTGCTTTTCTTTTTTTATCTTCATATATTGCTGAAAATTAAACAAATAATTGTTTATTTCAATTTTTAAAATGTTTTAATTACCCGAGCGCAAATAAGTTCGGCCATCTTAATTGCCGAGAAACAAACTCAGAGATTAGTGATTACTCAAAACAATAACTAACAAATTATTCGACATTGACCAATAAAAATGCTTGAAAAATCAATTCATCTGTGATTCTCTAAAGAATAATCTTATAAAATCAGTGCCCGGTGATTTGGGTAGCGGTATTAGGACTTCTGGCTGTGATGGTCATAATTACTTCGACTTCCTTTATTTCGAACTAACAAAAATATTAAATATTGATACGGATTAAATATCAAAAATCGATGAAATCAATTAATATTTTCGGTGTTTAACAACACGAGCCAATATTGCCGTAAATCACTAATAAAAAAGATTTATGCATGTGGCTGTTGTTGAGAAAACTATTAATCAATAAGATACGTAGAAAACTGTCTTTACTTTATATATAATATATATAATATATATATGAGGTGACGTATGTATAATTTCTACGGCTCGTAGTTTCCCGCCAAATGGCTGCAAGATTCTCACGAATCGCTGCCAGTTTGACACCATCTTGCCGCTACAACCATAGCCGATTACTTCCCCTTTTTTCTGCCCAAGCAAACGTAACAAGATATCAGCTGACATTTAAATCCGGGCTGCTTGCGTCTGGATGGCCGCTGTGCCACGCTGATGCTGGCAAGAGACCAATTGTCCACTCGAAGGCCGACTGGCTTCGGTGTTTGGGTCGAAATCACGCCAAAACGCGTCCCAGTTCTTTACGATAATGCAAATCAGCAACCCATTAGATATACAACGTACATAGTTAAATGAGCACGTGTCCTTCGATAAACTGTGTATGCGTATAGCGATAAGGTGGTAATAACCACGTGGCTGAAGTAGTTGTACTAAAAAAAAACAGTTTTATTACTCGTTGAAACAGTAAACTAAGTGAATGATAGACTAGATAGGTTTTCTTGATAACGCGGTAATGAAAGAACATCCTGCAAGACATGGTTAACAATAACATATATGGATCGACTTATAGGACTACCGGTGATAAAGGGCGAAATATGATTATTTGAGCGACTTGACCAGAAAGGACGCAAACTCCTTTCTTTGACAAATAAGAATGTATAATACATGTTCATTTTTATAGGAAGCAAGAATTTTTTGTAATATCCATTCATCCAGAACTAACTATATGCCACAGGCTATTAGGCCAATGGAATATTGAGTCTATCAAACAGATGATTTTACATCAATATTTGTTAAGTGAAAGATATGGCGCCCTTTTCTTACTAAATGATATATTGCACCTTTTAAACTTCTCAGTAAACTATAGGTTACTCGAAATTTAGATATAATTCCCAGAGTAATTCTTGTATAACTAAAATTCAACATAAAACGCAATGCGTGCAGAATGAGAATCTTGTGACTCGCATGATTCTGTTTTGCTGACATTTTTTTTTATTAATCTAATACTCATGTGAAGGTTACCAACATCCCTAATGAAAATAGTTCTATAAACTGTATAAGATTACAATACAGCCCGCTGCGTAATTACTCCGTGTCGGTGTCCACTTCATCATCACCACCTTCTCACTAACTAAGTAAGTAAAGTGATCGACCATGCCCGAGGGAAACACGAAGGTTCTATTTTCATTAGCTACTACACATAAGTGCAGGGGAGGGCACCACTCCATTCCAATGATTAATCCACTTACCCTTGACCATGAGCTTATAAGGAAGCAAGTACCATCTTTTGACTAAATAAAATGTTATATTTTATGTCATCAGAAAACTAAGGGTATACATATTAAGGGGGTTCTTTTAAGAGACTGGACAATATACATTCGTTTTTATTTATATACATTTAAGGAATGTAATTGTAAAGGTTATCCATATACTAATTGGGATTGCCCTTCCTTAGAACTACCCAAGCACTGTTAGTACAATCAAACGGATGTAATTCATCCAAACTCGACGCAGTAGTCGTGTTAAAACAGCGTTCTTGCATATTAAACAAAAAGAAAACAACAAATGCTTTTCCAAGTTAATTTAATTAGAACAGTTTTAGTTAATAAAGTTATTGAATAAAATTTGCGGAAGATAGACATGTTTTTATGAAGTGGACGATTTCATTTCAAAATGAGGTCAACACTATTCCCGTTGCGGGTTAAAAGGAATTATTGAATTTCACAATGCAAACGCTCTTTCTGCTTCTCGTAAAGTCGGTTCTTTCTATCGCTCCAAACACTTTCTCACACCTGAGGCTATTTTCTATCTCTTCATAGCAACTATCAGGTTATGTATGAAGTACTGTTGTCATACTTGGGCTGGTGAATCTATGTCCCATTTGAGGGATCTTGATAAGGTGCAGGAACGTATGTGTAATTTTACTTCCCTCACCCTTTCTTCTTCTCTTCACCATCTCTCACACATGCGTCATGTTACTAGTCTCAGTCTTTTTATAAATACGATTATGGCATGTGCTCTACAGAATTGTGTGATCTTAGTTCCTGCTTCCTTTGTTCAAGCTCGTTTGATTCGTTAGTCTAGTGGTCTCCATCAATTCGCTGTTTTGATACCTCATTGTAATACAGCTTCCTATTCCAGTAGCTTCTTTCCCAGAACTGTATGCTTGTGGAACGCTCTGTCTGCTGACTGTTTTCCTCCTACCTATTTGCGTTAGTCTTTTCAGGACTAACGCAAATAGGCATCTCCTGTCTTTGTGATAATCATCTTTTGTTCTTGTTAGCCCATTACATTCAGTCGCTTCATGCTTTGTCTGGAGCGATTTCCAAAAGAAATACAATAAAATCCACAGTAAACTACTAAAAAATTATACTCAAATTTGAGCAACTTGTTTGATTTAATTTTTTATAACCTAAAAATGTAATTTAAATGGATTTAATAATAACACTCTTAATAGAATCAAACGGAACTTCCATGAACAGAGTTTCTTTCCAAGAACTTCTCCATGTGGAACCTTCTCCCGTAGGAATGCTTCCTTACAGACAACAACATGGTTGTTTACAAGTCAACAAATATCTGTCATATCTTCCTGTGTTAAATAATCATAGTTCTCAGTCATTTCATAGTACTGTTCCATCCCCTAATTGAAAATTCTCACTAACTCTTATCCTTGACTGGCTTTCGACCTTGGTAAGTGGTGAAATATTAGTATGAAAAATCTCTTTAACAAAAAGAACCGTGGAATTTCCACAGGCTGTCGATCATGATTGCAATCTGTTGGCACACCGATATTTCAGCTTGTTTTAGATTTATCGAAAGAAAACAATTGTGTTGATCAAGATTTCTCAGATCGCGATAAATGTCACAATTGGTGTCAGCGGGTGTTAAATTATGTGATGAGCATTTCACTGTAGGTGAACCGGAGGCCTATCCGAGGGTAACGACATGTTCAGCTCTCAGCGACCGTGGGGCGGAAGAGAACGAACGATCGGGCAAGAAGCCCGAGTTAAAACTGATTAACTTATTTGCAATCAAACTATTTTGTTATGCAGACCACACATCGTCTGTGGCTGGGAGACGTCGGTCTTTCGAGCCGTGAAAACTTAACGATTATAGACAGACGGACAATCGCGGGTGTCTAGTTGCAAACCTTCTCTTCTCGACAAGGAGAGATTGTGACTATAATAGTGATTCCGCGTCCGTATGTGAAAAGTAGGAATATTATGTAAGCTGAATATTGTGCTAAATGGCACAAATGTCAATTAAACCAACTTTATGTTGTAAGGAATTCGTCTTGACAACATAAGACTTTAATATGGAAATCGTCTTGGCGACACTCTACAACAGTGGTTACTTGAGGGAATCACGAACTCATAACTCTATGGATTCCATTAATGTATCTAGTCACTACTATAATAGATACATCCTGTCTATATATTACGAAGCAGAAATTTTATTTTAAACAAACAAGATGTTCAAACGGCTTTTCGGCCTTTAGGCTAAGAGCAAAGTGTAGTATCTGTTCTGACACTACACTTTATCGTTTTTGTCCTCGGTCAGTGAAGGAGAAATCGTTCTAGGCTGAGGCAAATTTTAATTTTGTTCTGATTCAGAGTGCCCCATTTTAGGGGAGCTGAATTTTCCCCACATTTAAAAGCCGACATTATCTCTCACTCTGCCCTCGTGGGGAGGTAAGTAAATAGGAACACCGTTCATTATATTTAAATCTCAGTTAAGTTGACGTTATTAACCGATGTACATACACGCACTCACACACACGCGCACGCACACGCACACTCACGCACACACACTCACGCACACACGCTCACGCACACACGCTCACACACACACACGCGCACACACACACTCACGCACACACACTCACGCACACACGCTCACGCACACTCACGCACACACACTCACACACACTCACACACGCTCACGCACAAACACTCACACACACACGCACACACACGCTCACGCACACACGCTCCCGCACACACTCCATCCTAGTAAAGTTAATGCTCGTCAAACCGTGTACGAATACACTTTTTAGAAAGAGAAACCATCTACACGTGATTCCAAACGTTGCATTCGCGAGGATTGCGCTTATGTCGAGAGAGCTTTCGAATGCATAGGCAATAAAATTGTGAGCACTCGTTGTTGATAATAATACGATCATGTTTAACCTCTACACATCTTATATAAAGAGTACATATTACCCACATTACAGGTTCGGTTTGGCCTTGGAAAATGACAGATAGGCCAAGCATACTTGAGAGAAATGGTCACCCATATGATCTACAGCTGAATTTTTTCTTTAAACGTATCATTTAAAAAAACAAACATGTTGTTCAATAACAACATTAATTATATTTAATTGAACCAGGGAATAGATATATAAACTTGTGGTATTTAAAGCTATGTGCCTTTTAATAAATCCAGTTTCGGTTACAATTATAAGGAAAAACAAACAAGTATTTCCTTTTTAATAAGATCTAAAATTTAAGATTTCCATTGCCTCTCCCGCCAAAGTTAAAATAAATTATTTTAAATCAAGACTGTCATTATATTACATATAAATAGCTGTTAGATTATTTAAAAACAAGACTGTCATTATATTACATATAAATAGCCGTTAAATTATTTTAAAACAAGACTGTCATTATATTACATATAAATAGCTGTTAAATTATTTTAAAACAGGACTGTCATTATATTACATATAAATAGCTGTTAAATTATTTTAAAACAAGACTGTCATTATATTACATATAAATAGCTGTTAAATTATTTTAAAACAAGACTGTCATTATATTACATATAAATAGCTGTTAAATTATTTAAAAACAAGACTGTCATTATATTACATATAAATAGCTGTTAAATTATTTTAAAACAAGACTGTCATTATATTACATATAAATAGCTGTTAAATTATTTTAAAACAGGACTGTCATTATATTACATATAGATAGCTGTTAAATTATTTTAAAACAAGACTGTCATTATATTACATATAAATAGCTGTTAAATTATTTTAAAACAAGACTGTCATTATATTACATATAAATAGCTGTTAAATGATTTTAAAACAAGACTGTCATTATATTACATATAAATAGCTGTTAAATTATTTTAAAACAAGACTGTCATTATATTACATATAAATAGCTGTTAAATTATTTTAAAACAAGACTGTCATTATATTACATATAAATAGCTGTTAAATTATTTTAAAACAAGGCTGTCATTATATTACATATAAATAGCTGTTAAATTATTTACAAACAAGACTGTCATTATATTACATATAGATAGCTGTTAAATTATTTTAAAACAAGACTGTCATTATATTACATATAAATAGCTGTTAAATTATTTTAAAACAAGACTGTCATTATATTACATATAAATAGCTGTTAAATGATTTTAAAACAAGACTGTCATTATATTACATATAAATAGCTGTTAAATTATTTTAAAACAAGACTGTCATTATATTACATATAAATAGCTGTTAAATTATTTTAAAACAAGACTGTCATTATATTACATATAAATAGCTGTTAAATTATTTTAAAACAAGACTGTCATTATATTACATATAAATAGCTGTTAAATTATTTACAAACAAGACTGTCATTATATTACATATAAATAGCTGTTAAATTATTTTAAAACAAGACTGTCATTATATTACATATAAATAGCTGTTAAATTATTTAAAAACAAGACTGTCATTATATTACATATAAATAGCTGTTAAATTATTTTAAAACAAGACTGTCATTATATTACATATAAATAGCTGTTAAATTATTTTAAAACAAGACTGTCATTATATTACACATAAATAGCTGTTAAATTATTTTAAAACAAGACTGTCATTATATTACACATAAATAGCTGTTAAATTATGTTAAAACAAGACTGTCATTATATTACACATAAATAGCTGTTAGATTATTTTAAAACAAGACTGTCATTATATTACATATAAATAGCTGTGAAATTATTTAAAAACAAGACTGTCATTATATTACATATAAATAGCTGTTAAATTATTTTAAAACAAGACTGTCATTATATTACATATAAATAGCTGTTAAATTATTTTAAAACAAGACTGTCATTATGTTACATATAAATAGCTGTTAAATTATTTTAAAAAAGACTGTCATTATATTACATATAAATAGCTGTTAAATTATTTTAAAACAAGACAGTCATTATATTACATATAAATAGCTGTTAAATTATTTAAAAACAAGACTGTCATTATATTACATATAAATAGCTGTTAAATTATTTTAAAACAAGACTTATCATTATATTACATATAAATAGCTGTTAGATTATTTTAAAACAAGGCTTGTCATTATATTACATATAAATAGCTGTTAAATTATTTTAAAACGAGACTTGTCATTATATTACATATAAATAGCTGTTAGATTATTTTAAAACAAGACTTGTCATTATATTACATATAAATAGCTGTTAAATTATTTTAAACCAAGACTTGTCATTATATTACATATAAATAGTTGTTAAATTATTTTAAAACAAGACTGTTATTATATTACATATAAATAGCTGTTAAATTATTTTAAAACAAGACTTGTCATTATATTACACATAAATAGCTGTTAAATTATTTTAAAACAAGACTTGTCATTATATTACATATAAATAGCTGTTAAATCATTTTAAAACAATACTTGTCATTATATTACATATAAATAGCTGTTAAATCATTTTAAAACAAGACTTGTCATTATATTACATATAAATAGCTGTTAAATTATTTAAAAACAAGACTGTCATTATATTACATATAAATAGCTGTTAAATTATTTTAAACCAAGACTTGTCATTATATTACATATAAATAGCTGTTAAATTATTTAAAAACAAGGCTGTCATTATATTACATATAAATAGCTGTTAAATTATTTAAAAACAAGGCTGTCATTATATTACA
Organism: Sepiola atlantica; assembly: GCA_963556195.1. NCBI lineage: Eukaryota > Metazoa > Mollusca > Cephalopoda > Sepiida > Sepiolidae > Sepiola > Sepiola atlantica. The sequence continues at coordinate 27,597,076 of OY744537.1, forward strand.
TATAAATAGCTGTTAAATTATTTAAAAACAAGGCTGTCATTATATTACATATAAATAGCTGTTAAATTATTTAAAAACAAGGCTGTCATTATATTACATATAAATAGCTGTTAAATGATTTTAAAACAAGACTGTCATTATATTACATATAAATAGCTGTTAAATTATTTTAAAACAAGACTGTCATTATATTACATATAAATAGCTGTTAAATTATTTTAAAACAAGACTGTCATTATATTACATATAAATAGCTGTTAAATTATTTTAAAACAAGGCTGTCATTATATTACATATAAATAGCTGTTAAATTATTTTAAAACAAGGCTGTCATTATATTACATATAAATAGCTGGACCGCGTGGAAATTTCACGTTTTTTTTTTACATCAATTTGCATAATTTATTCTTAGTAAGAATATTCCTTTCAAATTAATGAATGCCTTTCACGTTCAATACTATGAGGATAACATGATTATTTTACTCTTCCGTAAAAAATAATTGTATTTGTCAGCTAAATATTATTTAAATAGATAAGACCAATATGTTTCTTGTTTATTTATTAAAATTTGTAATAATTTAATTTTTTTTTAAAGCAGTTAATAATCTGCGTTTTCTTACCGAAAAAATAATTGTCTTTGTCAGCTAAATATTATTTAAATAGATGCAACAAATATGTCTCTTGTTTATTTATTAAAATTTGTAATAATTTAATTCTTTTTAAAGCAGTTAATAATCTGCGTTTTCTTACTGTAAAAATAATTGGCAGCTTAATATTCTTCAAATCAATGAAACGAATGTCATTTGCATGTATTTATTCGAAATTGCACTGCGTTAGTTGACGGGGCGACATAAGAACAATTCATTTTAAAATGAATAAAACATTCGTTACCTTAACGATATAAGATTAATCCCAATCACATTTCTGATCGAACAATTTCATTTTTTAATGTGTGTATCATATATTATAATGACTAGTGTGATGTTATTTAATATCGTTTTTATGTTTAAATGATATTCGTTATAAACATACACACAAAAAATATCTCTGATAATAATAATAGTAATAATAATCAATGGTTAGCGGCTGTTACGATAACGCAAGGTTATTTGCGGTGGTTATCGAAAAGAGATGGAGAATACTGGAAAGCTGGGGAGACGTGTTGTCACTCAGACTCCAGGGAATACCACCAGTTGTCGGTGAGCAATCACTGATAATGACATGTGCGAGAAACTCTTAGTTAGTACAAATAATAATAAATATTTTTTAACAGCTATTTATATGTAATATAATGACAGCCTTGTTTTAAAATAATTTAACAGCTATTTATATGTAATATAATGACAGTCTTGTTTTAAAATAATTTAACAGCTATTTATATGTAATATAATGACAGTCTTGTTGTAAAATAATTTAACAGCTATTTATATATAATATAATGACAGTCTTGTTTTAAAATAATTTAACAGCTATTTATATATAATATAATGACAGGTCTTGTTTTAAAATAATTTAACAGCTATTTATATGTAATATAATGACAGTCTTGTTTTAAAATAATTTAACAGCTATTTATATATAATATAATGACAGGTCTTGTTTTAAAATAATATTAATTAATAATGAACTTCATATATACATAACTATATTAACCTGTTTTATTAAACCCTATGATCCTTTTTAAATAATATTCTACGCTTTGTTTACCATGGCGCGGCATAACATCTATATGGAAGTGTAAGCAATTACTAATATTATATCTAATATATGATATAAAATCTTGTCGGATTTCCAAAGTCAGATTCAAATAGCAATCTATCCGACATATAGTTATTTGATTATAATTCCTATCATGTTCCAAGAAAATAATGTATTTCGCTCAGTAAAATTATTTATTCCGACAAGGAAGATTGTCATAATGAAGACAACTTTAAATAATGACCTAAAAATCTGCATCATTATTTTTTTTTTCCTAAGAATTATTCAAATAATGTAAGGGATATATCACTTAATTTTGACTTGAATATTAAAAGTGAGTTAGCTTTCTAACAGGGTCACTTTTTCTCTATCTCTATATTTGTACAATTATGTGACAACTTTGTGTGTTTCCCGCCTATACGCAACTTACAGAGTAGGTTTTCAAATAAAGTAATGTTGAAATAATATTTATTTAAATACACAAACAATAAAAACGAAAATTTTAATGATTTCTGTATATAACTTAAATAATTTGCAAACAAAAAAAATAAAGCTACAATGACATTAGTGAATCCCGAGTATTATCGATTATGGACAAGTAGTTATATTATAAAATAATGTGTACTACGTTGTCCAGGTTAAAAATACTATGTTATTGTTGTAGACCCGTGCTAGGGGTCACAAAGAAATAAACCACAAATAGTGACAGGGTTAAAATATAACAATGTATTTATCATAAAGCACTACAGAACGCCACTAATGTGGTAGGAGATGAACGGGTTCATAACATGCGGTAAAACATGGTATGAAAGTCGTTATTTAACGCCTACCCACAATAGGAGTATGTGACACAAGGTCGGAAAGTGGGATTTGAAAAGCCAGCGCCCGAGAAGGTGAGCGCTCTGGCCATTAAAAATTGCCTGGACAGCTCTGGACAGCCCCGTTGGCATTCCCCGGTAGGGGCGCCTCAGGCAGTAAGCTATAAACTTACTCATCCCCAAAGAGGGGAGGCAAAGCCTGGGAGGATGGACCTCCTAGAACTGCACAGGACAAACCCACAGACCATAGGCCAAGACAATACCGGTCTGTAGGGTGTAGTATCCATCGGAACAGATACTACACGTGGTATGAAAGTCTCTCACATGGTATAAAAGTCTCTCCTGAGTCTCTGCAACCAGTGGTATTTATTATACCTGGTAGATACCATCGGTTCTCCAATAGAGGTTATTTGTACCCTACAACAGTTATCAAGGTTGCATAATTATATAATAAGAAACTATGTTGTCAATGTTGTATAGTTATATATTAAAATACTATGTTTTTTCGGTGGTATAATTATATAATAAAAAACTAATTTGTCCAGGTTGTATATTTATATATTAAATGACTATGTTGTCCAGGTTGTATAGTTATATATTAAAAGACTATGTTGTCCAGGTTGTATAGTTATATATTAAAATACTATGTTGTCCAGGTTGTATAGTTATATATTAAAATACTATTTTGTCCAAGTTGTATAGTTATATATTAAAAAACTATGTTGTCCAAGTTGTATAGTTATATATTAAAAGACTATGTTGTCCAGGTTGTATAGTTATATATTAAAAGACTATGTTGTCCAGGTTGTATAGTTATATATTAAAATACTATGTTGTGCAAGTTGTATAGTTATATATTAAAAGACTATGTTGTCTAGGTTGTATAGTTATATATTAAAAGACTATGTTGTCCAAGTTGTATAGTTATATATTAAAAGACTATGTTGTCCAGGTTGTATAGTTAAAAGACTACGCTGTATTCCTTTTTTTTTCTATTTTCATTTAATTAATTTTTTCATTTCATATTTTTATATATATTCTTTTACACATAAATTTTTATTTTATTTTATTTTATTTTCTAACTTATTTTATTTCTATCTTCATTTTAGTTCACAACTTTCATATTGACCAATTTTCCTTCTACAACGTTTTTCTATTTATTATGTTTACCATTATTTAGTTATTTCTCAACTTGTCAACTATTCTTATTCTGTTACCAACAACGCTTTTGACCCTCCCTCGTCTTACTTACTACTACCCGACTCCTCCTTCTCCTTCACACCCTCTCACATACCTATTTACCAACCTGTCACTGTTCCCCCTCCTCTTCTTTTCTCTTCATATTTTGCTCGCCATACGGTTCGATTTTCATTATTAAACCATTTATTTTTATTATTATTTTTAGTCACCATTTTGTTGTATTTTTCAATTTCTTTCTACCACGTGTTTCCTATTTATTCCGTCCTCTATTTTTACTCCACGTGCTGTCATTTCTTTTCTCATTCTACTACCACAGTGTCTTTAAGCTCCTCTCTCTTTACTCACCACTCTTCCTAATCCTCCTCTTCTCCCCCCCTATCACACATCTACGTTTGCTTCCTACCTCCCGGATTTTTATTCCCTCACTGTATAAAATGTTCAGTTTTGTTAAAAAAAAACATATCACCAAATGAATATGGTCGGATCCTTCGACCGAAATATCTTGGTCCAACATTAATGATGCGTTTGTGTCGTTATTTCCACTGAATGTTACTCTGTCCATTTTTTTTATTACAATTTGCCCAGTTTGTCTGAAATGTTGATTTCATATTTATTCACTCATATATATATATATATATATATATATATATATATATATATATATATATATATATATATATATATATATATATATATTAGTACTTCATGTATCCACATAAAATATTATAAGGAGATATAATTTTTTATGTGTCAGTTTTCAGTATTTACTTCAACAGTGCTCGATACGTAAGTAGAGCTAGGTAGTAAGCAATGAAAATATATATGGCAATCAAGCTACACAGAGGCTTCCGTGTTCCATCCCCGGGGAGAATCGTCAGGCTAAATGCATTTAGCCTGACGATTCCGCCCGGGGATGAAACACGGGAACCTCTGTGTAGCTGTATTGCCATATATATTTTCATTGCTTACTATATATATATATATATTTATATATATATATATATGTCTTTCTCTGTCTCTTCATATATATGCGTTCATCAATTTCCATGTATCTATCTATCTATCTATTTATCTACCTCATTACCCAACTACTTACTTATGTCTATGTATCTATCTATCTGGCCAAGTCTATCTATCAATCCATCTATTCCCTTCTACCTGTGTACGTCTATCTGTCTACCCATCTCTACGTATGTATGTCCATCTCTGTATCTGTTTCTTTTCTATAAACTCCTCTTCACGTCAACTCTCATCCGCTTTTACCAAAATAGCCAAGTTGCTTTTCTTTACTAAATCTTAACAAGCTAAAATAATTTAAAAAAAAAAACAACAAAAAAACACAATCTTAAAAGATGATTTTATTTCCCAATCAAGAAGCGTGAAAATCCGTGGTCAGTCTGTGTAAATCTAAGAAATTATAAAAAAGAAATCGATATTATGTATAAACATTACGCACATATACGCACTATCACAGACACACATGGATATCAATATATCTCTCTATATATATCTTTCTATAAATAGAGAGAGAGAGTAAGAGAGTGGACAGCTCTTCATTAATGTAATTAAGTAAAATTTAGCGGCTTAGTGTTTGTATATAGATGAAGATTCCATTTTCTCATGGCTTGTGTTGATGGCCTAACGGTTAGGATCGGCGACTCTCATAAACCAGATCAAGTTTTTATTCCAGCTCGAAACGCTTACTTCACTGAACAGATATATATATGAATAAGAGCCCCGAGTGAAACGCGTCATGACGTGTAGCCAGATGATTTTGTCAATAAAACTATTATATATATATATATATATATATATATATATATATATATATATATATATATATATATATATTGCCATAAATATATTTTCATAGCTTACTTTATATATATATATATATATATATATATATATATATATATATATATATATATATATATATATATATATATTTAATCATAAAACAAATAGCTACATCGGTTTTACAAGCATTAGCCTATCCCGCCCCCTCACCATGCATTTTGTATATTTTAGCTCAATTTACCAACATCTAAAAAACATAACTGCTCTCCCTCTGATTAATGACAAATGTTAATTTATACGAGGGGAGTTCAATAAGTAATACCACTGACGCATTTCCCAAATCAGTAGATTAATGAAACTTGGCACACTTATTAGACTTTCTCTATATAGGAACCACCAAAAGTTATGCATTTCTCCGATCATTTGATGCAACTCTGGACACCGTTTTTGTAGAACACCCCAGGTTGGTCCTCCCACCAAGTAGTAACTTCAGAAATCAAGGCTGCATCATCTGGGAAACGCTTTCCTTTCAAAAACAACTTCATGGCTGGGAGGAGATGAAAGTCAGAGGGTGCAAGGTCAAGAGAGTAAAGGGGATGGGGGGATTTCATAGCCTAACGCCCGTGCTTCTGATCTGGCGACATGCGAGTTGTGGACCGGAGTGTTGTCCTGATGGAAGAGGATACCTTTGCTGATCTTGCCCCGCCCCTGTATTTTGATAGCTTCTCTTAATCTTATCAAAAGTGAAGCGTAATAGGCTCCTGTAATTGTGCGTCCTTTCAAATAAAAAACTGAGCTACTGCGCGGCACTGAACTGGCTCCATTTCACACCTGACTCAGTTCAAACACCTGTAAATCAGAAACCACAATTAGTTCAGTACTGTTTTTGCAACATAACTCATACAGATATAAATCATTACACATGCAAAATGTAATCTCAATCAGACAACTGGAAGTGGGTCACGGGCATTACTTATTGAACGCCCCTCGTAGTACGAACATTATATATTCGGAAACCAATTTTTTAAAAATTAAAAAACCTGGAAGCTATCTACATAAAAACACAACAACCTAAAATTAATAACATCACCTATGAAACCAGTTGACGTAATGCGATTTTGTTCTGTTATGCCATCCAGTGTTGCTGAATTTAAATCGTCAACGACTTCCTGGAACAATGCGAAAACGTTTATCTGCTGTCTTTTTAAAATTCTTTTCTCTCTCCAGTTTTTTTGTTCATTTGCTTTGGATACCTGATAATTATTCGACGAAGAATCGGAAACGTTCGTGAAAACTGTTAAAAGTATGGAACATTTATTTTTTAATTTTATTTTAATACAAAAACATCAGAAAAATTGAAAAATAAAAAAGGTATAATTAAACAGAAGAAATCTGTTATTTTTAACAATGTTTGCATAAATGAGAAAATGCTACCTACATACACACACACTATATATATATATATATATATATATATATATATATATATATATATATATATATATTAAGGTAATAAATATAGACGTTTGTGACATTAAGTTGAAAAGTGTTAACAACGAGAGAAAAGGTATACTTACATAAATTTACTAAACCGTTGCTCATCAGAGTACAGACATAGAAGTAAAACTAATGCACTACGATTAAAACTTAAAATATCAAGTTAAATGAAGACCAGTGAAATTCAGAGGAGAAAGAAAAATCCGGGGGTCACAAGTTGATCACATTAAGTCCTAGAAGCCACTCTTTTTGTTTACATAGGGAGGGTTTTAATGACTTGATATAGATTGTTTCCAGGACTTTAAGATGGAATAGCGAATGTGATCTACTTATGACAGAGAAACTCTCGCTAGTGTAAGCCGACACACATTTGGCGCTATTTATAAGGTTGTAATTGCTGACCCGAATGTGTTGACATTAAATTATTTAAATTATTTAATCGGTCCTGGCTTATTGCAGGGTGTGTATTCTGGATTCAAACTATTGCACCGTTTGTATATATATATATATATATATATATATATATATATATATATATATATAGATAGATAGAGAGAGAGAGAGAGAGAGAGAGAGAGAGAGAGAGAGAAGTAAAAGATGAGAATAAAGATTGTAAAAATACAACATCTATTATGTCCTCAGTTGCTCAAATGTTTCAAATAGAGGAGATTTATTTTTCCTTCCTTAAGCCATTTCCTGTGGGTGTCCCCGGAACTGACGACTAGACGTTAGGGTTTTAAACTATTTTAAAATTAGATTTAAATTCCCGTTGATTATTGTGTATGCCAGAATCAGATCCGCTCGCATCCTTCGCTGTTGAAGTGAGAACAGATCTAGTATTTAAAGCCGTTCTTTGAAGGTAAGCGTAGAGAATCCCATCACCATCCTGGTTGCCAACTGTTGAAGACCATCGAAGTGTACGAAATATTTTTGAAGATCTGGATCTGTTGTTTAGATGACATAATCAATAATAAGCCGTATCAGAGTTATGTATAGGGGATGCTAAGTGTCTGCTGTTAAGTTTAGAAAGGATATCTAGTTAAGGTAAAGAACCCACCTGGTTTTGTTTGGAATCTCGATACAATAGCATGTTAGTTTGACCTGCGCATTTGCATTAATGACGATGTTTAGTCGGTGTTTAGTCTAGTCTAACATCAAATGGATTAGAACAAAAACAGGGAATTACAGACAATTTTGGGATCAGAATATATCTAACATACCTGTAATCCGATAATGAATTTGAAGTAACTTTTCTTAAACAAGACCGCAACGAACCATTTCAATCTCAATCTCAATCTCAATCGCAATCTTCTCTCTCAGCTATTAACCCTTCATTTTTTTTTCATTTTTACAATAGGCAACATTTACTCCTCTTTGTATTTTAAACAACACGCCCCCATGATCATTAAATATCATTTCACATCATATAATCTCGTGCCCAAATCGGCATATTACGTTCTCTCTGCGATCTTTGCCTTTCAATCGTCTCAACTTCATTGTTCGGCGCTTACATCTCTATCGTGTACATGAACCACGCGCTTTAAATCTAAGATGTGCTGTGGCATGCCATCGACGCTCAAGTTGTTAGTTGGATTGCACCTCAGTAATTACTCATCTTCCCTTCTATCGTGAATATGTGGCTTCACCGAATCTTTATTCTATTTTGATTTTGGCTGGCCCTTTCTCATCGATTTCTCAGAATGTATCTTTTCGGTGCCTCCATTCATATTGAAACATTGATCTATGCGCCGCTGTCTCTTCTCTCTGTCAGACCATTGGGCGCCATGTTATATCAGAATGTGCTCTCTTCAGGTTATATCCCTACCATCTCAGTTATTGCTTTCACCGTCCGATGATGTCGCTCTACTATCCTATTTCCTTCGAAACTATAGGCTGGCCTGTAATATATTCTTATCTTCCATTTTCTAGCATCGTCTGAAAATGGTATCATTGTATGTTATCACTGCCATTACTGGACATCGTTCATGCATCATCTTCTCCAATTCATCTGAAACCGCAGCTATCGATTCCGCAAGTAGCTTTCCCCATATTGCTAGTCCCCCAGGTGCACAGTCAATCAGTGACAGGTTAGCGCATTCAAGTTAGCGCATCTGCTTTGTTTTCCTCTGAAGACACAAAAACTGCCTTTATTCGCAGTCCAATCAACGTTATTGAAATTAAAGTATTTTCATAAATAAACTGTAATCATCATTTAGCCGGATTAAATTTTCAGTCAAGTGTTGCACGTAATTATCTTTGCTCTGCTTCTAATTACAATATGGCTGCCTGCCCGAGGTGGTGATTTTTAAAAGTGATGTAGATCGAAGATCATTCTATGTGGGTTTGTTTTGATTTTCGGACTTTTATTTTTGTCAGATCGCAATGTATAATTTTTCGAATTGAGAACCTTCGTATCTTTCTGATGAGTTCAGAGAAGAAAAATCCGGTAGTGACATACAAATGTTGGTTGGTCAACTGCTGAACAAAACGGAATCGTAAAATTGTACCAAAGGTGATTGTTATAAAAAAATATTTCGTAAAATAAATAAAATGTTGGCTATGAGAATCTAACAAAATCTTATTTATTTATATATGCTCCGTTGTTACTAGTTGCCAATAATCGAGCTTTCAATTGGAAGAGGTTGGTATACATAAAAATAGAATAGATATGCTAAAACATATATTTTCGCATTCCCTTGCCAAGTGTTTATATTTCCTCGCCGAGGCGAGGAAATATAACTATAAACACGTAACAAAGGGGTATATCTTCGAAATATCCTGAAATCTCGACATAACACAATATACTAGCGAAATAGAAGTAAGATCGATAGAAAAGAATACGATTGAAATTAATAGAAAAACGCCTTGTTTTTAGATTTCTACTTGAGAACACGATATATGCTAACATTGTATAGCCTTCTATTAAACTATCAGCATATTACACACAGTGCGTCAGGTAAACACCGCCCTCTAATATATATAAATATATATATATATATATATTTTATATCTTATATATACATATTGATATATATATATATATATATATATATATATATATATATATATATATATATATATATATATAAGTATATAAGATATGTATATCTTATATATACATACACACATATATATATATATATATATATATATATATATATATATATATATATATATATATATATATATATATATATATATATAAGTTCGAGTCTATATGTATGCGCGTGTCAATGTGATTGTGAAAATGTGGGCCGCCGGAGACAGTGAAAGTTTTTTGAATGTGTGCAAAGAACTGTAAGAATAATTTTAATCCGATGTCTGGTATTTGACGCTCTCATTTTATGGTCTGCTGCAAGTTGGAGGGAAATAGTTTGTTGCTAATAAAATGTTTATTAGTGCATAGGCATCCTTATTGTTTGTCACTACATATATAAACCTACAACTGTGCAAAGTATACTCACGTGTATGCACACGCACACACACACACACACATATATATATATATATATATATATATATATTATCTTATTTCAATTGATATATATATATCAATTGAAATAAGATAATATATATATATACGTTATGTTTCAATATTCTAAAATAAACTTATTTCCATATATATTAACTGATATAATACTATATATACACGCACACGTATATATCAAAATGTATACACACACACACATATATATATGTATATATATATATATATATATATATATATATATATATATATATATATATATATGCATATATATATATATCAATATTTCTATGTATATACATGTTGGTAGAATTTTAGAAGTAAATAAATTAACAAATAAACAGTTATATATACGTGTTTGTATATATATATATATATAATTAGAATATATATATATATTTATTTATATATATATGAATATATATATATATATATGTGTGTGTTGATATATGCCTGTATACAACGCTTAAACATATATGAAATGTACAAGTAAATAAAAATAAATTGTGCTGTATCTATATATAACATGATGCTATTTATTCACATATGTATGAAATATATATATGCGCGTAATATATACAGATTACACACAATATAGTTAATTAATATAAACCACACTAATATCTCCCTCTCTACGTAAATAGATATGTATATATATATATATATATATATATATATATATATATATATATATATATATATATATATGTGTACGCTTATGTATACTACAAATTTAGACGCACATACTCAGTCACATATATGTGAGTGCGGATACATACACCCACAAATATATATACGAGGGTTCTTAAACCAGAATATTTAATTTCAGATAAAACGGAATTTTTATTATATCAATTTGTTGGTAAGTTTTGTCAACAGGCTACTAAAATAAGAATACAAACACATTTTAAAAGCACAGTCAATATTTCAGTCAAATCAGATTGCCTTAATCTTTGGTGTAGAAAAGCTATATTGAAAAAGGAGCCTGATATACAGCAAAACGTAGAAAGCGATCCAGGGAAGAAAAATTTCTTTTATTAATTCAGGGGGACCGGTAAATTGGTAGAGTGAATTGAGAGAATATCAAACGAAGAAAGAGTTTGGAGGGATAGGTGGGTGTTTTTGAGTGAGCCGTGTTCGAGAGGTATACTGGACACGGTGGCGGACTGAAGACATGGTTGTGCTGGGTTCGAATCCAATATCGTCCTACAGAAACGCTTTCATAAAAATCCACACCTGACCTTGTGTCTAACCTCCTGGAGAGAAGGTAAATACAATACAAGATCGACTCCATAAGGGCAGCAAGAGGTACGACGAAATTGTCAGGCGAAGAAAGAGTGTATATGAGTGATTTCATTAATGTATTAAGTCATATATATATATATATATATATATATATATATATATATATATATATATATATATATATATATAAATATATATATATATTTCAGCAGCAGCAGCAGGAAAGATTGATTAAAAATGAAATATGGCTCTATAAGAAAAAGAAAAACGTCTCAAACTGGAAAGTTTAAAATCAGAAAATATTATAAAAACGTATTAATGGATATCGGAATAAGAAAGAGAAAACGAAAAAAATCTTATGAGGAAAATATGGTAAAGTATTTCTTTCCTAAGTCATTTCAGACGACGGGGATTGTCGGACTTGCTATTTGTGTTCTCGTTCCCTAAACACTTGAAATAGTTTCGGTCTGCAGTGTTATACTCGTTGACGTTTGTTGTACGGAACGCATATATATTTATCTATAGACAAATAAATACACATTGGTCTTTATGATAGAGGGGTAGATTTTTTCCTATCTGCATTCCTATACTTACGTATATTTCTAGTTTTAATAGCTTATATTTCTGACTTATTTTTCCATAGATGTTAACTGTTTAATTCCAAACCGGAAACCATAGTGTTTTTTCCTTTTTCTTTTTCTTCTTTCTGGACAGCTTCAACATCCAGGTCAGCAGTTGGTCACTTTGACTGTTTTATCACATTACCAGTCCATATCATTTCGTTAGGCTCGCGTCTGACTTGTCATCACGGAAATGATGTTTGGAAATACTTAACTCATATTGATAAGGGTGACGGTGGCGTTGTTGCAGTGGGTAACGACACGGACTGACGTGAGTGGTGCTATGGAATAACTTTCATTTATGGGTGTTGGCAAGCTTCACGTGGTACATCATGTAAGTACCTGATTCTAGAAGGAATCGAAGAAACCAATGCTAACAACAGAACAAGGTTATTTAATAATGTCGTAGTATGCGAATTTACTTCACCTAAGATGATCGGAAAATAGTTTCGGTTTCTGAACTGTTCATAAAAATATAAAAATACAAAAATAAACTCAGACGTCCGTGTATATACTATCCTATTCTATAAATAAAATAAGATACACGATATTCAATGTCACAAGTTAATACTATGAAGTAAAGAATTTTCATTTTTAAATATCACAACTTATGCTAGGCAATTACGGAATAAGAATGGCATTAGTTTAGATATTGGATAAGTAATGTTAAATTTATTTCTACATTATTATTACTCAATTTTCAAATTCATTATCATGTGCACGGTTAGTATTGCCCATAACTTTAAACCACACAATTACCTTTTCACCCCATTGTTATCAGAGTTATTTTTTGTTCTAATGAATCACCGTTATCAAGGTCCAAAGGCCACTAGAAGATTTATGATTTAGTCACGTGAACGGTGAGACAACACGTTGAGGATTAGAGACGATGGTTGAAACTGGCCATAATTAGATAATTTAAGATGACAAGAATTTGTCTACATTGGACTGAAAAAATATCATGTTGCAGTCAGCTGTGAAGGAGCCCCGTCGTATTTTGTTTTACAGACGTATATTTTTCGGAAAGAAACTTTTCTTATTGAAGTTCCGTTTGAATTCGTGGAATGTTGCTTAAGATATACTATGTCATGGCTGTATGTAAAGTCACCTACGAGACCAAAACGAGTTTTTGTTATTTAATTACCCAACACTCGGAGTGTGTTCTCTGTTTATCACGCATCGTAGCACTAATTTTTATTTTGTATGTTAGGGTTGTTGTTGTTTTCGTGCTTGCTGTGCGTTTATTTGTTTCGTGGTTACGTAGTCAATAAAACGAAAAAAAACAGATGTGAATATTTATACTTAGGAGTTGTTTTTATTAACCTTCCAAAAATGGCGACTGGCGGTTCTTTAGTGTCTGCCGTATTCCTCTGTTACGTGAAAATGTGTTGTGCGACACTGTTCGCTCCAGTCAGTGCGTGCATGTGTGTCTTTGTACCATAACTCTATGTAACTCGTTACTCCACAACAACTAACTTACTGATCATCATCCCATCTCCCTAACCCAATTATTTTGCTCTGAATTCATCAAGTTGTTTTCCTCAGTTAACTTAAGCAACATTCTACAAATTCAATTAATCGATTAACATATCAATGTATGTCACAAAATCATTTAATGGCTTGTACTTTAATGCTATTATTGTTTTCAACAAAAGATTAACATATCAATGTATGTCACAAAAAATCATTTAATGGCTTGTACTTTAATGCTATTATTGTTTTCAACAAAAGATTAACATATCAATGTATGTCACAAAAAATCATTTAATGGCTTGTACTTTAATGCTATTATTGTTTTCAACAAAAGATTAACATATCAATGTATGTCACAAAAAATTATTTAATGGCTTGTACTTTAATGCTATTATTGTTTTCAACAAAAGATTAACATATCAATGTATGTCACAAAAAATCATTTAATGGCTTGTACTTTAATGCTATTATTGTTTTCAACAAAAGATTAACATATCAATGTATGTCACAAAAATCATTTAATGACTTGTACTTTAATGCTATTATTGTTTTCAACAAAAAATTATCATATCAATGTATGTCACAAAAATCCTTTAATGACTTGTACTTTAATGCTATTATTGTTTTCAACAAAAGATTAACAGATCAATGTATGTCACAAAAATCCGTTAATGGCTTGTACTTTAATGCTATTATTGTTTTCAAAAAAAGATTAAAATATCAATGTATGTCACAAATATCCTTTAATGGCTTGTACTTTAATGCTCTTATTGTTTTCAACAAAAGATAAACGTATCAAGGTATGTCGCAAAAATCCTTTAATGGCTTGTACTTTAATGCTATTATTCTTTTCAACAAAAGATTAACATATAAATGGATGTCACAAAAATACTTTAATGACTTGTATTTTAATGCTATTATTGTTTTCAACAAAAGATTAACATATCAATGTATGTCACAAAAATAATTTAATGTCTTGTACTTTAATACTATTATTCTTTTCAACAAAAGATTCACAAATCAATGTATGTCACAAAAATCCTTTAATGGCTTGTACTTTAATGCTATTATTCTTTTCAACAAAAGATAAACATATCAAGGTATGTCACAAAAATCTGTAAATGGCTTGTTCTTTAATGCCCTTATTGTTTTCAACAAAAGATTAACATATCAAGGTATGTCACAAAAAATCATTCAATGACTTGTACTTTAATGCTAGTATTCTTTTCAACAAAAAATTAACATATCAATGTATGTCACAAAAATCCTTTAATGACTTGTACTTTAATGCTATTATTGTTTTCAACAAAAGATTAACATATCAATGAATGTCACAACATTTTTTTAATGGCTTGTACTTTAATGCTCTTATTGTTTTCAACAATAGATTAACATATCAATGTACGTCACAAAAATCCTTTAATGACTTGTACTTTAATGCTATTATTGTTTTCAACAAAAGATTAACATATCAATGTATGTTACAAAAATCATTTAATGGCTTGTACTTTAATGCTATTATTGTTTTTGACAAAAGATTAACATATCAAGGTATGTCACAAAAATCCTTTAATGGCTTGTACTTTAATGCTATTATTGTTTTCAACAAAAGATTAACATATCAATGTATGTTACAAAAATCATTTAATGGCTTGTACTTTAATGCTATTATTGTTTTTAACAAAAGATTAACATATCAATGTATGTCACAAAAATCCTTTAATGACTTGTACTTTAATGCTATTATTGTTTTCAACAAAAGATTAACATATCAATGTATGTTACAAAAATCCTTTAATGACTTGTACTTTAATGCTCTTATTGTTTTCAACAATAGATTAACATATCAATGTACGTCACAAAAATCCTTTAATGACTTGTACTTTAATGCTATTATTGTTTTCAACAAAAGATTAACATATCAATGTATGTTACAAAAATCATTTAATGGCTTGTACTTTAATGCTATTATTCTTTTCAACAAAAGATTAACATATCAATGTATGCCACACAAAATCCTTTAATGACTTGTACTTTAATGCTATTATTCTTTTCAATAAAAATTTTCCTAACCCAATCTCCGATTTGTTAGTAACAAAACTTTAAAACAATTGTCAACTAAACTTTTTATTATATTTCACACAGGAATCTCTCTCAGAATTTAATTCTGAAACGCGCCGTTCCTCTATTTTCATAACCACTATCAACAGTTATCTTTATTATTATTATTTCTATTTGTCTTATAATGTTAATTAAATTACGGTTATTAAACAAATATGGAAGGAGTCAACGTTCAAAACGTGGGCGCTTGTCGAAAATAAAAGAAATGTTTTATGGGACAAAAATTATCCATTTGTCAATCGTATTTCTAACGTTCGATGAAAACGGACCCCATGATAATAATCGATTACGTTGAGCGCTAAAATATTTCCACAAAGTCAATAAGGATCAGCAGAAAGCGGTCATGATTGTTTGGTTGAATACAATGGGATTAAGCTGATACAGCTTACTGAATCCCGGTCAAAACGATAACACCAGAGAGGTTTTTCCTAAGAAATCGAAGAAATGCGCCAAAATCTACAATACACTTGTCCGCCATTTTTATAAGAAAAATATACCTATACTTCCGCGCAACAATGCCCCAAGATTTCTCAGGTTTCACTGAGGAAGATTAACACATTGGGCTATGGAATTCATCCGGATCCATTTTATTTTCGGACCTCTTGTTCACCACTTCTTCAAGCAAGAGTGTTTTAAAAACAGCAAAGACTGTCAGGTGTTGGTGTGATTAACGCACGTAGTCTCATTAATCTTTAAAGGATCTGTTGTCTAGTCACATCACTCTTTTCATGTCAATTTAGCCAGACAAGGATATAGGAACACAAATACAAACTTCACATCTTCAAATAGAATCCGGAGTCTGAGAGTGCGAGATAGTTCCCTTCTTAGCCTTTCCTGTAAAGCATTTGCCTTTTTTACAGCTGTTCTCACAGGAAACACACACTCAGATCCTTTAAATGTTAAATCTTCCGAAGTCGGAATAATAATTTGAATTGTAAAGCAACAAGACGGTAAGGTGATGGAGACAGGAGACCCTTAGAGGCGCATTGCTTCATTAAAATCCGATTCCAATGCATATCAAAACATTTCCGATCGTTTTTTTTCATCCAGTCTGACTACTTTATTTACAAAACAAAAAGCCACTACAACAAACGAATCTAAATAAAACATACTTTTACAACATGAATGAATATTGTAACTTGAAGCAGAACAACTTTTACAACATGAATGAATATTGTAACTTGAAGCAGAACAACTTTTACAACCTGAATGAATATTGTAACTTGAAGCAGAACAACTTTTACAACATGAATGAATATTGTAACTTGAAGCAGAACAACTTTTACAACATGAATGCATATTGTAACTTGAAGCAGAACAACTTTTACAACATGAATGAATATTGTAACTTGAAGCAGAACAACTTTTACAACATGAATGAATATTGTAACTTGAAGCAGAACAACTTTTACAACATGAATGAATATTGTAACTTGAAGCAGAACAACTTTTACAACATGAATGAATATTGTAACTTGAAGCAGAACAACTTTTACAACCTGAATGAATATTGTAACTTGAAGCAGAACAACTTTTACAACCTGAATGAATATTGTAACTTGAAGCAGAACAACTTTTACAACATGAATGAATATTGTAACTTGAAGCAGAACAACTTTTACAACATGAATGAATATTGTAACTTGAAGCAGAACAACTTTTACAACATGAATGAATATTGTAACTTGAAGCAGAACAACTTTTACAACATGAATGAATATTGTAACTTGAAGCAGAACAACTTTTACAACCTGAATGAATATTGTAACTTGAAGCAGAACAACTTTTACAACATGAATGAATATGGTAACTTGAAGCAGAACAACTTTTACAACATGAATGAATATTGTAACTTGAAGCAGAACAACTTTTACAACCTGAATGAATATTGTAACTTGAAGCAGAACAACTTTTACAACATGAATGAATATTGTAACTTGAAGCAGAACAACTTTTACAACCTGAATGAATATTGTAACTTGAAGCAGAACAACTTTTACAACCTGAATGAATATTGTAACTTGAAGCAGAACAACTTTTACAACATGAATGAATATTGTAACTTGAAGCAGAACAACTTTTACAACATGAATGAATATTGTAACTTGAAGCAGAACAACTTTTACAACATGAATGAATATTGTAACTTGAAGCAGAACAACTTTTACAACATGAATGAATATTGTAACTTGAAGCAGAACAACTTTTACAACCTGAATGAATATTGTAACTTGAAGCAGAACAACTTTTACAACATGAATGAATATTGTAACTTGAAGCAGAACAACTTTTACAACATGAATGAATATTGTAACTTGAAGCAGAACAACTTTTAAAACATGAATGAATATTGTAACTTGAAGCAGAACAACTTTTACAACCTGAATGAATATTGTAACTTGAAGCAGAACAACTTTTACAACCTGAATGAATATTGTAACTTGAAGCAGAACAACTTTTACAACCTGAATGAATATTGTAACTTGAAGCAGAACAACTTTTACAACATGAATGAATATTGTAACTTGAAGCAGAACAACTTTTACAACATGAATGAATATTGTAACTTGAAGCAGAACAACTTTTACAACATGAATGAATATTGTAACTTGAAGCAGAACAACTTTTACAACATGAATGAATATTGTAACTTGAAGCAGAACAACTTTTACAACCTGAATGAATATTGTAACTTGAAGCAGAACAACTTTTACAACATGAATGAATATGGTAACTTGAAGCAGAACAACTTTTACAACATGAATGAATATTGTAACTTGAAGCAGAACAACTTTTACAACCTGAATGAATATTGTAACTTGAAGCAGAACAACTTTTACAACATGAATGAATATTGTAACTTGAAGCAGAACAACTTTTACAACCTGAATGAATATTGTAACTTGAAGCAGAACAACTTTTACAACATGAATGAATATTGTAACTTGAAGCAGAACAACTTTTACAACATGAATGAATATTGTAACTTGAAGCAGAACAACTTTTACAACATGAATGAATATTGTAACTTGAAGCAGAACAACTTTTACAACATGAATGAATATTGTAACTTGAAGCAGAACAACTTTTACAACCTGAATGAATATTGTAACTTGAAGCAGAACAACTTTTACAACCTGAATGAATATTGTAACTTGAAGCAGAACAACTTTTACAACCTGAATGAATATTGTAACTTGAAGCAGAACAACTTTTACAACATGAATGAATATTGTAACTTGAAGCAGAACAACTTTTACAACATGAATGAATATTGTAACTTGAAGCAGAACAACTTTTACAACATGAATGAATATTGTAACTTGAAGCAGAACAACTTTTACAACATGAATGAATATTGTAACTTGAAGCAGAACAACTTTTACAACATGAATGAATATTGTAACTTGAAGCAGAACAACTTTTACAACATGAATGAATATTGTAACTTGAAGCAGAACAACTTTTACAACCTGAATGAATATTGTAACTTGAAGCAGAACAACTTTTACAACCTGAATGAATATTGTAACTTGAAGCAGAACAACTTTTACAACCTGAATGAATATTGTAACTTGAAGCAGAACAACTTTTACAACATGAATGAATATTGTAACTTGAAGCAGAACAACTTTTACAACATGAATGAATATTGTAACTTGAAGCAGAACAACTTTTAAAACATGAATGAATATTGTAACTTGAAGCAGAACAACTTTTACAACCTGAATGAATATTGTAACTTGAAGCAGAACAACTTTTACAACCTGAATGAATATTGTAACTTGAAGCAGAACAACTTTTACAACATGAATGAATATTGTAACTTGAAGCAGAACAACTTTTACAACCTGAATGAATATTGTAACTTGAAGCAGAACAACTTTTACAACATGAATGAATATTGTAACTTGAAGCAGAACAACTTTTACAACATGAATGAATATTGTAACTTGAAGCAGAACAACTTTTACAACATGAATGAATATTGTAACTTGAAGCAGAACAACTTTTACAACCTGAATGAATATTGTAACTTGAAGCAGAACAACTTTTACAACATGAATGAATATTGTAACTTGAAGCAGAACAACCTTTACAACCTGAATGAATATTGTAACTTGAAGCAGAACAACTTTTACAACATGAATGAATATTGTAACTTGAAGCAGAACAACTTTTACAACATGAATGAATATTGTAACTTGAAGCAGAACAACTTTTACAACCTGAATGAATATTGTAACTTGAAGCAGAACAACTTTTACAACATGAATGAATATTGTAACTTGAAGCAGAACAACTTTTACAACCTGAATGAATATTGTAACTTGAAGCAGAACAACTTTTACAACATGAATGAATATTGTAACTTGAAGCAGAACAACTTTTACAACATGAATGAATATTGTAACTTGAAGCAGAACAACTTTTACAACATGAATGAATATGGTAACTTGAAGCAGAACAACTTTTACAACATGAATGAATATTGTAACTTGAAGCAGAACAACTTTTACAACATGAATGAATATTGTAACTTGAAGCAGAACAACTTTTACAACATGAATGAATATTGTAACTTGAAGCAGAACAACTTTTACAACCTGAATGAATATTGTAACTTGAAGCAGAACAACTTTTACAACCTGAATGAATATTGTAACATTAAGCAGAACAACTTTTACAACATGAATGAATATTGTAACTTGAAGCAGAACAACTTTTACAACATGAATGAATATTGTAACTTGAAGCAGAACAACTTTTACAACATGAATGAATATTGTAACTTGAAGCAGAACAACTTTTACAACATGAATGAATATTGTAACTTGAAGCAGAACAACTTTTACAACATGAATGAATATTGTAACTTGAAGCAGAACAACTTTTACAACCTGAATGAATATTGTAACTTAAAGCAGAACAACTTTTACAACATGAATGAATATTGTAACTTGAAGCAGAACAACTTTTACAACATGAATGAATATTGTAACTTGAAGCAGAACAACTTTTACAACATGAATGAATATTGTAACTTGAAGCAGAACAACTTTTACAACATGAATGAATATTGTAACTTGAAGCAGAACAACTTTTACAACATGAATGAATATTGTAACTTGAAGCAGAACAACGTTTACAACATGAATGAATATTGTAACTTAAAGCAGAACAACTTTTACAACATGAATGAATATTGTAACTTGAAGCAGAACAACTTTTACAACATGAACGAATATTGTAACTTGAAGCAGAACAACGTTTACAACATGAATGAATATTGTAACTTGAAGCAGAACAACTTTTAACAAATCAACCATAATAAACCTGAAACAGATTGAAACTTGATTCTTACAGTTCTTGAACAACAACGACAGAAACCGAGAATGAGCACCATTGGAACAGACATTTCTTCAGAGAAGACAATTTGTGTAAATATTGTTTAGAAAAAGTCTCAAATATTTAAATGTAAAGAAAAGTCAATTCATTTTAAACGAGCAGACTAATCAATCTATTCTGAGTTAAAGGTTAGAAGCATAGTCATAAAAATGACACCCTTTTTACATTACTAATGTGTAATAGGCCTCAAACCACATATTATCTATAGTGTGTGTGTTTGCTTAAACTCATGGCTGGACAAATGAATCCGGCGAGTCGGAATTAGAAGTAGATTGGTGATTCCTAATAAATACACTGGTGATTATGATGATGTATTTATATGATAAGCATAAATATTTATCTTTGTTTCTGTTTCTGCTCTCTCTCTCTGTCCCTCTTCGCATACATCCCCCTCTCTCAATATGTCCGTATGTCTCTGTCTGTCATTTTAATTCCCCCGGCTTTATTTCGCTAGCTATGCCTTTCTCATTGTCTATTTGCCTATCTATCTGTCTATCTGTTCCTCTCTCTCTCTCTCTCTCTCTCTCTCTGTGGGTCTCTCTTTCTCTTCTCAATGTTGTTCACCTTAAAACATAACCTCCCATTAAGAGGTAATACTGCTTTAAATAATGTCGTCAATTTCATGTTGAACTGACCAGCGCAATACACCCGAGAGTCTGGGAATATTTTAGCGGCGACGGGAAAGCCAGGTGACGATGACGGTGAATTGTTCGCCGATCGACGCAGCCGACGCCATCTTGGTTCGCAGCGTTTGACTGCGGCTAAATACATTCGTGTGTCTGGCAGGTTCTTGGGTGGTGACCGGCACCGGCGAACCAACAGTATGTTTTAGGCCATCGCTGCTACTAAGAATGGCTTATTAGTGCCTATTACTTTGACTAGCAGAGAAGCACTGCACTGCTACCATTAAGCAAGACATATGAAGTGAAGAGAATGAATCAGTGATACGGAAGTAATAGAGGTGAAAAGATATAAAGTGGGGAAGGGGACGTATGAAAGAGATTTTGAGGTTAAAGGATAAAGAGTGGTTTATGAGAGTGGGATGATGGATAGATGCGAGAAGATGAAAGAGAGACAGAGAAAGAAAGAGACAAACAGACTGTCATACATACCGACAGACAGACAGACGGACAGACAGACAGACAGACAGAATGACAGACAGACGGACAGACAGACAAAAAGAGGGACAAACAGGCAGAAAGAAAATAGTTTATAATAGAGATATGATGGATAGATGCTAGATTGCAACTGTATAATTAGAGAGAAGAAACTGAATGGGTGAAGGGAAGAGAGAAGGAGCGAGACAAACATACAAAGAGAGGGACGGACAGGCAAAAAGATAGTTTGTATAAAGATGTATTTAGTCCATGGTAAGTTGAATCGGGTACCAGGATTGTAGTTTACAACAAAATAAATGATGCAAACACGCACACATACATACTTAAGATTGTGCGAAATT